>OU015750.1:25818568-25878248 GCA_907169655.1 Acomys percivali
AAATAAATAAATAAATAAATAAATAAATAAATAAATAAATAAATAAAATATTTTAAAATAAAAAGAGACAGAATTACTAACCAAAGGAAAGTAAGAAACAAGACTGTGACAGTGACTTGGACTATTATGAGTTTAATTAAAAAAATATAAAATATATTCTACAGAAATTTCTATAAGAATTTAGGTTGGTTTTTAAGTATTATTTTTTTGTGAATTTGTGTTAATGAATGTATGTGTGTACATGCACGCATATGTGTGCATGCATGCTCGCACATGTACACACCATGATTAGAGTACACACTTTCCTTTCACAGTATTTGCAGCAGGGGCTCTGCTCCTGCATTGTACACCCAGACGAAGTGGCCCTGGGCTTCCAGGGGTTTTCCTGTCTCCAGCTTCCACCTCCCTGAAGGTGGAAAACCTGTTAGCTCACTTGGCGTCTTGTGACTTCCAACATTCAAACTCAGAACCTTACATTTGTGTGGCAAGTGCTTCGCACTCCCCAGGCCTGAGATTGATTCTCTAAGTGAAAGTGCTTTCACTAATAACATTTCCCAAATCGCTTCTCTAATGACTTTCTCAAACACTCTGGGAGCATTGATCTTAGAGATGGATAGTAGAAACATTTTCTATCAGGTCAATAGAACCTTGACTCTGAACCCAATAGCAAGGAGAACTGCTGGGTGTCCTCACTCATGATCTTTTAAAAGTCCGTTTTAAACTCAACCATGCATTTCTACATAATTTATTGTTTGCTAATATCAGATAAAACACTATTTTTTGTCATATGCTTCTGTTCATGATTTCTTGACCAACTCCTCATTATACTTCCAAAACGTGTCCTGCACTTGAAGCAATGAAGAATTTTTAAACATCACAGATACTAAAGTCGGGCATTCACCCGCAGATACCTCCATGTTTGTTCCATGCAGCTGTAGTCCTAATAGCTTATTAAATAACCTTTTAACATGAGAAATGTTTTGGGAAATATTTGTTCAACCATCTCAAAACAGACTTTTTTGTACCTGAAACCTGGGGCATATGATGGGCCTCTATTTCTGGGGCCTCTGCTATCCATCATATTACTCACACACTGCGTACTCTTGGCAGCTGCTGGTGCAGGGAAGATGTGATGGGGAAACTCTCAGTCACAATATTAATTGAAAAGTGGGGGGGGAGGATAAAAGGACCTATAGCTGACAAGAGCTCCACAAGGAGACCAGCAGAGCCAACTAACTAGGGCCCAGTGGGGCCTGTAGAGTCTGAAGCACCAGCCAAGGACCATGCATGGACTGGACCTAGGTTCTCTCTACCTAGATGTAGCTGAAGGGCAGCTCAGACTTCAGGTGGGATCACCAGTAAAGGGCATGGGGTATCTTTCTGACATGAACTCTGTTACCTGATTTTGATCACTTTCTCCTGATGAGGCTGCCTTGAGAAAGAGGAGGAACTCAATCCTGATGTGACATGATGAGCTGGGATAGGTGGATGGGTTGGGGAGGGGGAAAGTCCCCTTTTCTAATGAATAGGGAAAGGATAAGGAGGAAGGGAGGGTGGGACTGGGAGTAGAGAGGGGGGGGTTCTCTATATAGTCATGGCTCTATATTGACCATACTTGCCTCAAACTCAGAGACATCCACCTGCCTCTGTCTCCTGTGTGCCACTACGCCTGGCATACAAATTGCATTTTAATGTACAAGAAATAAAAAATAAGGTCCTGAAAAGTATATGTTATTAGTAGGAGAAGTCCAAGATAAACAAGATATAGTGATAATACCATGCTTATACTTTGGAAGGCCCAAGATTATACAGGCAGTGCCCTTCATGTTGATTCAGTCTAACACTAAAGAAGACCCCATTATAATATTCTTGTGAGTTTTTATTGTTTATAAACCATTGGTTTTTTTTTGGGGGGGGGGACCTTGGCTTTTGTTTGTGGAGTGGTGACAGTGAGGACAATTAAGTAAGCCTCTGAGGAAGACAATGAAGAAGAGAAGTGTGAGGAGGGGGGAGAAGCCTTTTGTTCCCTTATGTATAAAGTTCTACTATAATTTTCAGTAACTAAGACACTGTAACCACTGCACAGTGGAGCATAGATGAGCTGCATAGGTAAGAAACCAGAAAAAAAAACTCCTCCTATGCATGGATGCTTGATTGACAGAAAAAGGAAACTACAGGACTATTAGGAATCCTGGCTCCCCAGTAAGCAGTCCTGGGACACTGGATATTCAGGATGATAAAATGAATAGTGGTTCCCTATGATGACATGTGAAGCAGTCAAGTCCAGATACACTCAAGCTCCACGTGTACAAATCAAAACAAGACAACACATCCACAATGTATAATGCAAGATTATCTTCATGAGCTTCAGGGGGGCAGGGATGTTTGCCACAAGAGTAAAACTAAAGCTCTATCAAAACCAAGATCTTATGTTCATCCAATGACATTGCAAGCAATGTAAAGGACAGGGTAGATGCAAACAAAGACATTCTGAATGAGAACATTTATTCAAACCTGGGAAAAACATGCCAAGATAGAGACCAGTGGTCAGCTTCCATAAAACACTAGGTGAAAGGAAAAAAGGCCACAGGCTAAACACAGAACTGTTTGTTGATGTAAATAGAAAATACAAAGTTTACTGTTATAGGGAGCTTTACAATATGTGTTACATACTTCATGATACACTGTGTGTCAGGGGCAAGGGACACTTGTGAGCTGGCAGAATGGTCACAACAACATAGAAGTTATTAGTTGGCTGATCTCAGGGAGATCTGGTGTGTTTTCAGGTTTCTGTTGTTTATTGCTTACCTTCTTCACTCGGGTTTTATGACATTGCCATTAAGACGTGACAATGACATCTTGAATTTGAGATAAGCTTGTTGTGTCGTGAGAGGCACAGAATTCTTAAAACATCTATAAGTTTAGAATGAAGCTTTCAGCTGCTCCGAGGTCCATGACCCAAAGAGCAGACAATGAAAATGTGGTCTGTAAAGGGAAGAAACACTCCCAGTAGCACAGACATTTGGCTATAAAGTCCTTGGGTTAGTGACATGGTTGTGTAGAAAATCTTCCGGCATTTTCAGGAAGAGACTAAAGCAAAGTGCTATCTTCTGGTGGTCTCCAGAGTGAGCTCAGTCTACATGGAAGGCCATTGAGGAAACTGAGTACCTTTCTAAGGCCATGACTTTCAGAAGTTAGATAAAAGACCTGACCGGGTTCATCCAAGTTTAGAGTTCATCTAGGCTGTTTGTCGCACACAGTCATCCTAGTCCTTATGGGTTTTACTGCAAAAAATCTGACAGCCAGGGATCATCAAGTTTATCAAGGATTTGATAAACTTCATTATCAGGTTTTTTTTCTCTTGCCTCCAGCAGATTAGAGGAAAGAAAGAAAGGAGTGGTTGTGGAAAGGCAATTGGAAGCCTCACGTAAGCTCAAGAGTAATCTTGGAGAAAAACAAAACAAAACAAAACCCAGAAAAATCCAGTAGAAAGTCATTATTTCCCTGAGTATTCATAAATGCTGAAGGCAGCATCGTCCAGTCACCTATTAGATTTGAGGTGGCAATCTAGATGACAAGAAAACAGCTTTTACAGGACAGCAGAAGTTTGGAAAAAAGTACTATTAAAAATATTTACTTCCACCTTTTTTGTACCACCCCCTTTTTAAAGCTTCAATAAAATATATACATGAAGAAAATCATGATATTGAAAGCATAAGGCTCTTTTTATTAATAAATAAAAATACTATAGAACTAGCATTCACATTAAATTAATATTACATGCAGAAACCAAAAGCCATTCATCCTGCTTCTTTTTTATTTTATTTTTAAAACATTTTTATTTTTTTTACATATAGCTTTATATTATTACACATATATACAATAAACTACCTATAGCCAGCAGAACCATCAGAACAATCAGGAATTATATAAATGTGACATTCTTAGTGTTTTGGCTATTTGTATTTGATAGCCTTGCAGAAAACATCTTTGGTGCATCTACATTTCTGAATGCAAATCAATCTCCATCATGTCTTGCATTATCAACCTAAAAACATCTTACCCCTAAACAACTAAGCTTCATTGCAAAACTAAGCAATCTGGTCCTCAACTCCATCAGACTTGAGAAGGAATAAACTTGATTAGCTAAGTATGCGAGGAATGCAGGTTAGTAGCTTTCCAAATGAGATGACAAAGACAGTTTTCTGCTTGAACAGTCACCCAAAACTCTCTATTAATTTGGTGCATCTTCTTCAGCCTTCTGGCCCAATATCACTAACAGACATATTTGTGAGGCAGGAATTATTGAGGACTTGCTTACCCTGTCTTGGCAGAGTTTGGCCATCGACTCTGCCTATATTCAAACTTGCCCTTTTTAGGCAGAATTTTGTCTGTGGTAGAAATGAGTACATTTTGCCCAGTGACTTGTTTGCCACATTTGAAGCCATTTCCAGAAGGAGGTTCTTTGATGCTCATCATCCTCTTTGCGGTAGGGTGGGTGTTGCCAGAAGTTAACCTGTCTCATTGTCAGTGAATCTTTAAAATAATAAAAACATTTTTAGATGCCATATTCTGCATTTCTCTGAGGTCTTTGAAGACCTTATCTAATTATCCTACCTTATCTTTCTATAGAATCATATCTATCTTCCACACCTAAGATGCATATTATTGTTATAAAAGTAGGCCAGCAATTGACATGACCATGAGCAGCTAATAATCAACTTGTATAACTTATTTATCCTAAACAGCCTGCAATAGCACTTTCAAAGTGTTGGAAGTAAACTTTTTATTTTAATTGAGTTATATGGGTACAATACCTCATATTAGAGTAGAAATATACTCACATTATATAATGTGTGTGTAAAGAACAAACTTACATTTGAATTCTATGCTCTTAGGTTTGGAGTTAGGGGTTAAAAAGAAAGAAGAGGGATATAGAAATATATAGAGAAGATAGAACAAAAAGTAGATTAGTAAATCTACTCCTCAACTTAATGCCTCTTTGGTCACTCACAAGGTTATTTTTAATTCACTGGTATAGAATTTTGTATATAGATGTAAAGTAACTTTAATTCACCCTATTTTCTTTTTTTAATTTTTTTTTATTAATTTATTCTTGTTACATCTCAATGGTTATCCCATCCCTTGTATCCTCCCATTCTTCCCTCCCTCCCATTTTCCCCTTATTCCCCTCCCCTATGACTGTTCCTCAGAGGGATTACCTCCCCCTGTATATGCTCATAGGGTATCAAGTCTCTTCTCGGTGACCTGCTGTCCTTCCTCTGAGTGCCACTAGGTCTCCCCCTCCAGGGGACATGGTCAAATGTGAGGCACCAGAGTACATGAGAAAGTCATATCCCACTCTCCACTCAAGTGTGGAGACTGTTCTGACCATTGGCTAGATCTGGGTAGGGGTTTAAAGTTTACTGTCTGTATTGTCCTTGGCTGGTGCCTTAGTTTGAGCGGGACCCCTTGGCCCAAATCTGCCTTTCATAATGTTCTACTTGTAGGTTTCTAGGACCCACTGGATCCTTCTACTTCACTATTCTCCCATGCTTCTCTCATCTAGAGTCCCAATCGGATGTCCTCCCCTCTGTCCCAGTTTCCTGGTAAGTGAAGGCTTTTGTGGGACATGCCCCTTGGGCTAGTATGCAGATATAAGTGAGTATATACCATCTCAGAAAACTGGGATTAGGGCTTCCTCAAGATCCAGCTATTCCACTCCTTGGAATATACACAGAAGATGCTCCAGCACACAACAAGAAAATTTGCTCAACCATGTTCATAGCAGCCTTATTCATAATAGCCAGATCATGGAAACAGCCTAAGTGTCCCTCAATAGAAGAACGGATAAAGAAACTGTGGTACATATACACTATGGAATACTACTCAGCTATTAAAAACAAAGAATTCCTGAAATTTGTGGATAAATGGATGGAACTAGAAATGATCATAATGAGTGAGTTAACCCAGAAGCAGAAACACCCTATTTTCTTAAACAAATCCCTGTTCTACTCCTCGTCTTTGGACTTCACTGTATTTGCTCTTACCGTTTTGTGTTTTAATAGTGTGGTTCAATTTTATGCTTTTGAGGTGACGGCTCTCAGGACCTAAGAGTGACTTCTTATGAAATGAACATCCATGCAAGTCACGGGTCAGACACTGAACTCAACCTCTGCCTTCCTTAAGGGTCAGGAAATTTTCTTCACTAGATCTTTACGTTTCCCCTTTAAAATATGTCCCTACTGTACAAAAAACAAAGATGTAAAACAGCAATATCAAATATCCAAGTAAATAATTTATTGTGTGTGTAACATGTACCTTGAATGTCCAGTTTTGTCTATTTCATGTACTCACGATATAAACAGATTAGTGTTCTGAAAAAAAGTAACTTCAAGCTATCTTGTTCTCCTCTTCAAAATTGATTTTTTCTATTTGTTCAACACTTTAAAAGCTAAGTTGTCTGTACAACTATGGGTGTAATAAATCCTCAGCTTTGTATAGGCTGGTGTGATGACTGTATAGTGGCAAAAACACCAGATTTTGGAAAAAAATAGTACATTGACCTCAGAGCAAAGATATGACCTTGATGTGGCCCTGGCTGGAGAGGCCACACACCACAGCCTGGTTACCAGTTGCTAGTTTGGCGGTGTTATTGCTTCAGCATCCAAATATGAATAGTATACTATACATTTGGGGAACAAACTAAAATCAGTAACAGAAATTATCTCTCTGAGGTACCAATTTAAACAGATTTATTTACAAAAGGCAAGCATTCCCAACTGGCATGCCTATTTAGAAATAGTTAAAAATTCTTCCAGAGAAATGTTTGAATTAATTACACTGCACTTTCCCTGGTGGCCCCATCTCCTTTCTGGGAACATCAGCGACTGTGACAGCTCACAAGGCTCCTTTGTATGGTTTCTGCTTCACCTTTCTAATGTCCTTTCTTTTGTGCTGACCCAGGGCATTGCTGCATTTAGCAGGAATCACACAGTTTGTTGCTTAGTGACTTAAAACAGGTTTGTGGCACCACATCACATAAGGAAAAGTAAATGATACATCCCTTAAATTTAATAGCATGAAGTTAGACCAATAGCTTTGGCTAATGCCTATAAAACTCAATGCCATGCCAACAGCATATGAGTAGCAATGAACGCGTGCATCAAGGTAAGAAAGGGCACTGGGATAATGCCCAAGGAAACAGCGACTCACAGCATCTGAACAAGCAGAAGAAAGGGAACGTGTATAGAGATACATCCATTTTCATTCTCTATTCAGAGGTCTCATGTGTGAGATGATTAAAAAGAAAATGAGTTGCAGGCTGCCATTAACCCTGTACTGGCAGTGTGTTTGTGTCATGTCCGTGTTATTGGGTGTGTATTAGGTGGGTATGGATTCTTACGAATCACCTTAAATCACTCCTGCGAATGGAATATTAATTTGAGAGGCATTTAAGGTAAGAACTTTCCAATATATTTTAAGCAATGATTGACTTCAGCCAAAGATTTAAACTTCACTTTACTTGTTATTTGTCTTTTAGGTCTCCATGGTAACCTCAGGATTCCCAAACTTTCCAAAGCAACATGACAGGGGAGCTAAGTTATCACAAAGGTTTCACAAAGTTGTTGAATCCAGACTGACTTCAATTTGAAGAGCAGCCAATACTGTTCTCTACCAAATATGGAGGTCTTTTGTAGGCTGAATACCGGTTAAGTTATTTAAATAAATTGATTGAAAATATATAAAGTTTTTTTTTCTCTTCAACTCATGGATATCATTTTACTGTTTGGACAATAACACATCATTGTGACAGCAGACCTTGTCTTATTATAGCAAGAGAGAGGCTGAGGACCTGTGCTTGGGCACATCCCACTATGAGCCTGGGAAAGGATGCCACTCACATCAGCATCCTGTTTCTTTGCATGGGGTTTTCTGCTTGCAAAGTGGAAGGTGGGTGCACTTGCAGATGCTGCTGGTCATTTCATTGTGGCTCAGTTTCCCCACCTGTCAAACAGTGTCAGAAATGGCATCTGCTTTCCTCAGAGCCCCAAGCTCAGGCTTTTACAACCCAGTTTTGGATATTAAAGTGAATGACAGGCCTTGAAATGGAGGAGGGATAAAAGAATCTATGATTCCTCTTTTCTCTTCTTCTCTGGTTACCTTTTCCACCCACTCCTAAAATGAGGTCCTGATGGAAGAGAAAAGAAGCAGGAGAAAAGAAATGGACAAACCAAGGGGGACAAGTGAGCCTAAGCCCCCTAAAGGAAGGAGTGGAATAGAATTTTCACAGCTTCCTGCTCCTTTTCCTGGAAAAACACATAGAAAATTGGCCAAGGACACGGTGATTGTCAGCTGTTCCTCCGGCTGCACATAGAAAATGAAGGTGGGGTAAGGGGAGAACTGCACTGCAGTGGGAGAGGAGGAGGGAAAAGTGTTCTCTTTCTACCTCTGGGTTTGTCATGGTTTCTCCCAAGGGGGGAGAGGAGGTAGGTCCTCCTTGACGGCCTGAGTCAAGAAGGCAATACGACTATCCCAGCCACTGTCCAGCTTGTGACCGAAATGAGACCCCAGCGTGGCAGAATTAAAATGCACAAAGTCACCCATACCAGACATTTTGTTAGGTCTTTTAAAAAAAAATGGCCTAATGTGTTAATATTGAAAATAGATGCGTGTCATTTGAGAGTGAGTATAAAATACCACGTGTATTAAATTAATAATGTTTCATTACTCTCTCATCACAGAGTCATTATTTTAAATAGCCATATTTCATTTCAGTGGACAGAGTGTAAATGAGTATGTATTTTTATGTAAAGTGGACCCGCATCATTATTTATTCATGAGTTTTAAAAGGATCATTATTTTTGACAGACAGCTCCTGTCAAAAGATTTATGCATAAGAGCTCATGTTTCCCCACAATAATCATCAATCAATAAACTTTCGAATTTAGTAGTTAAAATTCAGCGTTACAGAGATGCACAGTTTGTTCTAATTAAACACATGTTTGCATTTGGAAAATAAACTGCAACCTCAGTTCAATTATATATAATCTGAAATGTCAATATTACACGTGCAGGGTGAGTCATGCCTTCAGTTTGGGAATGTGTCTGGTTACATTTTAAGTGATTGCTTTGTTTTCCTACAGCCAGACTCTTTGTGCTTGCGTCCCTGTGGGGCAGGAAGGGAAATTTATGAGACTTGACATCTAACACAGCTATTGGTTACTACTGATGGCAGTTTTCAAAGCAAGGATGCCATCCTTTACTTCTCTCAGCCTGCTTTTCAGGGACCTGAGAAGGCAGAAACTAGGCCTCTAGGCGTCCAGGAAAGTCCCCGTGGCTTCATATGGGGCAGGGCCAGTTCAGGAGCGGAGATGAGATGAGACAGAGATGCCAGCGCAGCAGAGCCAGCTGAGATCCGAGCTAGGGCTGAGGGAAGGCAGTTTCTCGGTCCTAAAACTGTAACAAGACAGCGATGAGCTGCCATTGTGAAGCAAGGTTACTGCTCAGAGGACAATCTTAGAGACTTTGCTCCCCCAGAGGAAATAACTGGAAGGTTTCCATTCCTTAGGACAAGCTGACCTCTTGGGATATGCTTCTCTCAGATTCCGGGCTTATCTGGTATGTTCTTTTGAATACTATGAGTTCAAGAATCTGAATTAAGTAGACTTTCCTCCCAGGCAAAGTCCATATCTGTCTCTAGATTTCTAGACTTTATATTATCCATTGCTTCGATGTGCCTCTTGACTCTCTAACATGCAACACATAGTCTCCCTTCTCAGGCTTTGAGAGCAAAAAGGCTACATCTGCCTCTCAGGCCATGACAGGGAGAGCGAACTGTAGCACAGAGCACATGGAATCTGTGTCTGGGAGTTACACAATCCTTATCACCAGGGCCAGTTTTTCTGGTTTTCTGTTTATTTGTTTTTTAAGTCAAGTAAGCACATATCTATGCTGAGGACAAAATGTCAGGCCTCATAAGAAGAGCTGGAGAGAGAGGCCGGGAAAGATGAGGAACATGAGGGAACCAAAGAGAAAGCAAGAAATGGCCGAGACGTGTGGCATCTTCAGACAATCCCAGCAATTGTGCCTTTTTCTATTTTTTTTTTTCATTAGATTAAAAACGCAATCTTGAGGCGGGTGTGGTGGGGCACAACTTTAATCTCATCACTCAAGGAGACAGAGGCAGGTGGATCACTGTGAGCTCAAGGCCAGCCTGGTCTACACAGAGAAACCCTGTCTCAAAAAAACAAATAAACAAAAAAAACCCATCTGGGAGGCAGGTGAAATGCTTCAGCAGGTTAAGGTACTCCTAGCAAGCCTGAGGACCTGAGTTGCTTCCCTGAGAGCCAGAAAGTAGAGTGACCCCCCCCCCCCACATGTTAGGTTGTCTTCCTATTTCAACTTGCCCATGCAAACACACACACACACACACACACACACACACACACACACACACACACACTACGACGACGATGACGATGATAATTAGTAATAATAATGTAAAAGAAATACTAAAAATTACAGACTTTCCCTCTTGGAAATAGTTTAAGAACCCATGAAAAGGGGAAGCGTGCTACTTAGATCTTCTCCTCAGCAGGATAGAAATTAGTTATGTAACAGAGGAAGAGCCATAGGGTGTAGAATCTCTGTGTACAGGAGCTGAGCAAGTTTGCAACAACCTCCAAACCTGAGATGGAGGAGAAAGCCCACCACTGGAGCATCAGTGACTTGAATGAAAAAGCTTGTGAAAAATACCCTTATTGCAGATTGGCTGGGAGGCCAAGAACTGGGTGTTTATTTTCATAGACAAACATATAAAAGTGTATCTAGGGGGAGATGACGATGGAGGTCTGCCACAAATGCACAGGAGATGGTAATGAAAGAAGACTGGAGGATACATGGAGAGAGGAGGAGGGGTGAGGAGAGAGGAAGGATGGAACACTAAAGCTGTGGTACTGACTGCAGAGAGGGAAAGCCAATTTTTTATTTAATAGATGGTTTTCAACATATAAAAGCACACTTATCTATTTATGTTGCAGAAGAAAACATATCATAAATACTCGTCGTCATATAAAATTAAACCATTTTACTTTTGTACTCAGCTGGCATTTTCATTACAAAATGTGTTACTGTAAATACATTACTTTATGGATAGATTTCTAGGAGACAGATTGCAAAATTAAGAAACATAAAAAGATAAGCATATGTCAAATCATTATGGAAGAGCAGAAACTACCAAGTGTAGATGCCTGGACACCTAGACATCTGCACGTCACAGGCCAAGGGTACCCAGTCATCTGCAGGTCACAGGTCAAACTCTCCTCTCTGGTCTTCAAGAGAGAGCAGTTCAATCTATTGCCTTGTTCAAAGTCCTAGAGAAATACGAGTCCAAGACTCTAGAAGCTTCTCTTTGTCAATAAAGGGAAAGGTCTGGTAGTTGATTGGGCAATATATGTGTAAGTATATTTAAATCCTGATAATTATTTTGTATTTATGTATAAATCTTTGTGTACTTGACAATATTCAAGCTATTGTCCTAGCTTTTCCCTTGAGTTTAGATTGCCTTTTTTTCTCTTCCTACACAAATCTCTTACTCATATGCATTCTTAATAGCTTTTTTTTTTTTTTTGGAGCTTCAATGAAGAGTAAGGAGGTATAAACACTTGCCCAACAATCTAAGTATTGGAGCCTTCTGCCAGTCCCTTGTCCTCATACATTAGAGGTTAGTTTCAAGAACCCTCGGCAGTATCCAAACTCCTATATGTAGGGTATGTTCATGCCTCATTGCAAAGTCCTGGCACTCACTTGGTTTGGCAGCTTTAAGTGAAACAATAATCATCTCCCTTTAACCCCCCTGCCTCCCTCCCACCCCCGCTGTCTCTCTTTCTGCTGCAGTACTGAGACTTGAGTCTATAGTCTTACATGTCCTAGTGGCACCTACTCTACCACTAAGCCCATTATTTACTTGTTTGTTTGTTTGTTTCCTTGTTGTTTTATATTTTATTTTAACACAGGGTCTTCCTTAGTTACACACACTAGTTTTGATTTACCTGGTAGCCCTAGAGGGCTAGGAACTTGTAAGTCTCTTGCCTCAGCCTCCCTGAGTACTGGAGATTTCCTTTTTCACAATTTAATGGGAAGATTTACTTTTACAAAGATCCTGGCATATTCTTCTCTTCCCTATTAAATTGATCTACTTGGACTTTTTATTTAAAGTAAATTTTTGTTGTTGTTGTTTGTTTGTTTGTTTGTTTAGTTTCTCTTTGGCATTTTCAAAATGCTATCATCACTACTTGTGAGCTGCAGAACCATTAGTAAGTAAAATGAGACTTACTGGAACGCAAGTATTGTGGTTTTATGGCAGTGGATCTGATGACCAATTGTTGTATTAAGTGACTACCAGTGAGTAGCATATACAGTGTGAAAATGTTGAACAAAAAAAATGATTCTTGAGCCTGAAGCACAAAGTAAAGCATCATGGGACTTCATGTGCTACCTAGAATGGCATACAAGTCAACATATAAGACTATTTAACAATGATCCTCAACCTTCCTCATGCTACAACCCATAATACACTCCCTCATGTTGTGATGACTTCCAATCATAAAATTATTTTTGTTGTTACTACATAAGTGTCATTTTCCTACTGGTGTGAATTGTGATGCACATATCTGTGCTTTCTGGTGGTCTCAGGTGACTCCTGTAAAAGAGTAGTTCAACCTCCCTCCCCAAGAGGGTCATGAGGCACAGGTTGAGAACCCCTGACTTACAGTATCTCTTGGATTTTTCCATCTGATATTTTTATGTGATAGCTGATTACAGGTAACTGAAACCGCAGGAAGCATCACTAGGTAAGTGTCCAAACTGTCCACATTTATTTTGTGCTCACTCATTTTCTCGGGCCTTGTTGCAAAGTAATTCTTTAAATGTTTAAAATTGGATACATGTTTTTAAAAAATACACTTAGCATAACTGTACACGTAATTTTGGGTACATTTCCCCACAAGAGATTATGCCTTAGGAAATGTCACAGAAATAAAAACGTGGAACACTGCCAAGAACCGCCAGGCCCCTCCTGTGCCTTCTCCCAATCCCTTCCCCTGCTTTTCCCCAAAAAAATTCTTCATCTGAGTTCTGTTATCATGAATAATTTCATCTGTTTCTTTTTAACTTTTATTACTATGGGTTCTCATAGACTACGTCTTGTGCCTTGCTTCTTTTACTCAAGTGCCTGCATTTGGAAGCTTTGTGCAGGTTGTTAGGTACAGGACACATGTGTTCATTTTTATTGCTCAGAACTGTTCCATTGTGTAGCTAAATGGTAATTTCATCCCATTAACAGTAGCATCTGGGTGGCTTCCCATTGTGCGCTATTATCAGAGTGTTACTATGCACATCCAAGTCTGTTGGGAACACACGGTACCTTTGTCTCAGATATATACCTCAAAGGTGAATTGCTGGACGACAGGGTGTATAATTTTCATCATTAAAGATGTTGTCAATTTTCCAAAGTGGCTGTATTAATTTATTCTCCCACAGTGAGAGGCCCAGCTGCTCCATATCACCGTCATTAGCACGAGGCCCTGTCAGTCCTCCTTGTTTTAACCATTCAGGCGTGCATGTGGTGGCACGGCACTGTGGTTTGAATTCATATTTTCCTGGTTCTTATGGAGTCTGGGTGCCTTTTCGTATCACTATTTATTTTTGGAAAATCTCTGCTACAAACGCCAGTTTGTACTTACTTTATTTTCCTTTTTATTCGAGTCACAGATGACCTTAATTAGAGCAGTGTTTGAGTGGCTGACTTTGATGGTGGGTCTACAACTCTTAAAGTAACTGCTGTGGATCAATAGAATAATGTGTGCTTTTACACTCACATTTCAGTAGTTTTCTTCATCTTCTGTCATTACCAAGAACTTTAGTTAACTCCAGGAACTGAACAGATACGTAGTTCAATAAAGACTCAGTTTGCTGGGACCCAGAAAGTTTAGGCTTGAACAGTTATAACCATTACAGGGTATTCATGTGTGCTAGCGACATAGGCCATCACTCTTTACAGATATGTTTTAAAGACATCAAGGACTACTTGGTCTTGTTTGGCCACTAAGTGGAGATTGGCCACCCAAAATAATGCGTCACCATCATGGAGACTGTATTAGGAGAATGAGCTTTGTTTGATTCCTGGTGTGTTTATTTTAGGAACATGGCAGGTTTTTTCCACCCTCGTTCATCAGAAACTACAAATTTAGCATTTTCAGAGTGTGGAATTTACGCTGCCAACAGCCTAGTTAGAATCTGCATCAAATTGCTTCTGCAAATTCCAGCTTCTCTACAGTAAAACAGGTAAGTACTCACTCGAAAGTAAAGCAAGTCATGCATTCAAAGCATGAAGCACACAATTTTACATGTGGGAAATACTCAATACATTTTATTTTAAATCACTGAAGAATTAATTCAGGTAGCCACCTAGCTGTGAGGATTTAAGAATGCATTGTCAAGTAATCTTTTAAAATGTGTCATTTCCTTTGACTTGTTAGCGTGAATAAGATTTATTCCCTCTCTTAAAACAAACCTCTCAAGATGCTGAATAAAAATTGTCACTGCTATTTGCCATCTGATTTCCTGACATGTGTTTCTTCAGAAGACAGAGTGATGGACTCTAAAACCAAGGCTAATTATCTTGAGCTGAAGGCAAATATTTACCAAGGAAAACCAACAACAACAACAACAACAACAACAACAACCAACTAATAAAACCCCCATACTTTAGAATTTCATCTGGATCTATACATTTTTTCCCTTTCTGTTTTAAATCTTGTCCCTAGTCTGTGGCATCTACACTGTCATCTTGACATCCAAGCAGCCCTGACTACTACACAAAAACCTCCTAGATTACAGTTGCTGAGTGACCCATCTAAAAAAAATGGGATCATCAGACTCTCACATGGGATATCAGCCACCACTCTCTCTTGTTCCAGCTGCCTGTTGGGGAGCAGAGTTTACAGTAGGTGGAAGGTTTACTAGGCATGGAAATCCAGTGATGCTTCTTTCATGACTTGTCAGCCATTCTGAGGTGGGGCTTTTTGATGATACACTTGCCCCAGTTCCCTGTGCTTCTGTTAACTCCCTACCAATGCTTCTGTAAACACTGGCCCCCCTCCCCTCATTGGTTCCAGCCTCCAAAAGCTTATTGGTTCACAAGTTGGGTTTGGTCCATATGCCCTATCCTAGGCGTTTCCTTGGTCTTGAAACAATTTCTCTCTTTTTCAGTATCTGTAGCCTGTTTTATTGGTTTCTTTGGGTGCTGTTTTGGTTTGCTTGTGTTTTCTGCATCGAGACAAAATATACACGTGGTAAAATACAGAGACTTACAAACAGTTCATACACTCGAATAGCATTGCTTCAGTCAAGAAATAGACCAATCCCTATGACTTAAGAAAATCGCTGTCTCCCAATCCAGTGCAAAAGCAAACTGTTCTGTTTCCCACCGAATCTTCACTCTTCCCACTCATGAATTGGGTCGGGCACAATCTTACACGTGTGCACACTGTCTCTGTGCTTTCCTCTTCTCATGCTTGGCAAAAATCAACTGAGGTCTGTCTCCATGCACACCACTCAGCGCTCTTAAACTTTACCCCGTTCCATTTGGGCTCTGCTCCTCCGGTTCCCCATCCTGTCTTACATTTCTAAAGGAATATATGTCCTAATAATGGATAAGACATGAATACCATTTGGAAGTCATTGTAGGTTTCACCAGATCACAGTGGTGAGAGCCTTTACGTGCTACTCAGAACACTTGGCTTTATGTAGTTGCGCTGGTCCTTACTCCAGCTGACTCAGAGAACCCTAACATCGTCAGGAGAGCATAAGTCTGCATGACCAAACCATTTAAGGGAAATCCAAAAGAATTTCAACAGCTTCTCATCGGTCATCTCGTATCACCCATTTCCTACAGACTAAGACAACAGCAAGCGATCAGGAAGAAATGCTGAGAGGTAAGGGCTGGCATGGAAAGACTGAGGAATTGGTGAGTGCTCCAAAATGTGTAGGATGTGTGCGTACACATCCATCCATAAGTTTTTGGGGTGATACAATCAGCTTTAGCAATATACTTATTGTTACTTCATTTTTTTTCAAATTATGATACATGTATATAAAGATATGTTTTTTTCACCAAGAGTGGAGGGCTGGACTGAGGGACATTTTTACTGAGGAAATGATGTACCACTGAACAAAATCCCTAATATATATGTATATACATATATGTATATATATGAAATATACATATATGTCTATATATGAAAACATACATGTGGTATACTATGACATATATTATGCATTAATTATTATATTTTATGTGTTAGTGTATGTTTTTAAATACTAAATATAATGCTGTAAATAAGGATATTTGGGTTGCACTGGTCTCCAGTATTCAGCAAGGGCTTGGAGTGCACATGTGTGGGCCCAGATGTGCATTCTCTGCCTTATCAGGAAGCTCATTTGTCTCTGCACATGAGTAATGAGGTTCTTTCCTGTATGACATTTGCCCCCCAAGAGATTTCTCTCTTCCTTGTCAATTTTAAAGTGAACACATACCTTAAATACTTTTGACAAACTAAAATTTTGCCTTATTTGAAGGCAAAATAGAGACGATTTGGAGAGGCTCAAAATCTTTTTACGTTGACGTTTCTTTCTCTATTCTGAACTTTAATGTTTGAAGGCCTATTTTCCACATTTAAAGTCCCTGTAAGAGTGTTGCTGTGTGTGTGTGTGCGCGCGCATGTGTGTGTGTACATGTTCTGCCCATTATCTCTGGGGAACTGCTCCATGGAGGGACTTCGCTAATTTCTGCTTGGCTCTCTGAGGTAGTTCACTGTTAGGGTTTGGATCTTACATACCCTAAAATCTAATGTACTGACCTTGTCAATATTAGGAGGTTGTGAAACATCTAGAGGGAAGGGGTTAGTAAAAGGAAGTTAGGTCAGTAAAGGCATGCCCCTTGCCATGTCTCTTGCTTGCTTACTTCCTGTCCACAATGAAGAATACAGATTCATTCCTACATTTTCTGCTGAAGCAACAGAGCCAGTTTGCAATAATAGCTCTGAAAGCAAGAGCCCAATGAAACATGTCATTCTTATAAGCTGGTTTATCTTAGGCTTTTGTTAGTGTGATGGAAATCTGAACAGCACACTTGCTCTCAGAAATAATCACTGGCCTTAGCTACACATCTGTAGAGACTAGGACAGTCCTGTGCTTTCAGGAGCTGGCCTCAGCTATGTGGGAAACGCCACGGATGCCTCCTCAGCATCATCCACTTCCTTATTACCTGGATGCTAAATTTTGGTTGGCAGATTCATGAAATATCTGCTTCGTTCTAAAAGAACAGCTATGTGCTAAAACATGGTTATTCGAAAAGAAAAAGGATTAAGAAAAGTTATTTTATCGTGATATTTAATGCAGCTAAAGTTCTCAAATGAATTTGGTAAAATGTTAGAAGATCTATATTTATGTCAAACATGTGAAAGTTGGATAGATATTTCTGGCTCATGAAGAAAGAATATGCAATATTTCATGTAATGATGATGGCAATATAATAACACTGGTAATAATAAAAACATCAGTAATGACTTCATTACTGCTGATGGATTTATCTATGATTCGTTAATATCTCAAATGGCAGATGTAATAGATTGAGAGTTCACATTCAATGGACAAAGGGAATATTCATTGTCATGCACCAAACCCACACAAAGCTTTACATGTTTAAACAATTTCACGGTGTGTTTGCTGTATGTGCATGTGTGATACGCAGACATGTGTGGATGTGCACACCCACACATACACATTCACGCAGAGGCTGTGTGTCTTCTTCTGTCACCCTCTGCCTTCTTCGCTTGAAGCAGGGTCTCTCACTGTTGCAGAAGCTTGCGGTTTCAGCTAGGCTAGCCAGCCAGCAAGCTTTTAAGATGATCCTCTGCTTGTCTTTTCTCCCAGTATTGGAGTTACAGACATGAACACTCATGCCTGACTGTTTACATGGACGCTATGAATTCTAACTCAGGCCCTCATGTTTGCAAAGCAAATACTCGGACCCAATGAGCCATCTCCCCAGCTCCTGAAAGTATTTCAATTTCTAAACGCTTTCAGAGATACAGGGATCAAACCCCTGCTCCACATCCTATGAACTGTGCAAATCTTCAATAGACCTAACGGGGGGGGGTGACCTGTGGTTAATGGAACCACCTATTTCATGTGATCTGCATTTGCTATTTCCTGAAAAGCCAAAGGCTCCTGAGCAAAAACTCACTTGCTTAGTCACATCCAAGATCATTAGAAAAAGTGACTTGGGCTGCATTTAAAATGCTTTGCTCTTAAAGAAGAAACCTTGTTTGCAACCCCAAATTACATGTCTCATTCAAACCAGTGAAAACATTTATTAAAGGCAATTGCTCCCGGGAGCATGCTGAAAGGAGAACGCTGCGGTATCGCTTAAGAGAAAAGATGGCTTTCAGAACTGTGTGTGATTACATAACTCTATACCATGGCAGCAAAGGGTTGCCACTCTTTGAGCTGTGGGGAAGAGAGCCTGAGCAGTGTCTTGGCCAGTGTGTACAGTCTGAGGACCGGAAGGATCTGCCAGGCTGTTTTCATTTAATGGCCTTCAGGAAGAGAATTCTCGAACATGGCATGTTGAAAGCAGATTTGATCTGAACACGCTGTGGCTCTCAGAATGTCAAGCCCCTTGGAAATGCGAGGCACTCAAGACAGCCCCACCTGATCAAAAATGGCACCAGCATCAATTAACGCCAACAACTGCAATTAGGAAACCTCAGATGAGTAGGGACACGAAAGGCTCTAATTTCTCTTTACCCGGATGTCTGTTCCTGGTGACACCTGTCATGTTTCATTGATGTGAATACTTTTGGAGGCCAGGCACCATCTTTTTGAAAATTGCATTTCTGACCAGAGCTCTCTAGGCAGAGTATCAGTTTTTCTTCATTTGCAATAACTCCTTCCACAATCCCTGAGTCCTCGCAGGCATGGAACCTTTCTAGTTGAAGAAGGGTGCAAGTCCAGAATACTGACTTTTGGAGAAATAAAATTAGTTGTTATGAGGGTAATAGTTATCACAGGCACTGAGTCAGAATGTGACGGCTGTGCCTGGGACCACCTTCCCCTTACCAGTCAGGGAATGAGGACCAAGTGGTCTCATGATTTGAAAAAGTCACCTAAGCAACTGAGAACCCATTACCATCAGTATAGACCGTGCTAAGCATGCCACATGGAAGAGTGGGTCAAGAGAAAATTACCTTTTACTGCACATATCAACATTTATACTGTCATTCATATCTGTGGTTGCAAGCCCATCACCTTCCAGAAGGCAGGAGGGTGGGACCTAGGATAAAAAAAATACATATTCTTAGATAGACACAGAGACAATGAGCACAGAATATCAAATGCCATTTTGAAAGTGAAACATTCAGTGAAGGGAAGTGCATGAAGATCTCTTAGCTCTTCAAATCTGAAGGTAATTGCTTGCATCTTATACTTTCTCATGAGATACATTCCTTTGATAACATCATTCTCATTTATTTAAAGAGATTGGGAATGGGAGAAGTCAAGCCAAGAGCAAACACATGCTTATTCTTGGTTCTCAGGTTTGGACAGATACATTTGAGGACATGACAGATAGAGGGGATGTTGTTTTTACCTCCTCCCTTGTTATTGGAAGTCTATTGAGAAAACAATTTCCTCGGTCTTTTCTTTCAACTTAGAGAGATCCATGAACCATCGCTACTAGGATGCATCTTAATGTGTACCTTTATCTCAGCCTCCTAGTTTCTTCCTCACCTAATAGAATCAAGCCTAACACATGAAATCTTGATGGATGATCCTGGGTACTTAATCGAATCTTATCTTTCTATTAATCTAATTTTTTTTTTGTCATGATGTAGTCTCAGCAGTTTATCTTTAGCAATAATCTGATTTCATTTTTAATCCAAGTAAGTTCAAATGGGTTTTAACTTTTTAACATTTTTCTTGTTCTGCTGACATTTATCTGGAGATTTGCCACCCACAACCACTTCCCTTACATTGAAGCTATCCATACACTTCTCCTTATGGACCGTAGATGTGTCCTGTAACTAAGATGAATAGTAGCAGAGGTAGAAGACCTCAAGTTTGGGGGCTAGGGCCAGGGTGGAGGGGTGAAAGAGTTTGGGACCTCGTGGTCCATCGGACAGATTCCTCATTTGTACAGTGAAAAGCGCATTCCTGCAACTTTATGACTGTGGTGATGACTGAAGGAGGTGGATGCTTTGACTCAGAGTTCACACTGAGAATAATTTTACTCCGAAGGCATTCTAAGATTTGAGAGCTGCTGATAATAGGTGATAGTTCATAATGTTTTGAAGAAGAAACAAACTTTTTGAGAGTGAGTTATATAGTATCATCTTTTTACCACTCAGACGACTCGTGGTCTGTGAAAATAGGACAGAGTCTAGTATATGTGTGGTATTTTGATAAAAGACAGAAAAAAATGGGTGGTCAACAGGGACTGAGTGCACATATAGAGAAAGACACAGTGGGTGAACTACTAGTGACTGCAAGCCTGCAGTGGGGACAGAATCCTGAAGGCTCATTACACCCACTCAGTTCCTAGGAGCCTCTGAGATATACATGGTCCAAAACAAATCGATTTCACTGGCAAAGAGACAAGTAAGGCCAAAAAAAAAAAAAAAAAAAACCCCAAAAACTATTCAACCCATGTGTCACCTTTGTTCAGTTCAGCATTTTGTGTTTGCTGTTATTTGTTTACTTATAGTTTGACTATCTAGGAAAATAGCAGTTGTGCAGTGTGGATATTTATATTTAAATTAATTCAAGATAGCTAAGTAAGTCTCTGGTTCCTCAGGGTACCAACTAGGTCTTGAGTGCCCAGCAGCTATCTGTGGCCACTAATGCTGGATGGCATAAGGTATAGACCAAGTACCTGATACAGCAGGTCCATTACAAGGGTACCAGTGGAGACTGTGGGATGTAGCACGAGTCCAGGCCATGGAAAGCCTGAGTTAAAGTTGGGGATCCTAGCTCCATTGTGAGCTTACAGGAGGCTCATACAGCTTATGCTCTGGGCTCCACTGTCGTTGAGGTTTAGGTGGAGATTAAAAACATTCATTTTGGCTAGGAGTGGTGGCACACGCCTGTAATCCTAGCAGAAGCATGCGGTGTGTCCGAGGCCAGCCTGGTCTACAAGGTTAGTCCAGAACAGCCAAGGCTACACAGAGAAACCTTGTCTTGAAACTGCCCCACCCCGCCATACAAAAAGAACATGCATTTTTGCAAGTTACAGTGAATAATAAAGTTACAAGAAACACTAGCTTGGTATACAACACAAGAAATTACATGTGCTTAATAACAGTAACAATAATTCTTACATTCTAAAAAAAAAAATATTGGCTAAAGACACCAAATAGTACCTAGGTGGTAGTAGTGCATTCCTTTAATCCCAGAACTTAGCAGGCAAAGGCAGGTGCATCTCTATGAGTTCAAGGCCAGCCTGGTCTACAAAGTGAGTTCCAGGACATCCAAGCGTACACAGAGAAACCCTGTCTCAACATCCCCCCGAAAAGACATCAAATAGAAAATTTAGTATAGCCTTTCTGGTCTAGGACAGGAGGCCAATTCTTGAGGATCTCTTTCCAACAAGGTATCAGCTCTGTCACAGTGAGGTAAGCCTCATCTGAAGTGCAGCTAGTTAAACCAAATCTATACTTCTTCATAGCTACTTACAAAGATGCATTTGCACTTAGATTTGGATGTAAGGGAGACGTGTAAGTAGTAGGTAATTTTTTTTCACAAGAAAAACAATAACTGCTGAAAGGTTAAATCTTAATTTAAATACATGTTAAACCCTGAGCATGAATGCCCTTTTCCTATCAAAAACCACGTTCTTTTGTGCAGTTATTAATACAAGATTAGTTTTTTTTTGCCTACTTTATATGCAGAAAGTACCATGACAAAAGGTGGCCCCTAGGCAGACTGAAGAAAAAGAAACAGCAGCAGGATTGCTCATTACAATGACAATAAGATAATGCTTTCTAGCAAACAATATTTTCCTTTGTTTTTCCTATCCTGATAGGAAACTGTGGAAAGCTATTCAGCGCATCCTCTCGTATTCCATTTCAAATGCATCTCTGACAGCCATTTTACAATTCCTCAAGTTGCAGTGAATATTCTCCAGATTTTAAGAATAGCAGCTTGTATAAGTATCACAGTATAGCGGAGCTATGGCGAACTGCTGGACCTAGTGCAGAAGGAAACAATTCAAACTCCAGGGTTATTTCTAGTGGGTCATCAGGTGGTGGTGTCACCTCTACTTTGGCTTCTTTGTCTGCCTGTGTCTTCTCTACATGAATGCTGTCACATTCCTTTGCAAAATGTCTCCTCTTTTCTTTTCAGTAAGGCCTAAGGACACTCCTGTACCATGCAGCTCTGGTGTGGGTCTGGGCCCTCAACAGCCCTACTGGGAGCAATTTGGGCTCCATCTGCTCTAAACGGGAGAGGGGGGCCCTTTGGTCAAGCTAAGGCCCTGTCTGGGTGCACCGGGGACTGGCATCCTGTCAACATGAGGCTTGAGAAGCATATTTGTCCTGCTGCTGATGGTGACAGTTTATGAATGAGTGGATTTTGATACTGGTTAATTAGAAGGAGCTTGATTGCAGCATCTGTCGCACGGCAGCAAACAATCCCTTCTGTGTGTTGTACAGACAGTTTTCCTTATGGCGTACAAACTGGCTAAGAGAAGGGCCACTGATACTCCAGGGATGAGAAAAACAAACTTTTAAATGTTTTCCTGACAGCCTCTTATCAAAACTACCCCTAATTCCTGAGGACAATATTAAACCTGTTGTTTGCCCAAGCCTTATACTGGCTGTTGTTCTAAACACTATATTGGAGTTTACTCGATGGAGAGACAAGCTTCCTAATATCATGAATATCCACAGATAAAGTACATTCTCTTAAAATGTAACTACTGAAATTTGAAGACGATGGTAACAAAAAATCACTTTAGATGTTGTGGGACTTGGAAGAAGAGGTGATATTCAGGGTGTTCCTTTGGCTTTCTATTCAATTCTAGTTGGGTATCAAGAAGTTTGAAAAGATATAAGAGCTAGGAGAACAGGAAGTTTGCTATGAGATTGTGTCTTCTAGAAATGTCGGAAAAACTACTCCCATTAAGCTTCACCAACATGACTCCCTAAATAAGACCTGAACAAGCATGGTGACAATCAACATGCTAGCGTGGATAACCACTCTTTTTCCAATATCAAATGACCAGCCTTGTAAACATACACACAAAGTAACATAGTACTGACTGAGCAGGTTTATTTATATACTTAGGAGCATACGTACAAGGGAGGAAGGCATAGGTAGGAAAAGGTGTTATTATAAGATAATCTCAAAAAATTATAAACAACAACAAAAGAAAGCAAGTCAGTGTTCAGGGCAAAGTGCAGGAGGCTAAAGGCCCCTCATGTTAGGCTCTCAATTCTATCAAGTCCCTTCTGCTCTGGAGCGTCCAGGTTTCTTGACCTGCTGACCTCCCCAGTCACACAGTTGATTCATGACGTGGTTAGGGTCAAAGCCTAAGCCGCCTACAGCAGTAAGCAAAGTCAGTGCCAACATCACAAGCAGGCCTTGGTAACAAGGAATGTTCCACAGCTCCAGATAACAGATCACAAGTCCTTTCTTAGGCTTGTCATCTAATCTCCCTTCCAAACCAAGTTTCTATGACCTCATGACACAAGACATCTGTTATCCCAACCACATGGTGTAGCTCTATCCTGTTCAGACTCCACAGACAAGCCCCCCGATTGCCTTCAGATCTTGGCACTATCCTACTTCCAGCATATTTCTGGATCTTTCTATCCTCCATTTTATCATCTGTAAAATGAGAATGATGGCAGTACTGTGTACCTCCCAAGGGAGTTGTGATTAACTGTCTTTAATGCACATGAGAGACTTAATACAGTGCCTGGCACTTGGCTTTTTGAATTATCAACTCAACTTGTTTATTTCCTGAACTGACCCCATTTTTCTGCTTTCTGTCTTTGATTGGCCCCTATATTTCACTAGGGACATCAGTAGGAAGCGTAGCTAAAGGACTTAAAAAAAAATAAACACAACAGCCAAAATCTTTTGGGAACTGGAATACAGATGCAGCTATTATTTTCTGTCTCCAGAATTATTTTCCTTGGAACTGTAAGACTGTTGACTCATCTCTTTTCTAATTCACCTATTCATATTCAACTAATAATAAAGAGTGGATCATGCTTGAATTGTAACCAACCAAGGGTGGTGGTGGTGGTGGTGTTAGTGGTGGTGGTGGTGGTGGTGATGGTGGTGATGGTGGTGGTGGTCGTGGTGGTCGTGGTGGTCGTGGTGGTGGTCATGGTGGAGGTGGTTGTGGTAGTGGTGGAGGTGCTGGTGGTGGTGGTGGTGGCAGTAGAGGTATTGGTGGAGGTGCTGCTGGTGGTAGTGTTGGTTGTGGTGGTGGAGGTGGTGGTGGTGGTGATGGTGATGGTGGTGAAGGTGGTGGTGGTGGTGGTGGTGGGTTGTGTGTGTCTGAGAGCCGGAAGAATGAGGAGGATGAAGAAGAACAGTTATCACAAAAGAAGCAAGCATAAAAATAAAGTAAGCGAGCCAAGCAGAGTACTGGGCAGCAATAAACAACCTCCCAACAGGAAGGCTGGCATGAGGAGCGTGACCCATTTGCAGTCTTTGTGTGACAACATTTGTGAGCAGGTGAGCCTCGGCATAAATGACATGATCAAGGCAGGAAGTGCAGTATTAGTGGCTAAACCTTAACTGCCAAAATGTTTGCAACCTAATTTCTCCTGGCAGGCAATCTGTGCGGGGGATAAGCCCACAGCATTAGTTACTCTCCTTGTCACACTGACAAAATACTCAGCGGAAGCAGTTGCAGTGAGGGAAGGGGGGTTAGCTCCAGGTTTCTGAGGATTTCAGTCCAGCATGAAGGGAAGGCGTGGGACTGAGAAGCTCAGAACAAGCACAGAGCTTGAGAGCCATCTGTGATCTATCCCCTTTCAGGATGTGGCACGCGGCCAGGCAGCGTGGAATGAATAGGGCATCTCGGTGTCTATTTTCAATGTGTTTCCCTGTGCACATACTATGTAGGCAGCAGAGCTTCCAAGAAAAGGTGTTCACTTGCCACCAGGAATCTCAGTGAATATGAGCTTTCATTAGCACTAGCTAGTAAGATAGCACACTTTGGAAGGATACTCTATGGAAAACTTTCCTGGATAAGCACTCTGCATGAATTCTGCTCCTCTCACAGGCACTTCAGGTTATTAGCCAGTATAAGCAGTTGCTTCTGAGTGCGTAGCTATTGCGGTTATACGGAAGAGGCTTGCATGCATAAACAAGGCAGTGGGCAGCTCTACTGTTTCTCCATGAGACATCGAGGGTTGCTCATGCGGCTCACTACAGCAGTCTTTGCTTTTTCCATGTTCTCTCTGAGGAAACTTGGCCTGTTGTGAGAACAGTGATCATTTATTTCTTCCACCTTCAACAGGGGGTGCACACTAAAAGGTTTCCTCCACAGTGGCCATCCCACTTCTGGCTGCTTTCTCACAGGCCCACATCAAGTCTATTTGTGCTATGCAGATGCCTGGACAATTGGAGACCGAGAGGCATCCTGTGCCTGGTGGGCTGGCTGAGGAGAATAAGACAGTGACATTGACAGAGGACACCGGCCAACTGATTCTCAGGCAGACCCATGCACAATGGGCCTTTGTTGATTAGCGTAGAAGAGACATTAAAGAACTTTTTTTTTTTTTTTTTTTTTTTTTGATAAATGCAGTTCCTGACGTGAACTCCCTCTTCCAGGACAGCTTAGCTGGGCTTATGCCTAGCTTCTGGAAGCAAGCTGAGGTTGTGGTGATATCCCATCAGAGCTGTAATGTAGACTTGGAGAGAGCTTGGCAAAGATCTGCTTTTTTAAGGCCTCGAGAAGCCAAGACTGTTCTTAATACCTTATTTTTCCATCTGAAGGTGGCAATGCTGTTCAGCCAGAATAGGATAGAAGAACAAATCTGAGTAGGAACATGTTCAGCTACTGAAGGGTAGCTGAAGGGAGCAGGGTGGGAAGCAGTATACGTTGTACCCAAAACGTATTCGCAGTATCAAAGCGATGGTGTTAATTGCTAGCCAGAGTCTGACAAGGCAGAGGGCAAGCTAATGCCTCGGTGCTTCTGCAGATGTGTCCCACATAGGGTGAACAGTCAAAGCTGGGCACAAAGTCCTCACGATCAGTTCTGCAGCAGATGTCATTGACAGCAGCCAAGACTAGACTGAGATGAAGAGAGACTACAGTCAGCACATTATGGCTATCTGAAGAAGCAGGAGGTGGCATCTGAGTGAAGAGCCAGACAATGAAGAGCTACAGCCGGACCGCCCTGGCAGGAAACCTGCATCTGGTCTTCATTACACAGTCACAGTAATAATTCTCTGGGTCCCAGTTCCTTCAGCTGTAAAACAGGAAGCATGGCCCTGACTAAGTCGCTGTAAGGTTATGCAAGTTGAGCTGATTTTCAAACCCATTAACAAATTGTGGCTGGTAATGATGTACCACATGGAAGACTGATAAATAAATAATAAATAAATAATGAATGTGCCTGCTGCTTCTTTAATATTTGATTGTATATTTACTAGGTATTAATAGTGTCTGTCTGGATTGACAATCCTTTAGTTTCGTGAGAATGATTACACCTCGGCACCATGACGATACAGCAAACCCTATGCACTTAAAGAATCTGTTCTCATCCTCTGCTTGGGGAGTCAGGTCACGCAGATATAAAAGGCTGACTGTTCCAAACAGGGAAAATATCATCCAAGACTTCACTCGGTAAAGCATGTACCTTGGAAGAGATTACCTCCTGGGTGGTCACTTCGATGGCAGTGGTGACAGAGATCGCAAAGAACATGAAGTCCTTTGTTCCTGGGCCATCATATCAGATCTATCTAAGGAAGGCCCCAGAAAAGCGACAGTTTCCCTCCAACGAGGCAGGCATCTATCCAGGAGTAAGTCATGTGATGAGAAAGTAGGTGGCCCCCTGTCCCTTTATATGACCTACAGGATGTTCTGGTTATTCATACACACCACTAGAGCCATACACATGCATTTTTTTTATCTAGTAGTGCCAGTCCCAAGGATGTGTGAGTATAAACAAAGATTTGCTGTTGATCTTCACTGGGATTTTGGTACTCCATCCCAAGAGATGTACCCCACAGCACTACATAAGGAGTGCAGGAAGCAGCAGGTGTCACTTTCCACATCACCAGGAAAGCAACACTGTCCACAGGGAAAAAAAAGTACAACACAATAAGATGCTACATTTGTCCTTTCTTGTCTCAGTCATTCAGAACTCAGGGCAGAGTGAGGGGAACCCCAGCCTGGGGAGACTTCGCTGCTGCTGCTAGTGCTGCTGCTGGTGCTGCTGCTGGTGGTGGTGGTAGTGCTGCTGCTGCTGGTGCTGCTGCTACTGCTGGTGCTGCTGCTGGTGCTGCTGCTGCTGCTGGTGGTGGTGGTGCTGGTGCTGCTGCTGGTGCTGGTGCTGTTGGTGTTGCTGGAGCTGCTGGTGTTGCTGGTGCTGGTGCTGCTGGTGTTGCTGGAGCTGCTGGTGCTGCTGCTGCTGGTGCTGCTGGTGTTGCTGGAGCTGCTGGTACTGCTGCTTGTGCTGCTGCTGGTGCTGGTGCTGGTGCTGCTGCTGCTGCTGCTGCTGGTGGTGGTGGTGCTGGAGCTGCTGGTACTGCTGCTGGTGGTGCTGCTGGTGCTGCTGCTGCTGGTGCTGCTGCTGCTGCTGCTGCTGGTAGTGCTGGTGGTGGTGCTGCTGCTGGTGCTGCTGCTGCTGCTGCTGGTAGTGCTGGTGGTGGTGCTGCTGCTGGTGCTGCTGGTGCTGGTAGTACTGGTGGTGCTGGTGGTGGTAGTGCTGGTGTTGCTGCTGCTGCTGGTGGTGTTGCTGCTGCTGCTGGTGCTGGTAGTACTGGTGGTGCTGGTGGTGGTAGTGCTGGTGTTGCTGCTGCTGCTGGTGGTGGTGCTGCTGCTGCTGGTGCTGCTAGTGTTGCTGCTGGTGTTGCTGCTGGTGTTGCTGCTGCTGCTGCTGGTGGTGGTGCTGGTGGTGCTGGTGGTGGTAGTGCTGGTGTTGCTGCTGGTGGTGGTGGTGCTACTGCTGCTGCTGCTGCTGCTGGTGGTGGTGGTGCTGCTGCTGGTGTTGCTGCTGGTGTTGCTGCTGCTGCTGCTGGTGCTGCTGCTGCTGGTGGTGGTGGTGGTGGTGCTGCTGCTGCTGCTGCTGCTGCTGCTGCGATGCCTTTCCTCACCCCCATCATCTCCTTGGTGTCTGCCTGCTCCCATTCCTTTTTCTCACCCTTTCTTCATTCGCATAAGCCAGTTAAAACTTTTTTTCTGCAATGGTTTCGTAGAAAAGAGGAGTACACTCAGTGTTTCCTGTGCATTGGTTTTTACCCTTTTCTTAATCTTGGCACATTTATTTTTTTCTATCTATTTAGTTTATAGTTTACTTAGTGTATAGCCAGGAAAAAGAGTGCTAGGGTTGGTGCAGCTTTTTTTATATAAACATGGCTTAAAACAGTCAATGTTCTTCTTGAGGTTCCAAGTAGTATCAATACCAATATATACACAAACTTTTCATAAATATAAAAATCCCCCATGACTGTGACAAGAATCTCCAGAACTGATACCCAGCCTGAGGACAGGTCGAGTTGGATTGACTTAACAAAAAAAAAATGTTACTTTTGTACATTACAGGTCCTTAATCTATGCCATGTTCACATTCTCAGGCCATGTGGGGGTGGGGGTAAGGTCGGGGGGGGGGGGGGGGGGGAGTATCTCTTTCCTGTAATCTCAGTACTTACAATGCTGAAGCAGGAGGATTTCTATGAACCTAAAACAGTATGGGTTACAGGGTGAGGTTCTGTGTCAAAAAATAGTTTTTAGAAATGTGCATTTCTTATCAGGAGCAATTAAAGTCAGGGTAATGAAAGCTTAGGATATAAGGCAGAATGCTGTGAGCAGAGCCAAGTTGAAATGAAACAGCTATGACCTAAAATCCACTCTGATGAATCTCGCAAGTCAAGCACTAGATGTTCCGACTGAGTATTTGGCATGGATTCAGTAAAACAATCAGCTCTCATAAGCTACCCTATAAAAGGGCCACAATGTTAAGATAAAACCATGGAATCCTATGTCATATCTATAACCCACTAGATTTATGAAATACATTAGCCCAAAGGTCCCCCTTGGAGCTGTCCTACTTTTTTTTTTTAAGAGAGTGAGATGTATCAACATATACAACAGAATTACCATTATCAATGGACCAACTGAGTGCTTTTCATACAGTCACACATTTGTGCAACAATTACTGAATCTAAATAATTTTTTTATCCTCAATGCTCAATACCCTTTAATAGCCTCTCTTCATTCATTCTTTTCTTACCAGCCACTGGCAACTATTAATCTACATTTTATCTCCATTGATTTATCTGTTTCAGAAATTTAACACACACAAAAAAATAATTATGTAAGATATGACCTTTTATGTCTAACTTCTTGGTGTAATATTTTTAAGCTCATCCATGTTTCATTCCTTTTTATGGCTGAATAATATTCTAGTGCATAATTATACCACATTTCATTCTGCTCATTCATAAATTTAAGATGTAATGGCATTTGGATTACCTTCATGAGGACACTAGCATGAATAGTGCTGCTGGGAATTTACAATATGTGGATATAAATGTTCATTTCCCTTGGGTACATAATCATCCTGTATTGTATTTAACAAGCTAAAATCTTTCCTCTAGAAGGTGTGCCATTTACATAATACCACTTGTGTCTGAGAGTCTTAACTTCACCACACCCTCATGAGCACTTGCTGTTTTCCAGTCACTCTTGGGATATGAAATGACATCTCACTGTACTCTGGCTCTGTGTTTCCTGAGACTGGCCACCCTGAACACTGTTTCATGTGCTTACGAGCCAATGGTTTATTCATACCTTCCCCTTTTGATTCCTTAAGTGGGTTGGTTTGTCTTTCTGGTCTCATTTTAAATACTTTTTATAGATTATAGACACTACTCCTTTACCAGATACACAACCTGCTGATATTTCCCTCAGCTCTGTAAGTAGTCTTAACGCATTTCCTAGCATGTTCTTGTGGTTGTTTATTATAAAGTATTTACTGGTATCTAATCCTGTGGTTTCTCATCTGTTTGTCACCACTTGGAACATCTTTTTAAATATCTTGGGACATGTTGAGGTAGACCATAGCAAGGCTTTCTCTTCTCATGTACTAATTAGAGAAGAGTCCTAGAAATTGATTAATATCTAGAAATACAATATAAGACAGCAACACCTAGACTTCCATATGCTTAAAGAATTGAATAGTTCTGGTGATGTGTGTTTACTATGAGAGCCACATTAAGGACTGGTTCCAGGCTAGCTGAAACAAAATGTTATTAGTCTGGGATGATGAGAGGAAAGATTAATCTAGTTGCTAAATCCATCCATGTTGTAGAGTACAGAATAAACCCACATCTTTCCTCATTAGAGATCTCAGTGTGGATAAGGTGAAAAATGTCAAAGGCATCATAAAAGGAATGAAGAACCTTCCAAAATGCAGGCCTGGACTTGAGCCCTTCTTGGTCTGGAATACTGCTTGGCCATCCTGTATATGAATGGGACTCTCCTCCAGTAACTACTGAGGAAATGCAAGTTAAGACCCACAATGAGATATGGCCTCACATCTTAGGACAGTAACAGTCAAGAAGAAAAAAAAAAGGACAAGAGACAATAGATGATGTTAAGCATGTGCAGACTGTGTGGAATTCTTGAAAAACCTAAGTATTATGCAGTGCTATGCAAAAAAAAAAAATGGCTAGATAAGGAATCAACTAAAATGTCAGTGGAGAAATGGATAAGGAAAACATGCCAGATGGTGCACAAAAGATACCAACCCACCTTTAAAAAGTAAGAAATCTGTCAGTTACAGCAACAGTTACAGTGGATGAACCTGGAAAACATGCCACGTCCCAGAGCTGATCTGAGAAGGACAAAACCTGAATCTAAAATCCTAGTGAGTCAAACTGAGACTGGTAGGGAATAGAATGAATGCTGCTCCCCAGAGCTGTGAGAGAGCCAGGGGGGCCTGAGATAGCTTTGGATTATGGACAAAATATTTCAGCTGGATAACAGGAAATAATTAAAGTTCCTATTGTACAAAATTGCTGACTATGGGTAGTGAATCATTTAGTGTATTCTTGAAATTGCTGAGAGATTACATTTGAATATTCTCATTATTTAAAAAAAAAACACTAAGTATATGAGGCCAAACATTCATTAATTGGTGGTATTTAGCCAGTCTGCAATGTGCACACATAATAAGACATCATATTGCAAATTATAAATATATTTACTTTTGGTCAATTAAAAAATAAGTATTCTCAGGTCGACAAATACAGCTCTGTGCTGAAATGTTTGTTCAGCATGTGTGAGGCCCTTGTTCAATCTTCAGTACTTTAAAATAAAATCAAGTACCTTCATTTTCCAATAAGGAAATGTAGCAACAATGGGCAGGCCCATCGGCCACTTATCATAAGCACTTTGTTAAAAAGCTTTCCTTACACCAACACAGAAACTTACACACATGTGCACACACACACACACACACACACACACACACACACACACACACACTACACTACTAGCCTGTGTCACTGCCCTGCAGTAAACTCACAACTTAATAAAGTTATAGGAATTTACTAATTAGGAGGTAATGTCCAATTCTTTAAAAAGTCCTCCTTGTATCAAATTCTTTGGGATCACAACAACCTTTTCATCTACTTAAGAGCTCCAAGTGTAGCCACAACCTGCAAACATATCTTATGTATTCAATGTTGCTTTAAGACTCTTTCATAAGTTCATACAATTTTCTACAAACAACACACATGGATAAACTATGAGAAGTCAAGCTTTGCAAACAAGCATCTTCAGTCATTTAATTTATTCTTTAGGACTTTGTTATTTATTTCTAATAGTGAAAACAGCCCCCACTCCACCCTAAAGAAGAAAGAGAGACAATTAGAACAACACAAACCACTGACCAATTAGATTAAAATAGCTTCATTAAGTCCTAGGGGTCTCAACGAGTCCATATTCTTTCACATATGTCCAGTTAGATCCTGCTCCAACTAAAGGGAAATCATTAAAAAAAAAGTATGTTTGTAATAATACAGCCAATGCATTCAAAATTCCCCCTTCTAAAGTCACTGGACACACACCTTGTGAATTAAAGCATCGCGTTGGCTGAGAAGGTAGCAAAATGCTAAAACATTCAGGAAGGGATGGGAGTTGGGGGATATGTAGCATATGGAAAGGGGCTAGGTCAGACCTTGAGGTACAAAGTGATTGGCATATCCAATCTGGTGTGAACAACAGTAGCAATGAAGCTATAAAGTGCTCAGTGGTTCCTAGACAATCCATTTTTATTCCCAAAGTAGAGGTCACTTATTTCCACAATAATTCTGTGGGACAAACTCCTCTGAAACTCACTGACTTAAAGGATTTCTCTCACTCAGCATTGTTGGGTTGGCTGGGAACTAGCTGGGCTGGGCTGGCTTAGAGTCCTCACTACAGGTTGAGAGCTAAACTGTCCCAGGAGTCTCTCATGTTTCCTGGATTAATAGGGTGCCTGGGGCAACTTCTCTTACGTCCACAGCACAAGCCCAAATGAGAAATACTCAAACACAGCACATTGAACTGCTCTGCTCCTATCACACCTGTTCAAGAAAGTCCTACAAACTAAAGGAAGTCAAATGGCCTGGCTTGTATCAGTGATCACAGAACACACTCTGCCTATACAAACTTATACAAATTGAGTCAATAACTAAAAAGCACAGGTGGAAATAGATGAGAAATTTGGGCTACACTGTTAATCTGCCATACCAACGATAGTGGGATTGGATGATAAGATTACTGTCTTCCTGTTGGAAGGGTTAACTTGGCCTTTCTTGACCTTGACATTTCTTCTGGTCCTTGTTCTCTTAGACTATACAGAACTTCCCACCCCAAAGAGTAAGAGCAGCCGTTCCTGTTCATCCACTTAGGGAAAACATCTGCAGGGTTGTTTTTGTTTTTCTTTGGTTCTCATCTGGATGTTTGGCATTATGTCAAGAGTTTTACCCTGAGAAGTCTGAAGAGTAAGTGAAGTTCATGTATTACTTCCTTTCCTGTTATTATAATACATCAGCGTCTCCCTCAAATGCTTCTCCTGGGATGCAAGCTGGGAAACATATTGTAGGGGAAGAGAGAGATAAGTCCTACCTTGTGTTCACTTACCACAGTACATCCCACACACACCTAAGGCAACAGCCCCACTTCCAGCCATTAATTTATCACATTCCAGTGACATTCTGATGTGTAGGACACAATTGGTGGCCTTAATTTTAACAGCATCTATTTTCCAATTATTCCTGGTCAATAAAGGTCAACCATTTGTCATTCCATGAATATACATGCTTGAATGTCAAGCACACCATCTTGGTGTGACTATTTAGCTCTCTAGTTGTTTTTATTTAGGGAAACTTAACTTTAATGACAGTGTTTGAACATTTGAAAAATGTCCACATATGCTGAATTATTTTAAGAATAATGCTAGTATTTCCTGATATTTCTCTCTGAAAAAGTCCTAAAATGATATGAATCCAGAGATCAGTATGGCAAATACAGTAAAATACTAGCTGTATTGCATACGTGGGTTTAGTATATGATATATATGCTTTGTTTGTCCGGAACTGCTAATTTTACATCAGCAAAGTTCATAAAGAATTAGAAGACTGAAGTATTGGATATAGCTTGTGGCACAGGCATGTATAAAAGACCAACACCTGCCACAATAAGATATATGGAACTGACACAACAAAGAAAGGTGGAATATCGCTGTAGAATAGAGACAGATCAAGACAAACAAGAATAAAACAAGAAATGGACACAGACCATGAAAGGAAGCAACTAACAAAACCACCAGGATGGCTTAGGATGCTATGCCACAAGTCAGCACCCTCCAGTCCAGCTTCAGACACTCTGACAGCTTGAGATCAGTGGGTTGCCTTCCACTTGGTCATGTACTATTGGAAAGAAGGGGTCATATCCATCTTCATTTTTTCCCAGTCTTTTGTTTCTAGAACATTGCTTGACTGGGAATAGATGCTCAATGTGTGCTTTGATGAGAAGAGAGCAAAAGAAGATATGGAAGGCTATTGATGAGTAAAAGCTTGATATTTCAGGACACTGCCATAAAGAGAGGTCTCTACCTGTTGGCACAGTGGAGAAGGTCACAGAGATTGATTGTCCTTCAGAAGAGGGTGACAGTTGCTTATTATCAAGAGAAGTATCCAGGTCCTCTGATTATGTCATTACCTATTTATAAATCTGAGGGGGAAAGGGGGAGAATTTACATGGCAGGAGACTCAGACATTAGAATAGGAGCAGAGTAGAGCAAACACGAATCCCTTGTGAGTATCCTACATATTGAATTAGAACTCCTTAGTAAGATCATGTGATCTGCACTGTGGAAAGGAAGAACAAGACAGGAGATCTGTAAGGGCAGTCATGGGTGTTCATCCTAATGTGTTGCTGGAGTGTTGAAAAAAAGTCTTTAAAATCCATTTAAATAATGCTTAAAACCTAGATGAATATGAAGTCCAATGCTGCATGAGTTTAGTATTAGGGAATATTCAGATGCAAGTAATTCATCAACTTAAACTATTTCTAGTCTTTACAAATCCCCAGGAACACTGCAGGTAATTTACAAATTTACTCCTTTGCCATTTAAAAATCTATTTCCCTTAAAAAAAAGGTATAATATGTACTACAAAAATTTAATGACACATTAAAATTTCAAGTTGGGGAAAAGAAAACAAAAATATAAACAAAGAAAAACATAATTTTTAAAGTAGAAATAGATAAGTTATAAATTATAAAACAGGAAACCAACTATTAGCCAAGTCCACTGACTAATAAAAACTGAAGTGTGTGTGGAGAGATGAAGAAAACACAAAGACACAAAATACCTTTGAATAAAGAAAATGGGAGCAAATACAAGGACATTGTACTTTGTTGATCTTTGAGAAAATATTTAAAACCTGAGATGAAAGAAGTACATTGCCAAAATACATCCTGGAGAACATGCAAATTTAAAATGATAAGTTGTCAGGGGACATCAATAGCAGAAACACCAGCCAGACATTTTTGTATGCCAGTTGATAACATCTGAAAGAAACAAGAAACTCTCCTTCTTTTTAAAGTGTTTCTGAGCATAGAGAAAAGGAGGACAGGCTGTATGCATGGATGGATGGATGTTTTATGAAGTCACTATTTTCAGACTCTTACAACATAGCATGGCTCAATAAAATTAAATGAAATATTATCTATATTATCAGCTCAATAATCAAATATAATGAACTACAGTTAGCTATGTAAAAATGCTATAATACAACCAATCACCTGAAATTCAAAGCAAGGACTCAGAAATGTCCAGACATGAAGATCTGTTAAAGTAACATAATGTAGTTAATAGGAACATGGAAAACAGTCACTTGAGCATTTTTAATATGCCTAGAAACCATTTGACAAAATTATTCTAAGACAGAAATAGACTGATGATTCTCTTCCATAATAAGGAGCGAGAAACAAGTGAATGTTGCCTAGCAGGACAGTTATGTAGGCACTGGCAACCTCCCTGGCCAGAAAAAAAGAAAAATCAGGAAGGTTAGGTAAGAAGACACTAAAGCTTCATTATTGTCAGCTTGCAATAACACCAGAATAAATGAAAAGATCAACTTTAGCAACATCACTATTATGCATCCAGAAGGTTCCCTGTAGGTTACACACAGAACTTTATTTCCCTCGTGTAACAGATAATCAGTAGGAATTGTAATGAGATATAAAAATCTCACCTAGGAATAAAACAAGCACCTAGAAACGCATGCCCTTGATCTATCTACATGAAAAAGATAAAAGTGCTGTCTCACCTAGGATAGTTGAGTAAATGTAAACACCTGACTATGCTCAGGTGAGAACATCAACCCCAAATAAATGGACCTGTGCTTCTGCCTTCACTAGGCCCTCCTGGACATGTTTTCCTTTATCACTTTTCTCTTTAAATTGTAACAACGCAAGCATACTCGTTGGGGGTTGGCCTCGTGCTATGTATCCAAATGCTAAATCTGCTTGCTATCCAGAATAGCACATTCTCACATAAACCATGTGATGGTGTGCAAACTTTGCTCACCGACATTCTCTGGCTAGTTAAATAAAGCTGGCTGACAGCCTGTAGCTGGGCAGAAGGGAAGTAGGCAAGGCTTAGAGCCTTGGGCTTGGGATCAGATGAGGATCGTGGGAAGGAGATAGAAGCAGGAGAGGAGGCCAGCAGGAAAGAATCACCATGAGGCAGTAAGGACTGTGGAGACATGGCTATGAGTGCGGGCTGGATGGAACAGAAGCAGCCCAGGCAGGTACAATTATGGCAAGTAACTTGGGGTGTGTAACTGAGAGATAGCAAAATAGCGTAGAGGGTTGCTATGTACCCAGTTACTGTGCCTTAAGGCTTATATAAATCACAAAAGGTCTTTATCTCAATTATTTGGGAACCAGCTGGGGTCGAGAAACTTTCTAAAGTCTAATCCCCCTTACACACCACACACTACTGCGTGCTATTCACATATCGTCTGTTTGTCTCTCCCTTAAACACAAAAAGCGTTAAGTTTTTGTTTGTCTCCCAGGGGCGGGTTTCGCCTCTTAAAAGACACTGTGACTCCTGGGTAACAATACTTGAAATCAATCTCCATTAATTACTTACAAATGTCAATAGCAGACAAAATAACCACAGTAATTCATCAAGACAGATTCAGATTTTACCAGAATGGGTAGGGATGTTCCAAATCAAAGAGGAGTGAGGCCTCCTCCTAGTCATGAGACATATCATAGAAAACAGCAACAAACATTTGGGGATCGATTTTTGAGAATAAATATTACATCAGGAGTGTCAATGAATGTGGAAATTTTGACTTAACAAATGAATGGCTAAGCAAAGGATTTGGGATGATTGCCTAAGCAGAGGCACAAAGTTGGGCTTGGGGTCTATTCCTTTACTGGGGAATAAATTAGATGGTTCAAAGATTTTTTTTTTAAACAAAATGAGCTGCTGTTCACATGGTAGGGTGGACTAAAACTATCAATGTCTTCTTGGAGGGAAATTCTTTAGAAGAGGACACAGAAGTCAGAAGTTATAAAATTAAAAGGTAAAGGCTTTGCATAAAATAGATATTTTCATGATTAAAAACACAGCAAATGATCTTAGAACAAAAGCACACAGAAACATAGTATAATTGCACTGTATGTGGAAAGGTAAAGTTGATACTCCCAGGTTACATTGAGTTTCAGTAAGTACATCAGCAATGAGGATACTAGTGACCAAGAAAAACAGGCAATAAACAAAGAAAGAAAGGAAACAAAGTAGCTTCCCATTGTGAAAGAAACACTCACCTTCACCTGAGGGAGAAATGGTTTCTCAAGTGTCACAATGAGGGGCTGCTTTAAGGGGCAGAGGGGGGGGTGCAGGGGGGGTATAGGAAAAAGAAATCTCAGCCGAGCTTATGGGTTCCTCCATCAGGGTTATGGGTTCCTCCATCAGGGAAGTCTAACTGTAGCAAAACTTTGTCAGTTCCTGTGAAATAGCAAACTGTGTAAACTCCTGCATTACTCTGTTTCTCTATTACCGAGATAAAGCCAACTTCCTCCTGGACTTGAGAATGGGAGGGCTTGTTGTGTCTTCTTGCTTAAGGTCATCCGTCACGTCACGAAGGTAAGCCAGCCGAGACAGGAACCTGGAGGTGGTTACTGAAGCAGACGCTGTAGAGGAACATTGCTTACTGGCTTGCTCAGCCTGCTTTTTCACACAACTCAGGACCATCTGCAGAGGCGTGGCACTGCCCACAGGAGGCTGTGTCTTCACACACCTGTCAGTAGTAATAATCAAGAACCCTGTGGACCTACCTGCCTTCTTGCAAATTTCCCTCCACGTTGGTAGCATAGAGGGCTGGGCTGCCAAAAAGAGTGGATGGGGATTTTTGATTGGTTGCTTTACTGTACTGTTTTTTTCCTGGGTGTCTGTTTTGCTTGTTTTTCCTGGGTTTGATTCTTGTGAGAGAAGGTGTCATTCTGTAGCCTAGCCTGCATTAGGACTTACTATGTAGCCCAGGCTGGCCGTGAACTTGCAGTAGTTCCTTTGCCTGCTGGGAGCACTGGTGTGACCTACCACACCTGGTTTATTTTTCAGGTTTGCTTCTATTTTTGTTTGTATGTATTGTACTTTAGGCAGAAATTTTGAAAGACAATCTCTTGTTTTGTTTGTTTATTTTTTTAAATAAGGGGATTTATCTCCGTGCAGTATATTTTGAAATTTTAACTCAATAGACATTGGAAACTTTTTAAAAATATCATAATTTGTGTAATAAGCTATATCTTAGGTAGAAGAGAAAAGAAATACCAAAAGACAGATAGCCTTATGGAGAAATCTAACACAGCCAAATCCAAAAACTTTGCCCATACTACAACCCTTGACTAGTTTCCAAAGCCAAAAAGACTCTGAAGAGTCAACATCCTGGCATTACTGGGATTCTGTCATCTAACAACTAGAAGGCCATTTGCCACCTCAGCATGCACACGATTCCTGATTCTGCTGTTAGGCTGGGAGAAACAAGTCATAATCTATTGCCTGCCTTCCTGGCTGCAGTGTCCACACGGCCATGCTCAGACACATTCTGCCATGCATCCTGTGCCTTCTCGGTCCCATTAACCACCTTCATATAAACCCATCACTGGGGAAGTGGTTTTAAGCACTTCAGGCCTGTGGGCCAATCAGAGCCATCTGTCTAATCTAGCCCAACACCTCACACATGTCTCTGCACGGTGCTTGTCACTGCAGATGGAGCAGATGTGATGGTATTGATGCCAATTTAAATTGTTTCTGAACATTTTCACTTCCAGAGCTATAAGAGCCAGCTCCACCCTAGGCGTTGGCATTGGGTGGCTCCCAAAGCTTCTATTTTCATTACCATGTTGTTAATAGAATGGTCCAGTTGTCTCTGATATTAAAAATGTATACGAGATGAGAGCAAGGTACCATTGGAATAGAAATTGTGGGACCTTCACAATACTAATTCTGAGCAAGGCATGATGGTGTGTGCAAATGATTCCAGGTTTGGAAGGCAGAGACATAAGGAGTGCCGCAAGTTCAAGGCCAGTCCAGGCCACCCAACGGTCTGTAGGAAAGCCAGAATGACATAACAAGACTCTGTCTCAATGAAGCAGATTCCACTAGTTTGTTTGTCACCAGAGACTTCCCATTGTAGTTTACACGTTTTCTATTAGTAATAAATCCTTTCTATGAAATGTAATTTTAGGTAGATTCTGAACATTCAGAAGAGAGAGACAGGAGTGCAGTAAAAGAGGTAGGTAGGGCCAACTTGTGACCTATTGAACCTGGCCTTCATCTCTGTGATAAACTTTGAATTCCAGTTACAAGACCCATGGGACCATGGGAGTCAATTTGCACATCAGTAGTTTAAGTGGCACCCAGCATTACTTTCTTGTTTTTTGCTTTCTCTGCTCCCTACAACAGCCCTATCCTCTTCAATCTCCAAATCATCAAAAATTAAAAATATCCTTGATATTTTGTCCTTGATATTAGGAGAGTCATACTGTTCATACTGTGGAACAAGGCATTATCCTTGATCACGTGAGTCAGTCTTTATAAAGTATACACGGTATTAAAGTATACAGTATATTTTCTAATACCTTAAACAAGATGCTAAGTGGATTTTTAAAACTTAAACCCATTATATAAGCTACGATACTAGATGGTAAGCGCTCCAGAGTTGATAGCCTATTTAGTATAGTAATGACCTTAAGGGAAAAAAGAAAGAAAGAAAAAGAAAGAAAAAAAGGAAAAATAAAGAAAAGGTGCTTAAAAAGATATCAGAATGAATGACACCCAATTTTCAGAGATGTATATAAAAACTATCTTAGAATAATGCCTTCCACAGCAGAAGCATCAAATAATTCAGAGAGAATTGATAAGTTGCTAACTATCCAACTGTGTTGGCTAATTTTCATTGTCAAAGTTAGAATACACAGAGGAACACTCTTTTGGATGTGCCTGCACGAGTGTTTCCAGGACGGGCTAACTGAGCAGGCCTACCCACCTGAATGTGTGCGGTCCCACACCTGGCTGAGATTCCCCTGCAGAGTCTAAAGGAGAATTGAGCTCCAGAATTCATCAGTCTCAGTTTCCTGGCTGCAGATGCAAAGTGACCAGCTGCCTCCAGCTTCTGATTATTCACTGTGATGAACTGTACCCTCGAACTGTGAGCTAAAATATGGCCTTCTTTACACACGTGAATTTTGTCACAGCGGTGAGGTCACCATCCAAATCTACTCTCCCTGTGCAGAGGCTATTTCCCTGGTGATCAATGTGACTTCTCCATCCTTCAGGGCCTTCATCAAATAGAGTGGTACTGCATCTCAAGCCTGTATCCTTCTAGTACAAAACAAAGAGTTGAGCTGTTTTCACTGCAGAGCCTTGTCCTATGGCTCCCTTCTCTGTCAGTTGAATGATGTCAACCTCTATTAAGCTAGAGGTATGAGATGAAAGAGACAGTAACATACAAATAGGGAGGCTGTGTAGAAGAGGCCATTTGGTTTTTTAAATGTATTTGTGGTCGGCAGAACAGAGTCCACTACACATATGTATCATATCTATCAGAAAGGGATTGCTGGACACCTGCCTGATTTTATGACTTGGGGAGTGTGATAGAGTCTTGGGCATTTGTGTTGCCCCACTGTCAGAAGTTCAGTCTATACTCAGGAGCTTCTGTGAACGAAGTGGGTTCTGCCATACGCAGCCCTGCCTGACCTTCAGTGCTCCTGTGTTGCTGCAGTTGCCCTTTCATTGACCTGGCATGCAAGTACCTAGAGATCTGTTCAGTTTTGTGAGGTGAGTGACAGGGCCGCTTGTGCTGCAGGTAGAAGTCAGTCATGGTGGCTTTGGAACATCCACCTATGCTCCAACTGTTCCTCATCCATTGCCAGATTTCAGCTGTAATAGTGTAGCTATTTGGGGTGGGGGGGAGGACCGTCTGAATTACAGGAGTATGTGTAGTTTGTGTATGTTGTTCTTTGTAATGGTTAACGCATATGAATTGTAGGTACGGGGTAAAATGAGATGCTAGGATACATAGACAGACTGTAGAATGGCTAAATGGGATCAATATATTTATTATCTCACATGCTTATCGCCTCTCATTTGTGTGGCGAGAACATTTCACATCTACTCTTTTTGCAACATCCAAGCAGAAAAGCACATTACTGTGAGCCCCATTCACAGCGTTGCATGGGTCTTTACAACGTATAGGACCTACATAATTGAGATGTATCCTGTGTCAACATCTCTCCTAGCTCCCGGCTTCCCTCGGCACCTCACAAATGCCACATTAAACTCCCCCCTTTTATGATTCTAACATGAGACCATGCAATATCTGCCCGCCAATGCCAGCTTATCATATTACAGTATTTCTTCCCTTAATGACATTATATTACATGTATTCTTTTCCATTTGAAGGTTCTCTGAAAATGACAGACGTTCAGCAGAGAAGATAGTGCAGTGGCAGGTTAGGTGCGAAAGATGTGTTTTGTCTTTGCATTTTCTCAAATTAGTGCATGATCCCATAGGAAGTGAAGGAGCACTTGTAGCCCCAAAGAAATTACTGCAGCCTATTTTTTGAGGAAATTCCAGTTGTCCACAATGGTAATGATACTTCCGGTCTCCAGCGATGATGTGCAGAAAGAGGATTCTTGTTCTGTGTGTCTTTACCAATATTTGTCCTCTCTTACTCTTTTAATAGTCACCATAACAAGGGCAATAGGAGCTTTAATTGCGACTTTAATTTGCCTTTCCCTTGCAGTTAGTGATGACAAGTAATATGTATATCTTCTTTATGTGAGAAATGTGTTTCAGGTCCTGTGTCTGATAATAAACAGAGTTTCTTTTTCTTTTTAAATCTATTCTCTCATCTGCTCCATCCAGACCATAATTTTCCTTCTCTCCAGTCCTTCCAGTCCCTTCTCCCCACCAACTTACCCTTTCCCCCAGATCCACTCTTTCTGTTTCCCTTCAGAAAAGTGCAAGCTTCCCAGAGATAGCAACGAAACAAGGCATAACAAGGATGAGGCAGCATCACGCTACCATAGCATATGTGTAGAGGACCTAGCTCAGGCCCAGGCATGCCCCTTGCTTGCTGGCTCAGTTTCTACAGACCCTTATATGCCCTGCCTAGTTGATTCTGTGGGTCATGTTCTTCTGGCTCCTACAATCTCCCTCTTCCACAGAATTCGACAAGCTCCACTTAATGTCTGGCTCTGGATCTCCACATTTATTTCTCTCGGTGGCTGGATGAAGCCTCTCTACTGATGATTCTGCTAGGCTCCTCTCTGCAAGTACAGAAGAGTATCATTAGGAATTGTTTCATTGTTTTTTTGTTTTGGGTTTTTTGTTTGTTTGTTTGTTTGTTTTGTTTTGGCCTGTAGTGTTTGGTTCTCTCCTAGTTCCCCAGGCTCTCCAGCCTCTGGTGCTTGTCCCTCTAAGCCACTCCCACAATTACTGTGCCTCCTTTACTCCAGTGTATCTTACAGGCAGGACAAGTTGTAGGTTGAAGGTTTTGTGACTTGAGTTAAAATCCTAGTCCACCTACCAGAAGCCTTGATCAATTACAGGAGATGGCTGGTTCAGGCTTCATATCCCCCATTATCAGGAGTCTTTGTCAGGGTCACCCTTGTAGATTCCATGGAGTTTCCATTGCACTAGTTTTCTACCTTGCCCACTAAATGCCCCAGCTTCAGTTGTCTTTCCCAGAATTCTATCGCTCCACATCCCCACAAACCTGGTCCCTCCTGTTCCCATCCCCACCTACTCACAATTTACCACAAAATCTATTTTATTTCCCCTTCCCAGGGAGATCCTTTCCAGCAACACCCCCAGTCTCCCATTTTATAGTCTTCTGGGTTTTGGGGTTGTAGTGTGATTATCTTTTACAGGTAATGTCCACTTAAAAGAGAATACACACCATGCTTCTTTTCCTGGGTCTGGGTTACCTTGCCCATGATGAACATAGTGGAGCATGTATCCTTTGTGGTAGGATGGAACATCCTTTGGATATATGCCCAGGAGTGATACGGCTGGGTCTTGAGATAGTTTGATACTCAATTTTCTGAGAAATTGCCATACTGATTTCCAAAGTGGCTGTTCAAGTTTGCACTCCTGCCAACAATGGAATGAGTGTGAACTTTGCTCTACATCTTCGCCAGCATGCTCTGTTACTTTTTAATTTTTTTAGCTATTCTGAAAAATGTAAGTTGAGATCTCAAAGTCTTTTGGATTTGCATTTCCACAAAGGCTAAGGATGTTGAAAATTTTTTTTGAAGATTTATTTATTCATTACTTATACAATATTTGGCCTGCATGTGAGCCAACAGGCCAGAAGAGGGCATCAGATCTCATTATAGATGGTTGTAAGCCACCATGTGGTTGCTGGGAAATGAACTCAGCATCTTTGAATGCTCTTAACCTCTGAGCCACCTCTCCAGCCTATGTTGAACAATTTTTAAATGTTTCTTGGCCATTTTGAGATTCCCCTGTTGAAAAATTCTCTGTTTAGTTCTGTACCCCATTTTTAATTTAATTACTTAGTTTATTGATGTCTAGTTTATGGAGTTCTTTATATATTTTGGATATTAGCCCTCTGTCAAATGTGAAGTTGGTGAAAATCTTCCCATTCTGTAGGCTATTGTTTTGTCCTGTTGACAATGTCCTTTACCTTACAAAAGCTTTTCAGTTTTATGCAGTTCCATTTTAGTTGTCAATCTTAGTGACTGTGCTACTGGTGTTCTATTCAGGAAGTTATCTCCTGGGCCAATGCTTTCAACTCTATTCCCACATCCTCTTCTACCATGTTTAGTGTATCTGGTTTTATGTTGTGGGATTTGATCCACTTGGACTTGTGTTTTGTGCAGGGTGATAGACATGGATCTGTTTGCATTCTTCTACATGCTGACATCCAGTTAGACCAGCACCATTTGTTGAAGATGCTTTCTTCTTTCCCTTGTATATTTTTTATGTCTTTATCAAAAAAAATCAGGTGTACGTAGGTGTGTGGATTTTCATCTGGATCTTCATATCAATTCTATTGATCACCTTGTTGGTTTTTATGCAAATACTGTGCAAGTTTTATTACTGTAGCTCTGTGGTAGAGTTTGAGATCCAAGGACGAAGATTCCTCTGGAAGATCTTTTATTGTACAGGATTATTTTAGCTATCCTGGGTTTTTAATTTTTCCATATAAAGTTGAGGGTGGCTCTTTCAAGGCCTGTGAAGAATTGTGTTGGAATTTTGACTGGGGTTGCACTGAATCTGTAGATTGCTTTGGTAAGATGACCATTTTTACTATGTTAACTCTACTTATCCATGAGCATGGGAGATCTTTCCATCTTCTGATATCTTTTTCAATTTCTTTCTTCAGAGACTTGAAGTTCTCAATTTCTTTACTCAAAGGCTTGAAGTTCTTGTCATAGAGGTGTTTCACTTGCTTTGTTAGTGTTACACCAATATATTTTATGCTATTTGTGGCTTTTGTGAAGGATATTGTTTCTCTAATTTCTTTCTCATCTGTTTATTTGTATAATGGAGGGCTACTGATTTTTTAAAGATAATCTTATATTCAGCCACTTCAGTGAAGGTATTTATCAGCTGTAGGAATTCCATGGCTGAATTTTGGGGTCACTTATTTATACTATCATATCATCTGTAAATAATAATACTTTGATTTCTTCCTTTCTAAATTTGTATCCCCTTAATCTCCTTCAGCTGTCTTATTGCTCTAGCTAGAATTTTAAGTATAGGGAATAGATGTGGAGAGAGTGGACAACCTTGACTTGTTTCTGATTTTAGTGGAAATGCTTTGAGTTTATTTCTATTTAAATTGATGTTGGCTATGGGCCTGGTGTATATTGCCTTTATTATGTTTAGGTATGTCCCTTATACCTCTGATCTCTCCAAGACTTTTCCTATGAAGTTGGATTTTTGACAAAGGGATTTTTAGCATCTAATGAGATAATGTGTTTTTTATTTGTTTTTCTTTCAGTTTATATGGTGGATTACAATCACAGATTTTCATATATTTAACCATCCCTGAATCTCTGAGATGAAGCCTACTTATCATGGTAGATGATATATTTGATGTATTCTTGGATTTTATTTGTATGTATTTATTGATTATTTTTGCCTCAATGTGCATGTGGGAAATTGGTTTGTAATTCTAGTTCTTTGTTTAATCTTTGAGTGGTTTAGGTATCAGAGTGATGTTGGCCTCATAAATTGAGTTTGGCAATGTTCCTTCTGTTTCAAGAGTCTAGAATAATTTGAGGAATATTGGTATTAGCTCTTCTTTGAATGTCCTGTAGAATTCTGTGCTAAAACCATCTGGGCCAGGGCTTTTTTTTTTTTGGTTGGAGACTTTTACTGACTGCTTCTGTTTCATTAGGGTTTATAAATATATTTAAATGTTTTTATATGATCTTGATTTAACTTTGGTAAGTGGTATTGTGAGGCCTCTGTAACTCCATTTCTGAAAAGGAAACTCCATTTTAAAGGAAAGTATCCTGGGCATGAACTACAGTTTCAGAAAACCCACAAGAGTATGCTTCGATCATCTCACCTCTGATAATGTTTGACCATCATTCCTAGCAATGGACAGCGAATCAGGGATGCCAGGATGTCTGGCTTGAAAACGATAGGGTTGATTAGCTATCAGTTTGAAGAACACCTAACTCCTAACCAGAGACATGTAGCCTCAAGAACATCTACCAGTTTGGACCGATTTGAACCAGTTCAGAGAGCCTCTAGCCCTGGACAAGAGCCCTAACCAATCCCAGATGTACCTGTGCCAATAGAAGTAAAGATTACCTAATCCACCTTGGAACTCCCCCTTTCTGGCCTTTAAAAGAGGCCTGCACGTTCCCCTTGGTGTCATCATCATTTTGTTTGAGAAGTGGACCCTAGCATTCTGTAATCAAGGCTCTTTGCTTTTACATATGACTTCAGACTCCTGGTGGGTTTTGAGGTCCTTACAATCTGGCCATAACAGGACCTATAAATAAAATTATCCATTCATTTTAGATTTTCCAATTTTTTGGAGTGCAGGCTTTTGAAGTATGATCTAATGATTCTTTTGATTTCCCCTATCTGTTGTTATATACTCCCTTTTGTCTCTGATTTTGTTCATTTGGATATTCTCTCTCTGCCTCTTTGTTAGTTTGGCTAAGGGTTTGTCTAACTTGATTTTCTTAAAGAACCAACTCCTTGTTTCATTGACTCTTTGTATTGCTCCTTTTGTTTCTATTTAATTGATTTCAGCCCTAAATTTGATTATTTCCTGCCAACTACTCCTCTTCAGTGTATTTACTTCTTTTTTGCTCTAGAGTTTTCAGGTGTGCCTTTAAATTGCTAGTATGAGATCTCACTAATTTCTTTAAAAAGGCACTTAGTTCTATGAACTTTCCTGTTAGCATTGCTTTCTTCGTATTCCATGAGTTTGGGCATGCTGTGTATCCATTTCCCTTGAATTTTAGGAAGTCTTTAGTTTCTTTATTTCTGCTTTGGCCTGTAGTCATTCAGTAGAGAGTTTTCAGTTTTTATGAGTTTGTAGGCTTTCTGATGTTTATGTTGTTGAAGTCCAGCTTTAAACTGCAGTGATCTGATAGGATACAGGGGGGTTATTTCAAAAATCTTTTTATCTGTTGAGGCTTGTTTGTGATCAAGTACAAGGTCAGTTTTAGAGAACTTTCTGTGAGGTATTGAAAGAAGGTATATTCTTCTGTGCTTGGGTGAAGTCTTTGGTAAATATCTGTTAGGTCCATTTGATTCAAAATGTCTGTTAGCTCCATCATTTCTCTGTTTAGTTTTTGTCTGGATGACCTGTCCATCGGTGAGAGTGTGGTATTAAAGTCTCAGTGCATGATTAAAGCTTTAATAATATTTCTTTTACAAATGTGTGCGCCCTTGCATTTGGGGCATAGATGTTGAGAATTGAAACATTATCTTATGGATTTTTTTCTTTGATGAATATAAAGTGTCTTTCCCCATCCCTTTTAATTAATTTTGGCTTGAAGTCTATTTTGTTAGATATGAGAATAGCTACATCAGCTTGTTTCTTGGGTCCATTTGCTTAGAAAATCTTTTTCCAATCCTTTAATCTTATGTAATGTCTATTTTTGATTTGAGGTGTGTTTCTTTATCCAGCAGAAAGATACATCCTGTTTTCACATCCATTCTGTTAGCCTGTGTATTTTTATTGGCGAATTCAGTATATTGATATTGAGAGATACTCATGACCCAATGACTGTTAATTTTTGTTATGTTGTTGTTGTTGGTTTTGGTGGTGGTGGTGGTGGTGGGGTGTGTGTGTGTGTGTGTGTGTGTGTGTGTGTGTGTGTGTGTGTGTGTGTGTGTTTCCATTCTTTTGTTTTTGCTAGTATGAAATTATTTATTTCCTGTGTTTTTATAGGTGTAGTTAACCTCTGTGGATTGGAGTCTTCCTTCTGGTACCTTCTGTAGGGCTCAATTTGTGAGTAGATACTGTTTAAGTTTGACTTTCTCAAGAGCTGTCTTGTTTTTTCCACCTATGGGAAATAATCTGGGCTTGTCTTTTATAGTCTGCAGCACATCTGTCCAGGCTTTTCTGACTTTTAGATTCTCCATTGAAGATTTGGGTATAATTCTAATAGGTCTACTTTGAAATCTTACTTGTTCTTTCTCCCTTGCAAGTTTTAACGTTCTTTCTTTGTCCTGTATGTTTAGTGTTTTGATTATTACATGATGATTTTCTCTCTTTTCTCATCTAACCTATTTGATGTTCTGTAAGCTTTTTGTACCTTTATAGGCATGTCCTTTAGGTTGGGAATTTTTCTTTTATGATTTTGTTAAAAATATTTTCTGGGCTTCGTGCTAGGATTCTTCTCCTTCTTCAATTTCTATTATTATGATTTTGCTCTTTTCATAGTGTCCTAGATTTACTAGATTTTTTTGGAGGGGAGTCAGGAACTTTTTAGATTTAATATTTTCTTTGACTGATGTATCAATTTCTTCTATCTCTACCTGATCTCTCTTCTATTTCTTATATTCTGATGATGTTTGTTTCTGTAATTCTTGTTCACTTACCTATATTTTCCATTTCCAGAATTCTCCTGGTTTTTGTTTCCTCTATTCCCATTTTCAGCTCTTAAAAAGTTTTATTGGTTTCTTTTATCTGTTTGTTTATGTTTTTCTGACTTTCTTTGAGGGATTTATTCATTCACTCTTTTAGGACCTTTATTATTTTCTTAAAGTTGGTTCTAAACTCACTTTTCTTGTGCTTCAGCTGTGTCGGAATATTTAGGGCTTGATATAATGGGATATCTGGATTCTAGTGGTACCATACGGCCCTGGCTGTTTTTGATTGTGTTCTTCTTATACTGGTACCCAGGCATCTAGGTTTGGGATGATTATAGGTCTAGGTATTGATTTCTGAGTTTGTCTTTATTGGATGGGTGGAATTTTTCCAGTTTTTTCTGTTTTCTCATTGGTCTTCTGGTCTTGTGGCCTAGAATTGTGGTGGCTAGTATGAACTGTGATGCAGGAGGGAGTCTCCATCTACGTTGGGGCTGCACTTCTGGCACTAGCTTAGCCTTTTGTCCAGTGTGGACATGGGGTGTATGTGGTAGTAGGATCTCTGCCCAAGTTGAAGTGATAAAGAGGAGGTGGTGTGAGGAGAGCACTGAGAGAGTGGAGGGGGTCCATAAGTAGGCTACCTGTAGGGATTCTGGCACTTGGTATATCCTCTGCTTCAGCACTGAGTCTGCTGAGCTTGCCTATCTGTTTTTATGGCTGACATGGCCTGCACGTGTTTTTCTGACTGTTGTGGCCTGTACCTGCAATAGTTTCTTGGTTTTTTAAAAATTATTTTTGTTTTCTTGCTTTTGAGTTGTATCTCTTCCTTACATATTTTGTATGTTGATGTTTCAACAGATGAAAAATTCCTGGATATTTTCTGCCGTTCTTTAAAACCCATGGTGTGTGTGTGTGTGTGTGTGTGTGTGTGTGTGTGTGTGTGTGTACATGCAAACACATGCCACAGCACACCTGTGAAAGTCACATATAGAAAAAGCCTCAAGTTCCTTCTTGTTTGTGACAGAGTCCATTGTTTACTGCTCCATGTGCCAGCCTACATGAACCATGTGAGCTTCCAGGGGGTTCTCTGTTATAGCCTCCCTCCTGCTGTAGAGTGATGGGATTACAGATGCATGCTTCTATGTTTGGTTCTATTTCAGTTGTAAGGATCTGAACTTGGTCCTGATGCTTATGACCCATCTACTCAGCCTTTTTGGCCATTCTCCAAGTTCTCTCTTCTTCCCACTGTTTCCTTTGTTGGGTATAATGGTGTAACCCTGAAATCTGATTTACTTGCCTTTCCTTTTGTCTTCAGTGCTTGTGGGGTCAATCTTCTTGAAAAGACCAATCTCACAAATCTGTTTTTGAATGGTGAGATAGTATACACCTACTCAGGAGGCTGATGCAGGAGGACTGACATGAATTTGAGGCCATGTTTGCCCACATTGCTAATACAAGCAAACCTAGGTGGCAGAGGATGAGACCCTATTTTTAAAACGTTATAAATACTTCTGTTCTATGAGTCTCTGATATTTAGTCAATTTACCCGCTGTGAGGTGTTCCAGGGACCCTGTGTACACATCAGTGAGATAATGTTGCAACTTTATTCTTCTGTGTGTGGGTAACCTATTCTCTCAGAATCACTCATTAAAAAGACTGCTCCTAGTGTGTATTCTTGGTACTCTGATGAAGTTCAGGTGCCTGTGATTGTGTAGAAATTTCTCTGTTCCTTTCATCCACATGCCATATTTCTTTGGTAATAATAATAATATCATGATTGTTTCCCTTAGCACTTATGGTCTTTTCCCCTTAGGTTTTTTTCTCACTACTATGCTCATGGTTTCAGTAGCATTATTCCAAACTCCCACCCATGTTTCTTTTCTTCTTCTATATGTTTGAATGACATAATTGTGACTGTGCGTAATTAAAAACAGATGGTCTCTTAGGTGCAGCTTGAAGTGATCGTTAAGAAGCACAGATAGCCTGCTTTGATATGTGTGCTTTATCTATCTGATAGCCATTTGTTTCCTCTAGATTCCTTACTTGCAGTGATTTCTGGCTGAGTGAAATGATCAGAAACCCAAGTTATTAGTTAACAAAGTCTATTGTAATGACCTCAGAACTATACACCATTTCTAAGTGATGTTAGAACTGAAAAGTACATCACCTATAATATTCTGTTAACATTGTAGTTTTATATTGTCACTTTTCGATATGTATCCAGCATGCACCAATAAGATTCCCAAACACAAATTAGTTCCAAGTTAATTTATTTCTATCTCAGTACATAAAATAGTAAAGGGTTGTTGAATAATAAATAATGAGAATATTGGGAGAAAACTTCCAACACGGAATTCCAAATAGTAGTTTATAGTAAAGAAGTACATTTCTTTTGAAGATGAACATTTAACTACTTCCTCTAAAATGCTTCACAAGAGAGGAATCAAGACAAAAACTAATACTGAAAATTTTTACTTCAAATGGATTTTATCTTTGGTTCACTCTCTAGTAGTTCAAATTAAGCAAAGACTAAATTACAAATGTTGATTTTGGTGCTGGCTGCATTTCCAGGGTCTTTGAAATGTTTAGAAACTAGTCTGCACATTTCATTTCCTTTTTGTTTGGACAGCACAATGTTGCCAGCTTCTCTTTGATTCAGACATCTGGAATCACTAACCACACAGCTGGGAAGAACTGCCGGTGATATTTTGTTTTCTTGACTAAGGTTCAGAACCTTGACCTCCATGGAGGGTAATTATCTGGGCAAGCTAATGATGAGAAGTGACAAGGCAGGGCCTCAAGCATCAGAGTTTGTGAGTTGTGGGGCTGGTGCAGGGCTGTGTGACACTGAGTTCCACAGGATGCTATTGTGAGGCTCACACTGTTCACCAATCTTCATGAGTCCCTCACTGCTCACACATGCCTAATGCTGCTGAGAGAGATGAACCCAGACTATTCTCTGTCCAGCCTTTCACCCCATGGCACATATAGGACACTCAAATCAACAAAAATGTCAGGAAAATATCATCATGTACCTGGAGGAAATGGCAGTAGGGAAGGAGAGAGTGAAAATTAAATACTAAAAAGGAGTCTAAGAAAACAAGGAAAGTAAAACTATGGAAATTTTGTTTTACTATCTTGAAGCTTCCTGTAAACACAAGTAATGTTCTGATGAATACAGACTCAATGATCTTTCCTACACTATTATTTACCCACACAGAAGAGTGAATAGGTACCAAGACTGATACATGAAAATGGACGATGCTCACCAAACATCCATTGTGGTAAAATGATAGAGTGGGACATTCAGGGTACCACAGCTAGAGTGAGGTTACACATAGCATGGATGAACCTCACAGAAATAACACAAAGGCAAGAAAGTCAGGCACAGAGAACGTGACTTGTATGTCTTCATTCACATGAGGCTCAGGAGACTTGACTAAATACTGAAAGGATAAGTCAGACATCATTAACCTGGAGTGAGAGCATTAACAGCAAGGACCACAGGGAGCTTCTGGGATGCTAGCAACATTATCCATCCTTATCTCAGTGTCCTCACAGGAAGGATATATACTTACATCAGAATTCTTCAATGTGCAAACACAACTGTGTTTCTTTTACTATAGGTCAAATATCAATTACAATGAAAAATTATAGGGAAAACTTAATAATAATAATAATAATAATAATGAATAATCAAAGTATGAAATTGTTATCAGAATCAATGATATAGAAAGAAACTATTATCATATTTGAAGAAATTTCCTCTTGGGAGAATTCATGTATGTATGTATGTGTGTATGCATATTCTACAATCAAGCACTGAATGAATGAAGTCTCTTGAAGCAAGCAACATGGAAATCCCTATTTGAATGGTACCTACATTGATTCCTTTTTTTAAAATTCTCTCTGATGCTTGAATGCTGTTTTTTCTTTTCTTTTATTAATTTATTCAGATTACAACTCAATTGTTATCCCAGTGCTTGTATCCTTCCTTCCTCCCTCCCTCCCACTTTCACCTTACACCTCTCCCCTATGTTTGTAACTGAGGGGACCTCCTTCCCCACTATACGGTCATAGGCTATCAAGTCTCATCTTGGTAGCCATTTTGTTTTTACTTTTTTTTTTTTTATTAATTCATTCATATTACATCTCAATAGTTATCCCTTCTCTTGTATCCTCCCATTCCTCCCTCCCACTTTCCCCCTACTCCCCTCCCCTATGACTGTGATGGTGGGGGATCTCCTCCCCCCTGTATATGCTTATAGGATATCAAGTCTCTTCTTGGTAGCCTGCTATCCTTCCTCTGAGTGCCACCAGGCCTCCCCATCAAGGGGACGTGGTCAAATATGGGGCACCAGAGTTTGTGAGAAAGTCAGTCCCCACTCTCCACTCAACAGTGGAGAGTGTCCTGTCCATTGACTAGATCTGGGTAGGAGTTCAAAGTTTACTGTACGTATTGTCCTTGGCTGGTGCCATAGTTTGAGCAGGACCCCTGGGCCCAGATCCGCCCATCATAATGTTCTTCTTGTAGATTTCTAGGACCCTCTGGATCCTTCTATTTCCCCATTCTTCCATACTTCTCTCACCTAGAGTCCCAATAGGGTGTCCTCCCCTGTATCCCACTTTCATGATAACTAAAGATTTCATGGGACATGCCCTTTGGTCTAGTGTTCAGATATAAGTGAGTATATACCATTTGAGTCTTTCTGCTTCTGGGTTAACTCACTCATTATGATCATTTCTAGTTCAATCCATTTGTCCACAAAATTTGGGAATTCCTGTTTTTTATAGCTGAGTAGTATTCCATGGTGTAAATGTACCACAGTTTCTTTATCCAATATTCTACTGAGGGACACTTAGGCTGTTTCCATGTTCTGGCTATTATGAATAAGGCTGTTATGAACATGGTTGTACATATGTCCCTGTTGTGTGCTGGAGCTTCTTCTGGGTATATTCCAAGGGGTGGAATAGCTGGGTCTTGACGAAGCCCTATCCCAGTTTTCTGAGATAGTGCCAGCTAGATTTCCAAAGTGGTTGTACGAGTTTGCATTCCCACCAGCAATGAAGGAGTGTTCCTCTTTCTCCACATCCTCCCTAGCATGTGGTGTCACCTGAATTTTTTATTTTTCTTTGAATGCCATCAGGCCTTCCCACCAAAGAGGAGGGGGTCAAATATGGGGCACCAAAGTTCATATCAGAGTCAGTCCCAGTTCTCCACATAACTGTGGAGAATGTCCTGTCCATTGGCTAGATCAGAGTAGGGGCTCGATATTCACTACTTGTATTGTCCTTGGTTAGTGCAGTAGTTTGAGCAGAGTCCCCTAGGCCCCATCCACCTGTCACGATGTTCTTCTTGTAGGTTTCTAGGACTTTCTGGATCCTTCTATTTCCCCATCTCCTATATTTGTCTTACCTAGAGTCCCAGTGGGATGTCCTCACATCTGTCCCGATCTCCTTGTAAGTGAAGGTTTTCATGGGACATGCCTTTTGGGCTAGTGCTCAATTATAAGTGATTCTTAAGTGTGGCCCTCCTCTTTAGAAACAGACTTTTCCAGATCAAAGGGTAATTTTACTGTAAGTATACATGTGAGTCAAATATTTATTCTTTGGAGGTATCCTAAGTTTCAACTTGAAATTGTTCTGGCATGCACAGAGGATTTGCAGCATGGCCAATAACATTTTTATTCTTGTTCAATAGTCAGATAGAACTGATCACAAAATAATGAGAATAATGATGTCTCACTCCAAAAGTATTCTGAAGACTAATTTAAGAAGGAGTTACTAAGCTCTGCAATTCTCCTCTAACCTTGTGTCAAAATGTTTATGGCTTCCCACAGCTTGACAGATTTGTGTAGGCAAGAAGACTTTGGCTCTAAAAGACCAAAAAAAAAAAAAAAAAAATCAAGATCCAAAAACTAAGCAACTTTATATTCATTCCAGAAATCCTGAAGTGAACTCGGCAATGGCTCAGCTTGTTCTCAGGAATTTTCAGCACCTCTATTACTGTGGATTAGGAAAGCCATCTCAAGAACTTCAACCCTGGTCTAAAATCAGCTTAGTCTCTCTTTGGAGGAGACCATCTTCCTCTTTTGTTACAGGGAGCCTACCAGAGATGGCCACTAAGACACAGTGAAAAGTCTCCCCCCTGGAAGGACTGCCTTGCCAGGCCACATGAGAGAAGAGGACTTGCTCAGTCCCATTACAACTTGATGAGCTTGCATGGATGGGTAGTGGGGGTTCCCTTTTTTTTTTTTTTGAGGAATAGGGAAGGGGGGATGGGGGAAGTGGGAGGGAGGATGGGACTGAGATGAGAAGAGGGAGGGCACTACAACAGGGATGTCAAGTGAATAAATTAATTAACAAAAAAGAAATTTTTTATTCCAGCTGGCTGAGACTACACTAGAATGTTCAGGACCCAATATCTGTGCATTTAGACCATGGGGTTTTAAAAGGCAAAACCTACATCTGTTATGTAGCTCAGAGACTGCAGGAAGAGGTTGCACAAGCAAGCAGTTTGACAGAAGCTAAGATAAGTTAGCTGCAATAGCTTGGCCTCAGGTCCTAGAATACAGTTGGGTAATTTTCCCATGGGATTTTTCCATCAAGGAGATCCAATCTAGTTATACCTGAAATGGCCTCAGCAAGAATATGGCATGAAGGAACCTCTGCGTTGTCTTGCCATGCCATACCCTCTCAGGTCCTAGGTTACAGCAAGGACATACAAGCCTCTTGCCCCACCAGATTCAAATCGTCTACTTGGTTTAATCAAGCAAACACTCATTCTGAGCTCACATTCTTCACATCGGTCACTCTGTTTTCACTCCTCTGTTTGAAAGATGCCACAGAACTGCAGACAATGGGATGACTGGCCCGCTTCCCTGTAGGAGACTGTTGAAAGAGCTGTCTGGGATCTATCCAAGCCTCGGGTCCCTTGTCTGTGAAATGACAACATCACGCTTACCTTGCCGGATTGCTGGGAAATGTTTAAGGAACATTCTTGGCCAAGATCTGGGGGAAAGTCCTTTCTTTGCCACGTCTGGTTTTAATTAACTGGCTCATTGAGGAAAATCTTCAGACTCCCAGAGAAGCCTACACGAATTTCTTGCACGCCCTTTCTTCTGTAGATGGTGTTGACTGTTGTTCACAAATTTCCTGTAGTAGGTTTTCACCCATCCTCTTGTTGGGAAACTTTTCTAAAGGAAGTCAAAGCTGTGAGGAGGTGAATAGAACACTCGCCCTTCCCAGCTCTGTTACCCAGTGTTGAGGCCCTGATATGTGAGCTTGTCCTTTTAAATAAAAGTGTAAACATCAGCATTTACATTTATCTTGACAAAACAAGATGCATTTTGACACATATCCTATATTTATATTATATTATACATATATGTGTGTATATATATATATATATATATATATATATATATATATATATATATATTACATGATAGTGTCTGGCTCCAAGAAACATTTCTGTTTCCCAAGAGCAAGTGGACATGGTATTCTTAACTTATTTTGTGGGGGTTATTTGGCTCAGTTATGTTACAGCAAAATTTCCATTTTCTAGATCCAAACCAGCCTAGAGTCCACTCTCTCTAAGTATTCTGATTGCTAATAAATATTTCCCTTTTAACTGAGTTTTCTGAATTCCCGAGTCTGGACTTTCTCCTTTTACTAGCTTCATATACAAGGTTAGGGAAGGCAGTTTTTATTATATTTGCTCTAAATTAGTATTATGTTGACTGAAGTCTGTACCACTCACTTTCTTTCACAACCTATGGCGACATTCCCTGTGATCATCATCAAATAAACTTCAAATCAAAATGCAATATGCTACTTCTGGAGGTATGCTATCTTCCTTCCTGGGAAAGCACAATAAATTGTGAGCTGCCTCTTTTATAGCCTCTAATGGGCACTTAGAGATTTAGTTGGTTTAATTAAAGCAGCATACGTGTAATTGCTAAGCCCGGTGCTAGACTTATGGTGCTCTCTGTAGTCACTGCAGGGGGCTGAGGTGGCAGCCAGCGTCTCTTGAAGCAGTGCAAGGTTTTAATTTTTTTAAAAATCTTTGTCACTGTTGCTTGCTTGTCTGATTTTTTTTTTTGAAGTTTTAATGTGTCACTTACAAAGGCTACAAAATAAAAATTTCTGGGGCTGCTATGTTGACCCTCCAAAAAAATAAAAATAAGCCAACTGCTAGGTCCTGTATCCACAGAGGCTGTACTCCCGGACCAGAGTATCAGCATGAAAGGGGGTGGAGAAATTAAAAGACCTGGCACCTCTTCAGGCAACACCTAGGCCTTAGGATTCTCCCAGCCAAAGCTTGGCAAATTTGGGATGGTAAGTTCAGGCCCCAAACCTGAAGGCACATATTTGAGCCTTTCATACTCATCCCCCAAGCTCTTGTTAAGGCATCCTGTATGAACTTGACGGTTGAAAGCAATGACTCATCTTTTAAAAGTTTGCTGCTCTGTTCCCTTGCACAACTCATCATGGCTAAGTCATGTATTCATGATCTTCATGTCTTTGACTAAATGTAGCTTGCTGGATGGCCCAAACGCCTCTCTCTCTCTGAGTATCAGAGAGAAAGGATTCTGATATCTGGCAAAAAGCATTCTTTGGGAGCTGTTTTGACTCTCTAGCTCTGGGGAAGTGAACAGGGTGCCAGGGTTTATTCCACTTGGATGTCTTGAGCAATTATTGGGTTCTGCTGTAATTACTGAAGAGCCATTTAAATTCCTAAAGACACTTGAGGACAAACTGGCACTATCTTTTTGCTTTACTTGCTTTACATTTCTTGGTCTCCAAAGAACTCAAAATACAGAGTCTTTGATTATTGGTGCCATAGTGTCAACAGGTATGGACTTGAAGTACTACAAAAGTCTTTAAAAATGTTTTTTATCCACTTGAAATATCAACAAACATTATCAAATATTTTCCTTTGTAAACTGAAACATGTTTTGGTAGAATTCGATATTTCTGAACATATCCTTTTGCCTCTTTTTTCATATCATTTATCCAGTATTGGTTTGGAAAAAATAAAGGAATATCTATAAATTTAAATGACATAACATATGCAAAGACTAGCAGAGGCCAGGAACTCCCTCTTCTTCCTTTTCCCCAACAAGTATGGTGAGATGATGTAATGCTGCTGTCAGGGTGAGCATATGTGTGGAAAAACATCGCTGGGTACAGCGACATGGAATTTTATATGTTATGTTAGTGGACTTCATCCCACCAGAATATAATAATGCAGATTGATATAGCTCTCAAATTTAGATACAAGGTTGATTTTATATTTTTGAAAATCTTGAAAAGCAGAAGCAATTTAGTGGTCCAACAATACCTGACCAAAACCATGGTGATATTCAAGAAGCCCAAGCCAGTTGGTAAGTGTTTGTCACTCCAGCAGGAAACATGGTGTTGATCCTCAGAACCCTGGGAAATTGTAGGACATGGGTCTGTGGTGAGAGATCAGTGGGCAAAGCTCCTGCCACATAAAATGAGGACCTGATCAAATCCCTACAGCTCACATAAGTCTGGGTGCAGTATTGCTCATCTCTGATCTTAGTGCTCCTAGGTCGATATGGAAGGCAGATACAAGAAAATCTATCAAAGCTTACCAGCTGTGTAGCCTGGTTACAATCACCCATCACAATTCCCCACCTATACACACATATATCAAACACACAGACAAAAGCACAATGTGGTGGCTTTCTGGGGAGGAAAGACATTTTAATGCCCGGGCGGTCAGCTGATTGGGGAGCCAGCCTAGCCTAGTTAGTGAGTACTAGACCAAGAGAGAGACCCTGTGCCAAAACATAAGGTGGAGAGTTCCTAAAGAGCAGCGCCCAAGATTGATTTCTGGCCTCCATATTCGTGTGCATACCCACATACACTCATGCATCTGTACATATAAACATGTATATGTACCCACACACAAAACATAAGCCAAATCATAATATTAACCTAGAAAACAGTCACAGTTTAATTTTATATAAAAAATAAAGGTTACATAAAGGAAGCATATGGAAAAAATACAAAGGCATCTATACACATTGAAAAATAATTAATCTCTAAAGAGAGTCCTATTAAAAATATTAACAGTATGGCGGTTTGGGATTTTCTAAAATTAATTTCACATCTGTATTGAATTTTATGTTTCCTATATTGAATGCCTGTTTTCTTAAAGGAAAGCAACAATTCCTTTAAAGAAAGAGAATCAAAATAGTAGAGGTGGTCAGTCCAACTGCCATTATGAGATACTGACATCAAACACCTGGCTGATAGAATTGCCCAGCTTCAAGCTAGCTGTAGGAGTGGAGACGCATGCCTGTGTTTGTTCATTTAAGAACTTGCTCTCTGTGCAGCTCAAAGAGAGGGCATGTACAAGAGACCAGCTTCCTGATTCTCTGGGCCCAGGATGAGCTAATAGCTCCACTGTCTTCAAGTGAACTGTGAGCAAGGCTGGATGCTGTCTGAAGAGGTGGCCTTCTGTTTGCTGTGTTTAATAAGGAGTTTCAGGCAGATGTCCAAGGATTCCAGATGTTAAAGACCATGTGCAAACAGACACAGTGCAGTTCGTGGCCTTGTAACAGAGGAGACACAACAAAATAATAAAGTCAAATGACTACAGAAAAGCAGCTCTCTGAAGGGTTAACTCAAAGTCTATTTGTTTACCATAGAAGGCAAAGGCTGGAAGATCAGTACCAGTCAGTCCAATTTACCAAGTCTTATGTAAACTAAACTAAATATAAAGATTGCTAACATATTAGCATAAACCAAAACCAAACCTTGAAATTTTACTATGTATCAGTTATTACCTGAAAGTGTGACACAAATTTGGATCATTTTTCCTTTTGAGAAAAGCAGTGACCAAATGGTAACCCACAAAGGCATTGGCCTTCTTTCTCTTTCTCTTCTGTCTTTAATTTTTCTCACTTCCAGAGACCAATTTTACCTGGATTTAGCCAGCGAATGTGCCCTTTATGCACAGCCACCCCATCTTCTTACCACGAAATGTGGAGGAGAGTTCAGAGTAAAATAAGAACTCCAAAGGGCCTTTGTTGAAATGTCATGCCTTACTAAACTGTTGATCAGTACTTATTAGTCATATGGGTACTTCTCTGTCTGTCTGTCTGTCTGTCTGTCTGTCTGTCTGTCTGTCTCTCTCTGTCTCTCTGTCTCTGTCTCTCTCTGTCTCTCTGTCTCTCTCTCTCTCTCTCTCTCTCTCTCTCTCTCTCTCTCTCTCTCTCTCTCTCTCT
>OU015750.1:25911063-25931865 GCA_907169655.1 Acomys percivali
CTCTCTCTCTCTCTCTCTCTCTCTCTCTCTCTCTCTCTCTCTCTCTCCCTCCCTCCTCCTTGAACACTAGAAAGTAAACAGCTTTATTTCCAATACAGACCACTGTATGCTCAATTTTCTTAACCAATATATTTTATTAACAACTTAGTGACCGAGCATATGTCACTTATAACTCAACTAACCAAAACAATAGGAAATGAGGATTAATGGACACAATAACAAAACCGTAAGGATATCAGTTCTGAGGAACAATTCTCCTGGCACAATCAACAGAATTTCTTCTGCTGGAACCTAGAGTAACCAGAACCCAGAACCTCAGCAGGAGCCAGAGCCCCAAAGCCTTCCCTCGAGCGGTTCTCTCTAGGAGTGTCTCAAAGTGCAACGATGAACAGCCAAAACTATCCCAAGTCTCCAAAAAGCCCCACCTTCAGTTCTGGGCTCATTTATATATCTCCTTCCAGAGTCTGTTCATGGGATCTTTTCAGCTGGCAACAATCAAGCTCCTGCACTAGATGGTCAGTTTTCTAGTGGATTAACCTCACCTGTTCTCTCACAAGACCTTTCCAATCCCACACTTGCGATCCTAAAAAACAGGCTTATCTCTCCTTCAGACCACAAATCAACAGGGCCAAGTGACCAACCATTAGTGAAACCATCAGTGTGTGTGTGTGTGTGTGTGTGTGTGTGTGTGTGTATAATTTGGTATTTTGAAACAAGATTTCTCTGTGTAGCCCTGACTGTCCTGGACTTGTTTTATAGACCAGGTTGGCCTCAAACCCACAGAGATCCACCTGCCTCTGCCTCCATAAGTGCTGAGATTACAAGCGTCCACCAATGCACCCAGCTTATTATTTCTTTTAAATGATTTATTTTTTTCACAAAACCAAAAAGTTGACCAGCACAGGACTTGAAATTATGAAACATGGTAATTGTCAGATTTAATTTAGGATTTGGCCATGCAAAATTCTTAAAAGTGATAAATTTATACTTGGATTATGTTTTGATTTTGTGCAATAAAACTATTTCCCTTAATTTTTAGCATTTGCTGTCTATTGACGATGACCATTCATATTTCTGAACACATACCTTCACTCATGCATTAATTTATTCATCAGGCATATCATCTACCTGGGTCTGTCCCTGCAGCAGAAGTGGAAGCTGAAGAAAAGAATAAGGTTGCTTAAAGCATCTTCCTGCTGAGGGCTGGTACCCTGGGTCCGGAAACACAGCTTAGAACCTGGCAGGCAACACAACACTTAATCCATATGTGGGGCTGGTAAAGAATAGTCATGGGAAAAGCATGGACACATAATTTATGTGCTGTTACATTTTTTTATTACACATGTATAAGACAAACTCCATACAGCAGGGAGAACCATGTGACAATCATGAGAATAATGAACTCTATACATGTTACATTCATAGTGACTTGGCCATCTGCATTCCTCTCATTTGAAGTAGGTGTTTTTCCGATCTTGTTGGGTCTAAATCTCCGAATGATATTCAACATTTATCCTATCTCAACTCTAATAGCTTAACTTCTTTATGTTACATTTTTAAAATGGAAAAATGATCTATAATGGACATTCTTCAGTTACTGAGCACCTACTATGCATTACATCACTAGATAACATGTTATTTGTGATACCTTTCTTCTTTAACTATGAAATCTATTGAGTCACATGACAAAGCTTTCCACTCTATTCATATATGTAGGATATGCTTTGTCCAAGGTCAACAGCTCTTAAATGAGAGGGTGGGTGTCAGTAAGGTCCAGGACCCAAGTCTGTTTTACACATTATACCAAGATGTTCAATAAACTATATTTGATACAGGGCACCATTGCAGTATAGAACATTTCTAGCAAGTAAAGCCAAGCCAATGCAAAGGCTGCTGGGATATTAAGAAAGATGTAAATACTTAAAATTTCACTCTTAGCAATCTGACTTTAAAATTAGCATGTTCAAGGAAGATTAGGGTGGTGCTCCAGGGTCTTCCCCAGACATGTGATCATAATGCTTAACATATGAGAAGATTGGGTGGCCCAAAGAGAGCATTGTTCAGAGGATGAAAGCAGGATGCAACATTCCTATGTGCTGTTTCACTTTGGCTTTCACAGTCAACTACATTATTGCACGACGTGTTTTGAAACATCCAAGGATCATTTGATTACAGATTTGTTTTCTCCATCTTTTTCCAGCCAACTCCCTATTATGCAGTTAATGAAGCTTAGTCCCTGTCCCTGTCTAAAGAAGGAAATATGAAAATAGCCTGGTTCTTTCATAGTCTTAGAAAGAACACAATGGTGGAGATTAGTGATACAAAAGAGGACAGGACAGCTGTGAGACAAGAGACAGGTGCCTCCTGTGTCAGTAATAGCAGGGTGCCACCTCGGCGGCTGCATTTCTCAAGAGGTTAGAATACTCAGAGCGTGATGGGCTTTGCTTCATTTGGGAGTTATGTGAACGTGTGTAGAGAATATCTACTGTGTCTATTCTTAATAAGCTTCTAGATAAAGACAACTAGAATTCCAAACAACTTAAAAATAAAACAAGAGTCCTTCCTGCCAACATTAAACAAAACAAAACAAAACAAAACAAAACAAACATGTGCCCTATGGGTATCAGTTTCCTTTCCACAGTATCCAGTGAGGTGTCTACCTAGCCTTGCTTTGGATTCTCCCTGTACCTTAAAGGGGAACTTTCACTGTATCTGCGGCTATGGAAGTCCTGAAGAGGAGGGAGGCCCAGATTCCTCACAGTCAGAACTTACACAGCTGGCAGAACCCCCAACTTCTAGATGAAGCAGTATGCCGATAGATTCTATTGTATAGGAGGAATGGTGCTGCCGTATACACCATAAACTGAAAAGGAATGAAGGAGAGACTTCTATTGAGAGCTTGTACTATTGGACCCACTGAGACTGCAGGAGAAGTCAGTGCCATATCCGACAGATGCTCTGCTGATGTTCCCAGCTACATGGAAGCCACTGCTGTTGCAGGACTCATCTTTCTGAAACCATCACTAACCAGACCAAGTCTTCTGCAAGCCATATCTTCTGGTGGATGCAGATATAAAGGCCTGATCCTCTACTTGCCTCTGACAGAGAGGACTTACGTCAACTAGCCCACCATTGTTCTGTGTGGCAGATTTCCCCCTGTGCTGTTTGGACATCACCATCCCAACCTCACTTGCATAAAGCTGATGTGTAGAAGTTGGCCTTAGTTTTCCATATGTATGGTATTATCTTCCAGACCCAAGGAATGACTTTGTACTCAAATTCTGGCTCTATGGAGACCCCAAAAAAATCACAGAGGACAAGCGAACGATCCAGGAGTTGTTTGAGGTAATGTCTACCCAGCTCCAGAGCTCACTGCAGCCCAGTCTGATGGAACAGGTACATTTCTGCTTGTTGAGCAGTTTGCTCCTGTAGTCTGGAGGACTTGGAAGCTGTGGGGAACTTTCTGCAGGTCTCTCTACTTGTCATGATTGGGTAGGAAACAACCACTGAGGTCCAGCTATTCTTCTACAGCCTAAAATGCAAAAGAGGTTGAGAGTGGATGAAGATCAGCATAAATTTCAAAAGGTGTGGATGTAGGGGAGGTGAGAAAAGTGTGAGCATGAGCATCAAGACCAAAGAGGACTCCATAGATCACGGTTATTGTGCAAGCATCAAAACTGCTTTTTATCCAAAAGACCAAACCTGGAAGGTCTGGAGCTTCTATTCATCCCGTAACAGCACAGAGTGCAGAGATCAAGAGCTGGGACCGAGCTGGATGCAATGGTCCAGGACTGTAATCCCAGCACTCAGGGAGACAGAGGTAGGCACATCTCTGAGTTCGAGACCAGCCTGGTCTACAAAGGTTGTCCAGAACAGCAAGGGCTACACAGAGAAACAATGTCTCAAAAACAAACAAGCAAACAAACACCCAAAACCTCAAAACAAAAACAAAAAACAAACAAACAAACAAAAACTAGCCAAACAAACAAAGCAAAACAAAACAGAAAAGAGTTAGGACCAAAATGTTTTCTTAATTCCACATGATGCTGAGATAGAGGGAGTCTCTGGTCTCTTACCTCTTCTTCTCCTTCACCCAACAAATCAGCATGGCCGTGTGGTGGCAAAGAGGAGGTTGGACGTTGCAGATGCCTTTCTCGTCATCTTATCTAGAAGGTGGACAGTAACATCCCAACTTGTTATCTTCTCATTGAACCCTCCAGGAGGCCCATAGGAACCCTAAACTTTCCCACAAGTAGTCTGTCCTGGCCCTGACTCAGAGGCAGTACCATAGGCCATGCAAACCAAGAATGCACACCCATATACTGTGGTCTGGCTTTTCTCTGCTCTAAATTCCAGAAACAAATCTGTGAGTTAAGCCTTCATTGACTGCTGCTGGAGCCGCACATGGTAGCTGATGGGAACAGCAGAGAGGGGCAGAGCCGGACAATGACATTTACTTATTTCGAGCTAATACTGGTGGGTCCTTTGCTCTTTCAGTACCCACTGACATACCAACTTTACCAATATTTAAGCTGAGAGGAAGGGAGGTCTACAAATACCCTGGCTCATACAGCCAATAGGTACGTCATGATTCAAACTCTGTTCTGTGTGGCCACGTCACCCGGCCTCTGCCTGAGTTGCTACATGGTTATCTGCTCTGTTCAGGAATTCCCAGTGGGATAAAGGTGACCTCAGAAGCTGTGATGAGCAGCAGTTGTTCCTGTGATCAATATTCCACCAACCTGCCCTCAATACAGTTATGGAAAGAGCCTTAGTCTAGCTGGGGCTTTGCATCAGACACAACACTTAGCATGCTTTAGATAAATAGTATTCTTAAAACTAGAGTGTTTAATAACTTTCATTTTGTTATTTATTTAACAACTACATGTCATGAAAATGGCAGTTATACTGATGTTAGGAAATATTTTTATATTAAATGAATAAGGATCTCAGGTGCTTAGGTACATGGCCGAAAGGCTTCATGCCACCCCAGGACATGGAGCTTCCTCATGAGTAATAAGGACTGTGTCATGAAGTCTTGGGTACAATTCTGTGTGTGAGTGAGTAGCCAAGCATTACAGAGTAGGTTGGCTCCCTGGCTTCCAGAGGTCATGGGACACTTTTCTGGAAACTACTCAGTTTCACCTATCACCTTTCTCAAATGCGTGAAATTGGCTCAGATAAAATGTATAACTCACGTTAAGGGAAAGTGCTGAGAGAGCTGATCTGATGAGCCTCCCAAATCTGCTTGTCACCTGCTGTGACTTTCTGAATCATGGCACAAGGAACAAAGTGCTGCCAGGAGTGTCTCAGATAAAGTGTCAAAAGTGTCTGACTTAATTGTTGGAGCGGGGATTTAAGATGCTGGTTTTCCAGCTGCAAACACCTTCCATTGATTCCGGAGCATTTCCATTGTGTTTAACAGAAAGAGTGTCAGTATTTATAGCCCTATCACTGGAGAAGAGAAGCATTTGCAATTTGCACTCTCAATTTTGACTCTTAGCCTTCTTTTTTTTTGTAGACACCCTTCAAGTGTCAGACTGGAATTCAAAGGCAGCCTTGCAAGTGGTCGCATATAACACTTTCCATCCCGACCCACAGACATTCCAGAAGACCCTGAATCCTGTGTTAATAGGAGTCTAAACTGACAAGCCCCCAAATACCCACACTTCATGCGTGTGTGAGTGTGTATGTATGTCCCTGCAGGCCATGGCTGGAATGGAACCCCATGATAGATTACTCTCACTAGGGGTCACATGGGTGTGTATTTATACTCTATTCCAGATGCTTGGCTCATGGTAAGGCATCAGTTACTCACTGTGGGTAAAGGTCTCTTTTCTCTTCTGCTTAACTTGAGTGGATTTGTAAATGCCTTGACCAAATCCAGCTAAAATGGCACTGTATGGCTTGTAAGGTCCTCACCATGTCTCTTTCTCCTTCAGTGTTGCCCTTAGTATCCCACAATGATCTTATAGGCAAGGCCAGGTCCCATGGAGAGGCCATAGATACATGCTCTGGCCTATGCTGCTAATCCAAATCATCCTGTGTAAGATTCCAGCCTCACAGGAATCCTGAGCCAGAATCATCCCACCATGTTATGAATTAAGCCACAGAAACCCTGAAGGACCATTGCTGTTTTAAATTTCTGCTTGGGACAAATATCTTATGATACAGGAACTAGACAAGGCCATTTGTTATGTTCCTTGATTGACAGATATGTTGGTTTAGATATACATTTTTCTTGCTTTGCCATTGCACAGGTAAAAGCAGCCATTGTCAATTCATTCTTTTCTTTCTGTCATCAAGATAATAATAATAATAATAATAATAATAATAATAATAATAATAATAATAATAATAATAATAATACCAGTTAACATGCTGTGATATTTATTATGGCCGATATCATTCTAAGTCCTTTGCATAAATTAGCATCCTCTAAAGAAACCTATAAAATACCATGTTTAACCATGAGGTGACCCTACTGTGGAGAATTTACAGAATACCCAGGCCACCCAATACCTCCAGGTTTGGATATAGAGAACAAGCTTGAGAGATGACTGGAGATGGGGTGCAGGGAAGCTTAGCTGTGTACCGAGCAGTGGATCATTCATTCATAAAACCAGTGAGCAATCAGAGTTCTCCATCCACCAGGCCTTATTTCAGACGTTGGGGGTGCATCCAAACAGAATGAGAAGAAACACCCCCTCACCCATGGAGCTGGCCCTCGAGAGAGCGTACAGCTTCAACTTTCCCAGCATGGCCACCAGGCACATATTCTGCTTCCTCCTGCTCTTCTGCAGAGACATTTCTCTCTTTATCCATCCTGGATAAAATAATTCAAGGTACTCCCTGACTGGAAGCAGAATCTTAACCTGTGTAGTGAGATGTAACTCTAAGGAAGAAGAGAGGATGGTCCTGAGGTGGTCTGTGGTTATGTTATTGTGTGCATGTTGCCTTCCCTGAGACATAAATAATATATACATTAAAATATTTATTCCAAAAGGCAAACAAAACATGATGGCATGTTTATAACAATATTTGATGTATGGTTTACTCAGATCAATCCAATAAAAGTGGACTGTAATCAATGAGAAAATGAGGGAAAGCAGGTTCACTGATATTAAGAAGAACTTTGAGTTATTCATGATGCACGATAATGTCTGATTTCACTTAATTCTGAAAATGTAAACTAACACCAAAAAGGAAGCTTTCACTCTTCAGAAGGTAAAACATTAAAAATTTGCAGTTATGTTGTGGTATTAGGAATTGAGTAATCTGGATTCTCATTTATCCCAGAGAAGATAATAAGGCAGTATAATTTTACCATAGAAAAATTTAGCACTATCCCTTAAAATGCAAAATATGCATGCTTTTGATGTAATTGGAATTATATACATATGACCAGGTTAAAAAAAATACTGCTTAGAATGTCTCTAGATACACATCAAACAAGTTTAACCACATAAATGTATGTATGCTAATGCATGAGCAAGTGTGTGTGTGTATGTGTGTGTGTGTGTGATGTATGTGGATGTGTGGAGTATAGATGTGTGTGTGTGGAGTGTGTGATGTGTCTGTGGTACATGGGTGTAGCGTGTATGTACAATGTGTGGGGCTGTGTTTGTTAATATGTGTGATGTGTATGTAGTGTGTGGTATGTGTACTCTATATGTGAATGTGTTATATGTGTATGTGGGTATAAGTGGTGGATGTGGATATATATATATATATATGTGTGTGTGTGTGTGTGTGTGTGTGTGTGTGATGTATGCTTGTATATTCACACATAGCTTTTTTCAGTAACATTATTTACAGTAGATTTAAATTAGATACAACCAATTCATAAATAATTAGATCTGTATGAAATTATATGAAACATCAGATTAAAGGGAGAAATATTATGTGAAATATGACTCTGTTACTGTGAAATGAAGTCACAGAAATATAATGAAAGAAGAGATGCAATGTCATGCCCACTGGAAAATGTGTAAGAAACTAGTAGGCACTGAAATGGGGCTGGGGGAAGCTGGGATGTATTGTGGGAAGGGAAAAAATACTTTTGTATTATATCTGTTGACACTTCCTAGCATAACACATTGTTAATCTCACTTCATAAAATAGTAACAGGGTTATCTGAGCAGGGCCATTATAATCTTGCTCTTGATTCTGTGTGTAATTTCACAAATACTAACAACTGTTAGCTATTATATTGAAATATGTATTATCATCTTTATTCTTCTTCTAACAAGTTAGGAATCACAGGTACATTTTCTACATGTTATATAATTAGAGCCTGCCAGATAAAAAGAGAAATTACCAGGTCTCCCCCTCCAGGGGACATGGTCAAATATGAGGCACCAGAGTTCATGTGAAAGTCATACCCCACTCTCCACTCAACTGTGGAGAATGTTCTGTCCATTGGCTAGATCTGGGTAGGGGTGTAAAGTTTACCACCTGTATTGTCCTTGGCTGGTATCTTAGTTTGAGCGGGACCCCTGGGCCCAAATCTGCCTATCATAATGTTCTACTTGTAGGTTTCTAGGTGGCACTCAGAGGAAGGATAGCAGATTACCAAGAAGAGACTTGATATCCTATGAGCATATACAGGGAGAGGAAATCCCCCTCAGAAACAGTCATAGGGGAAGGGAGTAAGTGTAAAATGGGAGGGAGGGAAGAATGGGAGGATACAAGGATGGGATAACCATTGAGATATAACAATAATAAGCTAATAAAAATTTTTTTAAAAAGAGAAATTACCTATGATTTAGGAAATAACTCCATACCTAGGCTTATACAAGAAAGTCCAGTAAATTCAATGGATTGGTTTTAAATAGACATGAAAATAGATGGTGAAGGCAGGGAGGGTGTTAAGAAGAAGGATTCCAGGGGGAGTAGATGGACGGCATGAGAAGAAAGGAAGGGTGTGAACATGATACAAATATATCATATATACCTGGGAAATTGTCAAAGAACAAATGAAAAAAAGTTAGAGAAATTAGGAGCTGCTCATGTGCTCATGCTCTTGGGGTTATAGCCAGGACCTTAATGCACATGGAACAAGTTTCTTACCATGGACTCATGTTGACAGCCCAACAGCGACAATGGAGTACTAATGCTCTCTGAGTTCACGTAGCAATCAATCCTCTAATCTGTCTTTCAATGTGATTCCTCTGCTGATGTTGCTCTATAGCTGAAGATGGTTCATGTTCCTTTAAATACCTAAGACAATACAAATGTAATGCACAAAGCCTAGTGGCCATGTTTGATTTGTTAGTTATTTATTAATTTGTCATCAGAACATTTTTATTATAAATAATGCATATAAATTAATTATTTTGATGTTTATTAATATTTTGTGTTGTGTGGTATACATTATGAGATACTGCCACAACCAAACAAATTAATCTATATGTCACCTCATATAGTTAAAGCTCATTATTACATGGAAACCATATCTGAGTTCTACCAGAATATATTTAACCTTTTATTAATATTTTAGTACAGTGTCCCTTGTAGTTATTAAGATCCCGACTACATCTTTAAGTGTATACAAGTCTTTCTAGCAACATGTTGAAAGTATGTGAAATATACCCACCCGTACACTTAAAGAATGGGAATACAGACAAGAAGATGTTCATGGCTCCCTTCAGTACCAGCCACATTCTGACTGGCTGTAAGAATAAGAGACTTATTTTAAGGACACAAAACAAACAAGGTATCCAAACCAGTGAAGAAAAAAAAAACCCAGATCTGTCAGATACAGACAGCAAGATAGGCTGAAACACAAGAAGGGCAAAGAAAACCAGAGGTAAAATCAATTTGATAATATGAGTAAAACAGACAAGTTCATTAAAGATAAAAAAATAACTAAAACAGTATGAAGTGGAAGAGAAGTTCTAAATAACTGTATGGTCATTAGATAAACTGAATGGCTAATTAAAACCACACACAATTACCAGATGCCTGTTAGAAGTGTTGACATATGAAAACTGGCTACAGCTAGAATAGTCCATGTGCAATAGATCTGGAGACATCAGTATGAATTCATGTTTAGATTAATAAGGATGCTTATATATAATAATAGCAGGGGATTACACACTGCCAGGGGACAAGGATACCCATGTCTGTGTGAAACACTCATCGTGGTCTCTTACATCACAACACATATAATTATATGAATAAATTAATTAGATTGTAGACCTGGAAATGTATTCATTATAAATAGTACAAAAACAAGAATATAAATCTTTGTATCCCTGGAGAGGACAAAGAATTTTAGACAAACTACAATGTGTTGGTCTGTTTTTTGTCTCTTTGACAAATGCCCGAGAGAAATACTGAAAGAGAGGTTTATTTTGGCCCACGTTTTCAGGGGTTCGAGTCCATCATTCCAGGGAGAGTACAGCGGCACATGGCTCACACCAGAGCAGCCAAGAATCAGAGGGAGCTTACAGGCCCTGCTGCCTCTGCTTCCCTCTTATATTCTTTTTTAAATTTAATTAATTTATTCAGATTACAACTAAATTGTTATCCTATCACTTGTATATTCCTAGCCCTCCCTCCCTCCCGCTTTCACCCTATTCCCCTCCCCTAGGTCTAAGACCGAGGAGGACCTCCTCCCCCCACTATATGGTCATAGGCTATCAAGTCTCATCTTGGTAGCCTGCTTATTCTTTCTTTGAGGGTCACCAGGTCTCCCTACCAAGGGGATGTGGTCAAATATGGGGACCAGAGTTCATGTCAGTCAGTCAGTCCCAGTTCTCCACATAACTGTGGAGAATGTCCTGTCCATTGGCTAGATCAGAGTAGGGGTTCGATGTTTACTATTTGTATTGTCCTTGGTTAGTGCAGTAGTTTGAGAAGAATGGATAAAGAAACCATGGTACATTTACACTATGGAATACTACTCAGCTATTAAAAACAAAGAAATCCCAAAATGGAACCAGAAATGATCATACTAAGTGAGTTAACATAGAAGCAGAAAGACTCACATGGTATATACTCACTTATAATTGGGCACTAGCCCAAAAGGCATGTCCCATGATTGTCTTCACTTACCAGGAGATTGGGATAGATGTGAGGACATCCTACTGAAACTCTAGGTAAGAGAAATATAGGAGATGGATAAATGGAAGGATCCAGAGGGTCCTAGAAACCTACAAGAAGTTCATGGTGACAGGTGGATCAGGGCCCAGGGGGGTCTGCTCCTCTTATATTCTTCCTAGGTCCCCAGCCTGTTGGATGCAGCTACTCACACTCAGGGTGTATTTTAGCCCTAACCTAATCTTTCTTGGAAGCGCCTCACAGACATGCTCAGACATGTACTTTCTCATCTCTTCAGTGCTTCTCAAAACTGTCAAGGTAACAGGCTAAGTTACCTCTCACACAGAGTGTGCAAACCTCAGATTTTACCTTTGAAAAGTATAGTCATGAAGTGAAAAGGTAAGCAGGAAATGGGGGAATATATTCGTAATATGTACACCTGACTTAAGATCTTACTAAAGAAGTATATAGAAATATAACGGAAGCCAATAATGTGGCAAATAGGTTACTTAATTAATGAGCAGTATATTTGAAAATAAACCAGAAAAGAGACTTATAGGTAATAAGCACATTAAAAAGTACTGTTTCATGCAGGCCATCTTAAAAAAACACTCAAACCGTAGATGGCTAGCACTGCACACCCACAGGAACAGCTGTCCTTAGAGTTACTACCAACATCAAGCATTGAAGACATGAGGCAACTTCATTCTGTCTCATTAGAATGATAAAATGGAAAACTGTTTTGGAAAAATGAAACATATATGTAACTTTAAACTATAGATATCTGCCCACAGAAATGAAAAAGTAAGGCCCCACATAAACTTGTGCACAGATGTTCCAGTTAGCATTTTTTTTATGGTTGTCAGAGTGAGGATAAATTTCAAAACTATTAGTTTGATTGGAAAGAACAATACAGCACAGTCTCTATTCTTCCGGTTGTACATAGGCTAGAAGATAGAGATGACCACACAATGGCAGCAAGCTGACCTGGAGCTGGCTGGTGCCAAAATGTGAGAGTAGGATGCACTTTATAGGGACAAAATGAATTAGGGAATATTCTATAGCTTAATCGTGGTGGTGGTTTTGTGACTATATATCATTTTCAAAGTGGGAGTGATGGATTTAATGCAGCCCAGTGGTAAGGCACTTGCCTAATATGTTCAAAGCACAGGGTTAAGTTTCCAGAACATACACAGAGACAGGTGCCTTCAGAGAGTTTCTTTTACTCAGTTGACGCCATCTATAAAGTATACTGTGATAAGGTTGTGGCTTCCAGTCATGTAATGTACAATCTCAGCATAGGCTGATTCTCACACCCATCTCTCAGTCTTGCTTGGCAAAGCGACAGCTGAAAGTCATCCAGTGCCTCTGTCTGCACACACTTGCCCATTTGAGATTCCTGGATTTTGGCAGAGTGCTCTGATTGTGAATGGGCTTTTTCTCTCTGCCGGGTGGTGTGGTTGGAGCAGTGTGTCAGCCGAAGGCTGGGAGGAGGTTTGGTTAGTGGAGCCCTGGGCTCAGTTTCTGCCACCGTGAGGTGCTCCTTCTACTAACAGTCGGGTCAGCCTAATCAAGTCATGGGAGAATGAAGACAATGTGGTTAGCTAAAGGAAAATGTTGAGTCAGGAATATGATCTTGCTTCTTGAGCAACAACAACAAAAAAAAAAATCCCACTCTCCTTCATTGCACACAGAATCAAAGTTCCTCGAGGACAAATGGCTCCTTTCTATACAGCTTCTTAGTTTTCCTACAGGTCTTTCAACCCAGAGTTCAATACAGAAAACACGTACAGTGAGGAGCCAGATGCACCCCGGTGACCTCATCAGAATCCCAATTTATTTCATTCAACAACTTGCCTGTTTGTAAAGGCAACTTAACAGACTCCAAAGACTTCTTAAAGCAGGTGCATTATGTTGAGTGGGTGACTGTTTTACTGTTCTTTCTCTGTGGGAGATATTAATATAGTACGTGGCCCCCTCAAATTATATAGTATATGTAGTAATTATTTCACCAGCTAATAATTTTCTCCTTTTTTTTTCTTCCCTTAGTGCAGGCTATCGTGGTTTGTAACTTATGACCCCCAAAAACATGTGCTAAGGTCCCAATGCTCAGACCTGCAAATGTGACATAATATGGAACTGGGGCTTTGCAGTGAGTGGATCACTTAAGAAGCTTAAGAGGAGCTGGATGGTGGTTGTGGTGGTGGTGCATGCTTTTAATCCCAGCACTTGGGAGGCAGAGATGGGTGGATCTCCGTGACTTTGAGCCCAGTCTGGTCTCCACTGGGAGCTGCAGGACAGCCAGGGCTATGTGGGGAAACCTTGCCTTGCAAACCAAAGGAAACCCCTTTGGACTTGGTGTGAATCCTAAACACAGGCTGGTGTCTTTAAAGAGGGAATGAGGCACAGAAACACAGAATGCATGTGTGAAGAGGCAGAGAGCAAAATGGTTTAGCTTCTAGGTAGTGGATACAAAGAGCCCCCCAGCAGCTTAAAGAAGTCAAGGAAAGATTCTCTCTGGAGCTTCCAGAAGGAGTGTGGGCATGCTCTCACCCACTTTTATACCAGGCCTCCAGAGCAGTGAGGAAAACCAATCCTGCTGTTTTCAGCTACCCAGCCTCTGGTCGTTTATTATGGCAACATTAGAAAACTAGGTGTACAGATCAGTCCTACACCCTCCCAGATGGCCATCAATGTTTAATTCCAACCACATTCAAAACCATGTCAGAAATGAGGAACAGGGATAAGAATCAGGAAACATGCACACATCCAGCCTGAGAGACCATTACCATGTAGGGAATGAAACAACCGCGTGGGACAACACTTTTGGAAAGCAGTCTAACTGTTGTCTTATAAGGCTGAGGTTGTGCACATCCTCTGGAAGATGTGCCTGTAGCAAACAAGAGGAACTGTTGCATGTTGGCAAGGGCAGGGGGCTTTCTAAAGCATCATAGTTCTCAACACTGGGAAGCAGCTCAAAGGTCCATGAACCGAATGGTAATACATGAAATGCCCTATATCCTACAGACTCAGTGCTACTCTTTAATGAATATTTGCAAGATATTCTCCATGTGGAAAAAACTGAATGGCCTTTCAACAATAGTCTTGAACTGAAGACATGAGTGTATGATGCAAAATGTGACTGAAATTATGTAAAATTTGAGAGTGCGTGCTTGAAACCAGATTAAGAACACAATAACTCTAAAGAGTCAAGGTAGTATTTAATAAGGCAGAGTAAGAGGTTATGACTGTACAGCTTTTGCAGGGCTGGGCCCTATAATTATGTTGGAAGTAGTGTGTGTGTGTGTGCGCGCACACGCTCGCACGCACGCATGCGTGTGTGCTTTTGTATGGTGCACACATGTGTGAACAAACATGTGGAACGTAGAGTTTGATCATCCTCAGACGTTCTCTGCCTTGTTTTTTGAGACAGGATCTCTCACTGAACCTGGTGCCTACTGAGTTAGCTACGTTGGCAGGCAGAGAGTGTCAAGGATCCACCGATCTGTACTCCTCAGCTCTGGGATAACAGATACACCCCACCATATCCAGGGTTTTTGTTGTTGTTGTTGTTGTTGTTGTTGTTGTTTTGTTTTTTGTTTTTGTCTTATTTGTTTTACCCTTGGGTTCTGGGGATCCAAACTCATGCTTGCACGGCAAGTACTTTTCCCACTGAGGTATCTGTCCAGCCCTGGTAGCATTTTGTTGTTGTTGTTGTTGTTGTTGTTGTTTTGGCTTTTGGTTTTGCTTTGGTTTTGTTTGTTTGTTTGTTTTTAAAGTAAGCTGTGTAGTTGTGTCATGAATTTTTATATTTCTGCTGAACTTTCATTCATTTTCATCCATTATATTCTTTTGCTAATTTAAAAAAAAAAGGGAGAAAAGCCAGAAAAGAATGTTGCAAGGCCTAGAAGAATGACCCGCTGAGGGAACCCCAGCTTTGCTCTGGTTCTGGCTATTCTCTTTCCTGATCTGGTTTCCAGCCTGTCTATTCAAATAGTACTCAAGGCATTTTCGACCAAAAATCCAAGACTCTGGAAAAGAGCAGCGACCTGATGAAAATAATCCAACAAACTCTAACTGTTGCTTTGGGGTCAGGGTGATGAGGGCAGAAGGCATTGGTATTGGTGTTCAGCTGCGTCAGAGTTCACAGAGCCGAGGATGGTCGGCGGTGACTGGGATTAGCTGGGGATTGCTGGAGATGTAAGAAGGAGCCAGCTAACAGTAAGCAACCATCATGGCTGAAGCCTTAAACGTGGCCTCGTTTGAGCTTCATCCAAGCCCTGCGTGAGAGAACATTGCTGCTCCTATTTCTCGTAAGTGAGCATGTTCACTGAAGAGGAGCTAAGTCCACTGTCACAAGTGATCCGGCAAGTGTTGAAAAGCACATTTCCTCCTGGGAACTCAGTGACTTTGCGCGGAGCTCTTCAGCTACCTTACTGACGCCAACGCAGCTAAGAGAGGAGGCAGTCGTTGAAGATATCTCAGACGCAGATTGTTCTGACGTGGGCGCCAGTGGCTCCGAGAGGCTGCGAAGATTGTAGACGTGGCTTTAGTGGATCACAGCACATCTGAGAATATTTACTTTTTTGTCAGGCTTCTACCTAAAGCGTAATCCATAGACCACATCGATATTGCCTGTGGTAGTTCGTCGTAGTCAGCAAAGACCTCTGTTTATCTTCCACGTGGTTCATATCCCATCTCCCCGGCCAAACACTTACACGCTCCCAGCTAAACCTCGGCTCTTTACAGACTTTAAGAAATGAATCACTTAGCAAATCACCTCAGATAAACAGACATAATCAGAGCTCTGTTTGGATTCATGCTAGAGGAAGTGTGCAGGCCCTGGCTGGTTCATATCACTGCCCTCCCTGCCAATAAATCGCCCCTTTACAATATTGCTTCTGGCAAGAATTCCCCAGGCCCTTGTGTGGTTTCAACAGAGGATATATGAAAAGTCTGAATAAATATCACTGTGTTATCCCTACTCCTGTCCTCAGAGCTTTTGAAAACGAGCAAGTTATGTTTTATGATCTCAATGCATTATGGAAATTGATTAAATCCATCCCCAGTACTCATATTTTGGGTTTAGATAAAAGTTTGCCTCCTCTAAGAGCCTTAATAGTATAATTTTGACATTAAATCTGAGCTAAAATGGAACCAACATGAAGGGTTTAGGCAGGATCAACACAGATAGGTTCCTCTTGCTGTGTCTTGTTGAGTTTCTTATACCATGAACCACTGACATAAACCAATGAGTTAATAATGATGTAGAAATCAGAAATTCCCCCTGGATCTAAGGAGGTACTGTGCAACACCCCTAGTGGATGTTATGCTTTTCCCTGTACTCGCATGCTCAGGATAACGTTGAATTTCTAAATTAGGCACACTAAGAAATTGATGGTAACAATAAGATAAGAGACTTCTACAGATAGTCTCATAGTTACGTGCTAAAGGCACAGAGTAGACTAAAGCCTTGTAAACTTGGAGCCAAGTCTCAGTGTCACCCACTCACCACTCTAGGACAGGTCTGGTCACCTGGGTGTTTCAAAAGCAATTAGCTCAGCTCCTTCTTCTCCAGACATGTTCCCTAAATGCTATCTTCATAGCACAATCGCTCATTGCTGATCACCTAAGTCTCCACCATCAGCACCTGTCCATCTCAAAGGAAATGTAAGTTGAGGCATTGGAACTTTCTCTAAGTGCAGGTCTTTTTTTTTTTTTTTTTTTTTTTTTTTTTTTTTTTTTTACTAAGTTACAATGGCACGTGTTTCACATACCCAATATATTAAAAGGGGGCATATTTAGCTCACTATTAGGAGTCTGGTTGAGTCTAAGGAAAGGCCATGGACAGATGGTTTCCCCTGGGAGTAGGATCCAGAACACCTCACATGCACTTATGTAGCAACACCAGGGCACTCCCTTTGTTCCCTTCTGAAACTGTGTAGCTATGAGCCAGTGAAGCTGCCTTTGATAGGAGAAAACCCGAGGAAATAAACATAATAAATCAGGCTGGACATAAGACTGCACAAAGACTAGGATTATCTTCTGAGCAGAAGGAAGTCTTGGATGGAAATCATTTTGAGCCTTGGGAGCTCAACTTCTCAGTTTGTAAAATGGCGGTAGTAGTTGTCCTTTCTTCACTGGGTGACTGGTCAAGAGACCCTAGGATACACTAAACCAGAAGTCTGGTACTTACCAGTTACCTAGTAAACATTGCAATCAGAAGTTACACTCACAGTACCTCCTACATCTTGTATCTATTTGCAAGTGAGGTCTCTCCGGCTTGCTAGAACAGAGGAAGAGTGAAAGCATCTCAGGCTGGAGTGCAGTGTTACCATTCACTAACCTAGATTTCTTCCCTTATGCCAGTTACTGCTCACAGTCATCTGAGGGCCCACGGTTCATGTTTCAGCAGAGGAAACCATCTTCTCTGAGGAATTCATAAAGAAATAAAAAAGCAGGAATATTTCTTCACATTTCTTTTGTCTGCTGATTCTTGACTGTACCTAGAAATGGGTTACAGCTGTTTTAATGACTATACCTTTAGATTGTATACTTTTATAATTTTGATCATGGTAAAAAAAAAAGGTTCTCTAAATAGACATGCATTATTCAAGGAAATCTCTTTCATTTTCCTTTTGTGCCTTTTTCTTTTTAAGATGTTAAAGGGGTAAGTGAAGGAATGTGTGTGCAGTTTATGTAGAGAGGTATCTCACAGTTTCTAATCAGTGGGGACATTTCCCAAAGGAGGCACAAGACATCTAGTGGCTTTTATTGTTTTGCTTGTTTCCAAAAAAAGGCTTTTCCAATTAACCATGGAACAGGCTAATGACAATTTATTATAGGAAGATTGTGTTAAGTCGATGAAGTGTAGCTGTCTTCATGGGAATTGTGTGGTGATTAAAATGACATACGGTGTCTTAAAATAGCACATGATGCCTAGGCTAGGTAAGGCTGTATGCTAGCTCCAGCCTACCTGCCCATTAGCAGCATCTGGAGTGTTCAACATCTGACTAGACCTCCACCCCACAGCAGGGACTGGCATTAATTCTCCTGCCGTGGGATTCAAAAGGTGATATTATGATAAAACACTAAAGGGGTTTCTAGATTGAAACTGTGCTTAAGACTATATGACAGATGTAATTTTTCACCTCTCTTCAAGGAGTATGATTGTGCTTCAAACATTATACCTTTTAAACTGCATTGGCTTACAGTGTGTCTGTGTCTGTCTGTCTGTCTGTCTGTCTGTCTGTCTGTCTGTCTCTCTCTCTCTCTCTCTCTCTCTCTCTCTCTCTCTCTCTGTGTGTGTGTGTGTGTGTGTGTGTGTGTGTATGTGTGTGTGAAAGCCAGGGCCAGAGACTGACCTTCGCTCTCCTTCTCTGTTTCGTTTCACCATGAGTGAGATAGCTCCTCTGCCTTTGTTTCCCAGTTTGGGGTTAGCAGGTGTGCTTCATTGAGCCTTTTATGCAGGTTCTGAGGGCCTGGATTCAGGCACTTACGCTTGCAGAGCAAGCACATTACTAACCAAACCATTTTCCTGGCCCCATGAATAATTTTTAAAAATATTTAAGTGACCTAATCATTGATAGACTCATTATTCCAATCCCTTCTCTTCCTGTCTCATTTCTTTAGTAATAAAATGATTGAAAGCCAGACTCACAGAGAAATCACATCTTGGGATAAAAAGTGGGGGAAAAAAGCAAGAGCCATTTGAAAATGTGCTTTGTTGGAGACAGTATTAATCCCAATGAAAAGGAATTTCTTCTTGAGAAAGAAAACGTGCTCACAAAGTGTCCAAGCATAATAACGGTCGCTTTGGGGATGTGCTAATTGTGAAAACTGAGCATTAGGAATGGATTGCGCAGCTTTATTTAAGTCTCTGCTGACGCTCATTTGTTGGATGATAAAAGCAAGATCCCAGGTTGTCCCATTAGCTTTAGCTCCATCTCTGCCTTCCCCACTAAGCCCCATGGAGCTATAACTTGAAGCCAGTTTTGTTATGACACCGTGAGGAACCAGCCTCACCCTGTTCATAGACTGTGCCAAAAGTTGGAAGAGTCCCAGTGGAGAGAATCTGATTCCAATTTAGGGATAAAAGTACAATCCCCCCTGCCAGGTTTCAATTGAGAGCATATTACTCATTCTTAAGTTAATTTCTCGGCTTGCAGAATTCTTCGGCACATGTGTGCAGTATATGTTCTCTCAACTTCCTCCTCGGGGACCCTGACCTTGATGGGCTAGTTGTAACTGGAAGGACAAGCTAATCAGTGAGAAGCCTAGTTAAACACTTTAGTCATGTAAGAAAATAATGCATTAAAATTAAAAGAGGGGCCTGATGTAGGAAGTGGGAAGTGGGATTCGGACATGCTTCTTGTCACTAACTCTTTTCTACATGTGACGTTCTGAAGCGATAGGGGGCCAAATGCTATGGTTCTCAAAGCACGTGTAGTGAAAAAGACTGTGATTAAAGTACAATTGTAAGAGAACCATGAGAAACTGTGGGTTTCCATGCCCACGGAACTTGCTGTCCTGCAGGTTTGAACCCAGTGTCACACATAGATTTCTGTCTAACTTCCATTTCTGTAGGCTTTCTCTTTTGTGCCCCCTTGAAGTTTTTCTTGGTGTGTGTGTGTGTGTGTGTGTGTGTGTGTGTGTGTGTGTGTGTGTGTACACACTCAGGTTTGTGCATGTTTGTTGAGGCCAGAGGTGTCTTCCTCAATTACTCTCTGCCTTACTTTAGGGAGAAAAGAATCTCTCAGTAAACTAGATCTTATGGATCAATTGGACTGGGTGGCCAACAAACCCCAGAAAATCTCTTTTCTCCAGGTGTAAGCACTGAGATTACAGGTGTATGCATTAATCACTTATCAGTATTTTACATGGGTGGAGGGATCAGAATTCAAAACCTCAGGTTTGTGCAGCAGCAAACCTTACCCACTAAAGCCACATCCCCAGCTCTTTGTGTGTATCTTTAAGATCAGCAATTCAAAAAACATATAATCTACATTTCTATATTACACGCTGCTACATAACGCTGAAAACACTAGTACAGGAGGGTCCCCAAGTGTCTCCCTGATCCTCAGTCTATGATCATTCTTTCTTTCAATAACAAAAAGCACTTCCCAGGTTCCCATCCCACGTGTCTACTGAACATGTTACATCTCTTATTGTTCCTGAAGGGTTCTGAGGAGGATGTGTCTGTACTTTGAACCCTTTCTCCTTGTCCCCATGCCATACGTGGCCCTCAGAACATCATCCTTTCATCTGATCTCATTTCTATAAGAAGGACATAAGTTTATCCCTATTTGCTAAACTATTATTAATCCATATTTCTGCACCCAAGACTGGTGCATGGATGTAGGCATAGCAAGAGGGTGACGTCTCATCAAGTAAAAGAGGAAACTTAAATGGAATATCATGCATTGCTGTGTAGTCATTGGTTAAGTATTTCCTACCCTTGCTTATTGGGATCTGGCCTAGCTGGAATTTGCTCTCTGTTAACCAGAAACACATACTCTCTCTGGCACGCCCCTTTCAAATATCCTTCTCTCTGCCTTGGACTTCAACCATAGCAATACTAATTTCAATTTATGTAGGATGTTACTTCATTATATAAAGGCATTAATTCCTGCTACTAACCTGCATGCTTGGTTTAACCTAATTTCCCTTTACCCCTCACACACACACACACACACACACACACACACACAGAGAGAGAGAGAGAGAGAGAGAGAGAGAGAGAGAGAGAGAGAGAGA
>OU015750.1:25932815-25964318 GCA_907169655.1 Acomys percivali
GTGTGTGTGTGTGTGTGTGTGTGTGTGTGTGTGTGTGTGTGTGTGTGTTAGACACTGGAGAAGGGGAGGAGATTTATTTTAAAGAGTTGCCTCATTGTGATCACGGAGTCGGGAAGTGTGAAGGCTGGCAGACTGACAGACTGGAGTTCTCAGGGAAGAACTTCAGAACTACTTGTCTTTCAGAAAAATCAGTTTTTACTCTCTTAAGCCCTTCAACTGATTGAATGAGGCCTGCCACATTAAGGTAAGTTAATTTTCCTTCTTTCATATCTAAAATGAAATCGCCACAGAAACATCTAGAATCTTGTTTGCTCAAGCTCTGAGGGCTACAGCGTCAGGAATTTGAAGCATAAGAATGGGCATCCCAGGCAGAGTGCAGAAAAGACATGCGCCAGGGAATGATGGGACAGCCAGGCACTGCTTTCCTGTTTCAGCATGCAGGCTGGGAGAGGAGGCGTGGAGCTCAGTGCAAAACCACTCAGTGAGTTTGGTTCATTGCGTGGACAGTCTTCTAACTTTACACATTAAAGTATCGGCATAGCCTCAAAAAGGGATACGATCCCAGCTTGATAAGTAGGAGATATTTATCTTTCTAAAGTACAGTGACACACGAATCTCAGAAAGATTCACGTTGGAAAGCCCAGCTATTTAGGGGGTCTTGTTCTCCTTCTGTCAGGCCACTTTGAGAGGAAAAACTCTCTGCCAAGCTTTTGAAAGTGACAAAGAAGGAATGTGACTGTCACCTTTGGCCTTGCAGTGCTGTGTAGATCAGAAGGCTCAACAGCGAGGATTTGCAATGAGCATCAGAATTCACAAGGACTTAGCAGTTTGCTTTAGAAAATGTCAGGTCACGGAAACTGGGGTTGTAACACTGAGCTCATATAAGGCCGCCAGAAAGATATCCCTAGGATTTTTTTTATTAATTTAAGTAGCTGCTATCTTTTGACAATGTGTGGATATTGTTAAAGCTCTGGAAAGCATTTATAATAATAAAAAAAATAGTGTCTTTCATTATTTTTCTAAGTCATAAATCATGATCAATAGGTATTTCTTAAACATTCCTTGGGGAGCTATTATGAATATTAATAGCCTTAGGCAACTTTGCCATGATAGAGAAATGAGATGGGGTAGAAAGAACTTACCTGAAGAAAAACAATAAATGGTCTATAAAGAAAAAGGTCTACTGGGAAGGGAACCATCTCTCAGGCTCATTTCCCTTTGAGGTTCACTGTGGACAGCAGTGAACTGTTGGCTGTCCTTTTCAGTGAAGGGCTGTAGCAGGCCGCAGCATGGCAGACACAGTGCCCGTGGGTTTACCTTTTACCCTTCTCCCCCTTGCTAAAAACCACTAGATTTCATTCCTAAAACTAGTCCCCAAGGTCTATTCCCTTACTTGGCCTCTCCCTCCCCCTGAGGCTGACTACCAAAACCCAGCAATTAAAAGCCCCCTTTGGCTCACCTAATTAACATGCCCAATTAAAATTCAACACCTTCTTCTAACCTGGAGTTTCCCCCTTTTCCTATATAAACCTCCATTTGGCTATGGGCAGGTCTCTCCTCTCTATCCAGAGGCTGTCCTTTGTCCCTCCAGGGACAATTCCCCCCCGACCCCCATCGCCTTGTTTCTTTTCCCATCTGTGTAGTCTTCTCTTATTCTCTGACTTTTGTCCTTCTGGACAAATACATCTCCTTTATACTGAGAACTGGGTTTTGGTGTGCCCTTTCAATTAGCCTTGTCTGTATTTCTTTCAAATGGGGAGACCATCCTAGTATAGTATCTCAGAAGCTTCTTCCTTCCCCGGCTTGGAAAATCTGATCTCACAGAAAGTTGATGAATGCCAGATTCGGCCAATGTGCTGAGAGTTGAAAGCATGAGAAGGTGGGGTGTGGTGCGGAAGCTAGCCAAACTCTCCTTCCCAGCATGCACAGGGCTGTCCAATTAGACTACCAGTAAGTAAATATGCCCCAAGGCTCTCTGAGGACAAGAAGGACAAGCTTCTCTGCCCTCTCTGTGGCAATACACCCAATGAGTTAGCTTCTTTCTCTGGAGGAATCATAGAGCGTCAAATGGTGCACAGATGAGGCCAGGGAAAGCAACAGCAGATTTCTAGGCACAGCTATAAGGTCGCGGCTCTCCAGGATACCTTTGTCTTTCTTCATGGTACCTCTGAGAAACATCAGTTACCCTACAGAAGTTTGCTATGAAACCTACTATCCTGCCAAGTTCAAAACAGCAAGAGAATACTTACAATTTAAGTGATGTATGAAAATCCAATGCCTTCCTCGTTTTAACTGGGTGTTTGATTGGGACAGAGCATGTTGAAATACTCTGGTGGTTTGGGGACCTTATTTCAGCACATGGAGCAAGCAGCAAGCACCTTTTTTATACAGATGATAAATAAATATGGAATGAGACTTTGGGGCCAAATTGGAATTGGTATCATTTAATTTCTTCTTATGTTCCCAGCCAATTAAATGAATGGGTGCCTGTGGTAATTAAACTCACTTTGATAATTAGACACTGAGGATTCTTAGATTACTGAACATTAATGAATATTTCCCCAGTATGGTAGCTGTGCCCTAGTACTGCCAAATGAAATGTCCCCTTTAGCTTTAACATTTACCACTTTTCAAAAACTCCAAATATGGAGATAGAAACAAAAAGAGAAGAAGACTTGAATCTGTTATAAATTTTTTAACTCTTTGTAGGCTGATGGCATTTTAACCTGAACCAAGTTGTATTATTAAAAAGGCCATAGGCGAACTTACTTTCCCAGAAGGTCGAGGTCACTTCCAGTGTGCAAATTAAATCTATATCCACAGTAGAAACTACTGCTTTGCTGCAGCTATAAACAAGTGGACACCATGGAGATGCCTACTGTGCGTGTGCTAGAAGTTGATGCAAAGACAGTCAAAGGGCCTGGATGGTACACATGTGGAGAAACATACAGTGGCCCACCCAGCTCACACTTTTCCTCTAGATGACCCACATCAAGTACCTAAAAGGAGTGTCCTCCATTTCTCTTGGGAATATTGTACAACCATTTCGGTGGAATGTGGTCCACAGGCTTATAATACAAACTAGCAACCCAAAACACACTTAATTTCAATGGTTACTGTAAACACTGGCTATCTGGAGGAGTTGTTTCTAGTGTATGATTTCTATATAGTTATGTATTTCAACTGCTTTAAATATGTAAGCATCTCAAATATTCAAATGTTCATTTCTTTTATTATTATTATTATTAATTTATTCTTGTTACATCTCAATGGTTATCCCATCCCTTGTATCCTCCCATTTTTCCCTCCCTCCCAGATTCCCATTATTCCCCTCCCCTATGACTGTTCCTGAGGGGGATTACCTCCCCCTGTATATGCTCATAGGGTATCAAGTCTCTTCTCGGTGACCTGCTGTCCTTCCTCTGAGTGCCACTAGATCTCCCCCTCCAGGGGACATGGTCAAATATGAGGCACCAGAGTACGTGAGAAAGTCATATCCCACTCTCCACTCAAGTGTGGAGACTGTTCTGACCACTGGCTAGATCTGGGTCTAATAGTCAACCAAGTGCTTGTATAATCTGTAGAAGGCAGTCATTATCCTTTCTTGAACATTCTGTGATTTGAATGTTTGTGCCTTCTCTGAACTCAGATGCTATATGGCTAAATCATATACTAGTGTGGCTGTATTAGGTGGCATCTTTAAAAGGTGATTAATTGACAAGGGTGGAGCTCTCATGAATGGCATCAGTGTTCTTTAAGGGAAAAAAAGCCTCACCTATCTGCTAGTACCTAACCTTGGACTTTTTAGCTTCTGGAACTGTAAGAAAAAAAAAGCCCAAAACCCCAATGTGTTATTTGTAATTCCTAAGCACACGTAATTTGTGATAACAAAATAGATCAAAATGGATGTCACAGTCCTTCCCTAGATCTGACATATCTTGACTCCTCACTCTAGAGTCCGGACATATTGATATGTAGGACATGCATGTCCATAGGACAAAGCCATGAGGCATATTAGAACAAACCCAGTGTATGGACAGTGTCCCATTGTACCATATAAAGTAGTGGACTCGGAGTTCCCAAGGCCGAGCCTGATCCCATTTCAGCACCATCTTGAGAACCTCCTGAGCCTTCACCTGGCAATCATATCTCACCTGTAGATTATGGCAAATGGGGCTGGAAAGATGATTCTGTGGCTGAAAGTACATCCCCCTCTTGGAGATGATTGGGTTGCTTCTCAGCGCCTGCATTAAGCAACTCACAACCACCTTTAATCTCAGCTTCAGAGTATTCAGCACGCCTTTCTGGACTCCGCAGGCACACGCATTCACACATGCATGTCTACATAGAAAAACACAATTAAAATGTTTTTAATTTTTACAACTACATGGATACAGACTTTGTTGAGCAAAGTAAACTAAGAAGGCCACAGCATATCGCCTGGTATTTAATAAATACCACTTTCTATCTTTCTTTTCTTGCTTCACAGAAAAGAAAGGAATACTCCCACTTTTTAATGTGTTAAAATTTGGTACTAAATCAAATTATACAATACAGATAAAATGGAAAGAATGTTATTATTAATGAGAGGATGTACAGAGCTGGCTCTTGAGTTTTAAGTGAGTTATTTCCCACATAGAGATATTCTCCTTCCTTTCATTTTATTTATGTATTTTAACCCCATGGATGCATTTCTTCTAAATTTACAAAAAATTTATGCTTATATCCCACAGGCTAAATTTCCATTATGAAGTCATACTTATACCCAGGGGCATCTGGAGGTCATATGGCAACTGAAAGTCATGTTCTTTTAATGAAGAAGAAGAGCAGATAGCATGTCACATGATACCATTTGCTTCAAGGAGGTTTATAAAATTTAGCATGAGAGATGTCCAAAGCTTGGACCCTAAACACATTGTGAAGCTGTAAGTAAATGAACTGATTGTTTGTAAGTCATGAGAAAAAGCAAGGGCTACTCTGTGGGTTTAAGGTCAGAGCACTGAGATGACAAGCTCATGTTTGCAAGGATGGGGAGGATGGATTTTTATGGTGGACTATACTGGGCACCATTTTCTTTCTTTCTTTCTTTCTTTCTTTCTTTCTTTCTTTCTTTTTTTTATTTTTTATTTTTTATTATTTTTGATTTTTCAAGATAGGGTCTCTCTGTGTTGCCTTGGCTGTCCTGGACTCACTTTGTAGACCAGGCTGGCCTTGAACTCACATCGATCTACCTGCCTCTGCCACCCAAGTGCTGGGATTAAAGGCGTGCGCCACCACGCCCGGCTAGGCACCATTTTCAGATTGCATTTCGAAGTACATATCTCACATGAACGAAGCAATGCCACAAGTCACTGTTTCTCCAGGTTCAGGGGGGTCGGAAGATTGAGACTGGGCAATTGAGGTGCAAAGCATCATGGGGTAGAAAGCTTCAGTGGTTAGAGATCTGAAGGATGAAGGGACCCACAAAGGAATGTGACCAGTAAGATACCAAGGGAGTGTGGAGAATTGGATGGGCATGTGGAACACTTCCTGTGATTATTTTAGTGCCTTCAGTAGGGTATGAAGCAAAGCATCAGCTAAAGGGATATGGGGGAGGTGATGCTCTGAAGTATTAAAGTTAGAGGAAAGTGAGCACAGGGATGCACTGTAGTCTACAATTAAAATCCCCCTGGAGGCCCATTGTCAATAACACTGGCTCCCATCTGAGCATCATCAGGAGATGGTAGAACCTTCAGTGATAGGGAAAGGGGGAGGGCTTCGGGACATCATACCCATCCCTCCTTGTCTTTTCCTTCCTGTGTAAATCAGTAATTTTCCTTCCGACTGCATTCCTGCCACATGCTTCCACAAGCCCAATGCAATGAGGCCAGTTGTCGTCTATTGAGACCTCTAAAGCTATAACATGTAAAGTATTTCCCTTCATAATCAAGATGGTAAGAGATGACTAACACACAGGGGTGTGGTAGCTCAATGCTGAGGAGCAAGGAACATATAGGAAAGAAAGTGTCCGGGGGGGGGGGAATCTTCATTTTGGAATGAGAAAGAATTGACTAATGAGACACAGGAAGGTCAACTGAAAACAAAAATCAATGATTATAGAGAGAAAACATGACCAAGGACTTATATAATAGATAATACATGAAAGTATGAATTAGGGAGTCATACTCAAATCCCACATCCACCTGTTTCTACCTTTCTGGCATGAAGTGAGTTACTCAGCACAGCTGAGATTGACGTATCCATCTGTACAATGGGTATAACATTGGTAGCAGCATTACTTGAGCTTTACATGGACTGATGCTTGGAAGATATCGGGAATAATATCATCAGTTTTGTAAGAAGCCAGTATCATCAAAATCAGAATGAATGTAGAAAGTAAGCTAGCAAAGTGCTAGGATCACAAGCATTTCCAAACATATAGAGATAGATGCCCAAAAGGATCAATGAAACTCGAGCACTTGCCTACCAATGACAGGTGCTTCAAGATTCCATAGGCAATAGTAAGGAACCAGAGCCAGAGTGTTTCACACAGGTGAAGTGTGGGCTATGTATTGTAAATGTGCCCAGCTCTGAATGCAGAGGATGCATATAGACTATGCTCACAGGGAAGGGCTGTCCAGAGGAAAGAGAACCCCAGGCCCCAGCCAAACTCTGCACACTCGCCTGCCATCTCCCCTACCTGAAAGGCTCAAACTGAGGAGAGTAAGAAAACGGCCACCACTTAGGACAATGATGGAGAGCCACTTTTCCTGGGGGCAAGGATGGAGGAATATAAAACAAGGAAATGAGGAAGGAAGCCTTCCTTTTGGTTATCTCTCTGGTCAGACAGGAGCCCCTCTCGCTGATAAGGCTACACAGCATTGTTCACACTGCTCTGGGGGCAACTTCTGGATAAGAAAAATGTCAGTGCACACACTCTCTCCCACTCCGACAGAGGGAGCTGTGCAGAGCACTGGGAGAGCTGTCGGAGTGATTCTCCAAACCCAGGGAAGGAAGTGAAATCAACAAAGCTATGCACCCAACCTCTGCTACAGCCACCAGGTAACATAAAATCTTAAGGCCAAATTCAACCCTGCTCCTGGGCGGATGAAATCAGAACATGCTTAAAATGTAGCTCACTTGTTTGAATGGGTAAGCATAACATGCAAGATCAGATTATTTCAAATACAAGATTCAGAGGTAAGGAGATGACTCATGGGAGACAGACATTTGCTGCCAAGCTTGATGACCTAAGCATACATAGTAAAAGGAGAGAACCAACTGCAGCAAGTTGTCCTCTGACTTCCACATGTGTGTCTTGGCACACTTGCCCACACACACTCAACACACACACACACTGCATATTATTATTATTATTTTGGGGTGGGGGGTTCACTATGCCTCCGGTTGTTCCTAAATATCTAGTTAGGTTTTCTACCCAACTACATTACTTCCCAAATAATCAAGGCAGTGACTTTTTAGATTTATAAAAGCTTTAAAGCACCATACCTGGACAGATACCAACCCTCTAAGCTATTTTGCTATTTTTCCAGCTACATACTCCAAGTTGTTTACCGTAATTGTTTCTGCCTGGGTTGCTTCTGTCCCATCAGGCCAGCCCTCATGGCCTTGGGCCCATTGTCCATACTGCTCCATAGTGACTTCCTCCTCTTCACTTTCTCCCCTCCTCCACATCTTCTGCTTTCTCTCTTTCCTCTGAGACTCCAAGTCCAAGAGTCTAAGCTCCGCCTACTTCTTTTTGGCCCAGTTACAGGCTTTTAGCTAATTTTAATAACCAACCAACTTTAAGCGCTCTCTCTCTCTCTCTCTCTCTCTCTCTCTCTCTCTCTCTCTCTCTCTCTCTCTCTCTCTCTCTCTCTCTCTGCCTCTCCCCTTCCCCCAATAGAATGTGAAGTTAGAAATGTTAAGGGTGTCCACAAGGCAGAAAGATGACAGAAACCACAAAGAAAGAGGGATGAGGATGACAATAGACTTCCAACCAGAAACTATCCAAAGAGAAAGTAAATGTGGTGATCTCTCTTAACCCTAGATCTGTGGTTTTCATTAGGGGGTCTGTTAAGCAGGAATTCCGTAGCTAGAAAAAACAGAGTGAACGAGCAATAAAAATTTTCCTCACACAAATGATGCAGAAGCAGTTAATTATTAAACATCCTCTAGGATATATTAGGGGAAGTTCTTTAGGCAGATGACATTGAATATCAATCAGAAATTTGGATCTATAAACATGAGATGAAGTTGGGTAAGATACTGCATATTGTAGTCTCAGCACAAAGGAGGCCAAGGCAGGCCACTCAGGAACCTGAGGCTAATCTGGACTACCTGCTAAGAAAACACCAACTGGGCTGGAGAGGTGGCTCAGTGGTTAAGAGCACTGTCTGCTCTTCTAAAGGACCCGGGTTCAATTCCCAACACCCACATGGCAGCTCACAACTGTCTGTAATTCCAATTCCAAGGGACCTGACACCCCACACCAATGCACATAAAATAAAATTAAAATAAAAAAAAAAGAAAGAAAACACCAACAATAAATGAAGAACAAAAAGGATGGAAGATGAAGAGGGAGGAAAGCAAACAGGAGGGAAGCGAGGGGAGAGGAAATTGAAGTGAAAAAAAGTGAGATAAAATTTAATGTGCAAACAGTTTGTATAAAAACAAAATACGTGACAACACTAGATAAAGGATCAGGTAACACTGGGTGCATTCCATTTCAGTTAGATAGATAGATAGATAGATAGATAGATAGATAGATAGATAGATATAGATATAGATATAGATATAGATATATATGGGACAGAATAATATCATTGGAAGTTCATTCAGATCAATTTAGAATTTGTATTGTAAACCCTAGGAGAGGTACCAAAGGGTTCGTAAAATGAGATGAATTTTTAACTCAACACAAGAGATAAAATGAAATTATGACACCAATAGAGACCGACAGACAGAAAGGAAGGAAAGAACAAAAGAAAAGAGTAGCAAAGAGCAAATGTAAAGATAGAAAAACAACTAGGAAAATGTCTGATTTTTAAACACTTTAAATAATAATATGAATGTGACCACTTTAAATATGAATAGTCTAAATACACCAGTTTAAAGATAAAGAGCATTATTCAAGAGGCAGATTAAATAAACAACCTCTGAGACTTCAGAGATGACATGGCAGTTAAAATTACTTGCTCTTCTTCAGAGGACCTCAGTTTGATTCTGGGTACCACACAGCACCTTGCAACTGTGTGCAATTCCAGTTCCAAGGATTTGATGCTGCCTTCGGGCCTCTGTGAACAGGAGGCATGCATGTGGTATATAGGCACATATGCAAACAAAAGACTCTCACACATGAAATAAAACATTTTGTTAAAGATTATGCTACCAATAGAAATTCATTTAAAGCCAGGAGGTGGAGGCATACACCTTTAATGTCAGCACTGGGAAGCAGAGGCAGGAGGATCTCTGTTAGTCTGAGGACAACATGGTCTACAGATTGAGTTCCAGGACAGTCAGACCTACACATAGAGAAACTCTGTCTTGAAAACCAATATGTAATATGTGTGTGTGTGTGTGTATACATATACATATACATATCCAAATATATATCAAAATATTTTAAGTTTAATACCACAAGCTCAGTCTATATATCAAAAACTATAAAAACAGAATATCAGTAAGATGGCTCACTATCTCCCATGGGTGTCTGCACAGAATACACATGCATAAGACATCACTGCAGGAATCTATAAGGCACTGTTATTGCCCCCTGCTTTAGAGACTAGTGAGTCGTAGCTTAAAAAAAAACATGTCCAATGTTTCCTGATTAATAAAAGGCATAGCTGGAACTAACAGGCATTTTGTCTGCTGAGAAACAGCACACAGTGACTTACTGTTTGCAACCACCACTTCAGATAGCTAGCTAGTGGTTACAACTTTCATGCCTGTGAGTCTATTGGTCAAGAATGATTTTGCAATAGTTTCCAGTTCCTCTGAGTAACTATGAGCACAGGCCTGTTTTATTATGGAAAAGTGGATCAGGGCTTAGGAAAGCCTCAACTTAAATTAATTACAGTTTCACATACCAACATTTATAGTCTATAGTAACATATTTATAACTTTTTAACTATCTGAGTTTACTTTGCCCCAATGAACTTAATATCTTATGCACTCACATTTTCTAAATATTAACTACACCACAGTATTTATTTTTCCCCATTCTTAATTCTCTTCTGTTTTGAAAGTAAATATTGGCTAGTGTGCGCCATACTGTGACAATACCCATGTTTCTATAAACAAAGGTATCAGGTTTTCATACACTATATGTATTACTCATATACATTGTGAATCCATTAAGCTTTAGAAATAAATCCACATAAAGATAATTCCAAGAACTGGAAATTATTTTATGGAAAAGTTACAATACTGCCAAAAAAAGTTTTATAAGAAAATAAAAGCCAATAGGCTAATAAGATGTTTTTCTTCAAATGTAAGTTGTAAATTTTATACTTCAGAGTTTTTTTTAGGTGTGATTGACTCTCCAGTCAGCACAGAACACAAACTTGTATTTCTTACTTAATGGTCACAAGGGTACATTTGGATAGGAAAACTGCAAATTCATTTTTTAGCTACAGATGGTTGCTGTAAAGAAAGCCAAAAGTGGTCATAAAGCATTAGGCTTATAAACACTGTAAAAACAATAAGGTGTGTTTGGAACAAGCTGGCTTGAGTAGCCCATACCACCCATCAGAATCACCAGTGCCAGTGTCAGCAATAGAGAAGTGGGTATTGACTAGGATAAGACCGCGGTTAACTCGCCAAACTGGCTAGGCACAAGCACTGGAGCTGGAAGAAAGTGGAGAAAGCTCAGAGGAAAATGTTCTGTCTGAATGGCACTCTGCATGTCCTCCTACAACTGGTCAGAGATCACTCCCTTCTCTAGAACTTTCCTAACTCCTCACACAAATCCTTCATTGCCAGGCTTTCTGGCCCCTGAAGCTAGCGTTGTCCTCCATTTAAGCCACCGGAAAGACTAGTAAGTCAGAGGAAAAGAGCAACAGATCAAGTAGACTTCTTTGTAACTCAGATGGCTGATGAGCTTTTAGCTCTCAACCTGTGTCACAAGCAAACAGGCACTGTTTGTTTGTCTTGACTTCCAAACTAGTGTGTGTGATTCCCACCAAAATGCAAATTCTCCTGTTGATGGTTGATGAAAATCCCTTTTGACTATATCATTACTTAAATATTGTATTATCTCATATTTCTCAGTTATATCATCTTTCAAACACTAGAACATGACTTTAGAAATAGTTTTTCATTCGGCTGTCTTCAGAAGTAGTTTTTAAACTATGAGCATTTTGCAAGCAGACCTAGTGTTAGAAAGTGAAATCTCTCCCTGACACTTCCAATAATTATCTGGTGGACTTGGCTTTGAATCCCCATGTCCACTTATCTCCCTCCTAAGAGAAACAGTCCACTTAGGAGGACTCTCTGCTCAGTTGGTTCTGAAACAGCCTAGCTCTCAGCACACAGTATTCTATTGTGTCAGTATTTATTATGCATTAAACTACTGAATTATTTTAGAAATTTTAAATATCATAACACTTAAAAGAATTTAATCTGAAATCTGTTGCTCCCACATTTTCAAGGTTCAGATGAAGTTTGCTTTGTCCATCTGGCAATAACACTTAGATTCAATGCTCTGCTAGCCAGGTTTTTGCAGAAGCTTAGGATGACTAATGAAATTGAGTCCTTACTGTCAGAATGGCTACAATGCTGAGGCTGATAGCCTAGGAATTGTATGCACTTAATGATGCTTTGGGAGCCATGATGAGGAATGATGAAAGTCAGGAAAGACTTCACAGAAAGGAAAGGACAATCAACAGCATTTAGAATCTACGAACCAATCAGAACTGATGAGCCAATAAGAAAGGAGTAAAATTAAAAGTAGACAGGATGTGTAGCCAAGAAATAATTTTGTACAAATGCAATGTGGACACAAGTAAGGGCAGAAATTCTGAAGCAGGCTGCCTGGATATAAAATCATAGACACATATTGATCAACCACAAAGAGACATATGCTTTGACCTTGATACTGTCTAAGGATGAGTGCACAGCAGGATTGAACTTACAGATCCAACTATGAGAATACCGGGAGCTTCTGTAATAACTCTGAGGACTTACAGGTACCTGAGCCCAAAAACTGTAAGTGGATGCATAATGCTTAGCTGTGAGGTGCAATAGAATTGAGGGAATGACAAGGATGATGCATCAGGGTCTACAGGAAAACCAGTGTCACGAAGTAAACTAGGAACATTAACAGTGCAGAAAAGTGTTGTTTATCTAGTCTGAGGACATATAACATGGTTAGACACTGGTCCATATGTCTACTAGACATGAAATAATATCCAATAACCTTAAGTTCATTGGAGAAAGTGAGATGAAAGACATAATGATAACTCATTAGATTTATCAGAAAATTAAAAATGTTCATGAATAAAACTGAGAAGGAATGACAAAGCAACACAGAGACCAGGAAGTTAACTACACCAAAAGCCAAGGTTGGGGAATTTCAAATTAGGGAAATCTACTTGGTGCCTATGGCAGCAGTTGTAAGCCCAGGAGCTACCACAGTCAAGTGATGGTGGACTTTACAATCAAATCACTGATGACCTCAGAGAAAGAAAATTTGGTAAAGAATTAGACTTTTGGCCATGATTACCTGGGGGAAAATAGTTCAACCAGTGATATCAAGAACAGATTTCTCCCTGTGTACACACTGCAAGAACTATAAACATAATGTGTTCTTGGTCACTGGACTATTTTGTTGTCTACTTAAGATTGTGAGAAAAACATGCTAACAGATTGCATACAGGTTTCCTCTGAAAAGTTGTGTGGTCAGGGTGAAAACGCATCACAGTGGATTGAAATGCAAAGGGTTGATAAGGAAGAGATAGCAGGGGCCACTATTACTAGAGCAAGAAGCAGAGCAGATGAGTGAATTTTTTTTCAGTGACATATACCAGGTCCAAAGGCCTGAAGAGAAGAGATCTCCTAAAATATGTGAGCCCTAAACGAGCTAGCAAAATTGTCCCTAACTTATGTCTTCAAACTGATCTGTGACAGGTTGCTCAGTTAAAAGTCATCTTAAGACTTAGTTGTACAGTTTGGCCACTCATGTGCTTGTGTGTCTTTAAGACCCATGCAAGTGAAGCAGAGTTCTGATGAGGCTGCGCCGGTCTCCTCTGATGGGAGCTAGCTCCAATACATGTGCTCTCGGTGTCTCCCAGATGCCCAGCATGAATTGGATTTTATGTCACCTGCCTTGCTTCAGGCTGGCCTTGTGCCTTGCTTTTCTAGAATTCTCTCTCTACTTTTGTGTTCAAGTGGACACAAGAAAAGTGCCTCCACACTCACATTCTTTCTGCTTGGGTTTTTACTTCTGTAAAATATATCATTTTTTGCTGTGACTGGAAAAAGGCATTTTTCTACTTTCTTTTTTAAAGAAAAGTGTAATGCTCATTTACTTTTTTTTTTTTTTTTTTTTTTTTAATGTTTGGAAGTGTTTTGCTTGCATGTGTGTTGCACCAGTTTCAGGTGCCCAAAGAGGCCAGGAGAGGGTGTTGGGAGCCTTGGTGTGGGTGCTGGGAACTGAGTCTGAGTCCTCCTGAAGAGCAACAAGGGCTCTTAACTGCTAAATCATCTGTCCAGCTCCATTTTCTGGTGTTGTTTCAATTTTTTCTTTGTGTAGCAAGTTGGATTACAGCACACCCTGGTCAGAAACTCCTAAGGTTAGAGTTTGTGGGATTCAGAAGCCCTGTCACATTATAAACACAACAACTGAGCTTTCTATTTTGGATAATTATTTGGTCTAGATCAGTTGCCTAGTAATAATTCCCAGGTTAGAACAGACTTAGGGAGTTATTAGAGTCAATATCTTTTGAGAGCAACTTGTTTCTTTGAAAGAAAGCAAGAAGCCACTAAAGTTATCCACAGGTTTTAGTTTCAGCCTGAAATGAGAGCATCAGTGTGTAAATTTTTTAACTGAAGCATGCATCTAGCCAGAAGATATCAAAGACCTTGTGCCCAGCTTTTTGTGAGAAATCACAGTGGGACCCACTCTACCTGAGTAAGCAGTGTGGTCACTAAATATGGTGCTAATAAAAATGTTGTGCTCACCTATGGAGTAAAATATAAATCCTTTTGCATTTAGTTGGTGGTTTTTCTTTCTTCTTTACCCTAGATAAATAAAATTCTACTGAACTGCCACTTAACAAAATATGTCCAACATATTCTGGGTTTGGTTTTAAAATATGGTGAAATACCTTTTCCCAGACCCCACACTTCCTGCCCCCAATTTATCACCTTCTGAATCAGGAAAAAAATACCACTTCTTACTAGGGACACAGTACAAACAGAAGGACTGACGGTGCTTGGCCTCCACCCTGCCAAGTGCCTGAAATGGAAGGCTGTGGATCACGGCACAGTGCGGATGGCTGTGAATCTATACATGGAGTCATGATGAGCAGACAGGCATTGTTCTGATGAGTACACAACTCTGTGTGTGTGGTGCAACTCAGATCCAGTAAAACACAATTTGCACAAGGCATAAACAACATTTTACATCTTATATCATGGCTTTCCATATCTGTGACAAAAGCACATGCACACATCTCAGTCACAAGCACTCTGGTTTGTACACCCAGATACAATTGTGAACTCTAGCTTCTTTAGGTCCGTAACTTCTCAATGGTTTGCATATGCATAGGCACGAGTTTCCATTAAATTCATCATGCCTATGCTATGCACAGACATATAGTATAGAGATTAAGAAGAATTTATTTTGCCAATTTTAGTAAAAGTAGCATTTTCCTTCTGAATCATTTAGTCACTTCACTAGAGTTCTCTAGACCAAGATAAGATTTTATAAATAAATGGCTGCTACTACTACCAGTAAACTCGCCAAGAAAACCACACACAAAAGTGGTACTGGAAAAAGGTGTAAACTGTGGGTCCAGACAAGTCACACTTTGCTTCCAATGATTTCACATGTTTATGGACAACTGCAATCACTTTGAAAGCTAAGTCCGTTGGGAGAGAGGCGAGCTGATGAGTACTCATGGGTGGTGTGGGCTGAGATGTGCATATGCGTAAGAGAACAGAGCCTTGCTTTGATGGTTCTGAGCATCTATTTGTAAAGTGAGTGAGGCTTGGCTGAGCATAAATAACTTTTGGAGTTGCGGAAGGCTTTCCCTGAAGGATGAAGATGAATACTCACAGCAGATCTCCAACTTGTCAAAAGAACAGCAGCAGAAAGAGAAGCCATCAAAGAACTTCTCTCACATTCTGCAGACTGAGACAAATGGTCTATTATTTTCTGATGCTATTTGAACAAGAAGAAAAATTATTCTGGATAAAAAGCTGTACAGAAATTTCTCCAGAGCATCTCTAGCCTCCCCTCAACTTCCTGGCAAGTTGTGATAGCAACACTGGGTGGTGATTCAGTGCTTTCATCATAATGAGGATTTTTTTGTTTGCATTATATTTTTAAAGTATATTTATTATTTATTTAAATGCACATGAGTAATCCATACACACACACACACACACACACACACACACACACACACACACACACAAGAGGGCATCAGATCCCATTACAAATGGTTGTGAGGTACCTTGTGGTTGCTGGGAATTGAACTCAGGACCTCTGGAAGAGCAGCCAGTGCTCTTAACCACTAAGTCATCTCTCCAGCCCTTGCATTTGTATTCTATATGACTTCTTTTTCATCAGTGAACATGCTTCTACTTTCCAGCATTCCATTCTTCTACTTCCTCTACCTCCTGCCTCTACACCACACATTCTTATTAATCCAAATTTTTCCATCTCTCCTCCGGCCCCCTCCCCTTCTCTGCAGGTCACGCATGCTGAGCAACCCCTTAAAGAAAGACTGCATAAGGAAAGATCGGCCTAGCCTTGACCTTTAAAGACACGGCATTAGAAAGGTAAATTTCTTTCAGCTTAAGTTATTTTCTAACTCTTAGAATGAGGAAACCTTACAAATAATGCACTCAAAACTTCTCCCAACCAATCTCATAAGTAAGGAAGCCTAGGCTCCAGGTAGGGAAGTGACCTGCCTTAGGTTAACTGACAACTAAATCTAAATGATTCCTTTCTGAACTAAAGCACTCACAAGGCTGGAAAACTGGCTTAGTGGTTAAAAGCAGGCGCTGCTCTTGCAGAGGACCAGAGTTTGAGTCCCACTACCACACTAGGTGGCTCATGGCATCCTGTAACTCCAGCTCCAGGGGGCGTCCCAGGCCTCTGGCTTCCCCAACACCTGCATGCACACATATGCATACCCACAAAGTGGTAGCATATAAAATAAAATGATAAATAAAGCATTCCCATTAGTTCATTACCTTTCACAAAATGAAAAGCATAAGCTCTCTGGGAGTCTGTTTCTACATCCCCAGGGCTCTCCCCCACCCCTGTCATCCTGTTGCCTTCCATGATCTTGCCAATCAACTCTGAACTGCTGAGGCATTGCATGCTGATTTAGGCCACAGGGCCATCTGGGATGCACTCTCCTCCTGATGCCAACCACTATCCCATAACAAAAGTCATACTGAGTCCAGTGTTCTCTGCCTGTAGCCTTAGGATATCAGATAGCTGTTGCTAAGCAGTGCAATTACCCATCCATAGGTTTCCCTCCCATTACCCGGTGAGTACTGGAGGATAAAAATGGCGACTTTTGACCTTAGCATTCCCAGCAAGTACGTGCAACAAACTAGCATTTCAACAAATCATAGTTTCTATTTCTAAAATAGAGAAAAATTCTTAATACTTTTCTCTGTTGCTGAACATGAAGCACACTTATTGGTTTGTGGGGTGGTTGAGTTTGTACACCTGTCCTTTTAAGCAGGTAACACATTGTAGGTGGCTTTCTTCATTTGCTTCTGTCATTGAGTCCAAACCACAAAGCCAGAATGCAATGTTCGTCCTGTGTAAACTTCATTTTATCTCTGTGGACTTTTCTCTTTATCTAAAGATCTGTTTTTGACAAGTTAGATGAAATAAACGTTCACTTGGAACTTTTAAAAATGACTTATTTTAGCTTCCGCTCATAGATGCTTAAATTGTTGGCAAATGAGATCTATGACGTTGCAAGTTTTCCACACTGTGGTATGGAGGATACCCTGGGCTCTGTGTCCCAACAGCCTGAGTTTAAGTTCTAGCTTTGCTTTTTACATGTAGGATAAATGACATAATTTCTTACGTTAGCCCCTTATCACCTAAACAATGAGGCTAAAATTGTAACTCCTTCAAATAGCTGTGAGTATAATTGAACTAAAGCATATGGAAAGCTGGTGGCACATACAAGGGCTCAATGGATGCAACTATTGTGTGTTTGGTTTAATTATTATGTCACCTATACACTCTTGTACACTTTTGCAACTTTACAAAAGGACACGGCCTTGGAAGAACATGCCCAGTGAGGGTTTCTGTTCATTCGATTGATGTCAATGCCAAAGCATTTAATGTAATTTTTAATTTATTATTTTTTTATATTTATTTACTGTGTGTATGTGAAAATGTGGGTCACATCTCGTATGTGGAGGTCAGGGAATGAGCTCTTTTCTTCCACTCTGTCACCTTCCTGGGTTTAAACTCAGGTTCTAAGGATTGGAGGTAATTAGCTCTACTTACTGTCCCTCACTTAGTATTCTTAAATGAAATTCTTGTTTAGGTTATTGACATTTTTTTTAAATTATAAACTTAGTTACTGTGTACTTCTCATTTTTTAATTATTACAAAGACTTTGACTACTGCAAAAGTGAGTAGTAACTGGTGGAAGTAGCCAGTAAAATGTACAGGTAATATAAAATAAAAAGCAACTTGTGTGTATTTTGATTTGTGATTTGATTTGTGGTTATTGTCACTTTCAGTGCTGTAAACACTGGGGCGAATGTTGCCCTCTGACCTATAGAAACTTGAGTTTCTTTAGAACACTGCTATGGCAGGATGTGGTGGGTTTGGTTTTAGCTGGGGTGGACATGTGATTGTATTCTAGAATGATACTATGGGAACAGAGTTTTGGGTAAGTAAGAGCTATGGGAAGTTCTACAACAGGGCTGGACTTGGTCTTGCTGAGGCAGGTGTGCTGGCTTTAACACCTCACCTCCCTACTGCTCTTCCTTAGGCTTGTAGTCCTAACAGCAATGACAGGGAGAAAGAAAAACCTAGGATTGTGATTTTATTTTTCCTGTGTCGTACCAGCCCTGGAATTTTAAGCACCCACGAAGTCTTGACACTTAAGGAAAAGACACCATTAAGTTTAAACCATCGCTTATAGAAAAAAAAAAATCTGTTATTGATGTTGAATTCAATTTCAAAAGAAATAAATGTAAACAAAATTATTGTTAGCAAACCATTAATAAATATGAATAAATCAATTGTTTTTACCAGACACTGCTGTTAGCTGTGTTCAGGTCTTATTCTATTAAAAAAAAATTAGGCAGATTCTACTATATCTGTGTCACTTTCAGTTGTAAAATCTAGATTAAATTGTCTTAATCTTGAAGTGGCTCCTCATTTCTTCTAGAGAAAAAGAGGATAATCAGGATACAGAGATAAAATATAAAAATTCCCGAAAAGGTCACAGTGTCTGAATCATTAAAAATAGAAGACAGTTTTGATATTGGACATGTTTAGACTCAGAAAGAAAACTTTTAGATGAGTCATGGTCAAAAAGCCTTTACACAGATAGTTTAGGTCTTTTGCATGAAAACATGTTTTATACTGAAGAGCAAATGTGTGAGTAAAAGGAGTGAGTGGGACTGACCTGTTGGCGAGAAACCATCCCATGGTCAGACTGCCTCACACAGGATTCTTCAAATGCAGACCCCAGCCTCTTCAGAATTAATGAGCCGTGATGAACTGCAGATTCTGTTTTATCACGAACAGAATTTAAACTGATTTCATACAACTCTGCAAAAATTTGTCTTAAAAATCTATATGTGTTAAAACAAAAGCTACGGTATAACAAAACTTAACTGTTCCAGTCTAGTTGGTTTCTAAGACTGTGGGGACCTGAGCCAGCGACTTGCTATATTGAGTCTTAACCCACCACACAAATCACTTCTTTGCACTGAGAAAGATATCTTGTACCTTGTTATAGAGCCTCTCCTCCCAAAGGGATGAATTTCCATAGAGAAAAAGGAGAAATTAGAAAGAAAATGAAGAGTATCCTTTGTTCTTCGAGGCAATATATCACTGTGTACCTTCCCTCTGGCCTCCTGGCACCCTCGCACTACGAATTCCTGCAGTAGGCGTCACCTCTATAACAGATCGCTCCGATGGCAGCACATGAGCCTTTCTGTTTGCTTTGGCAGGCTTCGCCTCTCTTAACAAGACTCAAGTAACACATGAAAATCAATAAAACTATAGCTGGTTGAGAAAGGATTCAGTCTTGCTTATTCGGGGCTTGTGTCCCACATCCGGGGAATAAAAATTCCATGCGTTTTACGTCTCCTGTGGTGGGCCGGTGCGGCTATTGGCACAAACAGAGGAAGAGGATTTACACTTTGTGCATGGCAGCATTCTCAGGTGGTGATTTTCCTTGCAAAAGAGTAAATCATAGCCACTCTGGATGGTCTCAAGAAATCCAAGCATTCCTGGGGCCTGACTCGATTTCGTCTTTTTTTTTTTTTTTTTTTTTTTTTTTTCCCCTTCCTCCCGGATAGCTCTGATTTGCAGCACCTCTCAGGTCCTTCTCTGAGACCGTCCACCCCGTCAACAATCAGCATCCAGTGGGGTGGTTTATACATCCCCTCAAGTAGGTGTGTGTACAGATTGGTTTGGGGTTCTCCGACAAGTAAACGTGCTTAGAACACTACATGTCAAGCTAAGTAAGGCCGACCAAGAAGCTAGAAGGAATACGCAGATGGCCTGGAATCTGTTCTGGATTTTATGCAGGAACTCATTCTCATATTTTGACATAGTTGCTGTTATTGCTAAGAAACAGCACGGGTCATGGGGTTCCAGTTTCCTCTTCACAGATATAGAGGCTTGCTTTTCCCACTGGAGTCTCTCAGCTCATACACAATTCAATTTCAGAACATATGTACTGAGCCCTTAGATCTTTCTCATAGCCTGCCTTCCTCCATAAAGATACACGGTTACTTCAACAAACTCCCAGGACTGAGTCCGTTGAAACACTGCAGCTCTTATGTGTGACCAAATGCTGTCTCCCATTTCCACGCTAATAACAGATATGGCACATATATTTGTCACTTGGCCATCTAATTGTAAATAATTATAAAGCCCAAAATGTGCATGCAGCGGTGTCATCAAAATAGATTTCGCTTTACGGCATCAACCGTTGGCCTATTGCTGGCGTGTCGGGGTTGGAGTACCATGCAGAGTTCCAGGCACAATAGCATCAGAGCCCCCAGTGGCAATCCTTTTTATGTTCTTGGTTGTTGTAAGCATATGGGTCTGTTATGTGCACAGACTTTTCTTTGGGCGTATAAGTAGATGAGAAGGGATATTTGTACTCACCAGTAGAAAGACTAGAAAAGTCACTGTAACATAGCAGGGTAGAGTCTTTATTGCTTTTCCTATGCTGTGATAAAATATCCTGAAGCAACACACGGAAGAAAGGGTGGATTTTAGCTCATCATTCAAGTCGTATGATGAGGAAATCAAGGTGGTGGGAGGTTGAAACAGCTGTTCATATCCTACTCAGTCTTTCCTCTCTTTTCATTCTTTTTCAGTCCAGGGATCCCATTCAGGAAATGGTGCCAGAGTGGGTGGGTCTTCTCACCTTAATTAAAATCAGGATGATGCACCATAGGTGTGTTCAGAGGCCCATCACCCAGGTGATTTCAGATTTGGCCAAACTGACAAATAACGCAAATCATGTCTTATTTCATTTCTCTTTAGGTCATCTTGCAGTAGAATCTCAATCACTAGGAAGGATTGGCATCATAAACTCAAGAGTGCATTTCAGTGAAAGGCGGCTCTCAGCTTGCTCTCAGCCTAAGCAGCGGCATCTTGAGAAACAGAAAGCCAAGTACAGTTTTAAGTGACGTAGATGGAGTACCCCCCCTCACATCCCTGACACCCAGACATTCAGCCCCTAAGGCCCTCGGTCCTATAGTATCATTCTTTTAGTAGTTAAGTTCACCTTTTTCAATTATTGACCTAATAATGATCTTTATTCACAGGTTTTTTATTCACAGTTTTTATATGATGTACTATTACTGCGAGGCCTGATTTTTATATAAAATTCATCTCCTCTTTCCTTCTGGTGTATTTCTCAAATGATGACTTTGCAATAGACAGTTTATTTTGAGTCCCTACAATGCTGATATCTTCATATTTTAAAATAATCTTAGTACTTAGAATTTTGCGTCATTATATGATTCAAACGCTCTATTCTGCTCTCCTCTTAATTTCCTGATATTGGCCATGTTGTTAATTTAATTTTCTTCTTCTAGATATCTTACTATATTAAAGTAATACACTTAAGTATCTATTACTTGTCTTATGTGCTAACCAATATGAAAGAATATTTCTGCTTTCAAGCGCATATTAATTACATTGTTTATAAATTCCTAAAGTTTTAATCATTTTGATGTAAAACTATAATTACTACAACATTTAAATTTGTTCACCAGTAATGTTCATGCAAATTGGTTGTTTGAACCCATCACTTTAATGGATGAAGGCTCAGAGCTGATCTCGCAAGTAGTCTTTACCCAGAGACCTTACCATTAAGAGAAGGTGGTGAGTCTATCCGAGGTGCACTGCACTGGTTGAGGCCCTTGCTCTGTTGGATGATTTCAGATGCAGGAAGGAGAGCTTAAAGGATCCAAACATATGTTGTTTTCCTTCATAATTGAAGATTGGGTCTTGGACACCTTTGGACCTTTGGTCAGAGAATTTACAAAGGACTCAGCTCCTCTGTACTTTCTCTGACTGCCAAACTCAGCTCACGCACTCTCCTCCCAGGCTGGCTAGCCCCACTGTTTCCCCAGGCAGCTGCCATATTTCTAAGAGCCACATGCAGATAACATTCAGAGGCACTGAAAGGGGGTTCACCATTGTCTATGCCCCTTTTTTAAGAGGAACAGAAGTTTTCCAGAAGTGTTCACTTTCTAGAAGCGTGTCACTTCTCAATCTCCAAGGGATCCATGATAATGGACCATGGCTAATCGTCATTAACCTTGTAGTTCATGGCCACCCCATATCAACACAAAACCTAGGGTGTGCTGGCACGGAATAAAACCAGGGACAGGGATGTGCCCAGGGAGGGAGTGGTGAAAGGAGTGATTGTGAAGGAGACAATCGAGAATCTGGGCTGCCTCAGATACTGCCAGCCCCTGCAGAGCATATGTCTGCCCTTGGCACTGTCCTGTTGGGGTTGGCAGTGACTATCTTAATTGTGTGCTGTGTGATTGTAGCCATCTCCTGGCTTCAGTGGGGGACAGTGGCTCTTTCATTTTTGTCTTCCTTTGCTCGTTTTGGTGGGCTTCAAGGACAATAGTAGGAGGAAGCACCTCATCCTGATGCCTGTTCAAGCCTCTCGTGGATACAAAAGGCATTGTTGTCTTAGAATTAGTAGGCACAGGCATGGAGACAAGCTCTGGCACCTGCCAGAATGTGTAGGAGAGACACATGAGGCCTTGCACTATCAGAACCACTTCCTTCACTGCGGCCTTCTCCACTTCTCTCTCTTAAATCTCACACAGATGAAAACTTTGCAACAGTGAAAGACGGAGTAAATCTAATTATTTTATCACTTTTGTTTCCTGGGGAAGATGAAATCCAGAAAAACTAAACGCTCCCTATATTTTTCTACTGCTTTAGGCTCTCCAGAAAGTAGACATTTTTTGTTCAAGTGGTCCCGTTTCTCAGACCTAGAATTGCCTGCTTGCTGATAGAAGGGGACAAAGACAAATTCACCTCAGAATCTATGTCTGGTGCTCTGTAAGGATACACAGGTGAGGGTATCAGCAAGGAGGCCATATGTTTATGCTTTTCATGCCCTTTCTGGGTCAGAGATTGAAGGCGGGTGGTAAAGTCTCCTCAAAGGCTTTCTGTGGCCTCACACCATTAAACTGTACTCTGGGGAGAGCCACTAGGCCTTAAGCAAAGGGGCAAGTCCCTTTCTAAACAGGGTACAGCACATATATCAAATAAACGGGCTCTCCAAACAAAGGAGTCCTACACTTCTCTTTCAATGCAAACAAAGTGGATATTGCAAAGGGCTCATTGACCCTTGGCCAACTTGCTTTAGAGCTGTGACTCCAATCTCAGTACACTCCTTTCCTGCAATGAGGATAAATCAGGCCATGGTGAAGGTCATGTGTAAAGAGCTCGTTGCTGACATCTTCCCATACAGAAACACATTGTAAGGACACCAGCATGCTAGGTATGGGGGTAAAACCTATCATCATTACTACATTAATCTTATTGTTACATCATTAGCACCCGGGACTTTATGAGGCAAAGAACATCCAGGTTATATGTTCATACTTAAGCAAACAGCTCAAGCCTGAGGCAATATAGGTTGACCTCCACTGCTGCTCAGCAAAATTCAGCTACAGTGAACTGGCTGTGCAGAAGCTGTCGTTGAGAGACAGGTAACAATTTCATTGTGAAGATGGTCATGGTATAGGAGAATGACTCTGAGCACACGTATGGGGGTAACTGTAACCCAAACCTGTCCAAAATGGCCGAATACCCTCAAACATCTGTCACAACTCCGAGGGAGTATGTGGACCACAAGATCGATTTGATTTTTTTTTTTTTAACAAAGTACAACAACCTAAAGGAACCTCAGGACAGCATTGTTGTGACGGGGCCCTGGAGCAGAATGCAGGAGCAAGCTAGCCAGATGGAAAAGCTGCAGCAACATAGACATGCTGTGCAGAATGCATATGGGAATCTGCTACAGTGCTTAATTAAGCTCTCTGGTCATTTCCCACACATGAAACCCTGCTGTGGGGTATCATTTCCCACACAATGAAATTAAATGCTTAACATCAGAATAAAGATAATAAGTACCCCTCTCTTCTTTACTCAGAAACAGTTTTCCTAAAAAGATTTCTTTATGTGTGTGTGTATATATATGTCTGTGTGCTTGCCTGTGTGTGTGTGTGTGTGTGTGTGTGCGTATGCATGCATGCATGCATGCATGTGTGCATATCTATAGCTACACAGAGGCCAAAAAAAGGGCATCAGATCCCTCCGAGCTAGAGGTACAGTGGAGTTGCAGGCATTTGCAGGATGTATACCTGTGTGGGTGCTGGGGTCTGGGCTTCAGTTTCAAAATTGTGAAAGGAGCCTTGTTCATGGGTGAGCCAGTCCTCTAGGACCCACAAGTTACTTTTGCTCATAGATTTCTCAAGTTCAGTAATCTACACTTGCATTTGTATAGGAGAGAAATGGGAGGTTTTTAAAATGTTTTGGGGGCAACTTTCCATTTTAGATACTGCCTTCACAGGTAAGTGGAGGTACATTAACCACTCTGATTGATCGATTTTGAACCTCTTTCATCACTCTTATCCCTAAAGACTAATCAACAGAAACCACAGATTTTTAACATCTGCCAAAAGACAGTTTCCACAGCTTCTGAAGAAATTGCCTTTAGGTTGGATAAGAAAGAAATAGTCTCCTTAGAGAAAAAAATATACTTCAAAGTATTGGATTTCCTTGAAAATTATCTCCTATTTCCCATACAGATCTATGTGTGCAAACAAAGCTAAAATAACCACATACATTCAAAGTCTGAAAAAGTAAAAGATCACCTGTTTCTATGGTTTCAGTTTCCATGGCACCTAGTTATAAAAACATACTCACGACCCAGCAGGTCTTCCACCTCTAATTTATGTTGATGGCATTACATATGCTTTATACAGTTTCTTTTTCCTTTTTTTCTTTTTGGTTTTTTGAAATAGGATTTCTCTGTGTAGCCTTGATTGTCCTGGACTCACTTTGTAGACTAGGCTGGCCTCAAACTCATAGAGATCTACCTGCCTCTGCCTCCAGAGTGCTGGGATTACAGGCCTGCACCACTGTACCAGGCTGCTTTATACAGCTTTCAATCCGACATCTGGTTTGAATCTTACCTGTAAAACAATTGTTTCTTCACAGTGTGCTACTCGTGACATGAGAATACGATTCCATCCAAGACATGATTCTTTCTACATCATCAACTGAAAAAGAGGCCCTCTCATCTCTTTCCCTGCTCACCAAATATGTATACATGACATCAGACCAAGGCAACACACAAGTACCGAGAGACCACAGGCGCTAGTTCTGAGAACACTGTCCTCAGTCGACAACAGAGCTCATGACAGCAGTCCTCAGCATCATGCACTACTCTGATTGCTCCTGCAGTTTGCACAAACCATCTCCACCTTTCTCTGTGCATATGGTTTGTGAGCCCTGGTTAGGCGTATGTGTTAAAGTAAACACTGCCTAGTGAACATTCAACCAGCTAACACATTCCTGTAAAAGCAGCTTTCCATAGAGGAAGTACAGGGGGAATGGCGGTATTACTGCTGGTGAAAAAGAACTACTTAGTTTACTCTGAAACTGAAACTAAAACCAATTATGATAATGATGATTCTGAAATAAGATGAAAATAAAAGTCCAGTTATCAAAAGCCAGACCCTGGGTTACTTTTTCCTATGCGATTGTTTATAGCCCATTGTTTGTTTGTTTGTTTGTTTGTTTTTGCTGCTGACTGGCAGCAAACAGAAAGGGGAGCTGAAAGTGTATGTCTCCAGGTTCTGCTTTTAGCCATTGTGCTGTGCCAAGTAAAATGCAGAATAGTCATGATGTAAGCAATAGGGAGAGGGGAGGTGATGATGAAGATCAATGCTGGGAAATGTGCCCACGCCTGAAGCACTGCCCTCCTCATATTTTTAGTTACTTGTCCCACTCCCTCAGCACTCATTTAGGCCTGGACAACATTTATATTTTCTGCTGTTGGCTCAACTGGAGCTTTCTTCTTACAATTATGCTTCTATAGTCCAACCTTAGTTACGTCAGAAAGAACAGAATCTCTCAAATGCTTTTCCTTTTCAGTCTCCTTAAGTCAGCTCAGGGTGGCCTTGAGGTTGCTAAGCAGCAGAGAAGGACCTTCAACTCCTGACACTCCCACCTAAGTGTTAGCCCCACAGACGTGGGTCCTATCCCTGGTAGGAATGCTTGTCTTGAGGACAGAAATGAAGAAGACATTTTGTGGTTTGTCACAGGATAAATACATTTTTGAAAATGTAATTCCATTTTCAGGGAGATTGAGAGTTGTAAGACCTAAACCTTATAAAATGACAGCCATACTTATCTGAAAGGAGGGCAAGATTCTGGTTTTAATCAAATGTAGGATAAAGTCAGCAAGTCCTTCTGGAGGGTGGCTGTGAACTCTACTAGCCAGGCTGAGATACACAGTCCCACTGTCTGCCTATAAGACGGAGAGCTGGAGACATGAGTTTCTTCTGATTCTGGAGACCTTTCATCTCTGTTAGCTGTGCTTCCGTGTGTGCATCCTCTGGGTTTCTGTTCTTAACTGTGTTGCATTGTTGTCATCATGTCACATGCCTGAGAGGGTGCTCTAGAACAGACAATGTCCAAAGATTTTAATTTATATTATTTCATTGAACATTCATGAAAGTCCCACAAAGTAGGTTCTAGGATCATACTAATCTCGGAAATGAAAATAAAGGAAAGTTACTGAAGGTCATGCAGTCTGTACTCTAACACTCATTAATGCATTAAGTAAGTGGTTCTCTTATTTACTATGCTGTTGTCTGTGTCTCTTAAAATGTCTGACTTTAGAATACTTTCTAAAATTTACACGCTGGCAGGATATTGGTAGTGCATGCCTGTAATTCCAGCAGTCAGGGAGGCAGAAGCAGGAGGATCACTGTGAGTTTGAGGCTATACTGGTCTACAAAGTGAATCTAAGACAACCAAGGCTACACAGAGAAACCCTGTTTCTAAAGACAAACAAACAAAGAAACAAAAACTGAAAACAAAACAGAAAAAAATTTTAAGTACTCATTGATATTTTCTACCAACAGTCTGAGAGAAAATTTGCCTTAAGTTAATATAAACTTCAATTCATATCATAGAAAAATTTACTGTCCCAAGAAAATACAGTCCATGTGACTAAAATATTAAGTGTCCATAATTCTGAACACACATTCACACCAATTGGCCATATGTGTGATTATTAAGATAAAACATGCATTAGAGTAGTTGAAGGGCCCTAAATGTTGACTTGCAAAATATAGAAATCACATGGTTTATGATCAAGCCTTTAAGTCAAGCTGTCTAATAACATCCAGACTTACACAAATGTGATTATATGTCACTTATTACTCATATGGTGCCTCCTATCTCTAAGCCTTTACTTAAGTTAATTCAGTTATCCCCATAGCCATTCTGAGATACAATCTGCTGTAAACTTTATCTTTGTGAAATAACCCACACAGGGCCAGGGATGACAGAGAAAAGACTCAGAGACCTTTGGCTACAGAGCTCAACTAAGGAGTCTGGGAACCTCAGAACCACCACAGCAAAGTTCCTACAATGGCTGTATGTGCACACGGTCGACGCTGCAGATAGCAAAGTTCCTACAATGGCCGTGTATGCACACGGTGGCCATTGCAGATAGGAAATAGGCATCAAAAATCTTTACAAATGCATTTTTTCCCATTTGATTTGCTTTCTCAGTTATCTGCAAACACTTCCTAAGATCCGTGGGAAGGAAGAGCGAGTGTGCTGTGACGGATGCAAAGTGGGGGCCTTGTCCGTGTGGTGACTATCAGATAAGACCAAGAATGAGAATCTGAGATTGGTATTTATGCAAAGAAAATGTTGAACACGCCAAATACACAACTAACCACACACGTTCTCTATTCCTGTAGCATGTCATTGGCGTTGCCAACTTAGTTGGGGTCTGAGGCTTCGCTTTGTTCCTCCCTGTGTTTATTCTTTTGCTTGTGCTTTGTGTGACTGGTTTTCGCTGCTTTGATTCAATTCCCTAGATCTCCACTCCTTGGAGTGTGGTTTGGGGAATGTTAACAGCAGCATTTCCTGCTTGATAGAAACAGAGAAGTCGGCTCAGGCCCTTCCCAGGCCTGTGTATTTAGGATTTAGAATCTGCAGGCTCTGACAAGATGCCCAGGGGTTCTACATTCACACTTGAGAAGCTGTGCTCATAAAACACTGTGCCAGAATCCTTCCCTGATGAGAAAGCTGTCTTCACAGAAAGTCAGAGCAGCTCATCTGCTGCGTGGGAGGGATAAGAAGGATGAGGAAGAAGAAATGACCCCTGCATTGCCATATAAGAATGTCTGGGCTAATGAAATACGCCAGGTGTCATAAAATATTCAAAACATAAAGTGGAGAGGGGTAGCCATTACTGAGTGTCTTCAGAACGGCTTACAAATGAAAGCTCTAAGTTCTCCAAATTAGATCAAGTTCTCTTTCCATTGAACACAGTAGGAAACAGAGACACAGTGAGGTAAACGCAGTTGCTATGGTATCCCAGCACGTTGAGGTCCCTATGTCCCAACTTCAGTTGGCCCTCTTACTTCTACAGGGTGCTCTAGCTACTGCATGAAGCCATAGGTGTGATGGACTCACCTGATGAGAATTGTCTCTAAGGTGTACTTCCAGTGAATTATTTACAACGGGGGGGGGGGGGGGGGGGGGGGGGGGAGGCTCTTTTTTGTCAGTGAAGAACACAAAGGCAGTGAATGTTGGTGTCCGGCCATGAGGGAGTTTATAGTTTAACTAAGCCAAGGAGGGATGCCTGGGTGAATAAACAAAGGAGCATCAGGCGGCTTGACAAGGTTATCAGTGATGAAGACAGAGCCATTCAACAGTGAGATGTGAGTCATCTTAGTCATCCAAGAATGCCTTGAGATAGGGTGGACCTCAGGGTAAGATAAGAACTCCTTACCCCGAACGTCAGCATCCTGAGTTACCATTGCATTGATGTGACTCTAGAATTTTACTCGCATGCCCAGGACAGGCTTGTTTTATTTGTACTATTGCATTTGCACAAGGATTTCATGGGTGAAATAATTATTTTACTTTTATTCTCAATTGGGATGTGCTGATGAGGCATGTGATACTTGAGGAAATAAGCAAAGAAACAGGATGCTAAGAGAAAGTAGACTTAATGCCTCAGGGGCAGCTAATTCCCTTAAGAAACAAGGATGTGTGGTATCCATACATACAAAATTCAAAATTAGAGATGGTTGCAAAAAGTGTTCAGTCGTTGGCTGAAATATTCCTTTGCTGCCAAGTCCTTTGTGGAGTGGGCACCTCAGAGAGACAATGTTTGACGAGTCACCAGAGCATTTCTCTGTGGTAAGAACTACTGTCTGTGGGTCTTGGGGGCACACTGAAAAGACACTGCACTGCCTGAACCCCTGAGGAATATGCACCTGTAGGAATTCCTAGCGCCGCTATTCTTCAGTCCTATATTGGGAATCATTGGGATTCAGAGTCCTTAACATTACTCCTGAAAAAGAAAGGCTCGTGAACAAGGCAGCTAAGGAAAAAGCTACTGCCAGTCATCACTGAGGCTGAAGCTGTTCTGATGCTAATCAGGTTACTTCTCTATTCATCATACAACAATTTTTTTCCCTATACTTTCCATGTCCAAGACATGATAAGACTGTCTATATGACAAAGTCATTGTAAAGATTAAATTGGAAATAATTTGTGACTTGATCTTCACAGCTTTCTAGATTGCCCTGACTGGATCCACAAGGGAATGAAGAAAGGATAGACACACAGACAGAAAATTTAGGATGAGGTGGGCCATGAGCCCTGATGGAGACATATGACCATAGATGTACCAGCAGGGGACCAGGACTCAGTGTGTTTACTTTATCCTTCACAATCTCAAGGACATGGGTTTTTTTGCATACCGTTAAAGAAAGAGGCAGGGTTCCCTCTGCCACCTAACCCTCTGCTAATCTCAGTAGTAGGTCTCAGTAGAGAACAGTCTCAAGCTATAAACAGCCAGGAAGAGGAAGCTGTGGTCCACCTTGTCTGCACACATGGAGCAACATCCACAGGTTGACTGGGGAAGGCTTTTCTACTCTCGTGTGTCTGAGACACTGGTGTCCTTAAGATGGCTGTGCTCATGTCAGACAAAACACATCTACTGGGGACTTCATCTGCTTTCCACACATTTTAAAGCTATTCATTTCAGTGTCTTAGACATACTGATTCTTGAATACATTTAAATAGAACTACTGTGCTAATGTCAATAATCGCAGGTACACTTCCATGACTTCATTACAAAGCTCTATCGTTTTTAAATTGGAGTAACTGTGGGATGTCTACCTAAAATGATGCAGTGCACACAATCACGACTCAAGGCTGATGGAAAGCAGGCATCAAATTCACCTTTCCAAACTTACCACTGCCCATTCAAATTTCTCTGTATACTGGCATTTGACTGAATTAAACATCCCTCCAATAACAACAATAATGTCATATTTTTATGTATCTTAGAAAAACATTTTCACATTCATTAAATTTACATGAATTATTGACAGTAAGCTTGGAAAATTCTGTTTTATGGAGATTTGAGGATGTAAAAATATTTTTAATGAATTTGGTCTGGATCAGCAGCTGAAGTAAAAACAATTAAAATGTCCAATTTGGGGGATTCTTGGTAGCTTTCCAGCATGCCCCATGCTTTTATAATCAAGCTGTTATATGATAGCACTTTTTTTTCATTATGCATGAGATTCCAGTACATTCAATTTGAAGCAATTATTATCTGTGACACAATATAATCAAAAGGCTACTGCTATTTGTTGAAGGATTCTTTGTTTGCCAAGATTATTAATAAAGTTATGCCAGGAGCACATACAGTACTGCTTGGCACTCAGCAGCTGGCTGGGGCAATGGGAAAATAAATCAGCATTCTCCATGCTTGTATTTTTCAATATTCCTGCCAGTGTGTGTATTGGAGAGCATTTTGTATTAAATAGCACTAATTGCCTTAATTGGCTTATGGCTAACAAGCCCACCGTACTGTTGTGTTGTAAAAGCCAAGGGGTTTATTGGATATTTGGGGGGCTTTGCTCCCCCCACCTTCAGTAGTTCAGATGTGAGGCACACAGTAACAATGGGAAGGGTGCACAACATGGCTAATGTAGAAAAGAGACAGGGCAGAGTGACATGTCCCCTCAGGTTAGCCCATGGTGTAATTATTAATACATTCATATTAGATAAATGACTTAAAGCTGATACCAGGGATGCATAGCAGCCAGGCTTGACTGACTTGCTCACCAGCCTATGAGCAAGCAAGAGTTCTCACTTGCTCTGGGGCAGCTGTGTCTGCAACTGGCAGAGCAGTCGTTGCTTTCAGGTGTTTAGCAACCAAAACTCCCTTTTTGCTTTATCACAGCCCAAACACACACACACACACACACACACACACACACACACACACACACACACAC
>OU015750.1:25973116-26021646 GCA_907169655.1 Acomys percivali
CACACACACACACACACACACACACACACACACACACACACACACACGCGCGCGCGCGCGCGCGCACACACACACACACACGCGCGCACACACACACACATGCACACACACACACACACACACACACACACACCATGTTAATGAGTATATTGATTATCTATTGTACAATGTTTAAGATGTGCTCACAAAATCTAATACAAAGAGGAAACTAGATACTTTATTTTGAAGAAATCCCAGGATCATCTAAGCAAATCTGCTTACAGTCTGGAAAATGTGGCTAATGTAAAAGCCATTTAGTTAAGTACATCAAGGTCACGAGGGCAAATTACTAATATTGTATTATCACCATCAGAAAATGCTCATACACTCATAGCTTCCCCCTCTGCTACTTAACCACACTTAGATAAATAATAACATGGCAGGAGGCAGGGTCATGGCCTGACCTCAGAGTGTCAGAGTGTCAAGTGGTGGTATTTGGCTTCTGTAGGAACCAGTCATGGGGCGGGCAGGCAAGGGACATGGAATATGTGCCTCTAATCACTGGATAATGGTCTATAATTGGGTAGGACACTCCACTTGTTCCTAGAGGGGCCTCTGAGTGCATTTCAGAACAATGGCACAGAGAACATCCACTTCCTTTAGGGAAGAGGGGCCATCACGTTCCTTTGCAGGTATTCAAAAGAAGGTCCTCCTCCCTTTTGTCTACAGCCATCGCCATGTATTCCGTGTGTTCTTGTTTGGACTTCTGTTAATGGGCAGTTATGCTGTTTTCCTCTCATGGTGCAGAAAATGGCATCGTGTCTCTGCCATCCACGTATACAGATAATAGGAAGGTGAGCCCTGTGTAAGGGTAGTGAGGTCCTCCAGCCTCCCTCACAGCTCCTCAATCTCAACTGAAAGACAACCCTCTCACTTTCAGTTTCTTTCTTTCTTTTTTTTTTTTTTTTTTTTTTTTTTTTTCATTTGGAGAACATTAACTTGAGGGAAAGCATAGTGTGTCTCATGAACAACGATGAGATGTTCTGTGATGTTCTGTACAGGTTTTTCCGTGGGTAAAGCGCTCACCCATGTTCATTGTTGATCTATTCACAACATTCAGGAAACGGAAGCAGCTTTGATTTTCATCAACTGGTAAATGGATAATAAGAATGTGGCACACTTAGACAATGGAATTCTATCCGTCTGTAAATAAAAATGATGTGAAAGTTGCAGATGAATGAAGCTAAAAAAAAAAAAAAAGAATCATTCAAGTGAGGTATCCAAAAATACAAAATCCTTTTTCTATCTTTCATGAGGATCCTAGATTTTAGTCTTTAGACATTAGTGTTTAAAATATCCATAGAAGTCAGGGACTAGAATGAGGCCAAGGAGGGAGCCATTCTCAGGGAAAGGAATAGGCTAAAACATAGGTGATATAAAGTAGGAAAGGAAAATATTGGGTCAAAAAGGATTAAGTAAGATGGGAGTGAAAAGGCAGCATAGAGGAGAAGACATGATGAGGGATAAGTAACACTATGATCTTTTAAAAAGACATATGGACACCTGTTATTATAAAAGCTTCCTAAAGGACATGCATATTCACATATATCTCATATACATACACTACATAAAAATAGTTTAAGTGGAGTTACCTTATGTAAGGGGTACGGTGCCTCTTTCAGACACTATAGGCTATCAAACAAAAGCCCTGTTCCAGGAATGAATTACCTCTTTTCAATGTGTTGGTCAGTGGGGTCCTATAGATCCTTCAAACTTTATAGTCTATTGTTGCTCTTGGCTAACCTCCAGATCTGGATGGTAGAACCCTATTGCTGATAATACCAAGCACTTGGGTCATGAGACATGAAGAAATCAAACTGGTACTGACCTGGAAACTTCAACCCTACTAGGTAGCTTTTCTAATGCTAGAAATTGCTATGAATACTACTGAGGGAAGGAGGTCTTAGAGCAGTCTAACCAATTCATTAATTCTATATTAAGGACTGGCCCAGCAAGACACCACCAACTAGCCTATAGAGGCAGGGAGAGGCCATTATCCCCCAATATAGGGCAACTCCAGTAGTGTCATAAATGTCATAGGAGTAACCACCTCTTTCTGTTGAATTTAAGGCCCATTCCACATGATGAAACTCATGCCTGGACCCTTCAACTGGAGTAAGAACCAATGGCTAGAGAGTTCATAGGCCCTAGGGCAGGACCTACTACTTTCATCCTGATACATGAGCATAATATTAAAGTATTTCCTAAACAGTTATCATTACACTCAGGTTAGCTTATCAGCCTGTACAGAGAGTTTCATTTTGCAGTGGTTGACAGTACAGAGATTCACAACTAATCAGTATGCCAACGTAAGAGACTACACAGTACTCTGCCCTATGTTGGACTACATCTATAGCACACCTTCTCCTAAGGCTCAAGAATCATTTCCAAAGAGGGCATATAGAGATTTTAAGAGCCAAGGATAGAGATTTGAAACAGTACTTTGTGATCATGTCAGTGATATCATAGATATGAATTCACAGTGACTGTTAGGGTAGCATAACTCCATGCACTAGGCCAAAGAATCAGTAAGAGGCTCAGTAAGTTCCACCCCAGCTGAGAAGCTGCTGGGAAATGATGGCCACTAGGGAAAAGAGAGCATCTGGTCTCTCCAGGTGTTTGACCATTGCCAAGCTGCCCGTGTTTCCTTGGATGGTCTATCTGAAGATTATTAAGTGTATGTTGATGAGTCTCTCAAATTGCATAAGAGAAAAGCTAAAGGGACTGTGTTGGCTGGGCACATATCCCTTCAAATCCATCCATTCAAGTCTCAACCCTTACTGTGATAGTCTTGGGAGGTGAGGTCTTAAGAAAATAACTAGGATTTGCTTAGAGTGGGAAGATGGCCCTTTGTGCTGCCACTCATGCCCCTAGAGGGTTGAGAAATGGAATAACCGCCATTTGCTCTTTAACATAGGATTGTAGCCAAGGAAACCCCACATCAGACACCAAATGTGTTGACAGCATAATCCTGACTTCTTAGCCTCATATCTATGAGGTGTTATTTAAAGCACTTCGCACATGGAATTTTGATACAGCAGCCCAAACTGGTTCCCCCCCCCCCCCCCCCCCCCCCCCCCCCAAAAAAAATAGCTCTTGAGGGGTTTAGAGGAGATAGTTCTAAGAATTGACATTTTCATTCCATTAATTGCAGAGAAAATATAACTAGGAGGTTGGGTTAGATTATAAGATGAAAGAGTGCATTGAGCTATACAGAAGATTCTTATGAACCCAAGGAAATGATTATTAAATCCCGAGAGTGTTCCTCTCAAGAGGAGTTAGGGAAGTAGGGCAGTGTATGGCCTACAGGCCAGATGGAGCCTCTCAGCACTGGCACATTCCACTTCCTGACCTGAATGGCACTGAGTTCTTGCCAAACAGCTACTGGGAACAATACACACACATGTCCATGAAGCTTTTACATATATGTTACGTCTTGTATTATTAAACCTTGATACCAGAGACTGAGCAGACTATGCGCAATTTCTGCCTGAAATCCTGAAGGATTTGATTAGATTAGACTTAGAGCAATGAGAGAAAAATGATGTGTCATTCAATCGTGCTTCCCCAAAATCTATAAGGATCGTGAGTTCTCACTTTGTCTTCTACCTAGAAGACTGGATTTCTTGGGCCCTCTTTTGAAAATATTACAATAAATTTATTAGATTTCAGTACTTTACTATGTCCCTAGGTTTCCAGAAACCGGAAAAAGCAAATAAAGAGAAAGTGTTTATTTTTAAAGTACACTATTTTCACATTTTTTATAGAGTAGATGTGTTGGATCAGCCCAAATTATATCAAGAAAAAGTGTAGAGAGGGTAAGGAAAGGAAGAGATGGAGAAAGAAGGAGAGATGGAAGAAATTCATGTGTTTTGTTTTGTTTTGTTTTGTTTTGTTTTGTTTTGTTTTTGTGGGGTTTTTTTTCTGTTTTTTTTCTTTATTCAAGACAGGATTTCTATGTTTTAGTTCTGGACTCACTTTGTAAACCAGGGTGGCCTCACATTCACAGCAATCCTCCTGCCTCTGTCTCCCGAGTGCTGGGATTAAAAGTGTGCACCTCTACTCTTGGATGCATTACATGCACTTTGCAAGGACATGGGAAGGTGGTTAGCTCTTACAAAGAATGACAAGGACTTAGATTGTAGTGTTTCTTTCGATTCAATTGCACCAGACTATGGTGCAGTTCAGGTAGTAAGGGAAGCTGTGGAGCCCAGTTCTGGTAATGCTGACAACTTTCAATTAAAGTGGCCTTGGGTGTAACCTTTCTGGAGCAATTTCTGGCTGCTGGAAAAGTTTTCATTTTTTTCCCTGTTAGGTCATTAGAAATGGAGATGTGGGCTCCACAGGGTGTCCACTCTTTCCCCCATTGAAAGCAAAAATAGAAATATTAATAGAAATATATGTGAATAGATCTTTTCTTCTTATTCTGATATATCTCCTGGTTCCAGGAAGAAGATAAAGTCACACCTTATTGGGGGATGGTGAAACAGACTTTTGAAACCAGAAGAAATTGTATGATGTGTCATTAAATGTGATTTCTTTTTAAGAATTCTCTCACTGGTAATTATTCTTATTATGTAGGTGGACAGTCTCTTCATATAGATAAAGACCTTTGCAGCTGCTCTCATCCTAGGCCTTGAGTCTGACGCACACTTTGTAATTAGCATGAATGGAGAGCCCCACATTTCCAGCCAGCCTCCCTTTCTGTCAGATCGGGTTTGAATCTGGGCTGTGTTCAGCTGCGAAGGGCTGATAAGCAATTCTGAAATCTCTGTACAGGACAAACAGCACTTTAATCTCGTCTTTCAATTTCCAGTGCACTCATTACACAAATTCAGCTCAGAGAACCTTGATGCATGAAAATTAGCCTTCCTGCGTGGGCTACAATCTCTTTTAACCTTTTCTAAGATACCCTGATCCTCCAGGCCATTTGTCCCAGGGAAATGTCGGCAGTGGTATACTTATAAAATGGGCAAAAATTATCCCCCAGCCCATGAATGCTAAAGTCGTGTTAAATGTTAGCTATTTGTTTTAATTGAGGATGAGGGAAATGATGTCTTCAATTTTAACCTAATTTTCAAAGAATAAACATCATTACATAGCGATAAATTATATTTCTGTCTAATATTTTCATATACAGACTCTTCAGACTAGCTCGGCTATCTGACAGGACCTGCTCATCCAAATCTCAAACCAATTAGCACCAATTCCAATCAGTTATGTAAGCATTAGCGTGTTCGTTTCTGTATGTAATGTGTCTGCAAGCAGCTTGCAAGAGATGAGATTCTTAAAGTGTCAAACGGCTTTCCTTAAAATGTGCTTAGGTCTTTATTTGCAGTATACGCTGGGCTCTGATTTTAAATTTTCCAGTAGGAAACCCTGTGGGCCAGCTGCTGTGCCTTGCTGCTCTGTAGAGATGGACTGGGGCTAAGGACAGATATGTGTTTGTCCTAGAAAGATTCAAAGGTCCAGGGACTGACTGAGCCCTTCTTTTAAGAAAGCAAGAATTAGTTCTGTTTCTTTTGTGTTCCTCAAAGGTAAATCAAGGAGAGTTGAAGACAAGCTTGCTTAATGCTTTTACCCGGCTTAGGTTGTGAAAAGTAAAGGGCATCTGAAAAACCCCAATTTAAAAAAAAAACCAACCTCATATAAACATAAATTGCTATAATAGAAGGTAGGTCTGTATATATGATGGATTATAATAGTTTGGTCTAGAAATTCTTCAAAGGTAACAGAAGAATTTTCCTCCAGGTTGACAGAGGAGCAACCTCCCACACCCACACACAGGCCCCTTCCTCAAGAAGACACAGACAGTTAGGGTGCTCAGCTCTCCAGGTTTGAGCTTGGAGCCTGACTTCCCACACTTCAACCATTTTTTTTTCCACTGCCATAAGAGATTTGGAAAGGTAACCATGTTGTGTGTTTAGGGAAAGGATTAGGCAAATGAAGTGCACAGTGTTTCATGAAAACAAAGGAAAGATAATTATACAATGCTTTTTATTTTCAAGAGATGTCACTGAGGTCTCCCCAGGGCCTATGCTGAGCACAGAATGAAGGCATTCTTGGTGGAAAGAAATGCCTGTTTTCTTGACTACAGCAGAGGGCTTTAGATAGGAAAAGGAAGAGGTTTCTCTTCACGCTTATGCTCAACTTCCTGGCTTCCCCGACTCAAGAGGCTGAACCTGAGAGGACGGACGTGAACACTGCAAGAGACAGTGGGATGGGATCCCTGTATTTATCTGTTTTCCAAATCTCATTGGGTTTTCTCCTTTCTAGGAACCATCTTAAGGCAGTTAGTAAGACACGTAGTCCCAGTTTACATTTTTATATTTAAAATTCAATATCTGATACAAAGTAGCTATTATGCAGGATGCTAAGGGGATCTGTGTTATGATATATAATGATGCAGTGGCAAGAGGGAGGGTACCATGGTGGGTCCATACCAAAGTGTACCCACTGAGGACGTATGCCCTGAACAGATTTGGTATAAGGAAGTTTATTATGGGGAAGAAGAGGAGAGCCTGGAGAAAAGGTATAGAGGTTGTAAATAAGCCACGAGGTCAGAGACAGAGAGGAAGCAGAGAGGGAGAGGGAAAAAAATGGCTCCTAAGACAGAGGGAAAAACAGCAGGAACATAGACAGAGAGAGAGAGAAAGAGAAAGGGGGGGAGAGGAGAGAGAGGAGGGGGCTCTGGGGATAGTGGGCAGTCCTTGTATGGGCCACATACACTTGTACCTGGCGGTGGTGGCCAGTGGTGACATAAGCTGTTGCTAGGTCCCCGAGGGCAGCCAGCAGAATCTCCCACACACTATCAGTTTTGGGGGTTAGGTAGATTTCATCTTTATGTCACTACACATAAATAATAGAAATTTTAATGTGGTAGAATGGTTTTTTTTTAATTGTCTTTTGTAAGTGATCCATGTGAAAGAAAAGCTAGGAGCTTCTTTCTGGAGTGTAGCACTGTCTCAGGATATTCCCTACCTGAAGACCAGAACAGAGCTGTAAACTCCTGGCATCTGTCCCCTCTCACCAAAGAACTCTCAACACTTTGCCATTGGTGTTCTGCCAGTCGTGTGATAAGTTAGCTCACAGTTATCCCACATCTAAAGCAGGACTGTCTGCTTCCAGCTACGACGCTAACATGGAAGATCTGCCCTGGGAACTCTACAATAGGGATAGGGCACTGTGGAGCATCTAGACCATTCCTGGGTGTAGTCTGTAAATGATCTGTAGGTTCTGCTCTCAAGGTGCAGTTGCCTCATTCATGGCATGTGATGATGCTCTTACTTGGAACACGTTTGATGCATTCCCTCTTTATTCCTCCTAGAGTCCTCTCTGTTCTTGACTGCGGGACTGTTGTGTGTCTACAGCAGGTCCTTGATTTGTTTTCCTTCCACAGGGATGTCAGCAGTAGGCCCAAATGCTCTTGGTTATTTTGCTCTCTGTTTATCATGGTTTTCTTGGTCTTCTGCTTAGAAGAATGTAATGACATTTTGCAGTAAATCTAGAGGGATCTCAGTCTGGCTCACTAGATTGCTTTATCCAGTCAGCAGCACTATGCTGCACCATAGATATAAGATAATGGAGAAGTGAGCAGATAGCTCAGTGGATAAGGTACTCACCAAGCAAATGTAAGGGCTGGAGTTCAGGTCCCCAGAACCCCTGCAAGAATTGGACAAATGTAGCAGCTGCCTGTAATTTCAGCATTCCGGAGGCAGAGGCAGTGGACCAGGGCAAACAGGTTAGCCATATAGGACACAGTTGGTGAGCTGTGGGTTCAACAAGAGATCCTTTCTCAATGAATAAATTAGAAATCAATCAAGAAAAGTACCCAAAGGCAGATTTCTACAAGTATGCACACATGTGCATGCATACAGCTATGAACACATATTCAAACAAGCATATAAACACACAGGCACATCACACAAGAAAAAAAAACAAAAGACAAAAAAAGGCCAGATGTCTATTGCTTAACAACCTGAGTCCAGAGGGGAAAATAGAAACACAAACAATTAATATGACAAATCAAGATGTATATCATAAAACTGCATTTCTCAAAGTGGATTTCATAGACTTGCAAATCCACTCTTCAAGGTCTATTAGTTTTGCTCAAGGAAAGTTCACACCCTACTCATGGCATTACAACCTAGGAGGATATGTTTACAACAACTTTTGTTGTGAAACACACACACACATCATGCTAATCAATGTCTGAATCATCTATCGTACAGTGTACCAGATGTCTGGCATATCCTATTTCAGTCATTTGTCATTTGAATTACTACCGACCAGGACACAAAATAAGAATGGTATATGAAAACTATTAGGTGGAGTTTATGCTTGGGCCTAGCATCCCTGTCTGTCACTGGGTCACAGCAGATCAGATCAAACCAGAATTAGAGCTGCTTATATGAAGTGTCACATAGTCAAACCAAACTCCAAATCTGGTCAGCCTTCCTAAAACAAGAGAGCCACAGAAATCTTTTGATTAAGTTAGTGCCTAGTGTTTGGTTTTCTCTGTCCTTTTCTGCCACTCGGAGCTCCTAGATGTCATTCACCGGAAACCTGTTCTATTTTGTAAGATGAGTTGTTGCCCAAGGCTAGAATCACAAATAAAAGCCATTTCTTTTTTCAAATTAGATGTGCTGTAACTTTATCTTTTGATAGAAGGAAATACACGAAGGACTTATTCACGACACAGAGGTATGTCCTTCACCTCACTCAGAATGTACTATCATCAATTTATTCTTGTCTTTCCTCAGGAATGCCAAGGTTTAGAATTCTTCTCATACCAACCCAAATTCAACACATTCCTCCCTAAACTTAAACAGATAGAGACTAGCTAAGAAGTTTCAGATGTAAGTTTAAGCTCTCTTGAGGGTTTAACAAAGCCTCAGACCTCATTTTCACCAAAAACAAACAAACAACAACAACAACAACAACAAAAAAAAGCTCTTACATGGTAGTCAACTGAGACTGTTTTTCTGTTACTATGAAAATAGTCAGAGGCCTAATTTTAGATGTGCTGCACTTCTTTTTCAGAATTAGATTGGAGTGGGATATAAAACATCAGTTCATTTTAAATCTAGTACCTGAAGGAAAGAGTTGGTTGCTAGAGTCAATGTGAAAAATATGGGCTGCATGGGGAGTTGTGGGGGGTGGGATGTATGTCTGACTAACCAGGGAAACAGGACACAGCCCAAAAGCCCCAGCCTCTTGGGGTTATCTTTGTTCCAGATGGCTTGGTTAGGTAACCAGGGAAAACAGCTATTTTCCAAGGGGGCTCCTCACACAGCTGCCACCATTCAATTGAAGAATAGCTGGGCACCAGTGTTCGAGAGCAATGAAACAGGGCATCAATAAGGCAGGACAAGCCTATTTCTGCAGTGCAGGACAATGCCAGAGATTAGATTGATTTCTTTTATTTGAATTCAATAAACCTTTTAACTTCTTCAATCTTTCTCAAAAAATTAAAAAACTACAAGAGAAAAAGAGAGGGGGGGAGAATATGTGTTTGTGCCCACATTCCACCACATATATAAAGGGCAGCTTCAGGGGTTGATATTTCTCTACCTTGTTTGAGAACGGGTCTCTTTGTTGTTTGTGCTCTGTTTACCAGTGGCTCCCGTGCTTCCGGGCATCGCCCTGTCTTAGCCTTCCATCTTGCCACAGTAGCACTAAGAAGACACGGGTTCTAGGGATGCAAACTCAAGCGCTCATGTTTGGGGCAGCAAGAATCTTACTCACTGAGCCAAACAGCCTAGACTTCTTTGATCCTAAAGTACCCTTAATTTGAAGACACTAAATATTAGACAACATCATTTCTGAAGAAAAGCCTGCACTTCCAAGACTACCATCCCAAAGAGCCTGGAGCAATATAGCCAGCAGCCAGTCATTTGAACTGCCGCATTCTACCTTAGTCTTCAGAGCTCCAACCAACTTGGACTTTGTGTGCCTTCTCCTCTGGAACAGAGGCCATTCAGTCATTTCACCACTGTCAGTCCTGCTAAGCATCATGGGAAAGATGATTAACACTGAGTCGGCCTCAGAAAATCCACACCTTCCTCCCAGCTTTGGATGATCAGGGCACTAGCGCCTGGCCAGCCTGCTTAAGACCTTTGATCCTTAACTGCTTCATCTTTCCTTGATTCCTCAGTCAGATCAATCTTCTCTGACCATTAGAAAGTATTTAGCCCTTACTTGTGGAGTAACTTGTGTGGTGTCTTAAAGGTTATCAGAGGTACTACGTAGACAAGCTTTCAAAACTCTAAGTTGCTCTATGAATGTGTTGTTGTTATGTAACTATGTGGCTCTTCTCTACTTCTCTCTAGTCTTTCAAACTGAAAACCTTATGGGAATGTGCTGGTTTCTTGGCCACCTCCTGTTCTGCACAGCACTCAGGAGATCTTTCCAGCCCACTTAGCCTGTGCTTGGTGTCTGCCTCGTCACTTCAAGCAAATATTTTAATACTACCACGGTCAACAGGTTGACAGACTATGATGCATATGATGGTGATGGTGTTGGTGCACCCAGGAAAACAATATGGCAGGCTAATAAATAACCCTGAATGCGCCTTCATTACTTCTGTACAGGAAAAAGATGGAAACAAGTGACCATTTCAAGCTCTTTGGATGGGTGACAGCTGGGACCAGCAGTCATGCGGGGCCCTAGTTCTGCTCTGCAGCACATGGCTTTGCTCTCCAGGATCCACAGCAGAGTCCTCAGCCCCACTTCCTATAAGGATCCCCGTTTGCCACCTCCTACTGCAATTAACAACTGATTTTAAGAAAACGGCAGGATTATATAGAAGAATTGATGATAGAAAAAAAATAAAGACCTAAAGAAAAACCTGCAACAGTGCAGTGTGTCCCTGTAAAGGGAAATGCATGTCTCCAATTTGTCCCTGAAATCTTGGTCAAGAAAGAGAAGAGTGTTGTCCTTCACAGTCTAAGACTCTGTGCTTCTGAAGGAAGCTGTAAACCTCTTCAAAATTGCCTACAATCAGTAGCACTATGGAAGAAGTTTTAGGCTAAAACTCTAAAAAGACAACCCCTCCACCAAAAAAAAAAAAAAAAAAAATCCCTATGGAGTTTATTTTGTATTAGCTAACTACTCCCAGGCCTGGTGTCTTCCCTGGAGTATGGTTGATACACCCAGTGACACTCCATTGGAGAAAACTGATTTTTCTCTTTACCTATGGATATCAATTGCAAATTAATTCTTGGTTAGGGGAAAGAGCCTATGTCTTCTTCACCCTACCAGTGCTAGGACACAATCTGGCTTGAACGTGTACAAGTCTTGTTTGGCAATGTCATCTTACTTTTTTTTTGTTTGTTTATATATTTTTTCTTTTGAGAGAGAGAGAAAGAGAGAGAGAAATACATTGAATTGACTCAGTAGGAAGGTAGGGAGGATCTGGGGGAGTTGGAGGAGGGAAAACATGATCAAAATGTATTTTAAAATGTTAATAAAATATATAAGAAGAAAACTATATCTTCATGCTCAAAAATATGACAGATAATTTCATGTTTGCATTGGATACGAGCTTGGGAAAATTTAATGGATGCATGGTTCTGTCAGCTGCCACTGTTTCCCCTGGTTGGATGTGGTTAAGTATTCTTCTTCTAATCCGTTCGCATTGTCTTCCTACTTTTTGCTTTGAGTGATAAAGGCAAATCCTGTAGCTCTAAGATACATTGTTGAGCATATGTCCTTGTTGTGTGGTAGAGCATCTTCTGGGTATATTCCAAGGAATGGAATAGCTGGGTCTTGAGGAAACTCTTTTCCCAGTTTTCTGAGAAAGCACCAGATAGATTTCCAAAGTGGTTGTACGAGTTTGCATTCCCACCAGCAATGAAGGAGTGTTCCTCTTTCTCCACATCCTCACCAGCATATGGTGTCACTTGAATTTTTTATCTTAGCCATTCTTATGGGTGTAAGATGGAATCTCAGAGTCATTTTGATTTGCATTTCTCTGATGACTAAGGACGTTGAACATTTCTTTAAGTGTTTCTCAACCATTTGCTATTCCTCTGTTGAGAATTCTCTGTTTAGTTCTGAGCCCCAACTCTTAATTGGGTTATTTTGTTCAGTGGCATTTAATTTCTTGATTTCTTTAACTATGTTCATAGCAGCCTTATTCATAATAGCCAGAACCTGGAAACAGCCTAAGTGTCCCTCAGTAGAAGAATGGATAAAGAAACTGTAGTATATTTACACTATGGAATACTACTCAGCTGTTAAAAACAAGGAAATGCCAAAGTTTGTGGACAAATGGATGGAACCAGAAATGATCATACTGAGTGAGTTAACCCCAAAGCAGAAAGACTCACATGGTATATACTCACTTATAATAGGACACTAGCCCAAAAGACATGTCCCATTAAAGTCTTTAGTTACCAGGAGATTGGGATAGATGTAAGGGCATCCCACTGAGACTCTAGGTGAGAGAAATACAGGAGAATGGGGAAATAGAAGGATCCATAGGGTCCTAGTAACCTACAAGAAGAACATCATGATGGGCGGATCTGGGCCCAGGGGGCTCTGCTCAAAAAAACTACTGCACCAACCAAGGACAGTATAAGCAGTAAACATTGAACCCCTAGTCAGATCTAGCCAATGGACAGGACATTTTCCACAATTGTGTGGAGAGTGGGGACTCACTCTAACATGAGCTCTGGTGCCCCATATTTGACTACTTCCCCTTGGTGGGGAGGCTTGTGGCATTCAGAGTAAGAATAAGCAGGCTACCAAGATGAGATTTGATAGCCTATGACCCCTCAGTCCCCCTCAGTTATAAACCTTGGGGAGGGGAATAGGGTGAAAGCAGGAGGGAGGAAGGAATGGGGGGACACAAGTGATAGGATAACAATTGAGATCTAATCTGAATAAATAAATTAAATTAAAAAATCACAGCAAAAAATGCTTTGTTGTACATAGCTGGGGTGGCTGAATTTCTCCCTAGAAGTTGCAGAGTGCCAGTCAAAACCGCTTTGGAGAATGTGCTTTGAGAAGAGCAGGAAGGGAGGGAGGGGTAAAGCCACAGTGCTGGGGGCAGCATTGCTGCAGCCACCTATTAGCTGTGCGGTTAGTCAATGTCTGCTACATGAGCCAAACTGCTGTGACATAAACGCAGCCAAGGCAGACTGTTGCATGAAGTTCAGTTTTGTTTTGTTGTTTTACCAAGGCTATCCGCTTCTGTATTTAAGATTCATTTTGTGTTATCTTTTTAATTTCTTCATTTAAAACATAGGTAGATACATCATCTATATATCTCACACATATTTTGGAATGTTTTAATATGGTTTTCTAAGGATGACAATTCAATTCTTTATCAAGTAATTATTGGTTAAATACTACGTGCTAGGTCTACTCTAGATGGGGGGGGGGGGGAAGAGGGTTAAACAATGGCTCTGTTTCCATGAAGCCTGTGTTCATGAATGATGAGATAAATGTTGGGATTTTTTTTTTTAATTCAAAGATTACTTACACTGTGGGAACATTAAGTACTACAATAAGTTAAAGTAACACAAACAGGAAAAAACTAACAGGGCAGTGGACGTTCTGTGGCTCCTGGTGGCTGAGCTGTTCTAATAACACTGCACTGAAGGAGGGAGGTGACAGTGAACATGGAGAAGCATCTGTCAGGCGCTGTGGGAACAAGTCTGAGGTAGTAAGACTGAAGAGTAGCAGACACAGGGCAGTAGTGGGTAGGCCTGAGAAGCCGGCAAGTGCTAAGTCATGTAGCATCTAGATAAATCATGGCAGATAACTGCTATATAACTTTGACTACAGTAAAGTAAAAGAGCACAGTGGAGATAGCTGTTCAGATGGCAAATCTGGAAATGATGTCTCTGCTTCTAAAGGTGGCAGGAAAGTTGAAACTCCAGGAAACGCCGTAGGAAGAACAAGCTTCAGTGACAAACTATGGAAATGGAGCCACGTGATCCATTAAGGATTGGATTGTGATGCCAGTCACTAGATAAATAAGAATTATCTCTTACTTAAGAAGGCTAAGGAAGACAGTGTCACAAGAACAAGCATGGGGGCATGCATCTGTAGGCCACTCTGTAGCTGTTCAGGAGGCTGAGGTAGGACAATCATTTAAGGTCACAAGTTTAAGATCCTTGGGCAACACAGAGAGACTCTATCTCAAAACAAAAACAGTAAGAAGAGGATTACAGAGTTTATGTTGGATATGGGCGTTCAAGATAATTACAAGTTACTCTCTGGCTAGACATGGTATGACATGCCTGTAATCTCATCACCTGGAGGGCAGAAGCAGGATGATCAAAATTTCAAGGACAGCCTGGACTACATATTGAGACCTTATGGTATTTTTAAAAAAGTTTTGTTTGTTGTGGTGGCTTTGTTTTGGCACTGCAAGTTTGCAGTTGCTAGAAAGTTCCAATTGGAAGAGGCAAACAAGCCATTAAATGAGTCTGATTTGAGCAATGAGGTCAATATCAGAAATATAGAGTTGAGGATAGCACAGAGCCCCCTTTCAAAGCTAGGATTTAATCGCTTTGAGACCATGTGATCATACAGATAATGATGTCTAGCGGGGAAGCCTGGAGGATGCCAATGTCTAGACTTGAGGAAGACCCTGAATTGGGAGAAAAACAAGACTTCCTTGAAAAGAATATGTCCCAGGTCTACTGAATACCCAGACATGTTAAGAAAACAGTTAGGAAGAAGACAAAAATCTCTAATCCCTGAAGGAGGCTGAGGCAAAACTCAGGAGGCTGAAGAAAAAAAAAAAAATCAGAGTCAAGGCTTGCCTGTGCTACATTTCAAGAATATTATTTATAAAAAACAAAAAGCTGTGATAAGATAAACTGTACCTTTTTATGGCTAAAAAAAACTTGATTTGAAGAGGACTGGGTAAAGAGTAGGAAGGTGAAAGTGGAAAGAGCAAGCACATACAGAATGCCTTTCCAGAGGCGTTCTGTGGGGCGAGGAACTTGAGGGATGTAGCAATAAAAGTTTGGAATCAAGGCTGTCTTTGGTTTATCTGTTTCAGATGAGAGACATTAAGCTCAGGGTGGCCGGGACGATCTCTCCAAGTCAGAGAAAGTGATGACAACAAACGGAAAAGAAACTCTTTGTCTAAACAAAACCTCAGAGGAAGGGAAGCAGAGCCTGGGAAACTGGTGTGTCCAATAAAAAGACAAACTTCTCACTGGTTGCAAAGACAGGAAAGGTGCGACAGCTGCAAACAAGGATACCGATGGCTTGGTGGTGACGGTTCAGCAAGAGAGGATGATGCAACACCCTCTCAAATGCACAAGACATCTTCTTTAAGCAGAAATTGTGAGCTGTGGATGCCTAACTCATCCCATGTGGGGTGTGGATAAAAATTAGTGTAGAGAAGGGAGAATAGGCAGTAGGGTCATGCCTGTGGGATGGTTCTCAGGAAGGCTGTTGGAGTTGACATTCAACTCTGGACACAAGTATTAGCCATGACTTTCATTGTGGGAGCTTGCAGCAGCTTTGAAGTTCTTACAAGAGCAAAGGAAATAATCTATGTTGCCACTATCCATATCACAAAAATTTAAATTTTCTATTAAATCTTTCACAAATCTACCACTGTGGAATAAACTGGTGGAAGAAAAACAGTTTTTAAAGAGAAAAGCAAGAATTGTTCTGTTTTAAATTCATGTGAAAATCATACCAAAGGATGTTGATTTTTAACAAGAATCCTCTTTGTTGTGAGAAGACACATTTCAAGGCTTGCACGTTTTGATATATTTTTTTTTTAAATAGGGCAACTGTCAATTTGAATTACTCCATTCTGCTTTGCATAATAATTTACATATTTATCCACTAAGAATGCCCTGATAAAGGACAATATCCCATGAGAGATGAAAAGGCTTGATTCTCAAGTCACACTTGCATTCTTCAATAGCCAGGCCTCTTTTCCAGAAGCAAAATTGGGGCATTGAGAAAAGACAATAGGCTAGGTCAGTGGCTTGCTGCTAATTTTTTCTTAGTGTGAAACGCCATTATGCAAAATTGTTCTGAGCCATTTTCGTCTGCATCCTCCCAGCTAGAGCCCTTTTTTTGTTTTTCAGTGGTGAAGAATCTTCCTTCCCTAACCAAGATGAACACAAACAAGCCTTCATGGTCCCCCGTGAAAAATGCTGAGCTGCTATTACAGGAACGAAATTATTCCACTTTCTGGCAATTATTTGTTCAGTGTTAGCTGATGTCTTGCATTCACCAACTCGGCGCTTTGGTTTTAGAACTCAAGCATATGCTGACGGCTGCCCAGAGTTGTTCAGATTCCTTTCCTAAGGCATCATTTTTACCTCAATCATAAACTTGACCAAGGTGAACATGAAAACTGTGCCTTTTTCTTTTCGTTTGCTTCTGATTTCTGTTTCTCTGTGATTGAGTCATGTCCGGAGGAAGTAAGAATCAGGTCCATCAAGGTTCTGCTGTGTGTGTGTGTGTTTTGTCATCAGGTGGGATCGTTACCTAGCTACACTTCTCAGTTTCTCCCAGCACAGAATGAGGAAATGGACACCTGGACTCCTGACAACATAGCCACACGTGGACTAGAAAGCACTGGCATCCAGAACTTAGGTATAAGTTCTTACCATGCAGAATGAGAGTTGGAGACCCTGCAGATTCCTGTGATCGTTATGAGAACCCGCTGCCGAGGCTGATACTGATGTTGGCTGCCAACTCCCCACTGACTCGCTGTGGGCGCCACTGAGAGTGGACTTCCACTGGCGTAGCTCTTCTCTCTACTGATATTTTACCCTACTCTCAACATTTAGCATCCTTATGGTCATCACTTATCCCTTTATGAGCCAGACAGCATTTGAGTGCTTTGGGAACTATGTTTCATAGAGCTGGAAAGGCCCAGGAATGAGTCACTTCTGGGAAAGTGTTTCCTCCTAATAACTTGGAACCCATCCCATCTGAGCTTTAGTTTTCCCACAGCACATCTCTGTCCCTCTTCAGCTTGTAGTAGTAGAGTTCTGCCATGTATTTGTCTCTTCACAACATGTTCTGCTTTGAACATGAACAGTTCTAAAATGAAGAGTTGGAAGAAAAATCACAGCAAGTTTCCACACCAAGAGACGTGTAGAGGCTTGTCTATGAATTCGCCCATGGTGATTTTTTTTCCTTCTTCTAACAACATCCAAGAATCTGGACTCAATTCTGTGAAAGCAAAGAAGAATGAAAGTGCAGGTTGTATACAAACAGTCCCTTCTCGTACGATATTAACTGATATGCACAGGCAGCCTGCTCAGCCTAGGGGTGGGGAGCAAGCATCAATTCCCCATCAGCAACAATGCAATCTGTCTTTGTATCTTCTAAGGTACCTGAGCAGTTCGCTTTCTTTCTTGTGTCTTTGTGGTCACTTTGGGGTATTTTGTGCAGCTTTTGTTTTAGTATAGCACTAAGGGCACAAATGGGAATTTGTGTTTTTCCTCGACAAAGCATAAAGCACAGTTAAATGAGAGGTCACTTCCAATGTCTCCCCTTTCACCTTGGGAGTTGCAGATGGAATGATAAATGGCAGCTCGAGTCTCCAAACAGTCCTAGCATAAATCAGAGAAGAAAGCCAAAGAGCAAGGTCGTTTCTTCCTTCTGTGATGGAGTAGGCCCCCAGGACTCATGCTGTCTTCTGTGCAGGGAAGGATCTGCTTCAAGTCCACCTTTTCCAGAACCTCCTAATGGCAAGGCCTAGGTCAGGGAAAGGCAGAGATCTCAGAACACCTGGGGCTCTGATGCCCAAGGAATCTGGTTAGCTTAGCTTTTAGATTTTGTTGTCACTTAAAATTTGCTTTTTCAGAAATTATTTTCCTGTTGCCTCATATTATTATTTTCAGTTAGCATACAAAATGATGAGCTTGTTTATAAGAATTTCATATTCGTATAGCTTTGCTTTGTTTTTGTAATCAGTGCAGACATTTGCTCACTAGAACTGACTCTCAGGATGTGACATGATTTGTCCAGTATGACCCCCCCACCCCCCACCCCACCCCGCCGCTTCCAGGGACAGCTTAGCTGGTTGTTTTGCAAACCATCTTTAAGCATGATCCCAGGCCAAAATTCTGGCTTTTCTATAGAAAAAGGAATTCATTTCAATCCTTTGTGTGTCCACACTGAGCCAAGCTCCTCAAGGCCTCCTTTGGGTAAGGGTGAGTAGGAACAGAGCCACTTCATTTGACTTGGCTAGCAACAGTGTCTAAAACAAGCGGAACCTTTCTGCCTGATGGTGCCATAAGGAAATAAATGTTGTCTTTCTCTTCTGTAGCACTCACACAGTCGGGTATGTGTTGCAGAGCAGAGAGAATTATCCAACGGCTGTAATTACAGTGACTCATTGACACAAATGCTGAGAGGCAGATGCAGCATAAATAATGAGGAAACACAAAGATCACTCTTCATGATCAACACCAAGCCTTCTCATACCCATTGCCCAGGAAGGCACAGAGGCCGATGGGAAGATCCCTGTTTCCCCCAAGTCCTCTGGATTACTCCCTCACCTGGAAAAAATGTGGGTATCAGAGCCCACTACTAAGCCAAAGCAAACAAGAGCCTTGCTCTAAGGTTGCAAACTATACAGCATCAAATACAAGCAGCCATATGGATGGATGGGTTAAACAGGGAACGTGCCAAAGCCTTAGGGCAAAGGGAAAGCCCACGTGAAAACATGAGTGCAAAGAAGTCTGGCAGAGCTATGAACAGTCACAAGTCAGCCATCTCAGTGGCAATTGCGGTTGGCATTGATGGTAGCCACCACAAAACATCACAGTGGCTTTGAAGTCAGGCACGCCTGGGTGAAGTTACAGGTTGTTTGTGCTCCTGGGAGAGAGGACCATCTTTCTTATCAAAGGAAATAGTAGCCCTTACCTAACCATGATAATGAGAATGAAGAGACCATAGGCATGGACATAACAGGTGGGTGTGGGCTGAGAGGCACTCTTGGGAGAAGATTCCTTCACTCTCTCGATCACTTTCTCTCTCTACCCCAGGGTCTTGTCCTCTCTTCTCACCAGAGATATACACCATCCATATGGTAGGAAGTACAGCTCCTGCTGAGTATATTGTCAGGGAAAGTTAAAATAATGGGTGCTTAAGAGGGGGTCAGTGTGAATTTGGCATCAGCCACCTAGCTCTTCACATAACTCATTCATATTTATTCTGTAATCAGACAATGAGGAAATACAGTGCAGTTTTGGAACTGTCTAAGGAGACTGCTTATGTTTAAAATTCCAACTCTCTTGTGGCCTTGGATTAATTTCTCTGCATTCAGCTTTTCTTTGTAATGTGGGAAAAGTGACCTATTTAAAAAAGAATCCATGGTGTTCTTTTGGTTAATATTAGGTTAGTGCTGATGTATGTCTTGCCTTATTATTTACTAAGTAAATAAACAATCACTAGTAGATAGAATAATTGTGATAAAATAACTGATACTGAAAATAATAAAATTTGAAATTTCATTCTGCTTCCTAAAAGAAACGTGCAAATTTTAATCTTTCAATCCAATGGACTGGTATTGGCTAGCATGGCATTCAGTGTGATCAAAATACCTGAGAGAGGGCCGGAGAGATGGCTCAGCGGTTAGGAGCACTGTCTGCTCTTCCAGAGGTCCTGAGTTCAATTCCCAGCAACCACATGGTGCCTCACAACCATCTGTAGTGTGATCTAATGCCCTCTTTCTGGCATAACAGGTGTACATGCAAATAGAGCACTCATATACAGTAAATAAATAAAATCTTTCTAAAAAAAAATACCTGAGAAAACAACTTGAAGAAGGAAAGATGATTTTTGACTCACAGTTTCAGAGGGTTCAGAGAAGACGGTGTGACAAGAAACAGAACCAAGAGCAATGGCTTACCACTGCCTTTCTCTTTTGTTCCCTGCTCTGCCCCAGCCCCGTGGGAGGTACTACCCACCATGAGGGTGGATCGCTCATCTTAATTCACTCAACCTGGAAAATCCTCCACAGACATGCCCTAGGTGTCTCCTAAGTCACCCCAGGTCCTGCCGAGTCCACAGTCAATGTCACATACTGCAGGTGTGCACTCCATCCTGAAGAGCACTGCATCCATTCTGAAGAGCACTGCATCCTTCCAGCCACGTTTGCATGTTGACTCCCCAGCTGTACCCACACCATTTTTCAATATGCCAAGATGGCATCCAGGATGGTACCAAGAATGACAGAACCAGCGAATTCCACGCCCTTGTGTTCTGTCTGTATCTCCTTCATTTGCAAAGTGGGCTCTTCTTTTTCAGATAATGCAGTATAGAAACCTATAACAGCCGACTAATGAATCTCTAAATACTGGAACAGAGTGCTAGCAAAGGTCTTGTCTATAGGAGAGACAAATACGTGTTCATCTCTATGAGGATTGATTGCTGCCCTAGGGTAAAGTGGAAAGAAGTTCAGTGTGATCAACTTACCACAAATTAGCTGATTGCTCTTCTTGATTGATGGGTCCGTAATGGAGGTTCAGCACTGGTCTTTGTTGCTGCAAGAACCGGATGAGCCTTAGTGAGTGATAGTGCACAGCGGAGCCAATGCGTGGCCTCTATTATGTTACACTGGCTCTTCTACTCACAATCTTACCGTTCAAAGGCAGGGTCTACAGAGTAGCTCGCTACCTCATCCTGTCTACTGATATCCTACGTCTTCTTTTGCAGATGGCCTTCAGCATGTGTCTGTATCTGGGACAATGGTGCTCAACATTTCACAAATATTTTCTTAAGCCCATCTGCTTGACTCTACTGCAGACATTTTTCTCTTTAAACTTAGCATCGTTTTCCTTTCGGGACCTGGATCAAATGTTTATGTATATTCTTACCTAGTCCATTTATTTTTTTCCTATAGTGCAATGGACAAGATTCACCAGTGAAAACTATAATCTGCAAGTTCCCCTATTGTTCCCTTTTAGCTCCAACAGAGTAGATATCTGAGTGGGTTATATTCTTGTGGGAATCTCTACATGGTCTTTGTACTGTCTGAGGATGAGGTCCTACCCATTTGCTTTTTCTGGAACACCTAAACAAATGTCTATGATCACCCCAGGTGAGCCACCAACAGCAAACCAAAAACACGATTTCATTCAAGTCTTGTTTAGGGAACCGGTGAGCTTAATGGGTTTACTCACATGATATGGAGGAGAAGTTACTTAGAGAGGCATGGATGACCCAAAGGCAGTTACACCAAGGAAAATCCCATTGCAGCCTAGGTGAAAATTCACAGAAGGTGCTTCCCCGGAACGCTCTGAGCGGCTTGCAGGCAACCACACAGGTCAGAGGCTTTGCTTCTTTCCCTGGGCCTCCTTACTGCTCATGCAAGCTAGAGCTCTGCATGTCTTCCTATATTTCTTTCCTTCCTGCATTTTAAGAAGCCTCCATTCAAACTGATGGCAAGCCTCAGGCCCTATGCAACCTGACCACAAAGTTTACCCTTAACTGGAGACTTGTCAGGGCACAATCCTATATGCTCTGCTTCTAACTTATAGTGAAATGCGGTAAGATCACCTCCTTACAGTGTACTAAAGTGAACAGAAGCCAACTCACAGCACACGGTTCTGTCAGTGTGGCTATCTGATGTCCCATAATTTGGGGCAATCAGGATATAATCAAACCCCAGAAACAGACTTCAAAGGGGTGGAAAATCCTAGGCTGCAGGTGAGATAGTCTCGCCACAGAATCTTAGGGATCCCAAACATAAAATGCAGACAGAGCGGTCATTACTCAGATGCCTGCAGTGCTGGAGGCAGCAAGTGACAGACCAGACTGTTGCATCATGGAGCTAAGTTGCTTTCTACCCGAGTCCCATTGAAGCCTTGTAGTTTTCCACGAGCTCTTAAATGGATGGCCGCAGCATTTCCATACTGTAGTGGTAGCACTGTAACACTGAATTGCATATTTTTCCTTCCTTTTACATGCAGTGGAAAGCAATACATTTGTTGTTGTTGGGTTTTTTTAGCATGTCTCATACCATGAAGCTCCTAAAATCTTCCTACTACTATGCAGCTATCTCCCTAAGATGTCAGAATTTTGCCACCTCATACTTATCTAGGTTGATTACAATTATGGTCACCAAGAGGCTGCAGTGGTCTGTCTAGGTGTTTCTACATTGCTTCTGATCTTCCTTGACAATGTGGATGTAAAATGTGCTCATCACGCCAACCACCACTTCCAATGCCCATAAAATCATTTTAACACAGGTACACATTGCCACATTGACTCACAGTGGGGAATATCACCTGCTTTATTTAAAGTCATGGCGCTCTATGATCATGTTCAGAAATCTAAGTGTTCATTGTAGAGTAGAGAGTGGTGGTCAATTTAGGGGCATGGTGGTGGATAGTATCTGTAGTTTATAATAGTCTGTGGGTGGCACTAAATCTGTCCCAGGTCACTGGGTGAATTTGCTATCTTGGCTAGAGTGCAGGAAGCCTCCTGGCTTCTCCTGAGAACCTCCTAAACCCACAGAACACTTATGTTTAAGCACTCTGTCATGCTGCTTTGCATTGTACATTTGGGGGCAGTGGAGTTATCTATGAGCTTGGTACACAGATCCGGGAAATCCTTTTGGCAAAAAGCCTTCCTTGTTACATGAATCCACTAATCACCTGGCCACTTCTGGTCTCTCTTTCAGAGAATTGATGGACACTTGTGTCCTTCAATATGAGTGGCAAGTTAGGTCATGTACACACCTATTCCTGAAGTATCATTTGCCTAGTCAAGTAAATAGGCCTTGAGGCATTGGGAAAGTTCTTATGACTTAAGCTTTCGAGGCAAGGTTCTTCTTTACTCTCAGCCTCTCCTCAGACAATGGCATCTGGATATTCCAATTGGTTTGTTACTGCAAAATAAACAAGAGGTTCATGACTTTACAGGGAGAAATTGGTCTCAGCATTCTGGACTTTCATCTTTGATGTTTTCAGTTCACAGAAACAACATCTTTGTTGGTCACCCACCTATATTGTCCTTGGGTTTCAAAGTGGAGTTAGTCATCACCATGCTTTGAGTTGGGATGCAGGATGTCCATTTTGTCTGTGCATAGAAATTGTGACTGATTTTCTCCTGATGATTAAGTGTCATCATCTGACCATGGTGGCTTTTCTTCTTGTCATTTTATCGCTTCTAGAAAGCCCAGTATTATAACATCAGCTCCTATGCTTGGCCACAGAATATAGTCAGGGAGCATGCTATAACTGAGTTTTAGAGGTGGTACCTCCCCAGCAAGTGTGAAGGATGAATGCATCATTTTCCAAATTTTTGAAATCTCAGATGACAAAGATTCCAAAGGTCTAGAAGCATCAAACCTAGAGACTGTCCTATTTAAGTAAACAATTCTTTCCTAACCAAAGTTTTGAGTCAGCTTAGCAGGACTGCTAGATTTAAAGTCACAATATTTTTAGAGTTCTGTAGCTGTCTAATTAAATGCTATGCTGTAAGACCAACGTTTCCAATCCTCTCTATGTGAAGAAAATGAAAGACTCTTTGTACAAAACCAGAGGACTCTTAGTTTACACCCTTTCTCTTAATTTTTCTCATTAATTGTTTTTCATTTGTCATTATCTTTCTCCAATTTATTGCCAGTTTTATTCTATGATCCATATATTAAATCAATACTTTATTTCCTTCAGTCCATGTAATATTTATACTCACAATAACATCACCACAGCACATAGAGGCTCATGTTGGTGAATGTTTGTTTGTTTTTTTGTTTTGTTTTGTTTTGTTTTTGTTTTTTTTTGTTTTTGTTTTTTTTTTTTTTTTGGTCTTTTGAGACAGGGTTTCTCTGTGTAGCCTTGGCTGTCCTGGACTCGCTTTGTAGACCAGGCTGGCCTCGAACTCACAGCGATCCGCTTGCCTCTGCCTCCCGAGTGCTGGGATTAAAGGCGTGCACCACCACGCCCCGCTTGTTTGTTAGTTTTTGTAGCTAGGAAATAATCCAAACCCAAAGTTTCATTTCTCACTTTTCTTTAAAGGGGGACCTTGCTGACACTGGCTTTTTTAAATGAGATGCCCTGGACAGAGGTTTTGGGGTAAAGACTTCACTTTGAGATACGCTTTCACTATTGTCCAAATGAATGCAGGCTATCCCAGGCATGAGACCAAAAGGTCTCAAAACTATGAGCAGTCAGCACTTAAGATTCCCAGCAGCAGAGAAAAATCTGTGGCTCATTCTTGTAGTACTAATTGCAGATTCATTTTCAAAGTTTGCAATGGTCTTCCCTATCAAAATTTCTTCAGAAGGAATTTACACTGTCCACTGATATTGGTGTGTGAACAAAACATACACACACACACACACACAGAGAGAGAGAGAGAGAGAGAGAGAGAGAGAGGGAGGTAACAAAAACCATTGTGTTGTTTTCTTCCTCTGCTCCTCTGTGTCTTCCCACAGGTATTTAATTCCTTTCCCTTTCAGTGGAGGATCCTCTGTTTAGCCTCTACAGTCTTCCTTAGCATTATTAGAATTCTCAGCCAGTGAAAAATGACAATTTTATTCCTAGTTTTCAGGCCCTTGATTGGGTGCCCATATTAATGAAGTTTCCCTTGTAATTTAAATAGATTTTTCACATGCTGAGCTTGTACCTCGTAGGCAAGTGCTGTGCTACTGTGCTCCAGCACTATCCCACTGGGCTATTGTGAATGAAGTTGCTATAAATATTAATGTATGGGCTATGTGAACACAGGTTTTCACTTCTCAATATTTATATCCATGTGGGAGTTGCTGGACCATACTTGGTCCCAAGTTTAGGTTTAAAAAAAAAAAACTATGATTCCTCTGGATGATGCTTTATTTTTCATTTCTAGAAGCAATAATATAGTTTTTCTGTACCCTTGTTAGTAGTCTATGAATTGTCCCAGTCTACAAACATGATACATTTCTTGGTGTGTTTAAAATTTACATTTCTTACATCTGCATTTGTAAATTTTATCACATAGACTCTGTGTTTTATTTGTACCCAAATATCTCATCAAAATTTTAAAGTAGCTGCTAGTAGCAATATATTTTTAATTCCAGTGGCCACACATGTTTTTCTGGATTATAAAATTATAACTGATTTTTGTATGTTTATTCTGTATATTGAGACCTTGGTAACTTACCAGTTCTAGGAGCTATATTAGATGCATATATGTTTGTGTATATCCCTAACATAGGTGTGTACATGCACACATAAGTGTTCGAGCACACACACACACACACACACACACACACTTTCCATGCACAAAATCACTTTGCATCTTTGCAAATAGAATAGTTTCTTCCCTCTGTGTCTTACCTACAAGCCTTTCATATTTTTCTTGTATTTGCTGGGATTTCAACTGCCATACTGAGTAGTAAAAATACAAGCAACTGCCCTTGACTTGTGTCTAGCCTTAGAACACAATTTTCAATTTATCATTTGTCATAGTGTCGCTAAGACAATTTTATCAGATATCTTTTATTAACTTGAGAAATTTCTATATTCCATTTTCCCAGCTAAATATAGTGATTGTTTTGAATGTGTGCTGGCTTTTTATTGAGTTGTTTTCTCATGTTAATTGATATGTTCTTGTAATTCTTTGCTCTAGAGTACTAATATGGTAAATTTAATTGACTGATATTCAAATGCTGAACCAGATTCTCATTCCTTCACTAAGCAGCATGTGGTCATTGTATGACTTTTATATCTACCCAGTGCACTGTTGAACTCTATCTCTAATGTGTCAGGGAGGTGTATATCTGTTCTATTAGGGATTGGGGGGTTTCTTTTTGTATTGGCTTTCTTTAATTTTTAGTAACAGGATAATCATCATTGCTTGATAAAAGGGATTGTGAAATAACCATTCTTTACACTTTACTTTAAAAACTGTACAGAATTAATATTAGTTTTTATTTAAAGCTTGTTGGATGTAATTTAGTCTAAAATTTTTCTCTTGGGGATTGTTTAAATTATGATTCCAGTTCTTTAATGGCATATTTCCATTTAATGTATCTCTTTCATATGAGTGATATGTGCTGGTTTTTGTTTTATTGATTTCAGAAATTATTTTGTTAAATGTGATAAATGTATATGGATAGATGTGCTCATGGCATTTGCACAGTCTGTGTCCACAGAGACCTCAGTGATACCTCCTGCTACATTTCTGACGTGGAAAATGTGAAGCTTCTTTTTTTGGTTCACTATCTGTCACTCTAGAACTTTATCAATTTTACTGGTATTTAAGATCATTGATCTGTCTTAATGCTTTCTTGTTGTCCTTTCTGCTTTACCCTTTTTCTTCTTTATTGAGACAGAAAGCTAGAAGAAAGAAAAAGAATTGTATTTATACAATTTTTAAAAATTCATTTCATTGTTTTTTTTCTTTAAGGTGTTCTAAGTTTCCTTCTATCTTCCTTTCTATTCTTTAGTGACTTAAAAATATATCTGATAACAATTTTTCTTAATTTTTTTCTCCTGAAAAATATTCTTAATTTTTGGGGAGCTTTCTTTTGCCCTGCGTAAGATATTCTGAGTTTTCAGTTAGTTTCTTTTAACATTTGAAAAAGCATTCTACTGATTACTCCTAGACTCTATGCTTTTTTAAAAAGAGAAATGTGCTGGTTTTCAAGTTTGCTTTTATAGTCTCCAGTGTTCTCGGTGTTCTTGGTTTTAGCAGAATCGTTGAATGTGTTAGTGCGAAACTGAGTTGAACTTGATTGGAACGTATTCATTTTCTTTTGGGGGTGGTTTGAAGTTTATCAAACTAGAGAAGCTTTCAGTTTGTACTTACGTCAGTACTCTTCTCAGATCCAATCTTTTCTTTCTGTCCGTTTGAGACTCAACACTAAATGCCAGATAGTATCCTCGTGTATTTACAGATCCGTGGGATTTGTTACAATTTGTTTGCTTTTCATTCTGTTGTCTCTGCAGTGTTCAGACTGGACACCTTCAGTGTTTTACCTCCCAGTGCATGGAGCAAATGCGTTGCACCCCACCCCCACCCCGTCATGGGAACTGTATTTGTAAATCAGAAAGTTATATGTGAACATATTCTATCTTTTATTTCCCCGCTGATTTCTATCTTTTTCATTGTTTATCTCTAGGGTGCTTCTCTTGTCCCTTGCCTCGGCAGAACAGAAGGTTTGACACCTTTGCCAGGTAGTTCCCCTGGCTTATCTTTTTCATTAATTTAAGATTTTCCTAGACAGCAGGTTACCAAGAAGAGACTTGATACCCTATGAGCATATATAGGGGGAGGTAATTCCCCACAGGAACAGTCATAGGGGAGGGGAATAAGGGGAAAATGGGAGGGAGGGAAGAATGGGAGGATACAAGGGATGGGATAACCATTGAGATGTAACAAGAATAAATTAATAAAATAAAAAATTAAAAAAAAGATTTTCCTAGTTCTTGATATGATACACAAGTTCTAAATAGAGGACCATATTTGCGGAATTCTACTAGGAGTCTTTGAATACTATTTAAACCTTGCACTTAGCTGGCTTTCTGTAGCACATTTGCAGCACAGGAGAAGTGGAGGGGCCTGGTGACTGAAAGTCTGGTGTCCATCCTTGTCTTTCAGGAGTGTGTCAGCACATGAGGGACGCCTTTGCACTGCTAAGAAGGTCCCCGTCAACTCTGTCTCTCAAGCTTCACTGCCGTTCCCCACTCATACTCATGACACTATAGAAATAGAGATCCCTTTGCCATCACAGTGTGATGATAGAAGTCTTTAGATTCTGCTTGGCCTTCTTGATATGACTTGAGGGTGGGGTGTCACAAAGATAAGTGGCAAGGGTGGATCTTGGGAGCTAGCTGGTAGTCTGTGCTTGCTGGTGTTGGTGGGGAAAAGGCTATACTGCATTTAGTACAGATACAAAACGTTTATACATGCATATGTATGCATGCATTTATTTTCTACTTATCCCATAACCAGAACTGCTAATTATGAGTATTGTTGTATTTTTTTGTTGTTGTTTTATGATCTTGGAGGAGAGAATTTTGTAAATTTTTTTCCTTATGAAATATTACCGTGTAGATTCTCATAGGTGACTTTCTCAGACTGTATGAATGTATTTTCCAGACTGGCTCCTGGAGGGTGCCTCAGGTCAAAATAGCGTATTGTTCGATCTGTTTAATAAATCCCATGGAAAGCTTCTGCGTGTTCATTAGTCACTGTGTGGTTTGAGTAGGTGTGGGGAGAATTTTATGTATGTTCCATGTCCTGGTCATATTATCTCTAAGTGGGCTACCCAAGTGCTCTCTCACAGCCTTTCTAACCTCTGAACTGTCTACAGTCTCAGCATCTTCCTCTTATGCATTCTTTCCCTGTATCCTTTTGCTAAACTTCAGACTACCCCACCATTTTATCTTTGCCAGCTCTACAGCTTCCCTTCAATGAGTATGTAACAATCTCCATTAATTTTACATTAAACAATAGACCTAAGGGTAAAGCTCTCTCCTATCCCAAAGAAACTCTTTTCCATCCTCTCCACGGGCAGAGCTCTGGAGTTCTTTGCTTTGATAACCTGCATTTTCCTCTGTATTGCAATACTGCATTACCCATTGCTTAGAGCCAGACAGAAAAGCCACTTATCTGGGAGTGCCATGCCAACTCCGTGCATAAGCACTAGGGACAAACTGGATGGCCACTCCTCCAGGTATTGACTCTACTCCTGTGATGAGGCTCTGGAATGTAGAATCTTAGCGTCCCCAGTCAGCTGTGGGTTTCTTCCCTCCAAATAGGAACTGAGTGGAATAAGATAGTGGAACACGGATGTCTGTCCCAGCTGTGCTTGCCTCCAATACAGCCTCTGCAGGGGCAGAGTAAGCAAGACTGTGCGCTTCTCTTTTCACAGGCCAAGATTTAAAAGGAAATATAGTCTCTTTGGCAACTATGAATAGGGCCTTTGGGCTCTGGCTTCTAAAACAGAGGGCTATAGATAACAAAGGCCAATGGGGGTCTATTGTGACTCAAACACCATGGATTTTTTTTGATGTTTTTGAAGCTTAGTACATTTTCTCAGGTAGACATTTCTCCAGTTGCTCTTGCCTCACCTCTGATCTGTGTTTAGCTAGGCTTCCTTGAGAGGAAAAGAAGGGAAGACGTTCTCTTTTCATTCCTGTAAGTATGTAGAGCCGTGTTAGCCTGGAGAAGCATGCAGCATCACATGTGCAATAGGGTGAAATGCTGACTGGAGGTTTTGAACAAATGGGGCATGTGGACATGAGGGGAGCCAGGTAATGATTCTTACAGCTGCTACACAAATATGGATTTGATGAAGAGATGGGAAACAAGGGTATTGATTGAGAACTCCTAAAACTGAGTAGATTGTCTCATCAGCCATCTCATTTACCACTTGTTCAGAAGGTAAAGCTATTACAAATGAATCTACAAAGACTTATATTTAAATGATAATGGTGACATTTGGATAGAAAAGAGGAGAAAATATTAAGGAGGAAATTTCTATAGTTTTTCGGCAGTGCGTTGCCTGATGAAAGGGAAGGAAAAAAAAAATGAAGAAGCAAAGGTCACGTCGAGTTCCTAAGGCAACCAGCCTTGTTGCCATTTACAGAAACCAACAATTCAGATAAAGGCTTATGGGTGTGATTATTCGCATCAATGAGGATCAAATGCCACTGCTTCATAAAGAGGGTCCCCTTGCATGTGGCCATTGTAGGCTTGTTTCTAAGTTTGAGGAGAGGAGCTCCTGCTTGATGGAGGTGTAGGATAGATTGCTAAAGCAGCGCAGAAGGAGAGCCAGGAGCTTCTAGGAGACCAGTAGATGAAGAACAGAGAAATCATCTGTAGCAAGAAATAGAAACAAGAGGATAGCTGTGCTGCCTTTGCAATTGACAGAGTAGTTGTACGCTACACAGTCTTATTATCAATATTTCAATTGTCCTTTTTAAAGATTTCACAGACACTGGCAACTTGGAAGAGATTAGACATAGCCAACGGCACCATTGTTGAATTATTTCGCATGAAAATAGGTTTTCCTTTTGTAATATCTTCTAAACATCTCTCCCCGTGACCTAATACAGAAATAAACTACAGTGCTGGTGTTACATTTATCTGACAACTGGCACAGCCTAGAGCAAGCAGAGCCTCAGCTGAGGGATTTCCCAGATCACACTGGCCTGTAGGCATGGCTGTGAGATCTGGCCTTGATTGTCTGCTGACGTACAAGTTTGCAGGCCATACTGTAGGCAGCATCATTTCCTGGCATGGTGGGCCTGCTCTATGTAAGATGCTACCTAAGTGTGAGCCTGTTTGACATGGCAAGCATCCTTCTTCAATTGTTTCTGCCTCCAGTTCCTGCTTGAGCACTTCCTTTCACTCCTTTAATGATGGAAAGCACCTGTAAGGTGGAAGAAATCCATTTTCCCATGAATTGCTTTTGGTCAGACTGTCTTATCACAGTGACAGGACGAAACTAGAACATACAGGTGTGTAGCAGTAGAGAGCTCAGCAGCCTCTCTCCTGCTTCTGTTTGTCCCCATGCATGTGTTTAGGGCAGGTTGTCATAGCCTTTCCTGAAATTCTGTGCTTCTTAGTTCAAAGCTTAAGGATATATTAAGTCTAATCATCAGGATATTTGAGGGGGGCGGGTTCAAGACAGGGTTTCTCTGTGTAGCCTTGGCTGTCCTGGACTCACTTTGTAGATCAGGCTGGCCCCAAACTGCTCACAGAGATCCTCCTGCCTCTACCTCCCCAATGCTGGAATTACAGGCATGTACCACCACGTCTGGTTCTGTCTGGTTTAGGCTATTTCTTAAATGGGTCATTTTACTTGGGTACTTAAGATTTGCTTTAGACTCTACTTTCTAGTACTTTGTGTTTCTATTACACATTTTTCTATAGCTTTCTCTTGTCCATACATATACTGAGTCCTATAGACAAAGCTAGCTCAGTTCATGTGCCCCTCAAAGAGAAAGCATCATCATATTACATACTTTGAAGTGACAGTAATACAGGTGGTGTTTACTAAGCCCTTGCTAGTCATCAGCTAGGCTCTTGAGTATTTTTTCACATCAGCATGTTTGCTCCTTACCCACACACTCTGCTCAGTAGTCAGTTCACATGGTGATCCCATCCAGGTTTACATAACGCAGAGGTAGGCTTCACCAGTTCTGACTCTGCAGCCAGCACCGCAAAAACCCACATTGTCACAGCCATCAGTTTCCTTATTTGCATAAGTAGGATTATTCTAAAACCTTGAAAGAGGACCTGGAGAGACAGCTCAGTGATTAACAGTGAACTCTGCTCTTGTAGAGGCCCATAGCCCACTCCCAACACCCATGTCAGGTAGCTCATATCTGCCTCTCACCACAGGTTCAGGGACATTCAACACCTTTGTCCTCCTCAGGACATTGTGTGCTCGTGCACGTGTGGGCACACACACACAAACACACACACACCTTTTTAATTATGTAACACTGAAAGAATGGGTTCTTGCTCAGACCCAAAATACTTGAAGGTTAAAATATGAATCGAGTGGTGTTCTGCTAAAAAGAACTCATAGTAAAAGTCCAACAGGGTCAATAAATGTGAACTTAATCAACAGAAGAATCTGAAAAGCAGTGATGGAAAGGAAGAGGGAGCTTGCAAATGGATTTTCAAATCAGTGTCACCTTAAAAGCATGTCTGTCCTTCATTAATAGTGTTTTTCTCTGCCCCCCCCCCCCACTACCCACTACCTCCTTTTTGGTAAAATTAGTTTCCACTTTTCAGTTTTATTTTTCTGTTTGCTGAACTCTTCCACTGGTTATTTGATCCTAGCAAGGAAAAACTCTCAAGCCAGCAGGACACTTGCATATAGATTGTGCTCAGCATGTAAAGCTGTTAGATGTAAGAGACATGAGCTCATTTATCTCTGTCATGTTCCACAACAAAAACACAGGTAGCCCTCAAATAGTCCATCCCACTGCACACTTCAGACAGAAGCTCTGCAAGCAAGGAAGAGAGGCTGGAGCCTTGGGATGTCCACTCAGGGTGAGCAGACAGCCTTCCATGTTCAGGTATGATAGTTAAGTTATTTACATCAACTGTTCGGCTCAAGTCCTGGCTACAAAGCCAGCTGGTATTTGTCATACTGAAAGTGGTATTTGGAAAACTTGTTAGATTTTTTAAAATGGCTTGGCAGCTGCCAGTTGAAAAGAAGCAGTCATGCCCAGGAACATGTTGAATCCCAGAAAATACATAAGTAAGTGTTAATCATTAGCAAGGAGAAAGACATGTCTAAGGCTCTAACAATTAGCACTCAAAGGCTGGGCCTGTGCGGCATATGATTTAGTCAGTTGCTACAGTACACTTTTATGAATTTTGTTGTGGAAAGTTAGCCAAAAATGTTGCTTTGCTTCTCATATGCACTTTGTCTTTCAATGCCATGATCAGCCTCACAATAACCAGGTCACAGGAGCACATCTGAAATGTCCTGCATGGAAAATGAATGATAACATGCTCGTATACTCCAGGCGAGACTGAGGTCCTTCCAGATCAAGCCCTACAGATTACACAAGCAGCCAGCTATGTAAAAGCCATTTTTCCTTTGGGACTAGATGTGAACATGTATATTTTATCCCACCTTGCTCATTGGTATCCGTACAAAGAGGATGTGGAAAGGGAAGGGGAAATTTGGCATTAGTGATTCTTACTGCTCATTGGAGTGGCCAGCGGATTTCCCTAATCCCTAATGCCATAGCAACTCCTCACTAGTTGATCAATTCTTTAAAGATACCAGGGTAACTCAGCACAACAGCGAGAACAAATATCATTAATTTTTATTTGTATGATGACCTTTCAGAATCCCTGCCCTTAAAATACAAGAAAAATGCAGATCCTTTCACAAGAGTCACATGTTTAATCAAATTATTATTTGTTAATGCTATTTACTAGAGTTCTCTTGGAAAGAGTGTATGAGCACTTTGAACCCTAATTAAAATTGTGATTTTTTTTTTTTTTTAAGGTTTTGATTTTGGCGACTACTTAAGTTTGTGGACATTTTCCAAATATTTCCACCCACGGAAATTTGCTTTTAATTATTGAATAAAAAAGAAAACATTGAGCCTAGTGATTCTATCACAGCTGCATGGATTGTGTCCACATGTCTTGTCCAAGCCACTGCCAGGCTTTGGGAAAGAAATGGAAAAGAGAGAAACCAGTGTCATCTCCCACCGAAATAGGGAAGAGCAGAGGTGGTACTGTGTGAATACTGCATGGAATGCATGGAACTATTAGCCGAGTGGTTCTCTCACTGAGTAATTCTTATAGAATCAGGAAATAGGAAAATGGTGCTGAAGCCAGTAGACTCAATTTTCTTAATCAAAATATTTTATTAACAACTTATTGACTGAGCCTACGTCAATTATAACGATTTACCAAAACAGTAGGAAATGAGGATTAGTTGACACAAAAACAAAACCTTAAGGATATCAGTCCTGAAGAACGATTCTCCGATCAGGAGCCACAGGATTTCTTCCACTGGAATCTGAGGTAACCAGACCCCAGAGCCTCAGCAGGAGCTGGAGCTCTGAAGCCTTCCCTCAAGTGGTTTTCTCTAGGAGCGTCTTGAAGGGCAACGATGAACCGCCAGTTCTATTCAAGTCTTCAATCCCCACCGCCGCCAGTTCTGGGCTCATTTATATAGCTCCTCCCAGAGTCTGCTCACAGGATCTTTTTCATCTGATAGCAATTAAGCTCCTGCACGAGGTGGTTGCCCTTCTAGTGAATTCACATCACCTGTTCTCTCACTAGACCGTTCGATCCCACACTTGGGATCCTAAAGAACAGGTTTCTCTCCTTCAGAAGTCCTCTGTGAAAGCCTCTTCTTTTTGTCTTGACACAGTTCCAGTTAGCATAGTTCTGAAACGCCATATTTGGGGGGGGGGGTTATACAAATCAGACACCCTCACTTTAAAACGGGTGGTTTTACATAGATTATTTATCTCTACAAACATTTTGTTTCCTGTCTTCAATTCATTTCTTAGGATCCTCATTATTGTTGTTCCACTTTATTAGATTTAAATAATCTGATTTAAGCTCGGGTACACTGGCAGGTTTGCACAGCCTATGTTCAGCACTGAAGCCGGGATAGAGAGTCCAGGGGATGACAGGGAGTAAGCAGATCAAACACAAAAGTGTGTAAGGGATAGCTGCACACAGCTCAATGGTAGAATGGGGTCCAGGGCCCTGGGTTTAATTCCTGGTGTTTAAAAAATGGAAAAAGTAAAAACATGGTTTGCTCTATCTGTGTTCAACCTTGCATAGGACTTAGGGACCCACAGCAGTAACTCACGTCACTATTTTTGCTCTAATCCAAGGGCCTGTAGGTCTCTGCAGAGTCCTTACATAGACCTTTAGAGGCAGAGGCTCAGCCATGAGTATGTACCACAGTACCTCAAAAACAAAACAAACAAAAAGCACTGAGTCAGTACAGAGTAGCTGCTGCATCATGGTGTCCAGACACTTTCTGTCGCTCTGTGTTTGCATCTCTGTGCCATCCGCAGTGCTGAACACGAGCTGAGCACATTTATGTTCATAGGCTTAATTTAGATTCTTACATATATAAAAAATGGAACCATAGTAATGAAAATCTTAAGGACTAATGTTAAGGAATTCTACTAGACAATGCTTCGCAGATGAGTGCTGCTTGCCCTATCAGTGTCTGAGTAACTGGATAAATAGTTCTTTCAACTTTGAGTTATTTTGTTTGCACAGATATCTGAGCTTCCGCTCAGGATCAACACATTGCATTCCGCTGCTTTCAAATCTGGATCAATGGCCATGCTTCTACATGCAGAGCCACAAATGTGGCCACCTACTCAGTTGACAGTGCCTTTGTGTGTAGCTCCATCTTCTCCTCAACCCACTGTAACGGTCTGGAAAGATACCAAGGCCCCAGCTAGCAGCTTCTGTTGGGTCCACGCTAGTAATTCATCATATATGTCCCCAAGACTCCCTGACTCAATCAGAACTTCTGAAAAAAAATATATATCATTGATCTTATAAATAAAAAGCTGAGTTTTTCCACATTTTACAAATTATAAAAGTAGGACATTAACATCATATAAAAGGCTGGGTCTTTTTTTTTTTTTTTTTTTTTTTTTTCCAGCCAAAGGCTTGTAGTCCATCACTTTCTGAGTTTGCATGCTCCAAAGAAGTCCAATTTGATGGCTCCTAGAGGACAAATACAAAGACACCATGAACAACATTGCCTGGTAGAATTAGCTAAAGAGAAAATTGGATCTTCTTTCATTTGGGTAACATTTACCAGTCTTTCCACAGAAAAAAAGAAGTAACTTTTTGGTTTTATTTTCTGAAATGTACAACAGGTGCACACACACACACACACACACACACACACACACACACACACACACACTGAAGGTCAGCATGTGTGTTTACAGGAAGACTCAGTCATGGCCATCCACATTAAGGAGATTGTCTTGTCCCTGGGGGTAATGAAAAAATAAACAGAGAGAACATCCGATCACTCAACGGTGCACAAATTACCAGCATATATGAAATATTTCAGTTTTATGTGAAACTCTAATTTGTTTTGCCTCTTATTCAACATGAACCTCAGCCCTGTGTGTTGGAGCCCATGCTGCTGTCACTTCATTAGGGTACGTATCTGAGGCAGAGATGCCTAATATCTAATTTCTTTTTCTGTCTGACATACACGCACACAAAAAACTGCAAGGGAAAGTCTACATTTCCTTACTCTTCTCTTTTGTTAAAAAGGAATAACTAAATGTAGAGGACACACAGCGGGCACCGGAGGAGAGATTTGTGGTAATTTGAGGAGAGTGACTCCCAGGCAGACTGGGCTTGCTATGTGATCCTTTGGAAATGCCAGGAATTTTACATTTCTGAAGAAAGTTAGTTCTCCCGACACAGAGCAAAGGGGGCTCATCCTCCACACTCCCGTGCTTGAAGTGGAGTCGCACAAAAAAATCTTGAGAGAATTACCCTTTCCCTTGATTATCACACAAATAATCCTCATTAACAGCATTGTGAGAGTTTCCTGGGCCAAATGAGACGATTACATACATTCAGCCTGTAACAAAGCTCTAACTTCTCCCCATTATCTCATTATCGGCATGATTCTGACAGTACTGAATTAAAAAGAGGGGAGAGAGAGAGAAAAGGAAAGAAAGGAAGGAAGGGAGGGAGGAAGGAAGGAAGGAAGGAAGGAAGGAAGGAAGGAAGGAAAGAAGAGACCATTAAAATTCTCTCCCCACCTTATTGGGCTAAAGAGATTAAACCAGAACAAGAAATGTTGTCTTTTGGGGGGTAAATTTTTATATGTTTAAACATAACATTTCTTCATGTGGCTCTTCATGTGGTTACAGCCTGGGAGGCTGAGGGCAGCGGCTACTATTCTTCTTCCTCTTTCTCTGGTATTCCCAGCATAGTGGTGAGGGTGTGGCTTCCAACCGTCTTCATGGGCAGACATGGGGGAAAGGGTACAAGAGACCAAAATGGTACATCTACGAATCACAAGACTGTCTCAAGGTAGAGTCCAGCCGGCAGCCCTGTGTGAGAGATCAATGCCAGGACATGCCACCTCCTCCATCTACACAGTCTCTACTCAGCTTTGAACTCAAGAACCATCTTATTTATTGTATTTTTCAGCAAGGGAGAAAATAGATTCTTAAAAAAAAAAAAAATGGTGGACGATAGCTTTTACTCCATTTCAGGAAGGAAAAATTGACACACAGCCTGCCTCTCTAACCTCATCTAACATATGTCTATAGCCTATGGGACAGGTCTATAGCCTATGGGCATGCCTGGGGGTGGGGGTGGGGGATGGGGTGCCTGAACGGTCATCTGAATAAATCCACCATCCAGAAGAGTGTGAAAGTAGAAAACCAAAAAAGAAAAAAAGAAAAAAAAAAAAAGGAATGTGGAAAACCATGAGGCTAGATTTATTGTTGTTGTTGTTGCTGTTTACATAGAGGCAGGAAAGGGAAGAGGAAACATCGGCCAGTTCATCATGAACTCCTTGGGACCATCCTGAGTCTCACTGGTGTCCACATTTGTGTTTACTTTTTATGGAAGAAAGGCAATTATCCCAGTTTAGTTTATTTTATAAGAAGCTGGATGTGAAGGCAACTTTTTAAATCATTACTAGAAACTTCTACTTTCAACTCTAAATCCAGAGGATACAGAAGTTATCCCTCTTTTAGGAGCCAGAAGAGTCAAGGACATAGCAAGTCAGGCTCATAGGGGCTCACAGAGAATGAACTGCCAACCAGAGCATGCATGGGCCTGACCTAGGCTCTCTACACACATGTTACAGTTGTGTAGCTTGGTCTTCGTGTGGGACTCCAAACAGTGGGAACAGGGGCGGTCTCTGACTCTGTTGCCTGTCTACAGGGTTGCCCTGTCTAGTCTTAGTCTTAGGGGATGTTCCTAGTCTTACTGCAACTTGATAGGCCAGAGCTGGTTGACATCCGTGGGAATCCTGGCCTTTTCTGAAGAGAAATGGAGGAGTGGATAAGGGTGGTGGGCGAGGCTGGGTAGAGGGGAGAAGGGCAAACCATGGTTGGAATGTAAAATAGTAAATAAATAGAAATGGTTTCTCTAGTTCCGTTACCAGCTATGGATCTTGAATGGGTTCCTTTTCTCGACTAGTTAAAGAATTAAAAGGCAGGACCAGATAGTAGTGGGGGAAGTCTCAGTCACAGCAGAAGGAATCTCCTGGTATAGAAAGGCTTTCATTAGGGGTGAGGAAACACACACACACACACACACACACACACATACACACACGCACGCATGCACAGAGAGAGAGAGAGACAGAGACAGACAGACAGACAGACAGACAGACAGACAGACAGACAGACAGACAGAGACAGAGACAGAGGCAGAGGCAGAGACAGAGACAGAGAGAAAAGAGAGACAGAGAGAGAGAGACAGAGAGAGAGACAGACAGAGCGAGCAGAGAGACAGAGAAAGCAATGCATACACAGAGAAATACCTTCTTTGGTGTATAATGGGAGGCTGGTGAGGCAAGCCAAAGCCTGCACTCCCCAATAGGGCTGGGGGTTTTAAGGGTCTTTGAAGGATCTTTGAAGGGCTTTAAGGGTCTTCTTCCCCCAATTTAGGCTGATCAGTTTGAACAAAGACAGGGAGCCTGATAGGACAACAAGTGTGGGCTATACATGTCCTGGCTTGACCTTTAACTGTGAACGATGCACAGGCCAGGGGCACTACTGATGAAATTAAAAACCGAACCGAAACAAAACAAACAAACAAACAAACAAACAAAACATCCTGGCCTTTTTCTTAGGTCAGGAGGATGAAGAAGCTAGTCAGCTATTTTATTACCCAGTCATGAGGCCTCCCTCTAGCTGTCTGTCTAATGGGGAATTTGTCCGACAAGAAAAGCTGGAAAATTAAGGACCAGTGTCCTCTTTTTTTCCCTGAAGCCATCATCACACTGGGGATAAAGAATAATGAACCCTGAGAGCAATGGAAACAGCCAGGTAGAGACGACTGGCAGCTGGCCTGGCCAGGAGCAGCAGAGCTGGAGTTCAAGATCTGGTCCTTTTCCTGACTTTTTGGAGGCTGAATGAGAACTCCCTGCTGGGACTGGGGCTCTCCTAGGATCTGTAGTAAAAAGAAAAGTTGTTTTTAAGGCCATTGAATCTAGGAACCACATCAAGTTTTCCTGATAAATAGCTAAGATCTTCACAGGGTTCTCAGAAAGAGAAATGAAAAATAATCCTAAGAAAGGCATCCATAGTAGGCTCCTGGCAGGACATGGAGGTGACTCTAGCAATACTCCTAGTAGCGAGGATCAGGTAAACTGAAGAGGACACACTCTAACTAGACAGGACTCCTAGTGGAGGGAGGGTAACACCAACCTACCCACAAAAAATTTTGAACCAAAATGTACCCTGCCTACAAGATGTACAGGGATAAAAATAGAGCAGAGATTGAGGGAATGTCCAACCAATGCCTGACCCAACCTGAGACCCATCCCATGGGAGAGATCCAATCCCAACACTATTAATGATGCTCTGTTATGTTTGCAGATGGGAGCCAAGCATAGCTGTCCTCTGAGAGGCTCCTCCCAGCACAAAGCTGATGCTGAGAATCTCAGTCAAACATTGGGCGAAGTATAGGGAGTCTTGTAGAAGAGTGAGCGGAAGGATAGAAGGACCTGGAGGGGACAGCAACTCCACAAGAAGATCAACAGAGCCAGCTAACCAAGGCCTAGTGGGTCTTGCTGAGACTGAAGCACCAACCAAGGACCCATGCATGGACTGGACCTAGGCACCCTACACAGATGTAGCTGATGACCACCTCTGTCTTCATGTGTGTTCCCTAGCAAGGAAAGAAGGGGGCTGTCTCTGACATGGACTCTTTTGCCTGCTTTTTGATCACTTCCCCCGGTGGAGCTGCCTTGCCAGGCCATAGTGGAAGAGGATACACTCAATCCTAGATGTGACTTAATTTGCTGTGGGGGGTTGGAGGGGGGCTCTCATTTTCTGAGGTGCAGGGGAGAATGGGAGAAGAGAAAGGAAGGGTGGGACCCCAGGAGGAGAGGAGGGAGTGTGCTATGACCGGCATGTAAATTAAGTAAGTTAGTAAGTAAGTAAGCAAGCAAGTATATGCTAGTGAACATTTGCTACCCAGGGAAAACAGTGGATTTATCCAGGCTCTTACCCTAGCTAAAGAAGGCCATTCCTCACACTCCATCCCTGTTTATTCCCCAACTGTATCCCCATCTAGCCTTGGTTCCTAGATTCTGTGTGCATGTGTGTGTGTGTGTGTGTGTGTGTGTGTGTGTGTGTGTGTGTGTGAGAGAGAGAGAGAGAGAGAGAGAGAGAGAGAGAGAGAGAGAGAGAGAGAGAGAGAGAGAGAGAATAAATGTGTATGTACAGTCAACTGAGGTCATTACTTCAAGGAAATGAATTAAGAATGCTGCGGCCTAAGGGTCAGAAAGTGGAGGTCTGCCTGCAGAGGTATCGTGCTGAAAGTGTCTAGGACACACAGAGCCCAGAGTAAAGGGCTAACTAAAAATCTGGTTCTTAATTGGAAGCTTATAGAACATTCCCCTTTCCCATGACCTACTCTGACACCGGCAAAGCTTCTGAACAATTACAACGTAGAGCAGCTGAAACAAGAACAAGGCCTGAGTCTCTGAAGGGAATCCAGAAAAGACCAAGGTCAGCACTCAAGGATTCTGAAGCCCTGATCATCTATAGCTGTGAACAACACTAAGCACAGTCTACCTTCTGGCTGGATTAACAAAAACTTTTACAACTAAGGACTATTTAAACCTCCAGCCAAGAAGCAAGCAAAGAAAACCCCAAATCTTAAAGGCAATGCTCCTGCTTGATCAGACCTTTCTTAACATAGAGGTTAGAACGATTTGGGAATTTGAAATAATTCTGACTAGCATGTAAATAATTGCAATGGAAATAGTTTAAAAAAAAAAAAGTACAAGAACAGATAGGCAACAAGCAGAAGTGGAAATATGGGGAATGTAGAAAAGGAAAGTGCCTGAAGCCAGCAGCAGAAATGGAAAATGTCCTTGGTGGACTCTTTGGCACAATGGGAGGCAAGTTACTCAACAATAGAACAATACATTTCCCAATCTAAAATAAGAAAAGCATAAAGATTTAGAACATCAGAACATTCCAGAACTGTGGAAACTTTAAAGGTGTGAGCTATATGCATAATTGAAAGGCCAGGTGGAGAAGGAAGAACAAAAAGCAAAGGAAATATTTAAAATGCTTATTTCATGTCAGAGCTGCAGATTCAGGAAACACTGAGTCCTGGGCCACCCCATGCAGCTCGCTTCAAACCACAGTGAACAAAAGTGGTGAGAAATCTCCTAAAGCCAAAGTCACCCAACATTTCTGAAACACAGCACAGGCCATGCCTAGTCCCAGGGGCTCTCAACCTCCTTAATGCTGTGATCCTCTAATACCACTCTTCATGTTGTGGTGACCCCCAACCATAAAAGTATTTGTGTTGTTACTTCACATCTGTAATTTTGCTACTGTTGTGAATCATAATATAAACATGTGATATGCAGGCTATCTGATAATGTGACCTCTGTAAAAAGGGTCTCAACCCACAGGTTGAAAACTGCTGGCTTAGGGGACATCCACAGTTTTCAGCAAACCAAACAAGTCACACAAAAAAAAGACTGATTTCTTGATCACACGGGCTAACCTGGTACCTGAAAAGCTCTGGATAAGGCAAAGCAGATACTGTATTTTTCAAGACCCACAGATATCACAGCATGTAAACTGAGTCTCAAACTATGTGAACAAATGAAAAAGATATTACTTAGGAGGTTTTCTGATCCGAGGACAGAATGCAGATTTGGACAAACCACTGAAGGGGCCTGAGAAAAAGTTGTTGACCGAAGTCACTTTGGAAATAGGTGACATTGGGATTTGTAAGAAGAGGACAAAGGGAAACACTATAGTTTGCGTTTATTCCTCATGGGAGTAAAAGTTAGCAGTCAGAAAGCAGGGAGCTAAGTATTCAGTGTGTGAGCCTGGAGGGACAGGCATTCCCTACATAAACCATAACACTCATGGACAACCGTAGATTCTGCTTGAGGGCACAGGGTCAGCATGAAAAGTAGAGAAGACTTAGCCTCCACAGGCATCTGTCACCATCCTGTAACGGTGGCAAAGGACATTCACACAAAGCTACTCAAGAGCTGTGTCCTCCCTTTCCGCTCCTAGTTAGCACTGCTGTGTGGAGAATGCTCAGTGCTGAACTCTCATCTACAGTAACTTTTCTGAGAACTCTGTTGCTAATGGATGATCAGAAGGATCTCTTGTGGATGGGGGCCACTGCAAGCTCTATGACTGCTTCATTAATTAAAAAAGGGAAAACTCTAAGAACTTAAAATACTAAGTAATCCCAAACCATCCAGTGGCTATCCTGGACTGGCTTTGTAGGCCAGGCTGGCCTCAAACTCATACAGATCCGTCTGCCTCTGCCTCTCAAGTGCTGGGATCACAGACATGTGCCACTTTGCCTAGTTTTTCCTTTTTAATCTTAACTTCTTATTTGTTCAATTTCCTGGGAAAGGAGAATTTTGTATTTGAGTGAAGTACTTCTATTCATTGACCTTTGCATATTTTTTCTACATATAAGATAACTTACTGTCTAAGGGGATGGAAAACTTTACCTGGTTGCCTGGTTGTAAATTCCAGCTCTGTTCTTGCTAAGGATACTTACGTAGACCTGGAAAAATAGACCAAGGGCCAGAGTGATTTTTTTAATATAACACTGAAGCATTGTCTAGAAGGCTTATCCAAAGAGCATCTCCTGCCCAGGAGACCACTGCTACTCTCAAACATTTTAATCTCAAGACACTTATCCATGTTAATTAATTATTGGGGATACTAAAGACCTTTTCTGTTGGTGTATGTTTATTTGATATGTCATATTACGTATTAAAATTTTAAATATTTACAAAATCATCTATTAGTCAGGTTTCTGGACTTGGACAAAATATTTGAGAAATCCAACTTAAAGGAGGTCAGACTTATTTTGGCTCATGCCTCCCAACCTTTTGTCCCATGGTTAAATGGTTACATTTTCTCTGGGCCTGTGGATGAGGTAGAATATTATTGTGGGGGCACTTGGTGGGAAGAGAGGAAAATGAGATGGAACAAATCTACTCTTTGTGGGCATGACCTGTGATCTTTGTCCTCTAACTCAACCTTACCTCCCAATAGTGTCATCATCTAGGATAATACAATATTCAACAGCTTGAAAAGCAAACATTTAGAAGTTCATTTCCATGATTTCCATGGGTGAGGAAACAGCTTTTTAAAAATATATATTAGTTACTGTTCTATTGCTGAGACATCATGACCAAGGTAACTTATAAAAGAAAATATTTAAATTGGAGTTTGCTTACAGTTTCAGAGTGTTAGTCTATGACCATCATTGTGTCAGCTTACAGGCAGGCATGGCACTGAAACATTAGCTGTGAGTTACCTGATCAGCAGGCAGAGAAAGGGAGAGAGGGGGTGGGGCATGAGCCTGCTGTGAGCTTTTAAAATCTCAGAGCCCACCTCCAGTGCTCTACTTCCTTCAGTGAGGCCACATCTACTCAACCAAGGCCACAGTCACTAGTCCTTCCCAAACAGTTTCTATAAAGGGAGACCAAACATTCAAACCTATGATCCTCTGGGGGCCACTCTCATTCAAACCACCACAGATACTTATGTCTTACAATGTCTATGTTGGATAGTTTTACATCAACCTGACACAAGTTAATCATTTTGGAAGAGGGAACTTCAGTTGAGAAAATGGCCCCACCAAAATGGCCTGTGGGCAAGTCTGTAATGCATTTTCTTAATTAGTGATTAGTGTGGGAGGGTGCAGCCCATTGTAGGTGGTGTCACCCTGGGCTGGGGTAGTCCTAGCTAGATGCTATAAAACAGCAGAGTAAGCAAGCCATTTGGAACACGTCAGTAAATGATATTCCCCCTTCATATATATTCCTTACCTTGAATTTCTGACCTGATGTCTTTGGATGATGGACTACAAACTATAAGATGAAATAAAACCCTCCCTCCCCAAGATGATTTTGGTCATTGTGTTTTATCACAGCAATAGACAACACCTATGCCATCAAGTTGTTGGTCAATGCTGTGTTCTTAGACAAAGGTTCAAAAGGAGACAGAATATCTACTTCCAGTCTTGTCTGAGCCAGAAAACTCCAGAAGATTCTAGAGGAATGAGCCAATGGTAGTGAGAGAAAATAAGATTCAAGTCAATGTTTTCACCATGTACTCAAAACTGTCATTATATAACTTCAGCTTTATTTAGTGAGTGAAACAAACAACCAGAAATGAGAATTGTACAAGGTTTTTATTTTATTAACTGAAAGCATGGTATGTCATGGAGGGTGTTTGCTGTAAATGTTTTTGGTTTTTTCCTCACATGGCCTCTGAGACAAGAGCCACTCCCAAGCCTTTTGCACTCTCTTTGAACTCTGGATGGCCAGTTCAACTTAGCTGTTCTGGCCCAAACTCTTCTCCATGATGACTGATTATAAAATGCTTCTGACTGAATTGCTCTGTTCAGCCTCATGCTAACTTTCGTAATATGTTTTACTCCGCTGGTTCCTTCTCACTCTCTGGCTTGTTCTGTCTTCATCTGTGGCTAGCTTGTTCTCTGTGCAGCCTGTCTCTGTAAAAATGTCCTGGTTAAAAAAAAATCTCTTCTCACTTCGTTTTTGTTTTTAAGTAGCCTCTCTTTCCTGACCTGTTATCTTGAGAATTAGGCATATCCTATCCCTGATTCATTCTGTCAAATCTTTCTCTGACTCATCATTTTGTCTGCTCCTCAATTAGATGTCACTTTCAAACATGGCTGATTCTTTCTATAAAGTAACCTTAACTTCATTGGTTGGGTTTAAAGGTGTGTACTAAGGGTGTGTTGGCATTCCAGCTGGATCACATAGACCTAGATGGTCTTTGGATATGATCTGAGGTTAGAGCAACCATGTTGCTGGATTAAAATTCCTCTACAGCCTGCCTTGCCTCCATGGATAAGGCAAGTATAATAAAAGGGAAGTCAGAAGAAGAAAAAGATCCTAACACATTGGAGTCAAAATCTCTCACATTTGAAAATCTCCTTATAAGGTATGTTTTTAGTGATATTAGAGACTTCAAGGAGGCACACATGAGGAACCCTGACAGGACATCCTTGTTATTTTCATGGCAAAGGGGACCCCTTGGTGGCATTCTCTTAGGGAAATAGCTATTTCCTTTTGAAACATGCAACTGATATATACCTACTGCTAGTATCTACACACTTTTTAGTCAGATATGGATACCATTTAAGATTAAAATATTTTGTTCTAATTTTTCTCTTTTCTTTATATACCTAACTATGTCTGTGCTGTGTGCTCCTTGGCAACTTTTCTCAATGATGCCACATGTTATATTATAAATTGTCTACATTGTATTAGAAATTCTCCTTAGGGTGAAAAATGCACAAAGCACTCAGAGTTATGATTTTAGGAAGTTTAGATGAACCCACTGTACTCATCCAAGATTTCCCACACTCTCTTTTGGGTTTTGTGAAAAGTGAGTAGAGGAAGGGAGCATGTAAAAACATCAGGAAGAGCTCATGCCAGGATGCAATTCCAAATGGGCCTGCAAATGCCCTCTTAGGTGTACTTACTGACTTAGTGTTGGTTATTCCAACATCCATTTACATACCAATTAGTAAGTTACATACTCTCTAGCTATATCCCTGTGACAGTTCAATGGACTGAATGATTTTATCTCCCAAAATCAACATGCTGAAATTCCAACCCTCATGGGATGGCATTAGGAAGTACATCTATTGGGAGGTAATTAGTATCCTGGGTTGCTTGCTCATGGATGGGATATCTGTCTTTATGGAAGACACCTCAGAGAACTTTTGTTTTCTATTTCTAGAAAGTCAGGAGAGAGCAAGAATATAGCAAGAGAGCTTCAGCAGAACCCAACTGTGCTGCACTCTGATCCCAAACTTCCAGCCTCTAAAAGCAAAAGAAATAAATTTCTGTTGTTTTTTTTTTAGATGTATTTATTTATTTATTTATTTATTTATTTATTTATTTATTTATACAGTATTCTGCCTGCATGTGAGCAGAGGGCACCAGATCTCATTATAGGTAGTTGTGAACCACCATATGGTTGCTGGGAATCGAACTCAGGACCTTTGGAAGAACAGCTAGTGTTCTTAACCTCTGAGCCATCTCTCCAGCCCATTTCTGTTGTTTCTATGTCACTCCATCTGTAGTACTTTGTGATGGCAGCCTAGACTGACCAAGTTCTCACAGCAGTCCATTAAAGAGTATTACCATTATCTCATTATACTCAGATGAATAACTTTCTCACCATCCCTTTCATGCCATCCCTATTCACTAATAATTGTACATATCTATAACAGATCCAAGCTCCAAAAATAGGGATGTGAATGCAGTGTGCCATTTCCAAAATCCTAAATAAATAAAACAACTGTGATTCCAGCACTATCATTTGTGTTACAAACCTGAAGGATTCTGAGTCAGTATATTACAGATGGTAACTGGGTATTTCACACTTGGCTCATATACTTTTAGAGCCCATGCTTCAAGCAGAAGTCAAGGGATTATCATAAGGGCCAGTGTCTTACTCACTGTTCGATTGCTGTGAAGATACACTGTGACCAGGGCAACTCTTATAAAAGAGAGCATTTAATTGAGGTCTTACTTAGAGTTTCAGATATTAGCTGGTTATCATCACGTTATAAGCATGGTGGAAATGCATGGCACTCAGAAAAAGCTGAGAGCTAAATCCTGAACCCCAGGCAGAGACACAGAGACATGGAGGCTAGGCCTAGCTTGGGCTTTTGAAACCACAAAGCCCTCCCCTAGGGACACAATTTCTCTAACAAGGCCACACCAAACCCAACAATGCCACAGCTCCTAATCCTTGTAATCCTTTCAAATAAATAGTTCTACTCCATAGTGAACTCAAATATATGAATTCAAATATATCAGCCTGTCGAAACCACTTTTGTTCAACCTGCTATAACCGTATTCCAGTTAAAGGATGATCAGCAACTTGGAGCTTTTGTCAAGTGAAATGTCCAAAGTTCTCTCAATGATGTATTTTCATCAAAATGTATGATATAGCTTTTGTCTTGACAACTTCTGAATAAGGCCTTCTGTTGCCCCCTCACCCTCTCAATAGTCTGCTTTTTGAGTAGCTGCCTCCTCAAGCTTCTTCATAGAAAACTAAATCACTTAATTCCTCTTTCTATAAAATTATTTCAAAACATGAAACACAAATATAGTCCACTTAACCGCTTGCAATTAGAAGAAAGGACAGTCTACAATATGCCCGAGTCCCTGAGGTTTTCAGGGAAGTTGCTCCCCATTGTCCACTTAGTGTCTTAGCCAATCTCATTGTGTCTTAACTACTTGACCAAAATGATCTGCACTTGGGCATTACCCAGAACTGTAGCACTTATTATTTAAGTGAAATATTGTAAATTTCTATGGAAAAGTGAATCTGGAACACTCTCCCTATGTGCTTGAAGACCTGGCTTTGCTAGAAACATATTCCCCCTAAGGTAGCTTGTACCGGCTCATGACATTTCCGTGAAGAGAACTGAAGCAGAAACCAAGCCATTTTTGTTTCCTTTTCCCTCCTTTCCTGGAGTGTGGAAGTGAGATCTCTTCCATGGTTTAAAAGACACTAGAGAAATTCATATATAACTGCTAATTCTGACTATTTTCCAAGAATCTCTGAGAAAACACAGGGCAAGTTTTCAGTGTGGTCCTTGGGGATATGGAACTTGGAAGCCTGAGGTATCATGAGATGCAGCAGAGACATGTTGCCCACAGGACTCCTTTTCTCATACGAGTTCCCTGATGTGCCAGCTTCACGCTTCCTTGGTGGCTCTGGGATGAAGCAGACCTATCCCAGGAGACAGACGACATAGCACTAATGCCTCAGAAAGCAGACTCTAGCTCTCCATTTCCCCTGTGCTGTGACAAACCAAGATGACCCTTCCAGGCTGTTCTAAGACAATTCATTTCCATTTGGAAAGCATCAGTTTTTAGGGATCCTGAGTAAATTTTCTTTTTCGTTGTCTATTTCTCATGAACTTGGGATATTTAATGAGATCTCCTTAGCTTCTACTAAAACCATATTGATGAAAACAATATGACTATCTTTTTATACCAAGTGCACTCTGGAAAGACTACCCCTTCTGTGAGGCGCAGACTGTGCCTCTCATGGAGCAAGCTTGGCTGCGTGAATTTCTGGGCTGAGATAGCTTGCTTGACACTCTTCCTTTCTCGGTTTCTCTGCTGCATCACATCTGTTCCTCTTTGTGTTCCAGACCCAGTAGTGGCCTCTCCAGAAACAGACTTGCTAAGTGTGACTCTGTTTTCATGGATATAATACTGAGGATCTGTGGCGCTTCATTACATCCCTATGGTATTTTTGCCCCATCATTATCCTTCACTTACTGGAAATGTGCTTGTTTCTTGCACACAGGAAGACTTTTAAAGCTACAAAGTTGGGAACCATTAGCCCAATAGTTACGTGGGTAAGGAACTTGGTGCTAATTTAAGAAAAGAAAACACATTCTTGGTATCTATTGTCTACGCACTCTGCTGGTTTTCATGATAACAGTTTATTCTGAACATATCATATATTTTGATCATATTCTTTCTATGATCCTCCCTTTTTCCTCCCTCTTTCTTCCTCCACTCTGCTTGTCTCTTTTCTTCACCTACTCTCTAATTTCATGTCATTTATATACATTAATGGTTTTACTCATCTATTAAAAAATTCTAGGCATTATATGTGAGAATGTAAATTAGTCTATCCACTGTGAAAATTTTTATGGCAATTCTTTTAAAGAAGCTAAAAATAGAATACTATGATCCAGCTGTCCCACGTGTGTGTGTGCACATGTACATGCATGCGTGTGTGTGTGTGTGTGTGTGTGTGTGTGTGTGTGTGTGTGTGTGTGTG
>OU015750.1:26021656-26066900 GCA_907169655.1 Acomys percivali
GTGTGTGTGTGTGTGTGTGTGTGTGTGTGTGTGTGTGTGTGTGTGTGAAGGAATTTGACTCAGCGTATCACAGAGATACACTCACTTTTATTTTGTTGTAATAGCCAAGGACTGAGATCCATAATGGCTGAGTTAAACACGCATCTTATTTGATCAGCAGGACCATGACTGTACAGCAACCTAAGGACCAAAATGAGAAATACAAAAGAACAATGCTATTGATTTCCCAGGTGAGAAGGGTGCAAACTATGTGGAGCACAGGAGGCTCTGGCCTCAGGCCACCCAGCAAATCCACAGAAAACTCCCTGTTTTTTCAGGTAATTAATTTTACTCCTTCTCAAGTCTCTGATGGCATTGAAGACCAGATAGTTTAGTTTTACAAAGCCTAGTTGTTTAAGGGTTAAGATGTTTTTAGGTCTAGACAGATGTTTTAAGTTGATAAAGATGAGATATGATAGATATTGATTTAGATTCAGAATTTTAGACACACCAAGATAGGAAAGATGTTTTCTTCAAGGTTGACAAATACAATTAGCCAAAATACTATGAATATAACATTTATATAATTCCTGATTATTTTGTGTAGGTAGTTTATTGTATATATGTGTAATAATATAAATGTACACGTAAAAAAAAAAGAAAAACAATAATGTTTTTAATAGCCAAGGTCTGGAATCAGCCTGGGCATCTGGTATTGAATTCTAACAGTAGAGCAGTTCTGAGCAGGGGAGGAGGTTGCTGTGGAAACCAGGTAGCACATGGAGTGAGGCCTGAGGCCTGAGCCAGCTGTAAGACTTCCTAAATGAGGGACATTCTGTCAGGCGACTTATCTGCACCACAGGTGCTACTGGGGAAGTCCAGACAAGGCAGACTCAGTACCTGGTGAACTGGTAGCTCTCTAGTCTTTCAAGCTTTCTTTTAGTGCCAAAAGAAGATGGTGGCCACCACAATTCATAGGCCCAGAGCCTAAGGAGTTGGGGCCAAACTAAAGAAAGTTAAATTCTGAAATACTAAAGCCTTAACATTAAAAGAGGTAACGGAGATGTTCACCACACATACTCTGAACTGAACACAGTTAACTGTTAGAGCAGCGGCTCACAACCTGTGGGGTCATGACCCCTTTGGAAGCCGCATATTAGACATCCTGCATATCAGATATTTGTATTCTGATTCATAATGGTAGCAACATGACAGTTTTTAAAGAGCAATGAAACTAATTTTATTGGTGGGGATCACAACAGGAGGAACTATATTAAAGGGGCGCGACATTAGGGAGGCTGCGAACCACTGAGACAGAGGAAGCAGGTAGCACCGTGAAAGAAGGCATAATGATGAGAGATGAGTGCACACTCTCAGGAGCAGCACGGCTCATGATTTCTCACAGCTTCCCTCGTCTACTTATTTATTTACCCCACAGAAGTGAATCCACATCAGAAGACTCACCCACTCCCTGCAGTGTTCTAAGGAATGCATTAGAGACAGGCGACTGTTTAAAGCGCTCAGAGCTCCTCTGTGCTGCCTCTCCTGCTTTCAGTAGCACTGGCTTTTGCTCAGAGTTGTTGGCTCGGGTTACCAGGACAACCTTCCACTGTGGAACTTAGCCCATGGGATGGACAAGGACAGGAATGCCTTAAGGAAGAAGGAGTCACAGCAATGGCACAGGGAATTGCCTTCCCCAGGCCATAGGCCAGACAGCTCTTGGGGGGATGGGGGAGGGTGGGGGGCGCGGGGGGCGGCTGTCTGACTGAAAAAGTAACTTCTCTCCTCCTTCCATTCTCACTACCCAACTGTTCCACACCTGGGGGTCTCCAACCAGCCAAGGAAGTGTAAAAAAGGAATTTAAGACCTGTTGAGTTGCTTCCCAGTGGGGAAGAGGAAATGGAGGTTGGGAAACCAGGACTGGAACAAATTGTGCCTTTTCAAGGGGCCTGAGGGCTGCATTTATCTGAGAGTGGTCTCGCGTGGAGGAGTTTGCGGGAGAGTTTTAGCCAGCTTTGTGTGCTTTAGGGTGAATGCCTGCATCCTTGTAAGTGTCTGTGCCATTCCCACATGTTTACAGCCCCTGTGCCTCCACACTGGGGTCATGTGATGCATATTAACACATACACTGGGAGTGCAAGCCCAGAGCAGGTGCCCAGCATTTGCTTCCAACAGTCTAGGGAAAGGTTTAGCCAAAGGGTGAGCACAGGATTCTAGTGAAACAACACTCCACCCTTCTTTCCTTTCAGTCGCTGTGGATACGTGAATGTGGGACTTGTGAACTGCCTGGGGAAGAGGGGTCATGAAATGAAACCTGCAACAGGGGAGATGCGGGCTGTTCGGATGTCTAAGAGGAGAGAGAAACTACCCATCTTCTAGTGGGGCAATGAGCCAATGGGCCATTTAGTGGAGGTCTATGAGGATTGAGGGATGGCCACCAGTGCCTTCAATGGTGAGACTTTTTTTTTTTATTAATTTATTCTTGTTACATCTCAATGGTTATCCCATCCCTTGTATCCTCCCATTCTTTCCTAATGGTGAGACTTTTAAATGTTTGGCCTGTGATTGTGGTCGAACTCCAGTAAGTGTTAAGTTCTCTTCCTTTTTCTCTCCCTCCTCCTTCTTCTAAAACTCTTTATCTCTTTCCTCTCCTTTACTCCAACCCTGCCCCCCCTGCCCCACTCACCTCTACTTTGGGTCCAGACTCATGTTCCAACTCAGGAATGTGTCAGAAAGTCCACGTTGCAATGGAGCTCCTGCCTCTGCTAAACTTTACTGTGATTTCCTCATGAAGGCAAAATCATCCAATTCCCTCTTGCACCACAGAAACAAGCAAGCTATTAGCGTTTATTGAAGTTGTTTCTTTTTTAAAAATCCTTATTAACATTTATTTTGAAATACTTATTGAGAAAAGCATCACCTTCTGTGTGGCCACTAAGCACAAGGTTGTGGTGGCGCACGTTGCTAGCCTCTCCTTGCTACTTCAAATCTCCTAAGATTTTGTTAGCCTTACTGTCCTCCCCACCCAGGATTGCTGCCACATGCATCACGCTTGCTTCATCTAGAATGCCATCTACAGTAGCTGGTATGACTTACAAATATATTCCCAACAAGTTAAGCTCTGGAGCTATTGGACTGTGTTGTCATGCCCTATGCATTTAACAAATTGTGTAAAATAAATTTTGTTGGCTTATTTCCCAAAACACATCTTACTGATTTTGTCTGTTAATAAAGGCATATCTGTTTGCAACAGGAAAGGGGCATTAAAGACAAGACAATTAAAATATGATAGATCAGGTTGGGGAGGTGCTGCAATCAGAAAAAAAAAAAATGATTGCTTTGCTAACTTGAGTTCCTGAGCTCTGTCCTTAGAACTCATGCAGCAATATCTGTGTGGTGTCATGTGCTTGTAATCCTACTGCTGGCAGATGGAGACTAGCAGATTTTTGCAGCCTTCTAACAAGCCATTCTAGTCTATTTGGTGAGCTACAGACTAATAAGAGACCATTAATAAAAAATAATGTGACCTAATAAGAGACCTAAAAAGTAAAATAAGGTGGGCAATGCTTGAAAAAAGACACCTAAGGCTGTTCGCTAGCACACACATACACATACTTACACATGAACCTTTTCTTCACCACACAAATTCAGACATGCGCACACACACATAAATGCATATATACACAATTACGTGCAAATACACAATAGGGAGATGATAGATAGATAGATAGATAGATAGATAGATAGATAGATAGATACCTGCGATCTCTAATGCTTGGCTATTGCTGTGGAAACTAGCAAAATGTGCACACATTGCTCTTTTTGAGATCTTAGAAATTTATTTTTGAGTGTCAAAATAATTCTTACATAGGCCGCTGAGGATGCAGCTCAGTGGTGGTGCACTTGGCTAACATACACTGTGGGTGCTAGCCAAGTGATCTACTGTGAATCGATCCCTAGGACTACAAAATAGAGGAAAACTATCGTTCCTGTTGTTGTCACAGTTATTAAATTAGTATTAGACAGTAGCAGTGTTATTTAAACATGGTAGTTAAGAAGGTCATGCTACAATATCATGAGTAAAGACTGAAGTCGACAAACAGGAAAGTCTTTCACTTTCTTTCATATATTGTTCGGCATTTTACTTTCAAGTTCTTTATGCCTCTCAATTCACAAAGGCTGTGAGATTATCTCATACCACAACACCACAGAATAGGATATTAGAGTTCAAAAGGAACATATGAATTATTTCCCTAATTGGTTAATTCATAATTAATAGTCCCATCTTACAGATAAACTGAGCTCAAGGCTTCACAAGTGGATTGCATGAGACTTGTTCTGTTTCCACCCTGAAACACAGAGTGCTGGGCCTCGTGGCCCTTAAACACAGGGCACATCTAGGGCTTGAGGTGCTTTTTCTTGGGTAATTTGTATTGCAATGCCATATTACCATTGACTGGTAAGTCCAATACAGAGCACTGGTGCCAGTGTTTTCTGACAAATGCTGGGTCCTTAAATTCTGAAGGAGAAGGGGAAGGAGGAGGGGGAGGGGAAGAGGGAGGAGGAGGGGAGGGGGGAGGGGAAGGGGAAGAGGAGGGGAGCATGTTCATTAGCTCTTTGGTAGCATATCAGTGGGGCAGAGCTTGCGTGGACTGAATGCTTCCTGTTAGGCTCTGCCACCCAGCACCAAGGCAGTGTGGACTAAGTTTTCAGAGATGGGAATGTTGAGGAACCATACAGTGTTTGAAGTACCCATAGCTGTAAGGCCTCCTTAAACAAATAGAACATCTTAATCTACAAGCAAAACAGTCACATTTACTAGATAGATAGATAGATAGATAGATAGATGGATGCATGGATGGATGGATAGATGGATGGATGGATAGATAGATGGATGGATGGACGGATGGACAAACACCAGGAAGGCCCTTATGGAGACATGGCCCCAAGGCCTTTTGTGACTTAGTAAGCAAGTCTCCAATAACAGAAACAACAAACCTCACTTGAAGTTCTGTCAATCAGAAATTGCCAAATGATCCTAAGCTAGGGAGTAGCCACATCATCCAGTCACCCTTCTGCTATGAAGACACAGAGTATCTTTCTCTTTCTGTCTTACCTTTGGAGTGTTCATGTACCAGTGGCCTGTGCTGCCTGACCAATTCATGAATTGCTGGTGCTCAAATAAACCCTTCAAAAATATTTCGATACACAGACACCAAACACCCTTTTAAGAGTCCAGTACACAAGTCAGTGCCCTGGGATTACCTTCCATTTTCTGAAATCTAATAAATTTTCCTCTGATTAATACCCTTCTTTAAACATGAGCTGAATTCTCTTTGGACTTGTGTTTGAATGACAGTCACCTTTACCTACCTCAGACGAGAACCCTTGCTATACCCTTTTCTCAGAAATCCTTTTAAAAATAATCTTTATGAGACATTTCCCTTCAGATGTCTTAAGAATGTTCAGAAGTCCTAGAGCAGAGGCAGGCGTACCTGATGGGAACTAAGAATGCCCACTGCATTCAAGGCCGTGGCCTCCTTGAGTCATCATACTTAAGGCTCATGGGTAAGTGAATGCAGTCCCCATCTGCTGATGTGTTCCCATCTCCATTCATCAGCCCCATGTCTCCCCTGTCCATTTTTATCTCCGAGAAAGACAAGGCTACCCAAATAAATAGCAGAAGAGCCCATTATTTCTTTTCACTCTATAATAACCTCTGCAGTGAATTAAGCTTCCTCTGACATTCTGGACAATATATGAGTCCTCAAACAACAAAAGGATGTGCTCCTGGCTTCTGTGCAAAAGAGAGGCTTTAAATCCAGAGACCAACCATTTCCTCTGCTACAGGAAAGAAATAAGTAGGCATGAAACATACATACCCCCATAGAGTCTCATTCCTACCCTCTGCATATATGAGTGTGAGTGATAGCTGAATGTATAAATGTGTGTGAATGTATTTAAGTGTGTTGAGTGTATATATATGTAAGTGTATGTAAGTATATATAAGTGTGTGTATAGTGTGACAGAGTACATGTGTGACTGTGTATGAGTGGATGTGTGAGGATGTGATAATGTGTACATAAAATGAGTACATACATTTATGTGTATATATGCACACATAATACAAATGCATTATATGTGCACACATATAAATATACAACACATACATATTAACACACACATACACGTATACACAGAGAGAGAGAGAGAGAGAGAGAGAGAGAGAGAGAGAGAGAGAGAGAGTTTACTATATTAACAGAAGACCAGGACAATCCTTATCCATGGCAAATAAACATTTCCATGTTCGCAAATTATGTTAATTCCTAGAAATCTGTACCTTATACTTCCTACAGAACTTTCATAATGAAATTATGTATTTTGATTTTCTGTCATCCTAAGTATTTGGTTTTCCTTCATCATAAGACAGTGTGACCTAAGGGTGCCGTTGGATTTGTTAGGATGTTTGCCCAAAGCCACTTTCATTTCTTATGGGGTTTTAAGAAAAGAATATAGCATGGCAGGGTGAAGCGATGGCGCACTGAGGAAAAGGTGCCCTTGTGTTGAACGCTCTCTGCTATTCACTTATATTGCCTGGAGTATGAGGATTTGCTGTGAGGTGAACTGGAAAGAGCACCTACAGCTGTTGATACATGCTAGGCTCTTAGTAATGCCGCCTCTGTAACCTCAGAGCCCTTGCTCAGGGTTTTTGAGACAACTAAGTTCAGGGGAAGATTAATTAATTCTTCTTACCCCTGTTAGACCAGTTTCCTTCCTGAATACATCCCTCAGCATGGATGGAAGTCACCAACGTAACAGTGTTGGCGCTGAGGTACACAGCTGTGCACTTGTTCTTCCAGCTCATCAACTATCTGGCAGGGGCTTTCAGGGGAGCACTGCGCTGCCCTAACAGCCCCTATCTGCAGTGTGTGTTCTGAGACCCCTGGATTTGAAAGGTGAGATACAAAGAGAGTTGACAGGTAGGAAGGGAGGGGCAGTTGTCATAGCTCTTTAAGTTGTAACAAAAGCACCTAACATAAATGTGTTCTTATGAAAAATACATTCTTGGTGCTTATGACAGAAGAAAGTAGGGCACTGGGATTACAGAAATAGTGATACGAATAAGTTCAGAGAATGCCAAGAGAACAAGAGAGAATGAGAGAGAGAGAGAGAGAGAGAGAGAGAGAGAGAGAGAGAGAGAGAGAGAGAGAGAGAGAGAGAGAGAGGGGGGGGGGAGGGGGGGGGGGGGAGAGAGAGAGGAGAGAGAGAGGAGAGAGAGAGGAGAGAGATTCTTCTCATTTTTACAAAAGATTTATTTGCTACTGCTTTGGTTTATTGATTTGTCTGCCTGTGAAAAAATCAGCAGGACTCAAAAGAATACCCCATCCCTCAGATGGATGCACTCAGCTTCATCCAAAGCCAAAGACGTTGCGTAGAAAGGGGAGCATTTCAGGAGATGCCTTCATATGGGCATAACAGCCTACAGCTGTTCATTGTAGAGGCCCTCCTCTTGTTGCACTAGACTTGCCTCCTAGCTTCAGCTATTCTCCTGGAGCCAACACATAGCCTGGCCAGGCATTTTTATGAGTACACTTTCCCAGTCTTTGGCACTAAAGCCTCCTTTAGTTCCAGCCCATATCTAGTGCCTAAACCAGGAGCAAGGGCATACATTTATTTTCACCTATTTCCCACCATGGCTTCTGTCTTAGTTAGGGTTTTTATTGCTATGATGAAAACACCATGACTACCCTCAACTAGGGGAAGAACGGGTCTATTTCATCTTATATTTCCATCATGGAAGTCAAACAGAGCAAGAAGTTGGGGGTGAGTGCTGAAGCAGGGGCCCCGCACAGAGGAATGTCTTGTGCGGGCTTTTTCTTCATGGATTGCTCAGCCTGCTTTCTTATACACCCTAGATCCACCTACCCAGGGGTGGCACCACTCACAAATGGCAAGGCCCTCCAACAGCACTCACTAATTAAGAAAATGCCCCCACAGGCTTGCTTACAGGTCAATCTGGGGTTGTGTTCCTCTTTCTAAACAACTCTATCATGCTTCAGGTTGACATAAAAACTAATCAGCACAGATCTTTTCTTTCCTACTTCCAGCCAACCTCACATCGGCTTAAAAAAAGCTCCCCTTAGCAAAAGGGGAAAATAGCTGGACAATTTCCTTTTGTGTGTAAAACTAAAGAGCAACCAGTAGACACATACTTGAAAAAATGTCACATGGCCCATATATATATATGTATGTATGTATGTATGTATGTATGTATGTATATGTATATGTATGTGTGTGTGTGTGTGTGTGTGTGTGTGTGTGTGTATATGAATGCAAGGGAAGCTTGTTTGGGTTTTTCCTCAATATCATCTCACAATTATTGTTTGCTTGTTACTATCAAAGTGTGTGGGCTCTCATGGTAATCCACTCTAAACTGTAGTATAATGTGCCATGCCAGACTTGCACATGGAAGCATACCTAAGGATCTTAGCAACATCTAGGACTCCTGGGGGTTGGGGAGTGAAGGGGGGAGAACAATTGCCACTGTGGGAACAGATTATATAAGACAATGGTCACCTTCTCTTTGAACAGAACCCCAGAAAGGAGGTAGTCATAGTGCTTCCCTGTGGAAGAGGAGTGTGGCTTCTCCAAAGTGGCTTGAGCCATCCAGAGCACAGGAGCCTTTCACCACCAAGCTCCCACTGCACCAGAGCGGGGAAACCCAGGCAGCTTTCCGGGCTCCTATTTGACCTTCAGTGACACAGGGTATGCTCTCGTGAGCTGTTGCTTTACACCTGACTCCTAAGGGACAGGCTGAGGCGCTACCATGAATAAAGGGAGAAAATGCTCTCCTTTCTGCATTCTCAGAGATAACATTCCTGAGCCAAAGAGGAAAATTGAGCTCATTCAGAGGAATATTTAACATGAACTACATTATTCCCCCAAAGGCTACATTCCATTTCCTTAGAAAAAGGCTTAATCCATGATATGATTGCTCTCGGAGCAATGTACGTTTTGCTGACCATGGCACATGAATCAGAAACCTTATACACTGCAAACTCAAATTCCTACAAATTTGACTAGGGATAGCAACAGAATTTGACACGACCTCCTTATTCAATAGAGGCCATTTACCTTCTGCCTGGAACAGGAACCCTGCCTGAAATGGGAAAAAAAAAGAATTGGCAATGTCCTCTCAATGGAGCTATTTTATAAGAAGCAGAGAACAGACCCAGTGGGGTTCCTTGGATGTCTCTGATCATAACAACTATAAATACACAGTGGAGTGTATTTGTGCATTAGAAAGCTTCCAGAATCAAGATAATAGAATGACTTTTTCTGTCTGGGCCATCTCAGTATACAGGCACTGAGTTCATTCTTGGTATATTGTTATATGTTAAGGCATCCTTTAGACTTATTTCCTCAGGATAAAAGAGAAAGTAACAGGTTGTAGGATAGACAGGTTTTTGAAGGTGTCTTATTGACAGGGAGCCCCCAAGAACTTTTAAAGATCCAATCAATCATTCGCCTGTCAACTTATACTCAACCTGAAGTCATTGCTAGTGCATTGGAATTCATCAAAATGATTTATGAAAACATTATTAATGGCCTGTGTTAACTCTGAAATTTTAGGTGTGTAATTAAGGAAAAATTTTGATGTGCTTTAAAAAAAAGATTGAATTCCTGACCACATAGTCTGCTTGGCTAAAGAAAACTATCTCAGTGCCTTTTATAATGAGCCCCTTGTTTTAACAAGGAATCTTAATCACAGTGCCTAGAAATATCCCTGGCCTGCATGTCTTTGTATTTTGATGAGCTTGAATTAAATTATTGGTATTTTTTATCACATTTATACATATATGTGCACATGAAAATAGAAATTTTTTTTACAAAGCAAGATCCATTTTTTCAAAGAGGCCACTGGTCAGCAGTCTCAGAAAAATCCATTTTGGGTTATGTGGCAACATTATCAATCAACTTTGCAGTCAATTGATCCAGTGCCCAAAAGTCCTTAGTCCTTTGATGAAACACCCAAGTTAAATGGCCATTTGATTGAAATATATGGCTGAAGCATTAGAAATTTGGCAAAGTCACAAGACTGACAGCATGACACTCTCAGACACATAAAAGAGGCAAAATAAAAAGATACATGTGTGTGGATTTCTATCCAAAACAGAAGTTTAGTCTCAAGAGAAAGGATAGCCAAGGGTTTCTCAGAGATGCAAAAAATCCTGTAAATGGGGCCATTGTTTAATATCCACAAATGCAAACAGGCCAAACACATGCCAGCAAACACTCAGGCCAGCAGAGAGATGATTAAACTCTGCCCCGAAGACACAACTCACACAGCTTCTTATTTCTATTTTATTTATTTTATACTGGTTGATTTCTGCTTTGTCTTCTGTGTCCCTGAGTCTTCTGTGTCTTTCACACACACACACACACACACACACACACACACACACACACACACATTAAAAAAAAAACCTGCTTAAGTTGGTGATAGTGGTAATTTGTTCATTCAGTTTTTTTGTCGTATAAATGGCTGATTGCCAGGAATCAATCACCTCACCATGCGGCCAACCTAATATCGTAATTATTTCAAAATAGAAGCTGCACGATTAGTTCATTAGTTGCCAGTGTGCAAATGGTCTGTGCTTGTAGACATGAGCGTGTCCCCAGCATGAAGAAAGTGCTGGGTGGATTATGAAAATTTTGTTATTTGAAAAACTTCTTTAGTTTCATTTACTTATTCAACCTGGACTTTCAATGAATGCTACTTTAGCTTAGCATCCTTTGCTTGTTTGTAAGTCTTCAAAGCCATTGGTTTCTGCGTACTTTTAACCAGTCCTCTGAAAGTAAGATGGTTTGGCTTCTCTTGCTATTATTAGCTTATCATATCTCCTCGAACACTTAAAGTATTTTTACAGTTGTTTCAATTGACAGAGACCACAAAGATGCAGCCAGTCGTACCTATAAATCATAACTCGTGTGTCTTCTCAAATGTTGGTAAGGGTTCTTCTCTACGTTTTTTAGGGGCAAGCATTTTCACTTAGTGTTATGTTTGTAGGAAGAATGTCTTCAGACTGAAATATCCATTTTATAAAGGAAATTTGCTGGTAATAGACTTCTCAGCAGGCAGTTGCTTGCTTCGCTTTCTGATTCTCAAGCTGTGGTCCATCACCTTTGATTTCTGTAGTTTCTGTTAAGTGGTGGGCTCTTTCATCTCATCTCTAGAGGCCCCTCTTCTTATTTACTCTTTCTCTAGCTCCCACTCAAAAAATGCACATATTAAATTATCTCTGATAAACTCTTTAGTTTCTATTTTACCTATTAACCTATGGTCTGGTGTTGATGGTTACTTTAAGCTGTGCAGCTGATTGATCTGAGAGCTTTACTTGATCCTTCCGTTCTGTATGAGTGGTTATTTTCCTTTGACTGATGAGTGATAAGTTTTATTGGCTTTGAAGGCCATACAGTTTCTGCTGTTAGTGCTCAAGTTTACCACTGTAGTGTGAAAGTTGACATAGGCCATAAGTAAATGAACAGAGGAGTCTGGAATGTTTCAATAAATCCTCATTTAAAAAGCATGAGTCAGCTAGATTTGGGGTCAGAGATCACCAGTTTCTTGGGATGGGTCACAACTACCATATAGCAGGAGCTACTGGCCTATAATGTAGCCCATCAGGGCAACCTGTGGGCCCTTCGGTGCTTAGATGAACACTATCTTTCTTCTCCAGGGCATAGGGCTGTGAGCTTGAAAGCTGTGCCTCAGATCTCAATTTCTAGTCACTTCTCCAAGAGTAAGATAACAGCACTCACATAAGAGTCCACCTTCCGGAAGTCCCTTTTCTCTGTGATCTGAGCCAACAGCTGGGTGAGTTTCTTGAGCATCTTTCCTGCTTTCTACTTTAGATCATGTTTAAGTTTAATTCTCTCTTACTAGTTTAGGTAAAACTCTCAATATATAATGGACTTCTTCTCTAAAAGCATAGGTAGTTAAACATAGGGAAAGGGTGCTATAATTTCATGAACTCTATTCAGGTTTGCCTTTCATTAAATGTAATTTGCAATGGATATAAAAAAGAAGTACTCATTAATTTTTCAATATATTTAAAAATAGATTCTAGTTATACTAAACATGAAGTTGCATTATAGAACTTTTCTATGCACATTAATTAGTTAATTCTGAACTTATTATCAAACTTAAAAATTAAATTATTCAATTTCCTTGGGAAAAATGAAGAGCTATATTCCTAAATTGACTTTAAAAAGCCTACATTTAATTGAATCTTGATATAATTTATTTGTTAATCATAATTTAGTATTAAATAAAATATCTAGCTCATTTGAGAATATATTTCAATGAACAAAAATTACTTAAGTTAAAATTTTTAAGAAAAATTAAGCTTTTGGATTTTTTTCCTTTGAATAATGTTATTTGATTGTGTTAAAGAGTTTAAATTATGCAGTTGCAGCATTTTTCATGTATCTGATTTTTTAAGTGAAAAACTTGGTGGCCATGATCTGGCTACTTGGGCTTTCTCTTGGAAGCCCAGTTTTATGCCTATTAAAGTCAGTGCTAATAAAAATCTTTAAAATATTTAATTCATGCACTGTTTGATATAGTTTATATTTATCAGTGAGTACTTTTGATAGTAAGCCACATGAGGTTAGTTCTATAACTATGTCTATTTGACAGACAAGAAATCAAGTATTTATATTTATGATCATATATTTTATATATATACCTTTTATATGAAACAAAAGATATATGTAGTTAAAGAATTACATAAAGATACATAGATAAATACATATTATCTATGTTACGTATAGATAAGATATATTATATAACATATATATTTCTTTTGCATCATATAATAGGAATAAAGAATAGAATCAGGCATTGAGCACAATGGATTCCAGGAACTACTAAGCAATTGTTAAATATCTCTAGAATTGTATGTAATATTGTAAAGTCTCATCCTATATTTGAAAAAGAGCCTTGAAAAGTACCTTGGCCGACTATAGTTTGGCCCACCATTGTCCTTAAATACTTAGGTATACCCACATTCCTTTAATACTACTCAAATGTTACTGCCTGTAAGGAAAATCTGAGCCAATATATGTCAAAGTAGTTCATATATAATAACCTTAATCATTGTGGTGGCCTGACTAAGAATGACCCCAATAGCTCATATATTTGAGAGCTTGGTTATTGGGGAAAGGTGCTGCTTGACAGGGTTAGGAGGTGCAGCCATGTTGGAAGAAGCATGTCACTGGGGGTGGGCTTTGGGATTTCAAATGCTCAAGCCAGATATAATGTCTCAGTCTCTTTCTGCTGCCTGATGATCCAGATGTAGAACTCTCAGCGACCTCTTCAGCGCCATTTTTGCTGGCATGCCTCCCTGCTTCCCACAATGACAATAATGGACTAAGCCTCTGAATATAAGCCAGGCACAATTAAATTCTTCCTTTTATAAGAGTTGATATGGTTATGGCATTTCTTCATAGCAACTGACTAAGACAATAATGAGGCTTTTTTTTGTTGTTGTTCTTGTTCACATTAGAGATTTTGACTAATATATGACAATTCATCACGAATATTATTTGAACATGTCCTGTAATCCTGTGAATGTGTTTCAAATAATTCCAAAAAATTTTTTTCTTTCTTAGTCAATTTTTTAGAAATAAGTTAAAGTTAGAAAATTATGTTTAGAGATGGCTCTCGTGGAGGCAGCTAGTGCGAGGCTGGGGAGTGCTGAGTTGTGTGTCGTGCCCTGAGCTGCCCAGACTAGAGAACAGCACAGTCAGAATGGCTAAAGGTGACCCCAAGAAACCAAAGGGCAAGATGTCTGCTTATGCCTTCTTCCTGCAGACATGCAGGGAAGAACATTAGAAGAAAAACCTAGAGGTCCCAGTCAACTTTGCTGAGTTTTCCAAGAAGTACACTGAGAAGTGGAAGACAATGTCTGGCAAAGAGAAATCCAAGTTTGATGAAATGACAAAGGCAGATAAAGTTCCCTATGATCGGGAGATGAAAGATTATGGACCAGCTAAAGGAGGCAAAAAGAAGAAGGAACCTAATGCTCCCAAAAGACCTCCGTCTGGATTTTTCTTATTCTGCTCTGAATTCCACCCCAAGATCAAATCCACAAACCCTGGGATCTCCATTGAAGATGTGGCCAAAAAGCTGGGTGAGATGTGGAATAACTTAAGTGACGGTGAAAAGCACCCATACATTACCAAGGCAGCAAAGCCGAGGGAGAAATATGAGAAGGATGCTGCTGACTATAAGTCTAAAGGAAATTTGATGGCGCCAAGGGTCCTCCTGCTAAAGTTGCCCGAAAACAAAGGTGAAAGAAGAGGAGGAGGAAGAAGAAGAGGAGGAAGAGGAAGAGGAATAAAATTTGTCTCCTTGTAAATACCATAGTGATTGACACATCTCTTATGTGAGCTGTGTCTATTTGGTTTAATTACAAAATTTGATCACGATCATATTGTAGTTTCTCAAAGTATCAGTGATTTACATGAAGTGGCCCTTGGTGTCTGGAGGGCCCTGAAACTGTATCAAAGTTGTACATAGCTCCAAACATCTTTAAAATGAAAAAGCACTCTCATATTCTCCTCACTCTGTGCACTTTGCTGTTGGTGTGACAAGGCATTTGAAGATGTTCTGACATTTTGTTTTCAATGCGTAAGGCAGTGTTAACTATATGGTTATTGGCTAGAAATCCTGAGTTGTCATCTGTACATATATATAGTTTGTAAAGAGAATAAAGCAACCCAGACAAATGCTCGGTGCTCCTTGTTTGGTGCAGAGGCTGTGAGGGGGAGATGCCTTTTGGAGGGGGCCGTAGCTCAGGGAGTGCACTGTGAGGCTGGACCTGCAGATACTGTGGTGGACTTCCATTTACCTTCAGGCTGTCTTGTTTTTTTATACAGCGGCATAGCACTCTGATATTCTTAGCGGTGGAAAAGGGGGTAGGGGTCAGCTGGCATGAGAAGTGTTTGGATTTTTTTCCTTAGTTAAGTGCGGTAGACTTTAAACTGTTTTAAAACAAACTGTAAAACTCATTGTTGTCAGAAAAAATAAAAACAAAAAACAAAACAAAACAAAAAACCTACTGCATCCATGAGCGTTCAAGAACCCTCTGTACTTAAGCACAATTTGCAACATTCTGTTATTTTTTGTATGTTTAGAATGCTAAGATGCTTTTGAAGTTAAATAAACAGTATTACATTTTAAAAAAAGAAAATCATGTTTATAAAAGTATACTTATTATCATTTCATAACAAAAATCATCAAAATTAGGTATATAGCTTAAATATATGTATGTTCAGGGTATAGTTTTTTTGAGTTATCCATTGAAAAGTAAATCTACTCTTGTATTTCCCTAAAAGTGAACACCTGAAATAAGACAAGCTTTTGAAAGCAACTTGTTGTATGACTCAGGTGGCCCATCAGCCAGAAAAATGAAGACACCAAGACCTTTTAATATTTCAAAGCTTAGGCCTTTGGTGGGCAGACTCTCAACTAGCTCATCTAAGTTAACTCCACCACCTAGCCCCACCCAGCCACATGGCTGCCAACACATCCCAGGCCTGTAGTCCTGTCAGTCTTCTCTATTGTCTCCTCGTGAAAAAGTTCTTCCTCTTTCATCTTCCCAGAGTGCCTTTCTCCATCCCAGGAAGTCCTGCCTCCCCTTCTCTCTCTGGCCAACTGTAGGTTGACAGCATCTGTTACTATCAAATCAGAGACTATTTGGAAGGCAAGGATCCATAAGTCATCCTGAAATCATGAAAATCTGCCCATAGGACAACATGGATCCAGGAGGACAAGGAACCAACACTTGAACACATAGTAGCTCCAGGTCAACCCTAACAACAACTAAAGAAAATGAATTTAAAAGACTAGTTTTCTTAGAAGAATTTTACACCATCTTATGTATAGTATACTTTTAGCTCAGTGGCTTCCTTTCAATGGATCTATTTGTGTGTTTGTGGGTGTGTCCATATGTGTGTTGGCACATGTTTGTGTGTGAGTGCATATCTGTGCTATTGGAGTTATAAGCCCAGAGTTGATGCCAGGTGTCTCCTTTCTAACCTTCTCCACTCTCCTCCTCCAGGCAGGCTCTCCCTCTGACCCTGTAGCTCATTGATCACAAGTGGCCTTAGCTCTGTAGCTGATGCAGAGATCCCCGGTCTGTGCCATGAGTTCAGGTGCCACCATGTCTGCTCAGCTTCTACCTAGCCTCTAAGGATTAGAACTCTGGTCTTTGTGCTCCAAGAGTCACCTTCCCAGTCCTCATATTTATGACTTTACTCAGGGATTGTTCGTGCAGTGCTTCATGGTTCCATGGCAATATTTAGCCAAAGAAGTTTTTAATTTGATGCATACTAGATTCAAAAAGCAGTTTTCACAAATGACTTTAAATATTACTTAGGGGAAAAAAATTCAAAATCTTGGCAATCAGCTGTCCATGTAACTGTTGACTTCTTTTCTTTTCAAAATGCCCCACAAGTTCTAATGTTCACCCGCTTGAGTCCTGTACCATACACTGTGAGATATGCAATAGTATACTTGTTACCAGCTCTTTTCTCAAACTCTGATAGTAAAGTGGTTGAAAAGCCTTTGGGGTATTATAAATGCTTAAGAACCTGGATATCTGGAAAAAAAAAAAGCATATTTTGTAGGCTTAGCCAATTTCACTTTGGTCCTTTGCAAGCCTGCAGCACAATTCACCGAACGCAGAGTTGGGGAGAGATGTGACACAGCACTCCACCAACCAGTACCGTGCTTCTAACAGACACCAAGCAGATTTAAATGATCTAAACAGCACAGGCATAATAAAATATAGTAAAGTAATTTTAGCAAGCCATGTGTTTTGATTGTGTGCCACACATATTTTAGCCTAATTTATTTAGTTTTAAGTTTACATAACTTAATCCTCCATAATGAGTGTGTTTTACAGTCAGGCTGTGATATCCTTGAAAGATTTTACAAATTAATTCTTTTGAGAAGGGCAGAGTCCCCCACAGCACCCCTTCACATGTGATTGTGTGTTAAGCATAATATAAAACTGGAAGTAAACAGGCAATGGGAAGGCCACTGCTTCCTTTACTACTGAAAACTACTTAACAAAAGGAAAAGATGCACACATTGTCCCCTTTCATCCTGCGAATATCAAATCTTACAGACATTCCAATTTGTACACTCTTGACTAAGCCACAGACCTGAATCAGTATATAGTCATCGGTTTCCACTCAGAGCCTATCTCAGTGCCTGACCAACAGCAAATCAGACAGGAAAGAGTCTGTCTAGCTTACATGTCTACCTCACTGTAGACTACATCCAACTCATCACTGGAGGAAATCAAGATAAGAACTTTAGTAGGGCAAAAACTTGGAGGCAGGAGCTGATATGGAGGCCATGCTTACTGGCTCCCTCTGGCTTACTCAGCCTGCTTTCTTATAGGACCCAGGAACACTAGCCTAGGATGGCCCCACACACAATGGGCCAGGCCCTCTGCCACCAATCAATAAATAAGAAAATGCCCTACAGGCTTGTCTACAGCCTGATCTTATAGAGGCATTTTCTTCTTCTTTTTCTTTTTTCCTTTCTCTCTTTTTGCATCTTTATTTGCTTGTTTGTTCCTTTAAATTTATTTATTCACTGTACATCCTGATTGTAGCCCCTTCCTTCCTCTCCTCCTGATCCAATCCTCCCTCCCTCTTCTCCTTTCCACTTCCCTGTCCCTCAAAAAAGGGGACTCGCCCCCACTACCAACCTACCACAGCACATCAAGTCGAATCAAGAGTGATTCTTGTTCCCTATGGCCTGGTGAGGCAACCTAACCATGGTAAAATGATAAAAAAGCAGGCAACAGAGTCCATTTTGGAGACAGACCTTGCTCCCCTTACTAAGGAACCCACATAAAACCTGAGCTGTCCACTGGCTACATCTGTGTAGAGGGCAGCCCAGGCATAGTCCTTGGTTGGTGCTTAAGTCTTTACAAGCCTCCCTATGCCTAGTTAGTTGGCTCTGTTGATCTTCTTGTGAAGCTTCTGTCCCATCTAGGCACTTCTATCCTTCCCCTCACTTTTCCACAAGACTCCCTATGCTTCACCCAGTATTTGGCTATGAGTCTCAGTATCTGTTTTGATCTGCTGCTGGGAAGAGGAGCCTCTCAGAGGACAGCTGTGTTAGATTCCTGTCTGCAAGCATAACAAAGTATCATTAATAGTGTCAGGGGTTAGCTCTCCACCATGAGGTAGGTCTTAAGTTGGGCCAGGCATTAGTTGGACATTCCCTCAATCTCTGCTCCATCTTTATCCCTGCATATCTTGTAGGCAGAGGTTTTTGTGGGTTTGTTGGTTTTCCCATCCCACCTCTGGAAATCAAGTGACAGCACATGCTGGCTAGGATGTGAAGAAAGTGGAGGCATTTTCTGAATTGAGGTTATTCTCCTTTCAGAGAACTTTGACTCATGTCAAGTTGCCATAAAACTATACATTGCTTCTATGGATATGCCTTTTGAGATCATCCAAGAAACAAAAAACACATTTGGAGAATAGTTTTGAAAAAGGATTTAGTTACTAAGTACAATGAATTAGACCTTAAATGTCCCCAAAGCCATGTGTCATGACTGTGATACAATTAAAAGATGGCATTACCTTTAGGAGACAGGCGTAGCCCAAGGATGCAAATTCATTGGATACATTCCTTTTAAGGAAATTTGGAGTCTGACCTCCCTTTTTCTCTCCCTGGCTGCCATCAGATGATCCATTTTGGCTTCATAAGTTCAATGTCATGGTGTTCTGCTCCATGGTCCAAAATATGGCAGGCGAAGACTGGGATGAAAGCTCTGAAGTTGTGAACTGCTATCAACCTTTCCTCCCATAGTTTGTCACGCGTATTTTGTCACAGCAACAGATGACTCACACTTTGAAACTAAAAGTTGTTTGAGCCAATCCTAAATGGACCTAAAAATGATTTTCTTGCTATATTCATTTTGGTGGATAATATTTCACTCACAGTCTGTCTATAAGAAAAATAATAAATACTCTCTAATCACTCCTCAAGGGAGTTCTCCTACAACTGCAAGGACCACTGACAGAGTGCAAGCTTCGGTCTCTACACTCTGAAAAGCTTTTGTTTTTGTTGACCTCTTAAGATAACGAAACAGAGCAGATCAACTCAGTGCTTTGAAATGAACCTACTAATGTACTGTATGGAAGCACCACCTGTCAATAAAAAGCTGATGGTGGAATTGTCTGGAAGACAGAGATAAATTCTGGAATAGAACTAGAAGGAGATTCACCCTGGACTCTCAGGAAGAAGGATGCCTGAAACTAAGGACAGGCAACCAGCCATGTGGCACTCACAGAATAGAATAAACCACTTATATAAGTTATGAGCTAGTTGGGGAACAAGCCATAGCTTAGGGCCTAGGCATTCATTCATAAAGAATAAAGTCTCAGAGGTGTTATTTCAGGAAGTAGGGTGCTGGTGAAAAAACTCATGGCTACAGACTAATTTTGGATAGAAAGGTAAACGTGTAAGTCGGAGAATGTGCAAGAGGTGGTGTTTAACAAAGGAGAGGGGACATCAGAAGCACTTCTAAAAGGGCTATCTGGGGCAGGTGGGGATGCTTCGTTTCCTTCTTCCTCATACCTGACAGTAAAATGCTGTAGACATTGAGTTCTGGTATAGCCCTGTCTGGCATCTCAGTTTTGTTCCTGGTCTGAGTCACTGGGCTTTTTGCAAAGCAAAGCTGAATATCTGTAAGCTAAAATTTCCCCTGCTTCCTTTCACCTTGTTAAAAGAGCATTATCTAACAAAGGCCTCCTTACTGTGAGGGCTAAGTCCAGTCTTCCTGGACCTGCTTTTTTACCTCTGTTTTTAACACCTTGTCTTATTTATGGTAGGCATGTAATAGTGGTAGACACAGGAAACGGTTTGAGATCAATCAGAAAAGCCTAGCTCCAAGGTACAAATAGAGACAAAGAACCAGATGACCAATGAATATTTTTAAAGGTGTTTTTAAAAGATTTATTTATTATTATGTATACAGTGTTTTGCCTGCATGTACACCTGAATGCCAGAAGGCATCAGATCACATTATAGATGATTGGGAGCCACCCTCTGGTTGCTGGAAATTGAACTCAGAACCTCTGGAGGAGCAGTCAGTGTCCTTAACCTCTGAACCATCTCTCCAGCCCCGCCCATGAATATTTTAAAGTGTGAAAATTACTCAGGTTTTGAAAGCTAAGCCATCATCAAAATAACAGATAAGTATCCTATGATCTCAAGCTGCTACTCAATTATGATAACCAAAATGCATTATATTTCATATTCCTTAGCTACTGTTATTCACCCTATACGTCATCCATCCTAGAAATACTCACTTTAATCAAGCATAAAGTCAAACCTAAAAGGTGTTGATCTCTGTATTAGCACAGCCACACACACACACTCACTATGTACCCAGGAGTACAGTAGGAAGCAGGAGCTACATTTTGTGTACTGAGTCAGAATGACCTGTCCATTATTATAGTTAGGCCATCTGAATAGTCCTTAAGAGCTCTTTGATCAGAGTGATAGGAACCCAAGTTTATTACTGATGTATCATCTTAGCAATCTTTTAGTCCTGAACAAGTTAACTGATATTCTGAAGCTTAATGTTATATGAAAGGGGAAAAAAAAAGCAGCAGCAGAAGAAGAGTTGGAGTTTGCCATGGTAATTAATGCAAAGTATCCAACATTTAATATGCTTATTAAAAATCCATATGTAACTAAGTATATAAATATAACTATATATGAAATGTAGCACAAGCAGAACACACAAGAAACAACACAATTTATTAATGAAGCAAGGAAGTCAGCCAAGAGTAGATTCAATGAGAACAGGAGATACTTGTTTTAAAATAGCTACACTGTATCTATCAGAGACTGCACAGTAAAAGAAAAACCAATCTGAGGGTTGATCATCAGGAATTGAATAGAAACAGTCATTTAAACTGTGTGTGAAGAATGAGAAAGCAAAATGGGACCTCTGGAAGAAGGCTGCCCAGAGAAGCGGCTGACTGCTCAGCAGAAACACTGGATGCTAGAGACAATGAAATGACCTCTTCAAAGCAATCAGAAAGAGTAATTGCAAACTTGGAATTCTACCGTCACTGAAAATATCCTTCAGAAATTGATTTTCAGAAAATACATGCTCTGCATCGGCAGTAGGCATGCACAGAGGCAAAGCACACATGGTCTTCCAATGACGGAAGGAAAATGACCTTGGACAATAGATTGTGTCATGGCTAATATTGGTTGTCCACTTGACACATCTGGGAAGAGGGATCTTGAACTGAGAAATTGCCTGTATCTTATTGTTTGTGGGCATTTTCTTGATGCTAATAATGCAGGAAGATCTACCCCACTACTGATAGAACCTCCCTTAGGCAAGTAGGTCTGAGTTGTATAAGAGGACTAACTGCTCGGGAGGCAGAGGGAGAAAGCCAGGAAGTAGTATTCTTCTGGGGGTTTCCCCTTCATGTGCCTACCTTGAGTTCCTGTCTTAGTTGTCCTTAGTAATGGACTATATATATAACCTGTAAACTAAGAGAATCCTTTTCTTGCACCAGGTGCTTTGGTTATGGAATTTACCATAGCAACAGAAAATTAAACTAATACAGCTTAGCGATGCAAGAGGTAAAGAAAATCAGAGAGAGAATGCTGAAATAAACATTATCTATATAAATTTATAATTAACCATCATCATTATCATCATCATCATCTATTAAGAAGTCCAGAAAAACACATAGCCATGAAAGTAATATCATATATAGAGAAGAGGCTAATGGTTTGTGCAGGAAGGCATGTCCACCAGTGGAATGTTACAGTGTAAATATCCTGACTCCTCCTTCCTTTTTACAGTTCATCCCCAGTAAAGGTTTTGTGCCCTAACTCCATTCCAGAGTGTGTTTCCTGGACACACTAACAGTGTGATGAGTCTGGCCTCTTTAGGGGTTAATGCTCCCAATTTTCCAGGGCACAGTTGGGCCACACACACTCTCACAAACACTTGATTCCATCCGTCTTAGTACTCTGGTATCGTTGATAGAAAGAAGTAGAGGGTCACTGAGGTTACTCTGCACATTTCCCTGTTACGAATGCTGTTCAACATCTTGTCATGTGTTCTTTTCAGTTATTGCAACTTCTCTGCTCATATCGGTCACCTTTTTATTTTTACAGGTTTGTGTTTTGTGGGTTTTTTGTATCTTTTAAACTGCTACTCATGGGTTTGTTTGTTTGTTTGTTTGTTTGTTTTTTATAGCTGGGAATCATCCGTGAGAGAGCATGGGCCTTTGCATGTGCTGCAGGACTCTTCACAGCTACTGAAGATAGGGCTTGAGCTGCACTGTCTGGGGCTAAGTGAGATACCTCAAGTCCAAGGCTGAACTGAGCTTATATTTGTGGAGAGAATCTCTTCAGGATTGGCCTTTGATGGTTTGTTCCAAATTTTCCTCAGTTCTGCAAGTTAAAGGTATGCCAGACAAATACTCTGGATGCTTTTCCGTGAGAATAAGCTCATTTTCCTCAATTGAAGCCAAGAAGCATGTCACCAGCTGGAGGAATCTGCAGTTCGTTCGGTCCTTTCCTGACAGACTCAGCCTTTGTGGCCTTTCTACCCAGGTGTGGTTATTACAGTAGACCTCAGGACCCTCCGGGGGAATTCCCAGCTCTCTGTGGCTCATAAATTAGCCGAGCCCTACTTTCTTCTTGTATTTTGCTGGGTGGTGGTGTAGTTGGTAAATGTTTAACGACCAGGATTTCAGAAAGGAAGGAGGAAGGCAGCATGAAAACACAGATGCTGCAGATCAGGTCTATGGTGTTTACTAGTCACCTCTGTGGAAATATTTGTACCTTGGCCAATGTCACCTCACTGAACACAGGGAGGAAGGAATGTGCACCGTCATACTAGGACACAGCACTTCTACAATGTGAGGAGAGTACATGCCAGTGACTTGCCCAAGTGGTATGTTCACTGATAAAACAACCAGAAAAAAAAATATGAGATTTTAGTATTAGCTTCATTTTATATACAATTCATTCACTTATAAATTTATGTACTTTACTAATGGCAGAGCTTAAAAACTGGCTTTCAGTTTCGAAATTTCAAAGACAGCTCTCTGTAAATACACAGTCCAATTCACCACACAACCAAGTATGGGGGCTTCTTACTACTTAATTCCATGGACATTTGCATGTGGGATATATGACCATACTGTATCTTGAATAGCAAGGGCACATGATGCTTTTCGAGGAAGTTTCTGCAAGGTATCTTGAGTGTCTTATGTTATGTGATCTGCACCATAGCCTTAGAGTTTTTGTATTGTCTTTGGTCCTGTTTCAAGGATGAAAAAATGCAGCTCTTGAGAGATTAAGTTGCCTCCAAATTTACACGAAGAAATTAACAGAGCCAGGCCTTGGACTCATATTCAGGCCCCATTCTTTTAACTCAATGTTGTCTTTCACGAACTATGGTAGACACGTTTGTTGAGAAATCCAAAGGAAGTAGATACATTGAAGTAGGCTCAAACAGAGAGAAGTGAACTCCACACTTAAGGCTGTTTGTGACCTAAAGCTAATCTTGAGAAATCATCAGCTAGACCCAACCAAGGGCCATCTTGTAAAATGGCTTCTCTGAATGAGAAGGCATGAATGGAAGGAGGTGGGGAAGTGGACAGTTGGAAATAGTAGGAGTCAACAGGAGATCAAAATACATTGTATGAAATGCTCTAAGGGTTAATAACAATAATTTAAAATTGTGGATTAATGAAATACAAAGAAAGTGTTTCAGTTTAAGGGAGTCTACAGAGATGCCATAATAAGATGTATTACATGGATTGCTGCTCCCATTTGCCGTGAAAGACACTAGCGGGACTATTGGAAAAATCTGGATAAGAAGGACTCATCAGATAACGTTATCACCTCCTGCTTAGTTCTTAATCTTGATAACTTCATAAGAGAATTATTTGTTTATAGGAAAAAGACCTTCAAGTGTTAAAAGGATATGAGGAGATGACTTACACAAATATATATACACAAGTAAAAAAAATGCAGATGCATATATATATATATATATATATATATATATATATATATATATATATATATATGATGGGTTGAACGTGTGAGAGAAAGTGTAAAAGGCTAGGTTTGGGCAGCTGAGGGTGAAAGGTATTGTTCTACTACTCCTGAAAATGTTCTGTAATCCCAAAGAAGTGTCCAAAGTTTTAAAAATGAAAAAAAAAAAATCAAAAAGAGCCAGTAGGAGCCTGTTCCAGTATTCTATCCTGAGTGTGCCTCTGCCTCTCAGTGTCTGATCTCTGCCCTTGTGTCCTGTTCAGCTTCTTTCCCAGCCCTCTTCCTCTCTCTCTGGACTTCCAGCCTTTCCCAATCTGAGAAGGCTTCAGATTGGGCCCCTGAACAACCTCCGATGCTGCTGCCTGCCAGGTGTCTAGCCTAGCGGCCATGTTGTTGATGCCACGCCTGCACAGCAGAGGTGGCGGCAGAGTGGTCTTCCACATCATAGGCCACACACCAACAATCGGCATTGACTGGCAGGCCAGAGACAGATAAGAAAGTGATAGAACTGCAAAAGGAAAAATATGAGGGCTTGCTGGCAGTATTCAAGGGTGAGTCAGGTGTGGTACCAACTTAGATTACTCTTTTCAGAGCAACAAGTGATTTTTCTGACTCCACAGAATGTGACACCATACCACAATGCATGTGAAGGAAAAAAAAAGTTTTACTATACTACAAACAAAATGGATTATTTACATTTATAAATATACACATATATGTGTGTGATATATATATGTGATATGTGATATATATATATATATATATATATATATATATATATATATATATATATGACATAGACTTTCAGGTAGATTTTTAAATTTTGTATGTATGACCATTTTGCTTGTATAGATTCTGTATATCATGTATGTACGGTGCCTGTAAAGGCCAGAAGAGCATGTCAGATATCCTATAACTTGAGTTATAGATGGTTGTGAGCTGCCATGTGGATGTTGCTGATGGACTCAGGTCCTCTGGAGAAGCGGCCAGTGCTCCTAATCACTAAACCCTCTCCTCAGTCCAACAAAGTGGCTTCTCCGGAAGACACTGTGTTAAGCCTGGTGTGGTGACACATGCATTTAATCCCAGAAGTCCTGAGGCAGAGACAGGAAGATCTCTGAGTCTGAGACCAGCCTGCTCTAAAGAGAACATTCCAGGATAGCCAGGACTACAAAGAGAAACCCTGTCTTGAAGAACCAAAACGTAGGCAATGACTTTATTTAATATACTAACTCCATAGACATCCCCCCAAAGTTATCTTTTCTCTTAATGAATTTTATGTCTTTTTGCTTTTGAACTCAGTAGGTAGCAAGTGATCAGAAGTGTAAGTTCAAAGGTCAAAAACCTGGAATTGTTTCATTTAAAAGTTGCTGTTGTTATTGTTGTTGTTGTTGAGAAGGTTCTCACTAAGTAGCTCAGGCTGGCCCCAAACTCCCAGCAATCCTCCTGCTTCATCTTCCTAAGTACAAAGATTACAGTTTTGCATCACTCAGTTCATTTCTTGTTCATTAGACACAATTTAAAAGAGCAAGGAGGACCATCGTTTTCCTATCCCTAAAGCAAAAGTATGCAATGATACCAACAGCTTTCATAACTTTTTCCATCAGATTTACTCTAAAGAAAAGTCATCTCCTCTTATTTAGGTCACTGAGTCAGAAAGCAAACCATTGTCTTTGGTCATGCCCTTGCCAGAAGATCCCTAACTCATTAGTGTGCTGTTAATGAGGCTGGCTTTTTAAAGCAGGTGTTGTTAAGTGCAATCAGAGCAGCTTTATTAAGCTGCAAATTGTCTTGAGATGACAAAGGAAGTCAGATTGGTCCGTGCACAGTTAACCTTTGTCTATATGCATGACTTGGCTGATTAAACAGCAATTGATAATGACCTTCAGCCTGGCAAAGCCGGAAATGGTGATGCCTGATGTTGCTATTCATTGTATGTGATGTGAGTGACAGGCGGGCAGTCTCTTTAATTTAGAAATCTATAATGCAATTTCAAAATTAACTAATATTGCAGTGCAATGAACCACTAATTTGTGTGTATTAAGCTGATATTTTCACGTGCATGTTATTTTAGATGAGAATATTATCACTGGGAATTGACTTCAAGTTGAAGTTGTGTTGACTGACCATCTTTAGTGACTTGCAGAAGAGGATTGTGGAAGACAAAGAGAAGTGACTTGGGGAGACCCAGCTCTTAAACACATAGACTAGCCACCTGATACTTTAAGACTGGCCTGGTGGGTTCGATGCAGGCGCTGCTTGTGAAGAGGCCTCAGTGGGTTGGCAGAGAAGAACTCTGATTTGAGTAGTTTATTCAGTGTGGCAGTAGTTTACCATTAGCACCCAAGAAACACCAGGACATTCACTAAGTCCAGAAATGTGGAGGGAGATGCCGGGAGTGACAGGAACATCGCTGCAGCTAATGCATTGTGTGTGCCAGGCCCAATTCCTTGCTCGTATTTCCTCCTTGATTCCGAGTAATAATTCTGAAGTCAAAATGGCCTCACTTTACAGAGAACATAACACAGTTCTGAATCAGGGTTATTTGCCTGAACTCAGTTAAGTAGTGTGGATCTGAACTCACACTGTTTACTTCTGAAACTGACATTATGTGAAAACACTGTGTGGTAACATACTAGATAAATAGGGTGAGCAAATATCTTTGTCATTTGCACTTAGCATGCACACATGCATGTGTAACGCACATAGTGTGTTCAAGTGCATATGTGTCATGTTTATGCTCTCGTTTGAATGTTTCCTGGTCAGAGAAACAGAACACTGGTTATGATACTGTGAAATTAGTGTTGAGCAATGGCTTCTGCCTCATGGAATGACACATGTCTTTGATTTCTTTGAATTTCCTTGCAAGTTCATGTTCATGGACTGGCATTAAACAACTTCACAATTCGTCACAGTACCTCCTCTTTGCATTTAAAGCCTTTAAAAAGTGCTCTACTAAAATGGAAGTATTCATGGTAGTTATTACTTGGACTTTTGCTACTGCTTCTATTTCCTAGTTTGGGGGTCAAGGATGTTGTATTCTGGGGTAGGGTTCTGTGCCTGGCTCAGACAGATTTGTTTTAACTTGCAAACAGAGTTAGAAAGGTCCTTTCTTACTGCAGGAGCTTTCAGAGCCTTTAATATGCTAATGATATGGTGACTTTGCAGAGAGAATTTACTGTTCCACATTTCCCAAGCTTTCTTGACCATGAGGCTCTTTGTTCCTTAAGCACCAATTAACACTCACAAGAATTAGTGTGTGCAGAGCACAGAGCGTTTCTGCTCCATATAACAACGTCAGCAGCCAGGAACAGCCTTGAGCAAGCAAAGCAGGGCAGTGGAGAAACGGGAGAGATGGAGTCAACGATAGATTTACCTTTACACAGATTTTCTGGGATGTGTTGTGATTATTTAGACACTGTAACAATTGTACCGAATGTGGTGATCATTGACCATATAAAAATGAATTATCTCATCTAAATCGCCTGAAGCAAACACGAATAGTTACTACTAATATCAGTGGAGTTTTCCTGACTCTTACATGTATCTCTTCTGAATGGCACTTAAATGCACTCTTTATTTCCAGATTATACAAAAGTAATTAAAAGTTTAATTGGGGTAAATGGAATGTGAGATTTTTATATAAGCCCTGCAAATTTGCTAAGAATTGACTAAAACCCATAAAGAATTAATCATCTGCGCTTTATTAGTTGTATTGCTCTGAGAAAATGGCAGTTGTGCTATCAGAATCATCTTTCTTCAAAAGTCCATTTTCAAAATTGTTTTTCCAAGATCACAATTTCTCCTGGCAGTCAAGGGTCAGTCCCTCCCTATAAGCAGGAGAATGCCCCGTGGTCCTGACGAGAGTTCTCCATTGTCTTTGCTTGGAGCTTTCCCTTCTCTTCCGTGTTCATTCTGCATGTTACCTCTTGGTAACACCATGCTGTGAAACTCCTAAACTGAACTCTTAAACATCCACAAGTGAGAGCCTTCAATTATAGGTTGTCGCCACCACTCCAAATCCATGTGCCCTGTTATACTTGTCATTGCTATGGGATAACTTGCTCTGGTCTGCGACTGCACCCTTCTAAGTGTCACAGTAACCGTGGGATCTGCCCTACCCTGCTGTTTCCCCTTGAAGTCCCTGGAATGTGTTCAAGTGTGCTATACACTAGTAGCCTTGCCTAGAAATGCCTGTGCTCCCAGAGCAAAAAGAATGGTACTCTGAGGAGCATTGAGTTTAAAAAGACATGAACTTGATTTGCTGTGGTGTCATGATTATCTTTTCCCCATGTCACAATTGTTTTGTTCATTCAAATGTTTTCTAGAATCCCTTGGAAGATCACCTAATTTCAATAAAATCTAATATCTTCCTATCTCTAAAACTACACTTTGCCACCAACAGATTCCCAAAATAGCAAATGATTTAAAAAAAAAAATTATCATTGGCACTCACAGCAATGAGGTAACCTGTTCAGCTTGATGACAACCTTGAGTGGCTTTCACATTCAGCTGATGATGAGCAGATAGTGAGATGACCTGGTCATCTGGCCATTGGTGCAGAGCAGGCATCATCTGCTTCTTCCTCCAAGGAGGCTGACTTGTTCATCCACTAACAATGGTGGGGTCTGGTTATTTTCCAGACAGGCAGCTACAGTTGTAACTTGGATAGATGAATATTATTTTGCTGATGAGGATAAGAAAATTGAACCTTGGCTGATGTTTCAGTCTTCCTGAGAAAAAGAAATGTATTTACCAGATCTTAATCATGTTGAGAAATCGCATTGTGATGCTAGGCATCTGCACATCCTTTGGAAGATAGACTAAACAGCTGTATTATTCAAGTCTCTGCTCTGAAAATGGTGTACAAGGAGCTGTGAAGGGACCTCAGTTCACAGGGGGGAGGCCTCTAGCCTTCATAGTTTTCCTTAAAGGGGGAAATGAGTCCAGAAGGCTTAGAAATAACCTGCAAGAAACACTTTCTCTGGAAATCACATTGCTGGAAAGGAATAGCTTCTTATAGACTCCACCAAAATTGTGACAGTGGCCATCAGGTAGATGAGGGGACAGTATTTAATAGGGCACTACCAGAGCACATTTGAATAGAATAGATTGTAAATATTCTGTTTAGCTCTGCTCATTTTCCTCTTCATCGGTTCCTCTGCTTTCTTACTTATTTATTTCAGTTTAGGACCATGCTATACTCTGGGACTGTGGCTTGTGATACCTGTTTCCCAGGCAGACAACACAGGGATCAGCTATAAAGTTGCTGGAGATGCCAGTGTTCAAACTCTACTACAGGTGCCAACTCAGAAGCTGCTGTGGCCCCCCAATCTACGCATAAGCTGGCTTCCACTTATAAAAGTGATAAATGGCATAGGTATTAGCTACTTCTGCATCCCAGAGCATCAAAAGACCTGAGGGAAACAACTCAAAGATCTCTGGGCCTGTTTTATCTCAATGTTTTTACAAGGCCCAATCGAGGGTTGATTGAATCAAGATACTTAGGCAGGACGTCACAGCAGTGGGAGTACATGCAGAACTGTTCACATCATGACTGACCAGGAAGAAAGGGGAAGATAAGGAAGAACAATGCAGGCACTGAGCTCTCTTTCATCTTTTATTTGGTCTGTTCTGTCCATGGGATTGTGAGTCTTCATCTACCCTCAATTCTATTGATCCTCTATAGAAATACCTACAACACACACAGACACACACACACACACACACACACACACACACACACACACACACACTTACTCATACATTTTCCTAATTTTACTAATCTCCTAGGTGACTGTAAATCAAACCATGTTGACAACAAAAATAGGCCAACAGAGCTGTGAATAGAGCCACACCATTGTTTTATACCTTCTTACTAAAATCTCCTTAAAAAGAAGACTACAATTCACCAATACGATGTATGAACATAAAAACCAAACATATGACCTCTATAGATCTGTTTCCTTCCTGCCAATGGAAGCATGTAGGTGGTGTGGTGTTTGAAGTGTGTTCCATTCTGTAACTCTGCACGAATATTTACACATTAAAACTTAGCATCTATCATAATGCTGAAAACTTGGAAAGCCCAGACTTCAAATCTGTCTTAACTGCTGTGTCCTCTTCTTCCACTTAGCCTCTCAGAACCTTAGTTCCCCCATTTTTAAGTTGCTGATGATAAAAAATCACTTATTATATAGATGCTCAGAGGTGAAGGAGGCGCTGGGTGGGGTGTGCTCAGCAGCAGATAGCTGATATACTTGGACTCGGCAGCAAGGAATGCTTGCCACTCTTTGGAACTAGAATTCTGAGAAACGATGCCCAACCTTCAAAGTTGAGTCCATAAAGGAGGAAGATAACATTAAAAGCCTCTATCCAGCCATGAGAAAAGCAAATGGGTAAAGTCTGTCCCAGTTGCTTGTAACTGAATTGGGCTATAGAAAAGTCATTGGCACTTAACAAACACACACACACACACAAAAAACAACAACAACAACAACAAACATACAAACAAACAAACAAACAAACAAACCAAAGCCTAGGGTCTGGGAATATGAAGTGGCAGGTAAGACTACTTGAGGCAAAAGCATGAGTACTTGAGTCAAATCCCCAGAACTCCAAGGCAGGCATCGCCATGTTGGAGCCTATAGCAGGACAACCATAGAGGTGTGCTAGCTCCAAGGCTAGCTCTTGTGGAGACTTGGTCATGGGAATAAAGTGCAGGGATAGAGCAGGACAGCTGGCATCCTCCGCCAGCCTCCACCGAAGGACCTGTTCACAGATGTGTGCATCCATCTACCCACGCACACATACAAAAGATGCTCACATTGCTTTATTGAAATATACTCATCTTCAAATATGGGAGCGATTTGGCGATCCTCTGGTGCAACAGTGAGACAGATGTCAGTACAGCATTTTTCAAAAAACCTTCCCGGTATTATTTTTGTTTGGCCCAAATAAAGAAAACACAATTGTTTGCACTGTATTTGCAAACAGTCAACAAGGAAACCATGCGTTAATCCGGCAGATGAAAGCATGATGCTATCCCCATTTCTCTGTGTTTATCGCAGCAGCAGACGGTCTGATTGGGAAAGCTCTCCCTCACAGGCTAGCCAGAGAGGCCGCCTGTAAGTGGATGCTGCTTTGCTGGGAGGTGTCGGGCTATCAGGCCGGGCTTTGTTGACCCTGTTCCTAAACACAATGAGTCTGTGTGGAGGGCTGTGTGCGGCAGTGCCTGGGCCTCTGTTTTACTTCTTAATTTCTTTCACAGCATCAAAAGGCTTTTCTTTTCCAAAGCTTTTCTTTCTCTTTTACCCCCGAGCCTCTGCAATTGAGGCACAGGCGCAATCTACCAGCAGCACCCTTTGTTCTGGGCTGAGGAACAGTGTGAGTCCTTCCTAATTAGCCTGTGGACCAATGAAATACTTCGCTAAGCCAGGAGCGGCTGCAATCCCACAGCCCAAGTGGTAGGAAAGGGGGGAGAAAGGCCTCTTTAATTAAGGCCCAACAAAGCTGGCTAAAAAAAAAATTGTATTTTCCTCTCTACAGATGCCTTTTTTAAAAATCCCTGTAAATGCTGGCACATGCTCAGGATTTTAAACAGTGCCTATGCTTGTGCCAGCGAGCAGGAGGCTCTGCCTTGGCTTTGGGCTGAAGAATTCCTGGCCTGTGAGTTTGGGCACCCACAGCCTTCACGTTGCCTGGGTCTGCTTCTGCACTGGAGACAAGCAACTGAGAATCAGGAGTTGGGCTCCACTGACAGAAGCCGTGCAAGACAGCCTACCCTAGAAGCTTGACATTTACACGGGACATTCACAAATGTCACGCGCAAAAAAACCTCGCCTCCAGCACAGAAGTGTTAATTTATTGCTTTTCTCCATTGTTTGTCCCACTTCTACATCTTTTAATTGTAACACATTGATTATTTCTTTCTCCAGTGATTTCGTCAGCGGGTTAACAGAGGCCGGGGTCAGAAGCCAGTCTTGCGTAGGCCTCTGCCTGTGTTCTTTCTGTGCCATAACTATATCTTACTACAAGTACGAGCAATGAGCTCTTGGGATTAGCTTTGCCTCTGCGTTGTCAGACTAAAATACTCCCCCTTTGTTTTAAAAAGTTATGATCATTCATTACAAAATATTAGGGAGGTGTATCATGCAGAAGGAGTCATACCAAGAAAAAAAGGTTTTAAGTCCTGCAAAATGCACCATTTCAAGACAACACTTGATGATGATATCAGTCCACCTGTGTATTCCATGTGCATTTATATAGGTGTTCTCCACTTTGCAGCGTGTGTAAATACACACTAGAGTCCGTACGCCTAGCTACGTTATCATTTTCCTTGGCAGTATACCACTAATCGTTTAAAGATTAAGAAGACCCCACTGAACACATGTTTAACTAGCTTACAGAGTACAAGATTTCCCTTGGACCATCACACACACACTCCCCTCTCTCACCCCCTGCTCCCTCCACACCCACTTAAATCTCTCTGCCCCAAGTAATTCCTCTTCCACATTCATATCCCTGTGCGTTCTATTTAATTCCCAGCTTTCCCGCTTCTCATGGACCCCTTAGCCCAGGTAAATATACCTATATAAAATTTAGGATCCACATATGAGAAAAAAAGAAAACATGTGATGCTTGGTTTTCTGAGCTTTTGTTACCTCGCTTACTATAATATTTTTCCATTTCATCCTTTTTTTTCTGGCAAATGCATGATTTAATTTTTCTTCATTGCTAGGTAAAATTACATTGGGTATCTAGCACGTTTTCACTGTTCACTCATCTGTATGGGTATTTAGGCTGATTCTGCTTCCTTGACACCGTGAACAGAGCATCATTAAAGGCTGATGAGCAAGGACCTCGAGGAGAATCAAGAGTCCTGTGGGGATCACCCAGGCCATATGGTCATGTGGTCAAGTGTTAGTGTTCTCACTTTCCTTGTGGCTGCCACAGTTTACACCTCAACCAGCAGCAAATTTAAAGTTCCTTTTCCTCCACACCCTCAACAGTCTTTGTTGTCATTTGTTTTCCTGATAGTAACCATTCTGACTGGGGAGAGATGGAGTCTCAAAGTAGTTATAATCTTCATTTCTCTATGGTTAAGGACACTGAACACTTTCAAAATGTTTTCTAGCTACTTATATTTCTTATTTTGAGACCTGTCTTCTTTTTAGCTCTGTTTCTCCTTTCGTTTTTTTTTTTTTTTTTTTTTTTTTAACTTTTTAGCTGCTTGTATATTCTAGATATTAACCCCCTGTCCAATATATAGCTGAAAAACTCTCTCTCACTCCGTACGTTTGGTCTTATCTCAGTTAATTGTTTTCTATCATGTGCAGAAGCTTTTCAATTTCACTAATTCTCATTTCCTCATTTGAGCTCCTGAAGTCTCATTTGTGAAGTCCTTCTATGCCTCTATTTTGAAGATGTCATCCTCTGTGAATTTCCGAGTATCATCTTAGATCAAGGTTTTTGATCCGCTGGGGGTTGACTTTCATGCAGAATGAGAGAACAAGGATCTGGTTTCACTCATAGACATGTAGAAATCCAGTTTTCCCAGAACAACATGTTCAAAAGGCTGTCTGCTACACAATGATCATGCTATTTTTCCCAAAAATCAGTGCTGTAGGTTTATGTCTGTATATGTTCTGTTTCATTATGTACATGTATATTTTAATCCAGTCCATATGGCTTTTAGTATTAAAGCTTTGCAGTGTAGCCTGCAATCAGGTATGTTGATACCTTCATCATCTTCTTCTTCATCTTCTGGATCATTGTTATTTTACTCGGGGTACATTGACTGTTTTTCATGCTTCCAAATAAATTTTAAGTATTTCTCTGAAGAACAGAATAGGGACTTGGATAGGAATTGCACTAGATGTGCAGAATGCTCTTGAAGACACTGATCTTTCCAATTCATGAGCATGGAAGGGTCTGTCCATCTTCCAGTGTCTTCTCCAATTCCTCTTGAGCATTTAAGTTTTCTTGTACTCCTTCCTTTGATTATATTTACTCCATAAATAAAACGTAAGTGCTCTTCTCAACACATCACATCAGTGGACCATTTCAAGTTCCCATTTCCAAGAAGGTTTTTGTCTTTGGAGGCAATATATACTAGGCTAGACAGAAATATACATGATAAGCTAGAATCTCTATACTTATTTTACATGATGGGAGTGAGAAATGGACATATGCATAAATAACATTGATTCCTTTGACTTTCTACTACACAGAATTACTTTGTCAACAGAACAGGTTAGATAGTGTGCCCTCAGTGAGTGAATCCAAGCACCTACTTTTTTTTTTTTTTTTTTTTTACCTAGATGTCCTGATGTTTCAATTTGTTACAAAAATAGCCTGTCTAGACGACATAAAATATTCAGACAACCCACTGCAGAGGTGCTTGAATTTTGGAAGTGTTTAGCATTTTTAGAGATTCAGTGTCTTCATGCCTAGAATCCATATTGAGCAAAAGCTGGAGCTAAAGCAGCGCCACGCACTCTGCTCTGTTTCACCATTTATACTTACTTTGAAAGATATATGTCTCTGTCAAAGATGACAAAAATAAGCAACATGATTCCCAGCAAGAAAGACTGAGCCATTTATAAGCATTGTTCCTACACATAATCACTCCATACATCAAGGCCTCAGCATTATTAACTATAAAGAAAGAAATATTTCCTTGGAATGTCATAAGAATCAAGGAACACAATGCCAAAGAGCTTGTGGGTCACACTGTCCTTCCACTTAGGAAAGTTTCTTTAAGGACTTACTAGTTCAGGCTCTAAGAGAAGCACAAAGCCTTTCATTTTATGGCATAGTATCTTTTCACATCCATTGTGATTTTTATTATGAAAGTTCTTCAAGTCATTATAATTATCACTCCCACTCTAAGCTGAACAAATAAGAATTTTGAGCAGACAGCATATATCAAATGTCAGAATTAAACCAACCTTAAATCTTCACATTGCTAGGTCCACTGTTTCTTCTCTCAGTGCTCTTGTCCAAGATTATAAAACATGAGTCTTGAATGGTGGATTCATGGGTATTTAGTCATTTTTATCACATGACTATCTCATCAATGAAGATTTAATGACCTAAGTTATAGAGACCCACCAAACATTATCTAGTGGTTGGGTGGAAATGTGGCTGAGTGCTTGGGGAAGTGGTACAGTGTGGGCTACACGTGCCTACAATAGTGCCTGGAGCTGTTGGCGCGTATAAGATAAATCCAGAAAAATCACTTTATAACGTACGGTGGTTTGAATGGGAATGGCATATGTAGGCTCATATGCTTAAATGCTTGATCCCCAGTTAGCGGAACTGTGTAGGAAGAATTAGGAGGTGTGGCCTTGTTGAAGGAGCCGTGGTATTATTGGAGGAGATGTGGCCATGTAGGAGCCAGTGTGACCTTGTTTGAAGAGAAGGCTTCAAGGACCCATGCCAGGCACAGTCACTCTCTCTTTACTTGCAGATCAGGATGTAAAGCTATCCACTACTGCCCCAGCAGAATGCTTCTCTGCTTTCTGCCATGATGATTATGGGCTAACCCTGTAAAACTGTAAGCAAGCCATCAATTAAATGCATCCTCTTATAAGATGTTTCTTCGTAGCAACTGAGCAAAAACTATGACACTTCAGATTTAACATTATTATTTTCATCCAAGCTGCTGAATACCTACCAATTTTTTTATGTCCAAGAGCTCCCTATAAGCCTGAGTTTGGTGCTGATGAGGGAAGAGTCTGATGAACAGATGTTGGTCTTCTCGTGCATTATGCATCCAACAGTGATTGGCATTGGTAGCTGTGAGTCACCAGTAGGAAAGCATTGTGTAGACAGTAATGATATTCACTCCTCGGTCTCTTCTCCCTAGTAACTGAGTCCAGGTAAAATGCTTTGACAAGGGAGGATATGAGCTAGTCTAAGCCAACATTCTATGATGCAGGAGTCAAGGTAGCGTAGCATCAATAGTCCTGTGTTGAAGCCGTCTCCTACTGCTTCCAATGCCAGAACAAATCACCGGAAGACGTGATATAAGCGATATGTAGTCAAGGCTCTCAAGCCACTGAGTTTCTAGAGTGACATGCCAATGTGGTCCTAAAGTAATGGAACTGTCTCTCCACTGCCTAGAGAGTGGAGAGTGGAATTTGACTGCAGTTCCAACAAGTAAAGCCACTTCTGTTGGGACAGAAAGAATTGTTACAGGAAGGCTGCAGAGAAAAGCATGGCGGTAGGGCCCATCTCTATGCAGGCAAATGTATGTCAGCCTGTAGAAGAGAAGTTGGAGGCCAATGGAGGCCGTGTGCAAAAACTGCTTAGATCACAGGCTGTTTCTGTGGTATTGGACTCCAGATGTGCTAGGGTGAGCTGGGCTCCTTACAGCAAGAGCAGCCTCTTTGTTGTTTTTAATTTAAATTCTTCGTTCCGTGCTTCTGTGTGCTTCATTTTTGTTCCACTCATTTCTGGCCTTTCTATATCTGTGTCCTGTTTTGGTTTTGTTTTCTATTTTGTGTATTTAAATTGAGAAAATCATTTTCACCCAACTCACAAGTAGGAACGGTTGGATACACCATTATTCCCCCAAGAATAGCAAGGAATGGAACTAAACTGTAGTTTTCAGTTTCCGCTTAAGACCAGATTGGACAATGGAGCATTTGCTGTATCCTGGTAACTCTCTTTAAATTGAAATATGTATGTAACCAGAGAGAAAGATTAATGATAAAGCTGAGATTGGCCAGAGGAAGGCCAAATGAACTTTTTCACTACTGTCTGTCAAAGTAGTAATTGATAGAAAATGTGGGAAAACTATCAGAAGTTTGCAAGAGAAACCCAAACACATTTCAAGGTAAATTTGGAAACTGGTAAAGAAAATTTTGAGGCTTGAAGCATTTCAAAGTGCTGTGTGATTGTTGCTGCTTTTACTCTGTAGTTTTTAATTTCAACTGCTGTCTCAAGTCACACCTGTCTTTCACCTATTCTAACATAATTCAGTACTGATGCTATAAAGAGATTTTTTCTGGGGTGCATCTTGTGATTGAAGTGGTAAATCTTTGTGTCCTTAGACATGTGTATACGATAGTCAGTAAATGTCTGTTGGACACATAGCTATATGCAAATGTATAAAGAGAGGAATGGAGGAGGCCTAGTATATTAGACAAGGTTTTCTGGAGAAAGAGAACCAATAGAAAAGACAGAGAACCAATACAAGGAGATTTGTTATAGTAACTGGCTTATGAAATTCCAGAGGCTGAGAAGTCAGTCACATGGTCTGCCACAGGCAAACTGGAGACCTGGGAGAGCCAGTGGTATATTTCTGTCCGAGCACAAAGGCCTGAAAGACCAAGAGGGCTTCTCAGTAAATGTAATGGACTAAATGACTCACAAACCAGCAGCTTTGATGTCCATGGATAGGACAGGACATCTCCATTCAAGGAAAAAATGACAGAGAGAAGCACAGAAGCATGAACTTGACTGCCTTGTCCCTTTTTACAAGCTGGCACAGGATTAGAGAGTGCTATACCATCTGTGAAGGTTGTCTTATTTACTTCCTATTGCTGTGGGGAAACATGACCAAAAGCAACCTGGCTTATAGATTGCAGTCTGTCAACAGAAAAAGCCAAGGCAGGCACTTAAAGCAGCAACCTGGAGCTAGGGACTGAATCAGAAGACCATGGAGGAATGCTGCTTACTGGCTTGCTCTCCATGGCTTGTTCAGTCTGCTTTCTTATACAAGCCAGGATCAACTGAGCAGAGGTTGCCCTGCCCCCATTGAGCTGTGATCTCCTATATCAACCAGTAATTGAGAAAAATACCTCTGCACACATGGCCCCAGGCCAATCTGATGGAGGCCATTTCTCAATTGAGGTGATCTTCCCAGGTGATCTTAGCTTATGTTAAGTTGACCAAAAGCTAGTGAGCACAAAATGAGATCCTTTTTCTACTGGTTGAAATGCTGATTTCTTCCAGAGAACATTCACAGACACTTGCAGAAATATCATTACTGGCTATCTAGGTGTCCCTTTGTTTAGCCACCTTGACACACAAAAGTAATTACCACAGATGGTTTTATTGAACAGTTCAAAAATAATTGTTGGAAATATTTTCCACCTTCTGATCATGTATAACTCCCGTTTTCTCTTTACCTCCTCTGTCCCTCTTCTTTTTCCCATCTTTCCTCCTTTTCTTTTCTCGCCTTTTTAATTCTTCAATTCTGCTTTTCCTCTTTCTTTCTCTTTTCTCCTTTTTCCCCTTTGTGTTTCCTCTCATTTCTTTTTCTGCCCAACTTTCAAATACTTTCTGTTTATCTGCTTATAATTTGAATTTCGGCACCCCACTGACTAAAGCGGATGCTCAGCCTTCTAAATGGAGACACTTGGCAGTCATAAAGCAAGGTGCCACATTTCCACAAGCTATAGCTGGAGAGAATGTTCTACACTAAACTGACACTCTAGACGTTGAGCATGTTTGCTTGTGTTCTAAAAGCTATTTACACCTTATCCGCACTGAAATTCTGGAGAGATTATGAAAACTGAAATAATACAGGCAAAACAACACATTTCACAGGGCATAAGACCTTACTAATGGCACAAAGTATTTATTACGTTATGATCTTGTGTTCTCTAAGGAGTGTCTGAAATCTACGAGATATTTCTATATTCACATTTACACTGGACTCGTAAGATCTCTCTGAAGGCATTAATTGCAAAGAACAAGGTATCCCCCTGATTCCATTGTTTTTGCAGCAAGTGCTCTGGGAGATTACATTTCTCTGGCTCACATCACAGAAAGCCTGAAATTGACATTCACCAGGAGGGCTAGTCAGTCCTTGGAGAGTTTGGCCTATGAATTTTTGAATTGCAAGGGGCAGGGAAAATAGATTGTGTTTACTCAGAAGCTCACATGCAAGATCTACTCTAAATAGGACTGGTACTCAATGGCACTCCATGCCTATAGCTCATTTTCTTCCCTTTCTGCTCTTCCTGACACCCTCTGAGTGACTTGGACCTCCATAGGTCTCCTCGGAGGTTTGAGTGCGGTGCTAATCATCAGCTCTGAGAACCTAATGTCCTAACCCTGCTCATATTAACCACCACAGTGCAAACTGAGCTCCTCATTTTGTATCTTAAAATCAACTTCACTCTTCTTAATTTGAAATACAGCTGCATTTAATATTTCACATTTCCCTTTCTCTAACAAAGTATCCTCAAGCTAGAATAAAGTTCCCCTTTCTCTCACAACCATGAGTCAGTAACTCTAAGTAGGGAAAAAAATTATGAAGAAATGGTACAATCACTTTGGAAGATAGTGGTTTAATACTAAACATACTCTAGCCATACAAGCCAGCAACCACGTTCCTTACTCATTGTAGCCAAAACTGTCATCCACATACCAAAAGTCATCTTGATTACTTCCTTAGAAAGACTCTGTAGCACATCCTGAATATTATCAGTAAAGGAAAGTGAGATATCAACAGAAGAATATCGAATGACTGAGAAACACTTAAAGAAATGCTCAGTGTCTTTAGTCATCAGAGAAATGCAAATCAAAACAACTCTGAGATTCCATCTTACACCCATCAGAATGGCTAAGATCAAAAACTCAAGCGACACCACATGCTGGAGAGGATGTGGGGAGAGAGGAGCACTTCTTCATTGCTGGTGGGAATGCAAACTAGTACAGCCACTTTGGAAATCTATCTGGTGCTATCTCAGAAAACTGGGAATAGGGCTTCCTCAAGACCCAGCTATTCCACTCCTTGGAATATACCCAGAAGATGCTCCAGAACACAACAAAAACATTTGCTCAACCATGTTCATAGCAGCCTTGTTCATAATAGCCAGAACATGGAAATAGCCTCAGTGTCCCTCTGTCGAAGAATGGATAAAGAAATTGTGGTACATTTACACTATGGAATACTACTCAATTATTAAAAACAAGGAATTCCCGAAATTTGTGGACAAATGGATTGAGCTAGAAATGATCATAATGAGTGAGTTAACCCAGAAGTAGGAAGACTCAAATGGCATATACTCACTTATAACTGGACACTAGCCCAAGGGGCATGTCCCATGAAAATCTTCACTTACCAGGAAAGTGGGATAGATGTGAGGACATCCTATTGGGACTCTAGGTGAGAGAAGTATGAAAGAATGGGGAAATAGAAGGATCCAGAGGGTCCTAGAAACCTACAAGAAGAACATTATGATGGGAAGATCTAGGCCCAGGGTGCTGCTCAAACTATCGCACCAGCCAAGGACAATTCGTGCAGTAAATATCGCACCCCCACCCAGATCTAGCCAATGGACGGGACATTCTCCACAGATGAGTGAAGAGTCGGGACTGACTTTCACATGAACTCTGCTGCCCCATATTTGACCACATCCCGTTGATGGGGAGGCCCGGTGGCATTCAGGGGAAGGATAGCAGGCTACCAAGAAGAGACTTGATACCCTATGTGCATATACAGGGGGAGGAGGTCCCCTCAGTCACAGTCATAAGGGAGAGGAATAGAGTGAAACTGGGAGGGAGGGAGGAATGGGGGGATATAAGGGATGGGATAACAATTGAGATGTAATATGAATGAATTAATAAATAATAAAAAAGTGAAAAGAGAAAATAGAAAAGTGAGATATTAAGCAATGAAAAGACACAGAAGCACTGTGTATATTGCTAAGTTTAAAAAAAAAAAGCCATACAATCTGATTTCAGCTATGTGGCCCTGGATAACACAGATTTGGAGATACAATAAAAGAGATCAATGGTGATGGGGTCTGGTGGGAAAGGATGAAAAGGCGGAATACTCAGGATGCTGTCATGAGTAGATATCCATGTTTGTACATCCGTCCAAATCTAAAACATGCACAATAACAAGGAGAAACACTCAGATAAACTATGGGATCTGCATAATAATAAAATGTCCCTGTGGAGTCATCAGATAGCAACTGTACCACTTCAGGAGAGGATGTTGTTAATGAGGAGGCTGTGTGTATATGAGAAAAGGTGTGTACAAATTTTCTGTTTCTTATCCTTATTTTTGCTGTAAGCCCAGACACAATCTGAAAAAATAATGATCTGATTGCTACACATGTAATGAAGAAAGTCCATATTATAGTACATACTGCTCAGTAGAACTTAATATGAGAAAAACTCAGTGACAAGTACATCCAACAAACCAACACACACACACAAAAGCTGCTGAGCACAGTGCATGACATGATGTTCCTCATCTTTTTGTTTCTGTGTAGTAGAATTAAATTCAAGTAAAGAGGAAGAAAACTATTCCCAGACCAAAAAAAAAAATTGTTGGTGAAGCTATCTTCCAGTGGCATATAGGACAATCAAAGAAAGGTCTGGACCTAAATAGAGATGCTAGAACAAGCAGAAAATAGATTAAAAACAAACATTGAGCTTTTAATACATTCAGTTCTGCTCAATAGTTGGTTTTGGTAAACAACCAAATTTAGCCATGGTCAATTGGTATTTTGATAAACTCAACCAAGCCAGATCACACCTATGAGACCAATTTAGAAGCTATGAAAAAGTTGTCATTTAAAAAAAAAAATAGTGATTATAATAAAACATTGTAGACTCCAGTGTAGCACAAAGTGACAGCCTTACCAGAGGGGCCAATACTGCATAATTGCCCTTTGCTTAACACAAAATCTAAAATAAGTGCATAGGTGTTTTTGACAACATTCAGGTAAATGATTTCACCGCCACAAAGCATGTAGTATTGAAATCTCTACAACTTGTTCATAAAATAAGACCCAAAGGTTCCCAACTTGTGGAGTTCTTGCATCTTTTGAAAAAGTAGTCTCACACCTCTTTACCACTAATGCTCTTCTGATAACAATGGATTTTAAGCTTAAAAACAGTGGCTTATGCCTGTGTGTGTGTGTGTTCCATGTGCTCTAAGTTGGCTTGTTAAACGTTTGGGTAAATAACTGGTGCAGTTTAGACTGAGGTGTAGGCAGGACGAGGTAAACTTTCATTGTTGCTCAGGGAATAAGGTAAGTCTGGGAAAGTCATTTAGCATTTCCAGTATTCAATGTCCTCCTTTGTAAGGTAGAACATAAACTAAGTTAGTGGCCCACAGATTCTTTGTTTTATTATCCAGTAGTAACTTAAGTAGTATGAGGCTGTGATGACTAATACTGATGTTCAGCTTTACAAAATCTGCACTCACGTACCAGACAAACCTCTGGACAAACCTATGATGCAATTCTAGATTGTGTTCATTGAGACAGGAAGACCCACTCTAAATATGGGCTACTGGGTCCCAAACTGCATAGCAATGAGAAGGGGAGCCATGCACTCTGCCATCCAGCTTTCTCTGCTTCTGGATTGTGGACATTATGTGACCAGCTGCCTCAAGCTTCGGCTGCCGCAATGGGCTGTAGCGTCCAACTGTGAGCCCACATCGATTTTTGTTTTTCCTTCCTTAAATTGCCTTTGTCTGGCATTTGTCACAGCAAAGAGAAAAGTAAGTGATAAAGAGATGTGCCATCAATTTTCAGTTTTGTCAAGTAAGGGTATTCGAAATGTGCCACATCCTGTCACTCAGCATGGTTTCATAAAGAAAGAGGAACTTTAGCACCCTGGAAGCAGATTTGTGTTCCTGATTAGGCATCCTCTGTATGTTGTTTTGTTACTTTAAGGCAAATGGACTAAGACACTGAGCACAAACAGCTGTCAAGTCTTGGAGCTGGACTGTGTGCAATGTTTATTCCCTGTCTGTTTACTGACGCCTGTTTGGCGTGTTCCTATAGTTGAGAAATGCTACCTACCCTCAACACTTACTTCACACTACCCTGAACTTAGGCTTGCTAACGGTTTTTTTCTTCCCCTTATCCTAGAGCTTCCTTATTAAGCTTTGATCGATTATAACAACAAAAAAGTCCAACCTCAATTCAAGGACTCAGTTGTGACCTGTTAGGAGGAGGACAGGAATATTCCCATGCACAATCTTATTTAAGTGGGTAAATCAAGGACTATGAGCTTGCTTCCCCCACCCGCTCCCCCTAACAATTATTGAATAAGGACTTTGGAAAGAAAGGGGAAATGTAAAGTTCATCACTCACAGACTGAATTCTAGTGAAAAGAAGCAGGTTTTGTTTAGGGGTTTTCCTAACTTAGAATAAGACTGTGGTTAGCCGGAACATTCTCCTCGTATATCTTTGTTTGTCTGCTTTCTTTCTGTGTTACTGGGACAAGGAAAAAGCACATTATTGATTTTGATGTCTTGCAACCCAGTTCCAGGTTCTAATATCAAATGTTGTTAGAGTAAGAGTGAAGAGTGTGTGGGAAATGTCTGCTTGGTCTGGACAGGGCTCCCTTTTCCAAGCCTCCTTTCTCCACCACCTCCCCTCACTCTCTCCGTGGAAGAGGCAAGCCCGCCAAACAGGCTCCAATGGGCTCCTTCTGTTCACTATCTAATCTCTATTTAAATCAAGCTAAATAAACATTTTCTTCTCTGGGAACACTGGGCACATTTCTGTAGCAGAATTGTATGGAAACATCTCGACTCCCATCTTCCACAGCATTCAGTCGGTAATGAGGTTTGTTAGTCTCTGAGCTCTTTTAAAACCATGCTGTGATAAGCACTACAGCTTTCAGTTATTTTTCAGATGATCGTCATCTGTATGCAAGAGAGACACAGAGAGAGAGAGAGAGAGAGAGAGAGAGAGAGAGAGAGAGAGAGAGAGAGAGAGAGAGAGGCAAAGCCTGTGGTTATTTGGTTAATTAAGTCAGGAGAGTCAGCCACAGCACAATATTACACTTGTCTTATGAGGAAGTCAGAGAGTAACTAACTTGACCCGGTACCTGCCCTGACCTCATCCTTCAGGTGGCTGGAACTCCTATGCACACCTTCTAGGAAAGGGAACTATGCCTCTTTGCTAAGACCTGCCCTTCCTCTTCTGTCTGCCCAATTCTCCCAATGAATTAAGGAAAATGGAGCTAACATTACCAGTCTGACCCCTAACATTGTAAATGGGCAGAGGGAAAAGTGTATGGTGTAGAAATCAAAGAGAATTTTAGCTGTTTTCAGGAAGTTGGCCCAATAATCAATATCTAATGAACCTTGGATTTGAACCATCAATCTATATTTTTAATCATGGCAATCTTTGCAAGTCATGCATATACACACTGTGTGTGTGGTTAATTTTTCTTCAGAGAGTATTTATTGTAACTTATTGCGGTCCCAGAGAATACAGAGTGTCTGTCTAGTATATATAATGAAATCAAAAGACTGTAAAGTTATGTATAATCAGAGGCTATAGATGAGCTCTGATCTTTGCTTGCTGACTTCTGATAAGTGCTCAGCTCGCCCTGATGCAGTAATATCATGCTGTCTCCCCTTGCGCTGCTGGTGCACTTTAGACATCAGTAGGCTTGTGGCTGGGCTCTTGTTACTCCCTTGCTTTTCCTTAGCATTATTTCCTTCCATGTGTAGTTTGTGGCTGGTAGCAATGTACCTCGTGTATTGACACAGACATCATCTTCTAATGTGGTATTCAATACTCAATATTTCTTTAGACAGTCAAGAAAAGTTGGCCAGGTTATTGTCGCCAACAAGCGATGGCTCCCCATGTGCTTCAGTGTCACTACAAATAAGGAACCACATTAACTAACACTATGTCTCAGATTCCTAGTTACTGACATAAGCAAAGTGATTGCTCTTTTGACTTATACTAAAAATACATACAAGTATAAAAAGGCTGATAATCCCTTATGTTTGAATGCCTCTTGGGCCTGGGGAAAAAATAGAATAGTACCAGCACCTAAAGACTTGGTCTCTGCTCTGGCCCTGCCACTTTTGAACATGTGACATTGCATGGATTCATTGGCTTTTCTGGCCTGATAATTTATCCATTTAACAAAAGAATATAGTGAGCTGTGTCTCCTAGAGGTATGACATGAGGAAAACTGATAGTAGCCTCTGAAAACAAGGATCCTCTGTCATTCTAGTCTATCCATTTCTATCACTCAGGACTGCGGTTGGAAAGGAAGTAGGAATTAAATTGAATCTACAAGAAAGGACAAGGGCGCATGGCTAGGCCAATTAGTATAACACACACACACACACACACACACACACACACACACACACACACACAC
>OU015750.1:26066910-26124057 GCA_907169655.1 Acomys percivali
CACACACACACACACACACACACACACACACACACACACACACACACCGCTATACTAAGATCCTGAGGTATTTGGTTTGAGTTTGGGTTTTTTAGTTTATCAAAACAAAAAGTACAAATTCAGAGGAAAAGACTTAAAAGTCTAGACAGGAACTTGCCTCCACAGAACCTGGCCTGGGTTTGCCTTAGAACAGACATCTGAATGTTGACTGAGTTAATTAACAATGGAGGACATTTGTGAATGACACTTTCAATCATTCTAAAGAGCTCAGTAGAAAAAAAAAATGCCCTGCCCATCATCCACTTAACTAATCTCCAATGCTCAGGCAATCCCATGGCTAAGGTCACTGTCCTTCTTAAGTCCCTGGATGCTACATTGTAAAAGGAGAGAATAGATTCCTAAAAGTTGTCTCCTGACTGCCACGTGTACCCTATGATGTATACATGCATACATAAATAATTTTTAAACTTCTGGTTCTTTTATCAGAGTCAATTTTAGAAACCTCAAGTTCCATTTAGACTATGATGGAAATTAGAAGAGAGTTAAAAACTCTCAGTTGAAAACTATAGATACTAGTGTCTTTTTATAATGCTCTGTTTTTTTAATTTCAAGAATTTGTAAGGAAATTTTCTGGTAACAAAAGAAAAATGCTGCAACTAACTGATGTTATGAACCACATAGATCTAACAGATATTGAATGAATATTTCATTCAGGCACAAAAGAATATCCCTTCTTTTCAGTACCTCACGAAACATTGTCCAAAATTGTCCACACACTCAGATGCAAAGCAAGTCTCAACGGACACAAGAAATCTGAAATAAAACCCAGCATCATATTTCATGACCACAGATTAAAACTGGATATGAACAACAACAGACACATCAGAAAGCTTACAATCTCTTAAAAACTGAACAGCTCACTATTAAATGGGTCAAGATAAAAACTAAGGAAGAAATTGAAGACTTTCTAGCCTTGAATGAAAATGAATACACAGCATACCCAAATGTTTGGGACACAATGAAGGTGATTCTAAGAGGCAGCTTTATAGCCTACATGGAAAAACTGGAGAGATATTATGCTAGTAACCTAACAGCACACCTGAGAGCTTTAGAACAAAAAGAAGAAATAACATCCAAAAGAAATTGATGATTAGAAATAATTAAAACAAGAGATCAAATCAATACAATAAAAACAAATATAACAGTAAAGCAATGTAACAGAGTTGGTTCTTTGAGAAAATCAATGATATTTACAAATTCTTATCCAAATTAACTAAAAGGAAGACATAAAACATCTACATTAGCAAAGCAGAGCTCAAAGAGGGGACATAACAATAGATACTGAGGGAATCCATGCTCATAAGGACATACTTTTAAGACCTATACTCCACTAAATTGGAAAATGAAAACGGAACAATAACTTTCTTGATACATACCACTTACCAAAGTTAAATCAAGATCAGATAAACTATTTAAATAGATTTATAACCCCTAGTGAAATAGAAGCAGTCATTAAATATCTCCCAACACCATACACACACACAAAAAAAAAATCCCACTAGTTTTAGTGCAGAATTCTACTATACTTTCAAAGAAGAATTAATGCCAATGCTCTTCAAATTATTTCACAAAATAAGAACAGAAGAAATATTGCCCAATTCATTTTATGAGACCATAGTTACTCTGATACCCAAAGAAAGAAATTCAACAAAGAAAAAGAATTATAGACCAATTTCCCTCTTGAACCCAGATGGAAAAAAAATCTCAATAAAACACGTGTGAACTGAATCCAAGAAGATATGAAAAATATCAGCCCCCATGATCCAGTAGGCTTCATCCTAGAGTTGCAGGGATGGTTCAACAAATGGAAATGCTTCAATGCAATCCACCATATAAACAAACTGAAAGTCAAAAACTGCATGATCATCTCATTAGATGCAGAAAGGCCTTTGACAGAATCCAACACCACTTCATGATAGAAGTCCTAGAGGGCTTAGGGATACATGGGACATACCTCAATACAAAAACGCAATTCATAGCAAGCCCATAACCAACATCAACTTAAATGGAGAGAGATTGAAGGCAATTCCACTAAAACCAGGAATAAAACAGAATTTCCTCTCTCCACACCTGTTCCATATAGTACTTAAAGTCTTAGCTAGAACAATAAGACAACTGAAGGACTGGACATCAAAGGGATACCAATTGGAAAGGAAGAAGTCAAAGTACCTTTACTTGAAGATGATATGACAGTATATATGTGACCCTAAAATGCCACCAGAAAATTCCTACAGCAGATAAATTCTTTTAGAGAAATAGTTGAATACAAAATTAAAGCACAAAAGTCAGTAGTAGCCCTTCCATATACAAATGACAAGTGGAATGAAAAAGAAATCAGGCAAGCAATACCTTTCACAATAGCATCAAATAATACAAAATATCTTGGGATAACACTAACCAAAGAAGTGAACAACTTGTATGGTAAAAACTTCAAGTCAGCTGGGCTTGGTGGTGCACGTCTTTAATCCCAGCACTCTAATAACAGAGGCAGTCAGATCTCTGTGAGTTCAAGACCAGCCTACTCTTCCAAGTGAGTTCCAGTACAGCCAGCCAGGGCTGTTCACCCTGTCTCAAAAACCAAACCAAATGAAACAAAAACTTCATGTCACTGCAGAAGACATCAGAAGATGGAAAGCTCTCCCGTGCTCATGGATCAATTGGATTAACAGAGTTAAAAACGGTCACCTTACCAAAAACAATCTGCAGATTCTATGCAATCCCCATCAAAATGCCAACACAGTTCTTCACAGATCTTGAAAGGACAACTTTCAGCTTCATATAGAAACACAAAAAGCACAGGACAGCTAGAACAATCTTGAACACTAAAAGAATTGCTAGAAGCATCACCAGCCCCCTAGTTAAGTTGTGCTACAGAGCTATAATAACGAAGGCAGCCTATTCACTATTGTGAATTTGCCCTTTTCTTCATTCCCTAATTCGAGGTTCCCTCCTCTTTACCTGTACTAGATTTGAACTTCCTCACAGTTACTCTTCTGTGTCCAGGAAGAAGTGACAGGGGTTTTACAAGCCAGATCCCTCTCAAATCATCTGTGGGGAAGCAGGAGGAAGCTGTGGCCGTTCATAGGGAGAAGTCAGGCATTTGTGGAACCACGAAGTGCAGGGACCTGAAGGTTGAATGTATTCACCGAGATGTTTCTATTTCAATTTCAAGCTTCTCTTCCGCCCCTAACCTAAGCTGCTGAGGTAGGCTACTCAGCCTGTGCTCGGGTTCTGTTCTAGTGAAGCCGTGGCCCAGATCCCTAATTCTTCCTGCCATGTGGTTGCAGACGAGGGTCTCGTTGCTGTCAGGAAAATCTTCTGGCTTTCTCACTTCACCTTGAATTACAGACCTAGCAGCCCATAGTGATAACTTCCTTTCCCCAGTTGCTATTAGCAACCATCCTTTCATCCCATAGTTCATTAATCATGTCCTGGCCAAGCTGTTCCAGGCTGAGGACACTGCACAGACCACATTTTCATGCACTCGGTCCCCATCTGGGCCGGCCAGTGATGGCAGTTGCACCATTGCAGTAGACCAGGCTAGCCACTTCTCCACTTAGCCCAAAGGGCCTGTGCTGCCTGCCATCCAGCTATAAGCAGCCCCTAGAGCCTATTCTTACTTCCTTCTCTTTCTTTCTTTCTTTTTTTTTTTTTTTTTTCTCTTTAAATACATTTAAAAGAATTTTCTGGAAGGAAATTTGTAAGCAGCCATTAGTTTTCATCGGATGATTAACATTTTTTGAGGGCCCACGACTTTTCAATAAGAACATCTGGGTTGCGGCAGTGATTTTCTGATAGAATCACTATGTACATCTAAGCCCCCAGATCTACCTCTTCCATCACCCTTTACCCACAGGGATTCTGGCAACATCACAAGACGAGACGCTGCTGATCGCCGTGAGGAAATGACAATTAGCCTCTACTAATGCCACATCTAGGACCCTCTTGCACAACTGGATTTCTGGTGAATACAGGCTTGTGTGGAATTTTGCCTTTAGGGTACTCTTTGTCACTTCTTCTCAGGGGCCTCACTGTGAGTAAACGAAAAGACGGTTAAACAGAGAAGCAAGATGTAATGCTCAGTGGTAACGTCCATGTTTGCCTAGGGTGAGCAAGGCTCTGAGTTTAACCTCCAGCACTAACAAACAAACAAACAAACAAACAAGCTACATTAGCCCAACAGTGAAGATAGCAAACTACAACTTCCTAAGTCTCAAGTGATCCTGGACTAGGTCAGCAGTTTCTATTTGTTCCACATTAAGTCCAGGGAGCAGTAGCTTTACCCTGCTATTAAAGCCACCAGATGCGCCAAGTGGCTGCAGGCACCTTGGCTCTCTCTGCAGCTGAGAGCAACTCAGGATGCCCAGGGGGTGAGTACGGGGTCCTTCCTCCAAGGTTCCCAGAAACACCGGTCATCTGCCTGTAAATTTCTGTAGGAAGGCAGTGTGTCTCGTGCCGTATATTTGTAAAGTCACCTCTAACCTGCTGTCTGGCATGCGGTAGATGTAAAATGAATGCAGAAGGCTCAAAGAATTGCCATTAGATGGTTCGAGAAGGAAATCAAGAACAAAATGGAGCTGCGTAGGGATGAACCTTGTGAGTGTAAGAGCTTGTTTTGACTTTGAAGCGCCACGTCCAGCAGATATTTGTACGAGTGAATTCAAACCCAGAAGACACCTAGGGATAAAAGCAACAGTTTTGCATTGATTATAAATATTTCAACACTTATTGGGAGAACTACTTTTTAAAAACTAAACAATATTCCTATGTCTCTTTTGAAGGTACTGATAGCTATTTTAGCAGAATGTATATTATTATTTTTCGTTTCTGTTGGTTTGTTTAAGAGACAAGGTTTCTCTGTGTGGCCTTGGCTGTCCTGGACTCACTTTGTAGATGAGGCTGGCCTCAAACTCACAGAGCTCTGCCTGCCTCTGACTCCCAGAGTGCTGGGATTACAGGTGTGCACCACCCTGCCCAGCTCAGATAGTATATTATTAAGCAGAGATGTTTTAGATGTCAGAAGAAAAATGGCAGACTTGGCTATCTCATATCTTTCCCCCCATATTCCTGATGCCTGGGTACTTACAGACAAGTCCCAAGAAGGAATGGCAGTCACTGACTGGCCAAAGGAGAGGACAACCGATGTCAGCCACCATTCTTGGGCCATCAGTCTGAGCTCTCATTGAAAGGAAGTGTAAAGTCCTGCTCTGTGCATACTTTTCTTTCCAGAGTCTCTCAGGTGTTGCTTGTAGACTAACGAATGATGCTGACCTTGCATGAGGTGGTCCAGGAAGGAATTTAAAACAGGAAGGTTGAGTGCTGTGAGGAAGTAAGGAGGACACTTGCATTTAAGGAAGAGGAGAGCAAGCCACGAAGCACTAGAAGGTGACAGAAACCAGTTGTGGACACAAGAAGGGGCCCTGACCAGAGTGGTATCGTTGACATTGAAAACATACGTCACCAACACTTAAAGACTGCAGAGCAGACCAACAAGAGTAACACACATCCATTGCATTTGATATGTAGGGATCAATATACCTTAGGGCCTCAAAAGAGATGGTAATTGACACATTATTCCTGACATTATTTAATAGTGATTCATTTGTCCCACAAAATGGCAAGCGAGCCCAAACTAATATAAGCCACTATGTGTGCAGTGATAACCAAAGCGGACTACTAAGAGCCTAGAATGTCATTACTATGAATAAGCTCCCCACTCCACCAATGAAAACATGAACCTTTACAACCATGGCTTATTGAAATTCCTCTCCCTTATGAGATCTTTTAACAGGCATCACAAGTACAGCCAGTGTTGTGCAAATAACTCTCCATGCTCTTCATGAAACCCATACCTTTTTACCACAATGCAGATGCTGATCACAGCCATGAACAGTCACGGGGGTGGGGGGATGAGGGGGGTTGGGGGGATGGAGCTTAGGCATATGCTTAGAGAGCTACACGTTGCGTCATCAGTCTACACCTACTCAACCAGATGCTATTGACTCTGTGCTGTTCTAACTATGTTGTGCAAGTAACTGAAATAACAGAAAAGATACATTTCATTCAAACAACATGTGTATGCATGTAGAAAACTGTATCAGAGGTAGACAAATACAAGTCAGCATTTTAGACATGGACAGATAGACTGTCATTAGATTGTCATTAGATACATAGGAAATCTGTTTTCATTTTTCACTCACATACTTTTATGTAAATGGATAGCATTAGGCTGCAAAAAGAAAGTCAAACACATAGCTAGTGACAGATTTAACATCCAAACCTCATTTCGCCCATTATTGGAATTCACTGTGGCTCACAGTAAAGCAAAAATAAAAGCAAAACCACCACCACACCAAAAAGCCCACTTGACTGAGTCAACGTTGTTGCCACGCTTCTTTGCCTCACATGCGCAGAAGCCAAATCCCACTTGAGGGGAGTCGGGTTTCTCGGCTTACCTCTGCTATACAATGAGTGGATTTCCATTCTCTCCCCGGGCTTCTCCAGTTCTGCCGATCAGTAACACTGTTGATTTAGAAGTGGTTTCAAAGCAAGCCACAGCAACAATAGAAGTGAGTTATTCCAGAAGAGAAATGAAAGGGGCTGAAAAGATTAAACACATAGGCTGAAAAATACATATTATTGTGCGCACTGGGTTTGCTGGCTACAGATCCGAGAGGGCATGAGAAACAGTGGGGACGAAGAAAGATAAACAGACCTCAACTACTCATGGGTACCTGTTGAGATAGATGGGCGAGAATTGCTTCTGTGCGGGTCACTATAACTTCAATTTCTAACCTTTCAAGCTCAACAAGAGCGAACACGAAGGGCTTCACGGAATACAAATGTGTTTCGCAAGTTTTGCAGGACCCAGATTCCTTAAGGCATTCGGCTGCTGTGGTTGTTGACGTGTATGGAAAACACAGCGTCAGAGGAGTTTCAGATAGCTTGCCACTTCTTCTTAAGGTATATTTTTATTTCTCTTTTAGTAGCCACGAGAAAAAGGTATGAAGTCAAAGAGTCTTGTGCAAAACACAATGCATACTCAAATGGACAGATAAAACACAATCATAGTTTGGTACTCTGAATGCCATCTAAGTAAATGACTAACATAAAACACGTGTGTTATGTGAGACATGCTAGGGATATGAATGACAAAATGTGTGGATGCATATATGGGCACCATCACACACATGGATTGGGAGTCAATAAATAATGCTTAAACCTAGACAATAAGGCAGAAATGCAATCATACTACCAATAACTAATAAAGCAAACACTGTGACAAGTAGCCAAAGGTTGTTTAAGTGGCTGCGAAGGACAAGAATTGGAGTTTTTATGTGGAATCCATTGTTTGCTCAGCAAGCTCTGAGGAACAGAGGTTTATAATTTTGATTTTAAAATAGTATTTAAATCTAAAGTGCATGTTCTGATAGATAACATATAATGAACAAATATTTTTTTATATTTTTGTGAGATCTATGTGAAGTAATATTATTTAATAATAGCTATATAATATTTCTTTTTTTTCTCAATTATTTTTTTTTTTTTATTTTTTTTTATTTTTTATTTTTTTAATTAATTTATTCTTGTTACATTTCTATGGTTATCCCATCCCTTGTATCCTCCCATTCTCCCCTCCCTCCCATTTTCCCCTTATTCCCCTCCCCTATGACTGTTCCTCAGAGGGATTACCTCCCTCTGTATATGCTCATAGGGTATCAAGTCTCTTCTCAGTGACCTGCTGTCCTTCCTCTGAGTGCCCCTAGGTCTCCCTCGCCAGGGGACATAGTCAGATGTGAGGCACCAGAGTACTTGAGAAAGTCAAATCCCTCTCTCCACTCAAGTGTGGAGACTGTCTTGTCCATGGGCTAGATCAGGGTAGGGGTTTAAATTATTCGGCCTGTATTGTCCTTGGCTAGGGCCTTAGTTTGAGCGGGACCCCATGACCCAAATCTGCCTATCATAATGTTCTACTTGTAGGTTTCTAGAACCCACTGGATCCTTCTACATTGCTATTCACCCATTGTTCTCTCATCTAGAGTCCCAATAGGATGTCCTCCCCTCTGTCCCAGTTTCCTGGTAAGGGAAGGCTTTCATGGGACATGTCCATTGGGCTAGTATGCAGATATAAGTGAGTATATACCATTTGAGTCTTTCTGCTTCTGGGTTAACTCACTCATTATGATCATCTCTAGCTCAATCCATTTGTCCACAAATTTCGGGAATTCCTTGTTTTTAATAGCTGAGTAGTATTCCATAGTGTATATGTACCACAGTTTCTTTAACCATTCTTCTACTGAGGGACATTTAGGCTGTTTCCATGATCTGGCTATTATGAATAAGGCTGCTATGAACATGGTTGAGCAAATTTTCTTGCTGTGTGCTGGTGTATCTTCTGGGTATATTCCAAGGAGTGGAATAGCTGGGTCTTGAGGAAGCCCTATTCCCAGTTTTATGAGATAGCACCAGATAGATTTCCAAAGTGGTTGTACTAGTTTGCATTCCCACCAGCAATGAAGGAGTGTTCCTCTCTCCCCACATCCTCTCCAGCATGTGGTGTCGCTTGAGTTTTTGATCTTAGCCATTCTGATGGGTGTAAGATGGAATCTCAGAGTCGTTTTGATTTGCATTTCCCTGATGACTAAGGAGGTTGAGCATTTCTTTAAGTGTTTCTCAGCCATTTGATATTCTTCTGTTGAGAATTCTCTGTTTAGTTCCAAGCCCCATTTCTCAATTGGGTTATTTCGTTTGGTGGTGTTTAATTTCTTGAGTTCTTTATATATTTTGGATATTAGACCTTTGTCAGATGTAGGGTTGGTGAAGATCTTTTCCCAGTCTGTAGGCTGTCGCTTTGTTCTCTTGACCGTGTCTCTAGCCTTACAGAAGCTTCTCAGCCTCATGAGGTCCCATTTATTAATTGTTGACATTAAGGCCTGGGCTGTTGGTGTTCTGTTCAGGAAGTTGTCTCCTGTGCCAATATGTTCCAGGCTCTTCCCCACTTTTTCTTCTAACTGACTTAGTGTCTCTGGTTTTATGTTGAGGTCTTTAATCCACTTGGATTTGAGTTTTGTGCAAGGTGACAAATATGGGTCCAGTTGCATTTTTTTACACATAGACATCCAGTTAGACCAGCACCATTTGTTGAAGATGCTATCCTTTTTTCCATTGAATGGATTTGGCTTCTTTATCAAAAATCAAGTGACCATATGTGTGTGGATTCATATCTGGGTCTTCAATTCGATTCCACTGATCAACCAGCCTGTTGCTGTGCCAGTACCATGCTGTTTTAATTACAATTGCTTTATAGTACAATTTGAAATCAGGTATGGAGATTCCTCCACAGCACCTTTTATTGTACAAGATCGTTTTTGCTATTCTGGGTTTTTTGTTTTTCCATATGAAGTTCAGAATTGAACTTTCAATGTCTTTAAAAAATTGTGTAGGTATTTTGATAGGGATTGCATTGAATCTGTAGATTGCTTTTGGTAGGATGGCCATTTTTACTATGTTAATTCTCCCTATCCATGAGCAAGGAAGATCCTTCCATCTTCTCATGTCACCTTCAATCTCCTTCTTCAGAGTTTTGAAATTTTTTTCAAACAAGTCCTTCACTTGCTTAGTTATAGTAACTCCTAGATATTTTATATTGCTTGTGGCTAATGTGAAGGGTGTGGATTTCCTAATTTCTTCCTCGGCAAGCTTGTCATTTGTGTATAGGAAGGCTACAGACTTTTTGGAGTTAATTTTGTATCCAGCCAAATTGCTGAAAGTATTTATCAGCTGTAGGAGTTCTCTGGTGGAATTTTGAGGGTCACTTATGTACACAATCATATCATCTGCAAATAGGGATAGTTTGACTTCCTCCTTTCCCATTTGGATACCCTTGATCTCCTTTTGTTGTCTTATTGCTCTGGCTAGAACTTCGAGTACTATATTGAAGAGATATGGAGAGAGTGGGCAGCCTTGCCTTGTTCCCGATTTTAGAGGAATTTCCTTGAGTATCTCCCCATTTACTTTAATTTTGGCTATTGGCTTGCTGTAGATAGCCTTTATTATGTTGAGGAAAGTGCCTTGTATCCCCGATCTCTCTAAAACTTTAAACATGAATGGGTGTTGGATTTTATCAAATGCTTTCTCTGCATCTAAAGAGATGATCATGTGGTTTTTTATTTTCAGTTTGTTTATATGGTGGATTACATTGATGGATTTCCGTATATTAAACCATCCCTGCATGCCTGGAATGAAGCCTACTTGGTCATGATGAATGATATCCTTTATGTGTTCTTGTATTCGTTTTGCAAGAATTTTATTTAGTATTTTTGCATCGATGTTCATAAGAGAAATTGGTCTGAAATTCTCTTTCTTTGTTGAGTCTTTGTGAGGCTTAGGTATCAACGTGACTATGGCCTCATAGAATGAATTTGGTAATGTTCCATCCAATTCTATGTTTTGGAGTAGCTTGAAGAGTATCGGTATTAGCTCGCCTTTGAAGGTCTGGTAGAATTCTGCACTGAAACCATCTGGCCCTGGGCTTTTTTTGCTTGGGAGACTATCAATGATTGCTTCTATTTCTGTAGGGGAAATGGGACTATTTAGCTTGTTTATCTGTTCTTCACTCAACTTAGGCAAGTGAAATTGATCAAGAAAGTCATCCATTTCCCTTAGGTTTTCAAATTTTGTGGCATATATGCCTTCAAAGTAGGATCTTATGATTCTTTGTATTTCTTCAGTGTCTGTTGTTATGTCTCCCTTTTCATTTCTGATTCTGTTGATTTCAATACTGTCTCTCTGCCTTTTAGTTAGTTTGGCTAACGGTCTGTCTATCTTATTGATTTTCTCAAAGAACCAGCTCTTGGTTTTGTTGATTCTTTGGACTGTTTTCTTAGTTTCTAATTTGTTAATTTCAGCCCTGAGTTTGATTATTTCCAGACGTCTACTCCTTTTGGGTGTTTCTGCTTCCTTTTTTTCTAGGGCTTCCAGCTGTTTTGTTAAGTTGCTTATGTGCGATGTTTCCAATTTCTTTTTAAAGGCACTTAGTGCTATGAGTTTTCCTCTTAACACTGCTTTCAATGTATCCCACAAATTTGGGTATGTTGTTCCCTCATTATCATTGAATTTCAGAAACTCCTTGATTTCTTTCTTTATTTCTTCCCTGACCCATGTGTCATTTAGCAGAGAGTTGTTTAGTTTCCACGTACGTGTAGGCTTTTTGTTGTTTCTGTTGTTGTTGAATTGCAGCCTAAGAGCATGGTGATCTGATAGGATACAAGGTATTATTTCAATCCTCTTGTATCTGTTGAGGCCTGCTTTGTGACCTACGATGTGATCAATTTTGGAGAAGGTTCCATGGGGTGCAGAGAAGAAGGTATATTCTTTCTTGTTTGGGTGAAAGGTTCTATAGATATCTGTTAGATCCATTTGACCCATGGCATTGGTTAATGATGTTATTTCACGGCTAAGTTTCTGTTTCAATGACTTATCCTTCAGTGAGAGTGGGGTGTTGAAGTCTCCCACTATTATTGTGTGGTGATCGATGTGTGGTTTAAGTTTTTTTAGCAGATCTTTTACAAATGTGGGTGCCCTTGTATTGGGAGCATAGATGTTCAGAATTGTGATGTCATCTTGGTTGGCTTTACCTTTGATGAGTATGAAGTGTCCTTCTGCATCCCTTTTGATTAATTTTGGTTGAAAGTCTATCTTGTTTGATATTAAAATGGCTACGCCTGCTTGCTTCTTGTGACCATTTGCTTGGAATATTTTTTTCCAACCTTTTACCCTGAGGTAATGCCTATCATTATAGGTGAGATGTGTTTCTTGAATGCCGAAGAATGTTGGATCTTGTTTATGCATCCATTCAGATAGTCTATGTCTTTTTATTGGAGAATTAAGACCATTGATGTTGAGAGATATTAACGACCAGTGACTGTTAAGAGTCTTAATTTTGATGTTGTTTCCAATCGAGTGTTTGTGTAGTTGTGTTTTTGCCATGGTATAATTACCTATTTCCTGAGTAGTTTTGGTTGTAGCTTGACCCTTTGGGATGGAGTTTTCCTTCTAGTACCTTCTGTAAAGCTGGATTTGTGGATAGGTACTGTTTGAATTTGTTTTTGTCATGGAATATTTTGTTTTCTCCATCAATGTTTATTGATAGTTTTGCTGGGTAAAGTAGTCTGGCCTGGCATCTGTGGTCTCTCAGGGTTTGCAGGATCTCTGTCCAGGCTCTTCTGGCTTTTATGGTCTCTGCTGAGAAGTCTGGTGTAATTCTGATAGGTTTGCCATTGAATGTTATTTGGCCCTTTTCCCTTGCAGCTTTTAATATTTTTTCTTTGTTCTGTATGTTTTGTGTTTTGATTATTATGTGACGGGCAGTTTTCCTTTTCTGGTCAATTCTATTTGGTGTTCTGTAGGCCTCTTGTATGTTTATAGGTATCTCTTTCTTTAGGTTGGGGAAATTTTCTTCTATAATTTTTTTGAGAATAGTTTCTGGGCCTTGGAGTCTGATATCTTCTCTTTCTTCAATGCCTATTATCCTCAGATTTTTTCTTTTCATGGTGTCCTGAATTTCTTGGATGTTTTGTGTCAGGAGTTTTCCAGATTTGGCATTATCTTTAATGGTTGCTTCAAGATCTGTGATTGTATCTTCTAGACCTGAAATTCGTTCTTCCGTCTCTTGGATTCTGTTAGAAAGGCTCACCTCTGTGTTGCTCGCCTTCTTCTCTGAGGTTTCACGTTCTCGTTTTTCTTCTGTCTGTGTGTTTATCATTGAATCCATTTTCGTCTTCAGATCTTGAACTGATTTTTTTATTTCTTTCACCTCATTTTTTGTATATTCCTGAGTTTCTTCCATTGCCTCTTTATAGGTCTTCAGAGCTTGAACCGTTTTAATTATTTCTTCCATCTGGTTATTTGCATTTTCCTTAAATTTTTCCAGTTCCACTCTATGTGCTTCTTTTATGTCTCTCACCTGTTTTGCTGCATCTTCCTGTATTTGATTACGAATTTTATTTGTTTCCTCCATTAATATGCTCCTTATTAAGGATTTGAGGTCATTTTCTTGTATTTCCGTTGTATTTGAGCTCTCTGGGTTGTTTTCTTTGGGATAGCTGGAAACTGGAGACGCCATGTTGTTTTGGGGTTTTTCGCGTATGCTTTTACGCTGTCCTTTAGACATCTTGCCGGCTTTGTTTTCCTTGGGTAGATTCCCGAGTTGGATGGAGGGAGTCTGATGATAGATTCACTTGTTTTCTCACGGTTTCCGTAGGTTGGAAGCTCTTATGTTTCACTGTTGTGGATGGCAGGAGGTTAGCCCTGGCGTTTTGGGCTCTCACAGCCAGTGATCCTCAGCTCTCCTGTGCTGTGGGTCCTGTAATTGCTCTGGGTCTCTGGATGAGCGTTGGGTCAGGCCAAGTTATCCACAGCCTTCTGGGTTCCCTGCCAGGTCCAGCCAGGGAAACTAGTCCCAAACCACCGTCCGAGCTCAGCTAGTATCTCAGGGCCTGAACCGTCTGCCGAGCTTAGCTAGGAATTCTGGGCTCAAAATGCACACAGGGTCCAGCCAGAATTTTCGGGCTAGGACTGCGCACCAAGCTCAGCTAGGGGTGTTTGGCCAAACTGCTTGCTGTGGTCAGTTATTGACTCATGCCCGAAACATCCGCGCAGCTCAGCCAGGAATTCTGGATTCAAACTGGACACTGTGTCCAACCAGAGTCTTAGAGCCGGGACTGTGCTAAAGGCTCTACTAGAGACTCTGGGCCCAATCTGTCTGCCAAGCACGGTTAGGGACTGTGGCCCTAAGTTGCACGCCGAGCTCCACCCGAGTCTCTGGGGCAGAATTGTGCTCCGAGCTCAGCCAGACACTATGGACCCACACTGCACGCTGAATTCAGCCCGGGCCTCCAGGCCTATACTGCGTGCATAGTCCAGCCAGAGTCTTGGGGCCGCCGAGCCCGTGTGCACAGCTCAGGAAGAATCCCTGGGCCTAATCCGCCCGGCAAGTCCAGCTAGGGCCTCTGGGCTGAATCTGCGTGCTGACCTCAGCCTGCGTCAGCGCCCTAAAACTGCCCTCTGAGGAGAGCTAATGTCTTGAGCAGAACTGCTTGTTGATGTGTGCTAGCGCCTCCAGTGGGACTGAGCGCTCCGCCCAGCCTGCGTCACAGCCGGTGAACTGGCTGCACTGAGGTGGTCCTTCGCGCCCAGCCTGCGTCACAGCAGGTGAACTGTGCCTGTGCCGAGACGGGCCTGGGGTGGAACTGAGTGCTCCGCCCAGCCTGTGTCACAGCCGGTGAACTGCTGCTGTGCAGAGACGGGCCTGGGGTGGAACTGAGTGCTCCGCCCAGCCTGCGTCACAGCCGGTGAACTGGCTGCACTGAGGTGGTCCTTCGGTGGACCTGAGTGCTACCGCCCAGCCTGCGTCACAGCAGGTGAACTGTGGCTGTGCAGAGACGGGCCTGGGGTGGAACTGAGTGCTCCGCCCAGCCTGTGTCACAGCCGGTGAACTGCTGCTGTGCAGAGACGAGCCTGGGGTGGAACTGAGTGCTCCGCCCAGCCTGCGTCACAGCAGGTGAACTGCTGCTGTGCAGAGACGGGCCTGGGGCGGAACTGAGTGCTCCGCCTAGCCTGTGTCACAGCAGGGGAGCCGTGGCTCCGCTAAGCTATTGTCTTGGGCAGAATTGCCCGCTTCGCTGAATCAGTGTCTCCACAGCACTGCGCCCTGAGCTGTACCCGGGACTCTGGGGCTGAACTGTCCGCCGTGTCCAGCTTGGGTCACAAAGCACCACGCGACCCAAATCCTGTCCAGTGTCCCCTCTCCCGCAGCAACTCCCACCGGCCACCACACTAACCGCCTCCACTGGATGGCTCTGAGCTGCAAACCTCAGTCGCTGCTGCTGGTGTTGCTGACGCCGCCTGTGCCGCCGCTGCTCTGATCCGAGAAAATCCGCACTCCTCCCGTGTGTAGGGGCACGCAGGTCCTCCGCACCCTGGTCCTTCCGAACCGTGGAGCACTCCTGCTGCCGTGGTGTCGGGATCCTGGTGTTCCTGGCTCAGAAATCTGTGCAATTCCCCGAACTGTTCACTGGAGCTTCCAAACACGGTCCACACTGCTCGCCGCCATCTTGGATCTCTATATAATATTTCTAAGGAGTGGGATTATAGCATCGGAGAAGAAAAGAGGACTTTTATCTACATATTATATCTGATTTAATATTGTATTTTCAGTCATTTTTTGAGACTTTTACATATGCTTACAACTGATTCTGGTTATATTCACGCCCACCCACTGAAGTTCTTCCCAAGTGCCCCCACAGCGCTTCTGTACCAGCTTTATTTTCTTTTTAATTTGATTTTTGAATTAGCACATGTTATTTTGTGAAAATAATATTTACACATAAATTAAAATTCATGGGGCTAGAGAGAGAGCTCAGTGCTTAAGAGCACTGATTGCTCTTCCAGAGGACTCAGTTTCAGTTGCCAGCATCTACATGTCAGCTCACTATTGTCTGTAACTCCAGGATCTACACAGATACACATGCAGGCAAACACCAATGCACATAAATAAAAATAAGTAAATTTAAAACTTTTGTATCAATTAAAATAAAGGCATATTATTAAATAAATAATGAATCAACTTATTTTAAAGTTTTGATTTGTACAAAATATTAAACACTATGCCTCAACTTTGAAACTGAAAGGGATTGAATTAATTCTCCATTTGTTATTTGGAAAGTGGGAACAATACAATGGTGAAACGTACAGGGACTGAGGCTGATGGAGTGGCCTTTTTGATGAGGTCAGGTGACATTATTACATAGAAAAGCATATTGCACATTTTAAAGTACAGAGCAAATGCGTGCATACATTTTCATGTCTGGAGCAGATGTAGACACATGATAACCCACAATGGGCAATCGTCAGCCCAGAGACTTGGCAATTTTTCACGATGACCCCAAACTACAGTTTTCCAGGATTGATTATCATTCAGATACATGCCCACATTACTAAATGCTTGGCTACTGTGAGTCTTAGACTAAAGTGTAGCATAAACGGCATTCTGTCTCCCTGGGGCGAGATTAATTGGTATACGAGAAGCATATGTGGTTAGCTAGGTTGCCCAGAGAACTCCCAGAGTACAGCCAAGTTTCTAGCTTTGATCTTCAAGAGCACTGCCCGGCTTGGTTCTGTGCTTGCCCCGCAGACAGTGTTCCCAAACCCACCCACCGTTGTAAATGGCTAACCCTTCACCACAAAGGCGATTAGACAGGGGAGTGTGGTTAATCCATGCAAAGCCGCTGTGGGCTAGCTGCAAAGTTCCAAGAAGGCTTCTCTCCATAAAGTAGCAAGAGATGAAGTGTAGAACAGGCAACAATGCTGTTTCATGGTAATGTTGCTTTACTCTTGCTATTGAATTGGAAGGTCTGAGAACACGTCTGCCTTCCCAGGCTAAGGCACTTAGGGTCTCAAACTTGATAGAGAACCTACAGATGATTTACTCTCCTCTGCTGTGTGATTAAAAAAAATACAAACAAACAAACAAACAAAAAAGCAGTAAACATCACTGGAAAAAAAATGGTTTTCCGAGATTGATCATTGCTGGTAGTTGAGGGAGTAGGTATGGCTCTATGTATTGAACAGCAGCCTTCTATATTATGAGGCAATTATAGTTGTTGGAATGATATCCTCTCCTGGACTCTTATTCCTGTTTTGCTCTTTGACAGAACACTGAATAATCTCAAAATGTCTTTGAAGGGCATCACACTGTGTTCTTTCCTAACTTTCCTAGTCCGGACACAGTAGTTCTTTACTTCTAAAAAGCTTCCTTTCAAACACTTTATAATTCGAGTGTGTTCAGTTGTTAGTGTCCCTTGGAATGTTGACGCTCAGAAGTAAAGAAATAGCAAGCTGCTCCCCAGACCACAAGCCTCGGCCTCTGTGGACCTCTCCCCTACATAGTTCTACAAAAACAACATAAGAAGAGCCTCTGCCTGGCTCCTGCAGTTCCCAGTGTGGCCTAGGTTGGTCTCCCATCCTCCAGGGCAGAAAGACTACAGGGCCACAAACCAAAGAGCAAATTGAAATGCATAGTCTATCTTTAGAAAGCGAAGAACTCTAGTGGCATTTAATGAATTGTTTTGCTAGTTATGCAATCTCCCATCATCGTTTGCACCCAAACCGAGGGCTTAATCCAATTAGCAAAGCAATATCCTGAGAAATGATTATTTCATGGTTGATAACTATGCCATTATATGATTCAGAAAATGTGAAAGGAATTGCTGTGGCTTGAGTGTTTATCCTTTTGTCCAAATCACATTGAGAGTTAACCTCAATTGTATCAGTTACAATTGTATCAGTATTCAATTGAATACAGTATGAGGGAGGCAGTGCCTTCCAGAGGAGATTTGAACATCAGAACTCTAGCCTCATAAAGTGAATTCACTCCATTTTTATGAGAGGAAGTTAGTTATTGTAGGATAGAGTCCCTTCTCTTTGCCCTTCTGCATGAATGATATACGAAGACTGCCCTCATGCCTTCCCGGCCTCATAGTGAAGGACTACTCACCCTCCAGGACCATGAATCCATACATTTCTGCTCAATATAAGTTAGGTACATCATGGTTTTCCACAAGTACATGATAAATGTTTGTGGTATTCACAAAGGGAAGTAGACTAAGAGATTATGTAATATTTTTACAATAAAATTCTTTTCATTCTCATTTATTACTTTATGTGAATAACTTTTCTTAACACCATATGAACCAAACAGTGATCGTAAGGCTGCATCCTGTTTATCATGGCAGTTAGCAATAGTTGTTTGTAGACTTATAAACAGCTTTTTCAAAGCCAATTCATCCTGTTAAGAGCTACAGCTTCACTAAAGTTGTTATGCTTAATAAATATGGATTCAAAATTATAATAATTTATGCTTCTAGTCAATTATATGCTACTACTAATTGTTTTATTTTAAGCTGGACTATCTTAAACATTGAGCTGGTATTCCCTTACTGGCTGGGTAGGAGTCACATATTGGATGTTGCATCTCAGGTTTAGAAGAATATCTTAAGCATAATTCCAGAAGAACATAGGTTCCACTTAGTTGTGTGCCTTTAAATTGTCTAAGACTTACTGGCTCTCAGAATTCCACCCAGGGCCTCCTTGTGGTCAATTTCAATCCTGCTGGACTAAACTGGATGAAACCACTCCCTGGCTGCTGATATTTTTTAGACCACATGAAATGAAACCCTGTCTTCACCAAGTTTTTTTTTTTTTTTTTTTAATCAAAAAGAGATGCTGCCACAACCCCTAACTGAATTGGAGGGCCTCGCTTCCTGCCGGGTTGAGTTCATGCACTTCTGTGAAGAATTACTCAGTTCCCTGAGAATGTTTCAACCCTTTGAGGGAAGCTGGCGTGGGTCACAAAGGAGTTCCTGCCCAAGCACACATAGATGTGCTGTGCCAGGGCCCAGCGAGGAGAGGGCAGGTCTGAAAAAAAATAGTTTGTAACATTTTAAAAAAGTAAATTTTTAAAAAAGGGTAAGAAATTACCTGATTTGCTACCAAGAAGAGACTTGATACCCTATGAGCATATACAGGGGGAGGAGGTGCCCCTCAGTCACAGTCACAGGGGAAGGGAGTAAGGGGAAAATGGGAGGGAGGAAGGTATGGGAGGATACAAGGGATGGGATAACTATTGAGATGTAATGTGAATGAATTAATTTTTAAAAAGGAAAAACAGAGAGAGAAAAAGAAATTACCTGATTCTTACCCAATTTTGCAATTGCTTTAAAAAATAAACCTATAGCTATCTCAAGGATTGGCTTTATGACAGCACGTTCAAGCTCTTTTGAAGTCAAAAGTGTTATCTGTTCCCCCAAAATATTTGGCCCAACATCACCCAAGGCCTGTCCTCTGCTTGCTGGGTCCTGCCATAGCACCTGTGTGAGCTGTGGAATAAGAGACAGTTCCTGCCCCACCCCACTTTTCCTCAAATGACTGAACCATTCTCCTTGAAAAGTTGTACCCTGGAAGATCCCAAGAAAGCTCAGAGCTGCTTGTATCTATGTGCATGATGAATGGGAAATTGTCCTACTCATCCAATCTGATTTTGGGTTCTGAATTCAGAACCATCCTCCTAAATGCATGTAAAGCTTATCATTTAACTAGAGTGAGGGGAAAAAAGGAAGAGTTTAGCAAATTCACTAAGTAACTCATTCATCACTAGTCATATAATTTTAAATGCTCTCAGTACCCAGTGTGGCCCCTATTATAATGGCATTAATTAGCTGAAGAAATGCTAATTCAAATGATGAGCTGTTTAGCAAACTCATAATTCCTTAACGTCAGAACAATCAACTGAAATCTCAGTGATAAAACTACACAATTAATTATATAAGCGATGATAGCACATTTAATAAAATTAGGAAAATTTTAGTTAGTTGTATAGATTAGAGTTAGTAATTATTATAAATAATAGTTCTACACTTAGAGTTTACTGCTATGCATAGAATGTGCTAATGCAATTATTATTTATTATTATTATTACTATTATTATTATTATATGAGGTTTATTATATGAGCATGGAGAGAGAAGGAAAGGGAGAGAAGGATACTCCAGAGAGAGAGAGAGAGACAGATGGAAAGAGAGGAAGAGAGGAAGAAATAGGTAGGTAGGAGAATTAAGAAAGAGAAGTAGGAAGAAGAGAAGAAGACTAATGCAATCCTTATAAAGGAAGTAAGAATAAGCCTTAGTCTAACACGTACAATAAATGTCTTTCAAGTTACCCAAATGATCCAGTAAACGTAAAATTGTATCTTTCCAATCAAATGAAATTCTTCAGGAACAGCTGTTATCAGTAAAGAAAAGGCAAAGAGGTTTATGCTACTTGAGTTGACAGAATATTTTTTCCTTTTACTGAAAATAATTTTTTCCCTCATACATTATATCCTGGCTACAGATTTTCCTCCCTCTACTCTTCCCAGCCCCTCTCACCTCCACTGCGTTCTGTCTCTCATTTGTAAACAAACAGGTTTCTAAAAAGATAATACTAAGATAAAACATAATAAGATAAAACAAGAACTAACATGTTGGAACAGGACAAAACAAATAAGCAGGGAAAAAAGAGCTGGAAAAAAAAAAAAAGCATGAAGAACTACAGAGAAACACTCAGCCACACACTCAGGAATCCCATAAAAGCACTAAATTGGAAGCCATAATATATACTCAAAGGACCTGTAGGGTAAAAAGAGAAAAATTAATAAAGAAATAAAACCCTGACATGACATTATGAGAAAAGGAACATCCAAAGATGCCATTAAGTTAGTTTTCTAGTGGCTGTCTATTGCTGAGCATGCAGCCTACACTTAGAAGTAGTCTTCCTTCCCCCCAGTGAGGAAACTTGAAGAAAACTCAATGCTCAGGAAGTGGGAATCAATTGGAAACAGCTTCTGGGTGAGGGATGGGGGCATGTGGCCACTTCTCCTTTCAGCTCTAGGACTCCATCTGGTGTGTAGCCTTGCAGGCTCTCTGCGTGTTGCCTCAGTTTCAGTGAGTTCGTATGTGCATCAGCCCTGTTGATTTAGAGAGCCTTGTTTTCCTGATGTCCTGTCCCCTCTCCGAGCTTTACAGTCATTCTGTCTCCTCTTCCTGTGGTGAAGGTTCTCTGAGCCTGTGGGAAGGGATTATATCAAATTTCCCCATTTAGGGCTGAGTGTTCCAAGGTCTGGCTGTGGGTCCCTGTATTTGTTCTTATCTGCCTCAGAAGGAAGCTTCTCTGATGATGGCTGAGCACACTGATCTGGGAGTGTCAAGAATGTCATCAGGAGTCATTTTATTGCTATGTTCATTTAGTAGAACGGTAGTGTTTGGTTTTTACCCTAGGTCCCTGAGCTATTTCATCCCAGGTTCTTAGTCACTCAAGCAGTGTCAGGGATGGGTTCTAACTAACTCATGGAGTGGGCCTTCAGTCACATCAGTTGATGGTTGGTTAACACCCACAAGCTTTTGTACCACCATTGCACTAGCAGAACTTGCAAACAGGACACCACTGTAGATCAAAGGGTATGTGGCCGGTTGCTGTTTACATCTCTCCTTTGTATCTTTGTGCCGAGTTCCTTCCCACACCAAAGATGTGGGTGAAGACTCTATGTAGACACAAGACTGCCTTCCCCATGTTGCATGAGTTGTATAGGCATTGTCTTCAGCAATGGAACCTGGCCAGCAGTTTGTAGGGGAACGACCTATAGTCCTGGCAAAAGCGAGGGTTGTTTGGATGTTCCCATGGCCTTCTTTGACCAACAACTCAATTAGATGTCACTCATTTCAGGTTCTGGAAATTTTATTTGATGACAAGAAACATCCATTTATGGCCCTGTCTACTTCATTATTTGGTGAACTTGTTTAGATCACCTTCATATCTGTGTATTTTTTAGGAAGCTTCTACTGTAGTAGGTTTCCATACTATTCCTCAAATAACCATTAGTCTTAGCTGTCTCTCTTTCTATTTCCTCCTTTTCCCCCTCTCTCCTCCCACTCTTCACTTAATCCTCCACATTCTAGCCCACTCTGTTCCCTAAGGAGATCTATCCACACCTCCTACTCCCTTACTCAAAGCCTAACCTCTGTGGTTCTATGAATTGCAGTTTGGTTATAATTGACTTAACAGCTAATATCTACATATAAGCAAATGCATTCCTTATTTGTCTTTCTGGGTCTGAGTTACCTCACTCAGGATGATTTTTTTTCTTCAAGTTCCACCCATTTACCTATGATTTTCAACCTTTTTTTGTTATTTTTAAAGGCTGTATAATATTCCATTGTATAAGTATATCACATTTTTTTATCCATTCATCTTTTATGGATATCTAGTTTATTTCCAATTTCTGGATATTATGAATGGAGCATTATGAAAATGGTTGAGCAATTGCCTCTGTGGTAGGAGGAAGCATCTTTTGGATATATGCCTGAGTGGTTTGGCTGATCTTGCGATAGATCTAATTCCCATCTTCCTGAGGAACCAACACACTGATTCGCATAGTGGCTATGTAAGTTTGTAGTACCAGGAATAATGGATGTTTCCCTTACTCCACATCCTCACCAGCATAAGCTGTCACTTGTTTTACTGATCTGAGTCATTCAGAAGGGGATAAAAATGAAAATTGCATTTCCCTGATAACTAAGGATGTTCCTTTGAGAATTCTGTTTAGATATGTAATCTGTTTTAATTGAATTATTTGTTTTCTTAGTATCTAGGGTTTTTTTTTTATTCCTATATGTATTTTGGGTATCAGCCCTCTATCTGATGTGCAGTTGCTAAATATCTTTTCCCATTCTGTATGCTGCCACTTTGTTCAAATGATGGTGTCCTTTGCAGTGCAGAAGCTTTTCAGTTTCATGACATTCCTTTTATTAATTGTTGATCTTAATGCCTGTGCCAATAACTTCAAGACTATTCTCCACTTTCTCTTCTCTGAGGTTCAGTTTGCTGAGGGTCTTTCTTCCATTTGGGGTTGGGTTTTGTGCATGGTGATAAGTATGCATCTAATTGGATTCTTCTACATGTAGTCATCCAGTTTGACAAGTACAATTTATTGAAGATACTTTCTTTTTTCCAGATTGCCTTTCTGGCTTCTTTATCAAAAATCAGGTGTCCATAGGTATGTGGATTGTTGTCTGGGACTTCAATTTGATTCCGTTAATCAACATGTCTGTTTTTGAGCCAATACCATGGTGTCTTTATTACTATAGCTCTGTAGTACAACTCCAGCGTTTCTTTTATTATTCAGGATAGTTTTAGATATCTTAGGTGTTTTTGTGTTACCATATGAGGCTGAAAATATTCCTTTCAAGATCAGTGAAGAATTGCAGTGGAATTTTGATGGAGATTGCATTGAATCAGCATATTGCTTTTGGTAGTATGGCCGTTCTTACTATGTTACTCCTACTGATCCATGAACCTGGGAGGTCTTTCCATCTTCTAATACCTTCTTTAGTTTCTTTCTTCAATTACTTGACATTTGTAATATACAACTATTTCACTTGTTTGTTTAGAGCTACTCCAAGAAATTTTATATTATTTGAGGCTATTGTGAAGGGTGTTTTTCCCTGATATTTTAAAAAATCTCATCCTATTTGTCATTTATATATAGGAGGACTGCTGACTTTTATGAGTTAGTTTTGTATCCAACTACTTTTCTGAAAGCATTTATCAGCATTTATCACCTCTGTGTCTATCATATCATCTGCAAATAATGATACTGTGTATTCTGCCCTACCCCCGATTTCCTTCAGTTTTTGGTTGTTTTATTGCTCTAGCTAAGATTTCAGGTATTATATTGAATAGGGATGGAGAGAGCAGACAATTTTTTCCTGTTCCTGATTTTAATGGAATTTTATTTGAGTTTCTCTCCACTTAAGTTGACGTCGGCCATAAGCTTGCTGCACATTGCCTTTTTTTATATATTTTTATGTGTCTCTTGTACCCTTATCTCTCTGGAACATTTATCATGAAGGAGTGTTGGATTTTGTCAAAGGCCTTTTCTAGCATTTAATAAGATGACAATGTAGCTTTTATCGTTTGTATGGTAGCTTGTTTGGTAGATTACACTTACTGATTTATATATAGAACCACTCCTATATCTCTAGGATAAAGGACACTTGATCAGAATGGATGCTCTTTTTCTGATGTGTTTTTGGATCCAGTTTGCAAGTATTTTATTGAGTTTTTTTTTTTTCATCTGTGTTCATGAGAGTAATTGGTCTGAATTCTCTTTCTTTGTTGGATTTTCTTGTGGTTTGGGTATTAGATTAACTTGGGCCTCATAAAATGAATTGGGCAATGTTTTTCCTCTTCATATTTTATAGAATAACTTAAGTAGTATTTAATTTTTGCAGTGTCCTAAGTAATATATCTCACAGCATCCAATTCTGTCTTACAAACATGTGACCTTTCCCTGTATCTAGGATCCAGAGTAAATAAATTATTTGCCTATTAATCACTTTCTAGCAGTCTGTCAGGATCAAACATACTTGTATTTAAGAACCTCTAATTTTGTTTAATAATGCCCCCAAAGTGTAGGAGAGGTGATTTTATTGATTCTTTTGTACAAAATAAAAGTTACTATTTTTTCCTGAGTTAAAAGGTAAGTATAGTGAGATATTTTGTGAATCCACAATCAAATTATTTCCATTACAGTACTTATTGTATTTGCTTTATTTTATATTTCCTTTGATCTCTTTCTGTTCCTAGTTTACAAATTCATCTTTATTATGAATATACATATATAGGGGAAGTATAGTGTTTATGTATAATTCAGTTATACATAACTGCCTGCAGATTCAGTTATCTATTGGAAGTCTCAATATGTCCCTCACATATAAGGGAGGACCACTACATTTCAGTTATAGTATTCTAGGTGCCTACTTTGTCTTCACAGAACATTTGACTTATTATTAGGCTCTAAGAAGAAACGATTACCTATTAATGACTCAAAAAGCATGAAGATATTTGTAACAAGTAAAATATATATAAAGTAATATGCCTCAGCCAGCTATAGAAATGAAACTGGAACCCATACATTGTGAGTCCTTGATCAGTAAATCATTTCTGATCCCTTCAGAAAAAAAAAAGAGAGAGGAGGAAAAGATGCATATGCAAAAAAATAAAATAAAAAAAAATTAAAAAGGAATGCAGATGACAGGTATGACTAGTTAACAAGTAAACCCAGCTTTCTGTGGACGGGAACTCTTCTGTTCCAGCATGAGACTTATGTTGATGTGGAAAGAGGATCCTCAGGTTTAGAGTTTTGCCTAGCAAATCAAAAGCCACGGGAAGGCTAAATGGCCATGAATACCTTCCAAAAAGACACACGAGTCTCTCTATTATTTACATTTTCCAACTGTGCAAATCAAATGTTTCATCACTGTGAGGGAAGAAAAGAAAAAAACATAAAGGAAGAAAGGTCTGTAGAACTCATTGCTTCAGCACTCTCTGTCTAGTCTGCGTGCTCCACTGTCCTGGATCTCAGGTGAGAGGAGCTCATGGCAGAAGAGATGCTTCACCTGACAGAAGCTAAGGAAAGAGGAAGAGCTGAGAGGATGGGCCACTTCTTTCCAGAGTGTATCCTTTCTGACCTCCTAGGCTCCACTACCAAATAATGACACCATGCTAGGACTCCATCAAAAGATGTATCAAGCGCTTCTAACTCAATCACTTCCCCACGTACCCTGCTCTGGAGACAGCTGTATTAAGAATCAGAACTCCCACTCTCAAGTTTTGGGAGGAAACACTTCATAATTTAAACCTTGGTGCTATCATTTTATTGATGAATAAATCCCAAACATGTACTTCAAGAGCACAGTGCTGACTTAGCCGCATTCCTGACTTAGCTCAGTAAGCCAACTGAGTCAGAACACAAAAGATACTGTTGGGTGGTAGTTGATGGAGGGGACTGAATTCATCTTCCCACCATAACATTCCATACACAGTGAGCATTTTTCTACATTTACTGAGCATCACTAAAGAATTGGTTTATATATGGTAGATAATCAAGCTTCTACAGTTGGTTGGGTAATTAGCATGTTCATTCATTCATTCATTCATTCACTCACTCAACAAATATTGTTTGAGAACTTCTGGCTGGGGAAAAAAATGGATGGGAACTAACATTAAACTGGTAACTAGTTGGAAAAAGAAAATTTGAGTCATTGGTATAGGAATGCATAGAAGGAAATAGTTAACCTTACTTGAGGGAGTTGTCTCTCCAAAAAAGTACACTTTAACTATAAGGAAGTAAAAAACAAAAGGAATGTTGCTAACCCCTACCAAGACCTAGCTGACAAACAGGATATTCTCCACCGTTGAGTGGAGAGTGAGATCTCTCACACGAACTCTGGTGCCTCTTTTCTGACAACGTCCCCTGGATGGGGAGGCCTGGCGGCACTCAGAGGAAGGATAGCAAGTTACCAAGAAGAGACTTGATATTTTAAGAGCATATATAGGGGGAGGAGGTCTCCCTCAATCACATAGGGGAGGGGAGAAGGGGGGAAGTGGGAGGGAGGGAGGAATGAGAGGAAACAGGAGAAGGGCTAACAATCAAGCTGTAATATGAATAAATAAATTAAAAAAAAGAAATGTAAAAAAGAAAAAAGAAAAAAGAAAAAAAGAAAAAAGAAAAAAGAAAAGGCATTGCAGGGCACCAGTAGGCAACAGTTTCTGAGCACTTCCTACATCCTGGAGCTGTTCTTAACATTCCCTTTTATTGACTCATGAAGGTTCTACAACAAAGCTATAAGGTGAGCACCATTTTTTAAAAATAGCATATGAGAAAGTGGGTGCAGAAAGGCCATGTCTCTTACCAAGGTTTCAGAGGTGGTGGCGACCCAGCTGAGATTCCAGGGCTATCACAGCCTTCCACCACCACACCCTGACTGAGTGTAGTGTAGAGGTGCAGAGGGTTTCGATATGGCTAAAGCGGCGTTAGTATGAAGCACTATGGAAGCAGCCCAAAGCAGAAAAAGCACTCAGAGGGACTTCATTCCAGCTCCGGGCCTCACAGCTGCCACGTGAAGATAGTCAGAAGGGCAGCTGTGAGGAACAGCCATTGTTTGGAGCCCTTCTATCAGTATGGCTGGGAAACATAAAACAAGTACCAAGAAACATTCATCACTTGCCACGGGCTCCTGTAATTACGCACAGATGAATGAGGCTCAGCCACCTCAGTGTAACAACACTGGTTTTTGTTCTTTTGTGACATTTTTATTCTGTAGCCAGTCCCCCTCCCTTCAAGTGTTACATGACATGCATTCATTTTCGGTACAGATTTTGTATTGGGAATTTTATGACATTGCTTCACGGGAGCTGCCGGAGGTGTGACAATTACCAGAAGGGCTTGTGCAGTGGTTTTCCGGCTCTGCTTGTGCAGAGTAACACATATGCCCATGGTTTCCTTCCTTTCTTGGCATTTCTCATTCCTTGTCACCAAGGAACAGAGGCAGCTAGCAGAACACTTGACGGCAGTCAGTGCCAGTGCCACCAGGCTCAGTGCTTGTTGAAAGCCACCCTGAATGGATGACTATATCAGAATCCAAGCAAGATGTCACTTTCCTAGAAGAGGCCATCAATGGCTTTTCATATCCACTTACCATTTTTACCTACAGTCTCTATTATATCTTGGTCATGAGCCAAGCCTTTCGGAGCTGAGCCATCTCTCCAGCCCTTTACCTACAATTTCTCAAACAATGTTTACCCACAATCTTGCCTATGATTTCTGATGCTGTTGGCAATTATAAAATTATATGTATACTTTATGTCACTTAATCTTCAAAACAAATATATGACATAAGTCGTTAGGGCCTCAGAGAGTTCAGAGTGCTTGCATCTGGGCTGTGGAATTGTTGAAGTTCCAGAGGGAAGATTCTATCTCAGACCCAATGTTATGCTTACAGAACAGGCTGTGGAAGCCTTCACGTCACTCTTCATCATCAGTACATTTTACTTAGTACGACTTTGGAGTTGTTGTTGCAAATACTATAGCAATAAGTCTGAAATGGAATTAAGTAAGATATCTGTTGTTCACCCACTTTTATGAGTACTACTAAATGAAAAATCATCATATGATGGTTGGAGCCAGCACATAGGCATGAACATAAATGAACTTTAGACTTCAAAATGAAATACAAAACAAAGCACCCCCCCAAAAAAAAACGTAGTAAAACAATGAATAATGGAGGAAGTGGTATATGCCTTTAGTCCCAGCACCAGGGAGGCAGAATCAGGCAGATCTCCTTGAATCGAAGGACAGCCAAGTCTACAGAGTTGACACTATGTCTCAAAACAAAACAAAAAGTTCCTTTCATTTGGAACTTGACCTTTTAACACTGAGACATAGGCAGGTGGATCGCTGTAAGTTCGAGGCCAGCCTGATCTACAAAACAAGTCCAGGACAACAAAAAACAAACAAACAAAAACCAAAACAAACAAACAAACAAACAAACGAAAACACTGAGACATAAAGTTATTAAACTCCTGTTGCTTCCTAACTGCTAAATCATTCCCCAGTATGGCAGCAAAATCTTCACATCAGAGCATTGTTCTCCCACCTTTGTTAGCTACACCAAGGGGCAGGGTCGGTACCGTGGCATGCTCAGGAATAAACAAGGGAAGACGGTAGGCACCCCTATCAGTCCTCTGCCAAGGAGTCTCCTATGAGCTGGTTAACTTTCAGGGTTTAGATTTACCCATGTGTCATACGACAGTGCCAACATCTAGAGTTCCTTGTAGCTTCCACAGCTCGTGTACTCTCTTCCTGTCTTAGTGAGGCTTTCTATTGCTGTAAGGAGACACTATGACCACAGCAACTCTTACAAAAAAAAAAAAACATTTCATTGGGGCTGGCTTACAGCTTCAGAGGTTTAGTCCAGTATTGTCATGGTAGGAAGCATGGCAGTCTGCAGGCAGACATGTGTGGGAGGAAAGAGCTGAGAGTTCTGCATCTTGATCCACAGGCAGCAGGAGGAGACTGTGTGCCACACTGAGCATAACTTGAGCATATTTGACCTCAAAGCCCCCGTTCACAGTGACACACTTCCTATATCATGGCCACACCTCCTACTAAAGCCACTCCCTATGGATCAAGCATTTAGACACATATGCCTATGTAGGCCATTCCTATTCAAGCCACCACATTTCCTTTACTTTATGGTAGCAGTGGGATCTAGGAGTAAGATATAGCAATAGACTATTTGTCATAACCCAGTCAGAATGGCTGGTGGCCATCCTCCCTCACGAATGGACCTTGGAACTCCAAATCATGAGTTTCCTGTCCCAGACTTTAAACATGGAGCAACATTAGTCTAATGTTCTTCTGGTTTACATTTCTTCATGTCTTATCTGTTTAAATGCAATGACTTAAAAAAAAAAAAAAAAAAAAAAAAAAACAACTCTATCCCTTGATTAAGCAGACTTATTTTGAGGGCCTCAAGTATAATGCTACCTTCCCATTTTCAAGAGTCAAGATTCAAAAAACATAACATAATGGTGATTTCTAAGTTACACTGCTTGGATTGATTGTTTTTACTCTAATAATGTCCCAGGCTGGTCACTGTCACACTTAGCACCTCCCACCACCATTGCATTCTGGTCTCCTTTGGCAAAGTGCCTGACACTTGCCTATTGGCTCTACTAAATCCCAAACTCTGAGGTGACTGGGACCTCAGCTTCCACCCATGAATGACCCTTGTGTGGAACATGCTTTAGGGCTGACGTTCAGCAGAAAGTAGCACTTCTATATACTGGCCAGGAATCTCCCTGACACACTGCCCAGAGAACTCCCCAAACTTTAGAGTACTCCATAGGGTACTCTACTGGCAAAACATGCAGAGTTCATGAGTCTCTCTTTACTTTGCTTCAAGGGACTGCTAATGGCAGAAAGAGAAGAATTGCCAGCCACCTCCCTTGCTACAGTGCCTTAGTGGAAGACTGCACATAGCAGATGTTTGATAAAATACGTATCAAGCAAACACATAAGCAAGCCTCCTCTTCTTGTAATTCCTATGCTTTGTTCCAGCTTACACATTGGTGTTACGGGTTTAACTGTATCCTCCAATTCACATGTTGAAGTCCTAATTCTCAATTACATGGGTTGATTATTAAAACGATTTGGAAAAAAAGATGACTGCAATTTGTAGTTAGTTGAATTCTTGAGTGGGTTGTAAAGTTATTTGACTCATATCTTATTAACAGATAAACTGTGGATACAGGTACATGCACTGGAAACATGTATGTGGACATGAGAAAAGCCAGCTCCAAGCCAAGGTCAGAATCAGGAAGGGATCCTTCGCTCACTCCCTTCACACCTCTGTCATCTTAATGTCAGACGTCTCACACCTAGGACACCAAGAAAACAAGCATCTGGCTTTCAGCCACCTGATAGTACACTTAAGAATCCAGAACCTGGTATATTCCCAAAGTGTCACCCACAATCACTTTTGAAAAATGCCCTAGGTCTAAAAATTTCAAGACGAATACTGACGAGCAACCCCAGGCCAGCTTTCTGCCTGGTGGTGTCCCTGTGTCCTTGCCGTATCTTCTCAATACCTGTTACCGCATCATCTTCACCTCTGAGACCCCTTTTTCTCCTGCTGCTGGGTTGCCTGAGTTCTCCATCTGCTACTGGTTCCTTGGATGGAGGCTACAGGTGTGCCGAGTTCACCGCCTGCGGGTCCTAACGAGCTTCTGTACTCGTTGCTTGTTTTTAAAGAGTGCTTCAGTTTTCTTGTGAATATAAATTTAGTAGTCAAATTAAAATACTAGAAAAAAAATTTTCTGGTTGAAAAGAATAAATTGGAGAGCTTGACAACACTGTGTCTTGTTTTCCTTCTGTTTTTTCTGCAGGGCTGATCCAAAATATCTGGCAATAACCACTCCTGGGCTCTTTTTTTTTTTTTGATAGACGGGAGCCATTACAAATCTTGAAGGTGAATCACCCACTTTGCTAATGCCAATGTCAGCGAAACCTCAAGGCTCTGGCCCAGGGTAGCCTCTAGCTTTGACCATCACATTTACAAGTCACAGGCCATAGAAGCCCTTGGATTGTAATATAATATTCATATAAGCTTACCAAATGTCCCTAAGTATTGGTCTGACAAAAATATTCACAGCAGTCATTTCTGGAGAGAAGTCGTTGCGTGATACTGGCTGACTAATCTTGCAGTGTGACTTCCGGTCTGTAGCCTGCCCTTCTCCTACACAACATATCACATTGCTCGGGTTAGCAGCTCTCCACCCTCACTGTGCATTAAAAAATCACCTTGAGGGCTTTAAAGAAAGACTCCAGAGTCCAACCAGCAGCCCCAGAGAATCTGATTTAATGAGTCAGTGGTAAGGCCCTGACTTCAGTACATTTTTAAAAGGCCTCGGGTAACATTAAAGACCAGGGCTGGCAATTGCTTGTGTCTACTGAAGTATTTTAAAATGCATCACTGCCATGGTAACAGCAGTTAGGCAGAGTCTACTAAAGAGCTTTAGTTTTGCTAGGCCGCATCCCTTCTCATGCAGAAGCTACACTGGGATCCAGCAGACACAGTGTTGGGCTTATATCACTCTTAACCTCCCTCTCACATAAGAGAAGTCTTATTAGAAAGCAGTGTTTATTGCTTCTTTTATTGCTATTAATTATATCACTTTATGTTGCATTTTCTCCTACGAATGTAACTCCCACCAGCTTAGAAAAAGTTCTACACATTCCGAGCCTCCTACATTACTATGTAAACATTCTGATGGACTGAATAGTTGTAGGTCTCTCTCTCTCTCTCTCTCTCTCTCTCTCTCTCTCTCTCTCTCTCTCTCTCTCTCTCTCTCTCTCGCCCCCCCTTCCTCCTTCTCCTCTTCCTCCTCCTCTTTCTTCCTTGATAGTCTTAAGCTATTTCCACGGTTCTTTTCTCTTGTATTTTAGCTTCAATTGCTGTGAATTGGAATCAAACCTGCAACTTCCTGGCAATCGGAAGCAACTGTGGAAAGTTTCTCCCCTTGGATGAGGGAAAAGCCTGACTGGCCAGATGTGAGTACTGGGAAAGTTTACAGGGGACTCTTACTTTCTCTTTCCTCTCTCCACCCTAAACACCCCCATCTCTATAACCTCCCCGGAAACATAGAAGATCACTGGCCCCACACCCTAGGGTTTTATCCATTAAGCACCATAGTGGTTTCTGATCCATTGCTTAGGTCATTACTTGTTCTGTTTGAGGCTAAACTGTTTCCTCAAAGGCATAAAAGAACAAAGAAAATTCCAATCTCTCCACCACTATCTTCCAATCATAGTTCTTGACTTTGGCTGCGCAGTGAATCTCCAAGGAGGTTTTACAAATGCCCATGGTGCACAGGGTAGCACTCATAAACTAAATCGGTGTCCAGAGGCAGAGGGGGACCTAACAAATTTGAATGCGCCCAGGTTGGATCCAAATACTGTTTGTTCTAAATGGAGTAACACAAAAAATGCTTCTCCTTTGCTCACCAGATCACTGTACCGAGGTTCTTGGGCAGTAGCACACAGAAGTCTTTCCCAAGGGGAAGGGGTCAGAGTAGCAAATCAAAATGTAAGTTCACTTAAACTTGAGTTTCAGCTAAATCAAGTATAAGTTTTGGTATAAACTCATCCCATTTGGCTTATCTGAAATTCAGGCTCCAGTGGCATGCTGGACATTGTCAACCAACCTCTCCCAGATTGCTGAGCTCCACCCTAATGAAGTCATCAGCCGTGGGTGGCTCTAAGTGTATTTTGAAGACACATTAGCTGACACCATTCTCAAGGCTTGAGGAATGTTTTAGCTCAGCTTTAGAAGCACTGCTGTTTTCTGAGAACCAATTTTCCCACTGGTGGCCAATAGGTAAGGTTTCTAGCATGTGAAAAGAATTAAGATTGAACATGTGACAAAGTTGAGAACGTCACAAAGGGTGACTCACTACTCAGTGAGTCCAGGAATGAAAGTTGGAATTTGTTTGCTGAGTGTGTGATGAATTCCCATGAGCTTTTAGACAGTAAACCACTCAGGTGGTAATCTTGTTGTTATCTTGACTAGACTGAAGACTAAGGGGACTGGTAAGATACACCACAGGGCATGGCTATGAGCTATTTCCAGAAAGAATCAAGCCAGTGGGGAAGACACATCTTGCATGGGCATGGAAGCATCCTAAAGCCTGGAGATCCAAACAGAATAGAAGGAGAAAAGAGAAAACCAGCTACCACAACACAAGCTTCTCTCTGCTTGTAGGCTGTCATGACTCTGCCCTGGCCTCCCTGCCATGACAGCCTCAGTCCCCTAAAATTGTGAGCCAAAAATACAATGTTACTTCCTTACATTGTTTGGTCTGGTATTTTGTTACAGAAACAAGACAGGAGGATTAATATAAATACCTCTTTATGTTACATTCTGCTGGGAGCTAAAGGCTGAAAATGCTAAGACCCTTCCCATGCCTGCTCAAAGTGAGTGATGGGGGATGTCAACCACAAATGAAATGACAGAACACAGATATGAACCCTTCCTAGCAAAGGTGAAGAATTTACCTAGTAACAGGGTCAATGAGAACAATAGAAGTCATAAATATTACCTAGAGCCTGAAATGGTATGAGGCTGTGTGCTAAGTGACAGAGTGAACATACAAGTCCAATGTGGTCTTCCTCCACTTCAGGACGAGCATCCCACAGCCCTCTACAAATAACATAAATATATACTAGGAATTTCAATGATCTTGGCTTACTTATTACATGTTTATTTATTTATTGAAGGTTAATAATCACCATCTAGTATATAGATTGTTGGCATAACATGTTTAACGAGAATAACTATTTGATACAGAACAATAAAGGTCTAGGCATGATATTGAAATTTTTTTCAATGATCTAACTTAATCTGGAATCTCATGGCTGCTTTTGTGTGTCGCTTGATGACTTGGTCTTTTCGTGAAAGTGGTAGGAAGGAAATCTGGCCTCACCCTGGCATGGCCATCAGAACACGAGTGGTACTGAAGAGACAATTAGTGTGACCAGGTGGTGGATGAGACCTAGGAGGAGGCCATGATTAGGCCTGTGATTTCCACACTTGCTGGATTAAATGTTTTTGTAAATTGCTTTATCACAGATGCATACACATACAAACAGAATGTTCATAATCAATGCAGGCCATTCACTTACAGTCACTTTCTTTCCTCATTACGGAAGCATACATCCGCATTTCAAACAGTGCTGCAAATTTTCCCTTTTGTTTTTCTCTAAACAGTGAACAGTCAGATTTTTCTAATGTAGCTAATAAGACTAAGTGATGATTCTATCATTCTCTTACTCTTCGTGTATTCTTAACTTCCTGGCATTCATGTTAGTCTGGGATCTCTACAAAGGGATCTTTTCAAGTTATTTATCCAGGTCATAAAGGCTACTATAGTTAACCAGGAACATCTATACTCTGTGACTCCCGCTGCCCAGACTGCATGACCTATGAGACCACTGAGCAAATGAGAGCAGGACAGATGTTTCTGCTCTGTTGTGCAATCCCACTCTCCTCCCTCCCTCAGATCCCTTAGGCAAGACCACCGGCACTCCATCATCTACTACTGAGCTGAGGGAGGGTGCCAAAGCCAAATAATGTGTTAGTTTATTAAACATGTTAATTTTCTAATGCTCTTCCATTTTAAAAGTTAGTATTCATTTTACCCGACCTGTGTGTAAGGTCTGGACCACACCCTTAGGGCAGGTAACTGGATAGCAGCTGCTGTTGATCTCTGGTTTAGAATACCTCAGTGCAATGACATCCTCATTAGGAGCAGCTAAGAAAAGGTATGTAGGGTGAAGGTATTCTTACCTGACTAAAAGACAAAGGCAGGATAAGCCTGTGGTAGCCTCAGAGGTTGACTTTCATTTCCTGTTGCTGATAAAGCACCTTGATAAAAGCCACTTCGAGGACAAAGGGATCATTTCAGCTCCAGTTTCAGTTCCCCCACTAAGGGGAAGTCAAGGCAGGAAGAACTTGAAGCAGCTGGTCACATCCATAGTCTGGGGCAGAGAGTATGTGCCTGTTTATGCTCGGCTCGCCTTACCTTCTCTACTGTTACAGGAGGTCAGGATCTCCTGCCTAGGGAATTGCACCTTTCACAGTGGCTGGCTCTTCCCATCTGAGTTAAGGAACTCAAGACAGCTCCCCACAGACAAGCTCACTGGCCAATAGGATCTAAACCTGTGGTTCTCAACCTTCCTAACACTTCAGCTCTTTAATAGACTGCTTCCACTTTGTGACCCCTCCAACCATAAAATTATCATTTGTTGCAACTTCATAGCTATAATTTTGCTACTGTTATGAATCATAATGGAAATATCTGTGTTTTCTGGTGGTCTCAGGCGACCCCTGTGAAAGGACCATTTGATTCCCAAAAGGGGTTGTGACCCACAGGTTGAGAACCGCTGATCTAGCCAGCCTTTATTCTGACTCGCTTCCCAAAAGATTACAAATTGTGTCAAGTTGACATATAAACCTAACTGTTACAGGGATACAAACCCTCAAACAAGAGAATTGGTGTAAACCTGTTATTTTAAGTGGAAGGAACTTGAAATCCCTCTTACAGAAAGTCTTAAAAACTAGGAAGTATCATTAACTGATTGATGGGTGAGGGTCAGACACAGCTAATAGTTACACACTTAGTTTGCTCCGTGCTGGGTACCGGGCACGAGGAAGCTAAGGCTCACAGACAAGCGAGATGAGTCCCTGCTTTATGGCACCTTCACAAAACATGACACTGGTTATTGTTGGTACACGGATGTTCCTCCCATGAGAATGTGTTAAACAAATGGCTTACTCCCCAGTTGCTAGCACTGTTCTAGGAAGTTCTGGAAACTTTACAAGATGGGGCCTCATGGAAGGAGGAAGACCAATGAGGAATGGAAGCAGATCCTTGCCAGTATCTGGCCCAGCCCCTTTCTATCTCCATTCCCCTCTTCCAGCTGCCCAGAATAAGGACTGTTCTGTTGCATCACGCCTTCTCCATCACTATGACCGACCCCTCTGAATCTGAAAACAATTCTGGTCTTACAGTTGTTCACTTCGGTATTTTGGCGACTGTGTTAAGAAAACATCCAGTACATCAGAGAAGGGAAACAAAGGGGTAGCAGTCATTCTTAAGTGTGATGAGAGCCGTGAGGGTAAAACCATGGAGCTGAGGTAGAAAGAAACAGAAATGTCTACACAGCCTCAACAAGAGGTGTTTACGTTAGATCCTAAAGGATGTAAGGCTATAGCGACAGCAGAAATGGAGTGGAACCATTGTAAGAATCAATGACAGATGCATATGCTAAGACGTGGGAGTCATCCTTGGAAACTGACTCCTGCCTTTGGCCACTCATCTGTGGAAATGAGCAGAGACGGTGGCTGGCTGCTAGTGGTGCTGGGGTTCCCTGACTTCTATCAATAGGCGACATCTCTTCTGATTCCTTAAGTGATTGAGCTATTAAAATATGGACTTGCCCCCTGAGCCATGACCAGTGTGTTGTCATCTAGAGGCTTTTATCATTTTGATAAGATTACTCAGGCATGACATGTGAACAAGACACAGCCTGGCCAGTGCTCAAAAGGGAATCTGATACAATTTGCGGGATAAAGGAGAGTTAAGCAATCAATTATGAGAATATAGGCACGGTCATGCATGGCTTTGCTAGGAAGTAGAAATATTTATTTCTGAGCTGCATTTAACAATACCGTGTATTACGCATTTACTGTTTTACAATGTTTCACCCTAAGAGAATCTGGTACAATAGTCTTGTTGTACAATGGATATGTGACTTACCACATAGTGGCAAAAACCCTGAAGAAGTATATTTCCAAGATTGCCAGGCAGATGGTGTATATTAGGTGGATCCCCCAGCTAATTCTTTTAGTCTTAGAGTCTCAGAATTTTAGATCCAATTTCATTTAAGTAGGGTCTACTGGGAGCACAGGGCTGAAGCCCCAAAGAGAATAGGACTCAGCTGTCTGCAGCGTCCATTTTCCTGGTCTCTGACACTCAGCAGCAATCAATGAGGCACTGATAACATTATTGACCACAGTGATGGTGCTGTTGATCTTAGGAGTCATCCTGGAGCTCTGGGTGGCCTCTGGGAAGGGGTCCTGTTTCACAGAGAAGAATGATTTTTCAAGATGTGACAAGTTGGAAGCTGCACCTCCTTGGAGATTAAGAATACTGATAGGAAGGATGAGGAGCTGGAGAGTGAATCTCAGACTTAGAAAGCATCTTGTAAACTTGTTTATTATGTAAAGACATGGGAGGCTTGGCTAGGCTGACACCTTCTGCCACACCCATTGTCATGAGCTTGCATTTCCAGCTGTGCCACCATCCATAGCACCCAAGTCTCTCCGGCCAATGCTAAGTGCCATGCCCAGGAATTCTGCCCTGCAGCAACCCTGCCTCTGGTGAGGACTGCCGGCCAGTGTGATCACTCCATGTGTCATCACATCTTCAGTGGGAATCAAAAGTCATCTCTCCCCTGTGCCCTGCATTCACACCATTTCACCCTTGCACGGAAACTCGGTCAGGGCCACGATTGTCTTTTCCTAATGTCTAATCAAATCATAGCATGCTGTCCTTTTAGATGATAAATTAGTTCTTAAATAAGAAATTAGACTTTAAGCCAATATGTAAAAAAAAAAAAAGAAAGTCAAATATTTTTCCAACTTGAGGTCAGCTTCAGGCGGCACTGACTGTGTTGTCTGTCCTTCCATTTTCCCCTTGTCTTGTCTTGTCTTATATCTTGCTAGCCAGTTTCTGACTTCTCCATGAGAGCACAGGGGGACTACAAGGATAGAAAAGGGCTTGTTTGGTCTGGTGCCAAAGACGCCTTAGAGGTACCATCTGCTTAGAGTGAACTCTGTGAGAAGGACACAGGCTTTTTGGCCTTCCCGGTACCTGCATCTTCATCCTCTGTGTTGTAACTAATATGTTCTGGAAGTCGGCACAATGGCCATCATGCTTCTGAAAGAAGAAGTTAAGAAAGGAAACACACACACACACACACACACACATACACACAGCACAACTCATTAAATAAAACTGACATAACCTTCTTTATACCTGGGCATTTGTTACTCAATAGAATCTTGCAGCTCTGTTTCTCCTTACCATAGGTCTCTAGATTATTCTTCATTTTCACTCTGTCATCACTTCAACTTCAGGAAATGTCTAGCCACTAACAGAAAACTAAACCGAAAGAAGTCCCTCCTCAGGCTTATGAGGAGATGGTACCGGTGGTAAGGCCTGGAGAGTGGACAGTTCTCTCTCAGCAGTGATATTTAGCAGAAATAGAGTGGGAGCCACTCACATGACAATGATTCTCTAATAGTCACATTTAAAAGAAACAAATAAGCACATTGTGGATAACATGCTGTGTCTAATATAATTAAGACTATCACTTTAATGTCATATCAATATGCAACATGCTTAACGAGTCACATAATTTTTCCTTCTTTCCTTCATTCTAGTGCTCTGAACTTCAGCTTGTATATCAGTTTTACAATTAAAGTAGATCTGAACCAGGATCATCCAAATAACCAGGATCAGCCAAATACGGCTAGTGACCCATAGGAAAATGAAGATCTATTGAAAATTTTACTCTCTATGTATTTTTTAAAATACCTTACTCGTGCCAGGTATAGTGGTGCACATCTTTAATCTCAGCACTCAGGAACCAAAGGCAGACAGATATCTAAGAGTTGGAGACCAGCCTGGTCTATGAAGCAAGTTCCAGGACAGCCAGGAACACACAGTGAGACCCTGTCCCAAAAGCAGCTGGCACAATGTCACATTCTTTTATCTAAAATATATAAATTCAGTGACTTTTAATAAAGTTTCAGAATGATTGTCTCAATGGAATTTGAGCATACAGACACCATCCCAGAGTGCTTTTACAACCATTCCCAGTTCCCATACTACTTTCTGTATCTACAGCTTTACCTCTTTGGATGCTTCCTATTACATAAAAGTCATAAATGTTTTCTTCTTTTGTTCTGTATGGTTCTGAAGCTTATAGGTTATACAGCATGCTTTAGTATTTTAATTTTTATTGCTAATTAATATTCTACTGTCTTAATCTACCACCGATTTGTTTCTTCATTTCCTGGTGCATGGATATTATATAACTCTGGGACTATTATGAACACTGTTATTAGGAACATCTTACAAATCTCTATGTGGTTATGTACTTTACTTTTTCTTGCAGATTCTTTAGTGAACTGTTGTAATGTGTGTTAAATTAATAGTTTAACTTATGGAGAAACAGCTACATAATTTTCCAAAGTAGTTGTACCATTTTTCTCCACTTTTAGGTGCTTTTTAATACACCCTAACCTTATAAAGATCCCAAGCCAGAGAATTTGTTGTTTACAGTTTCCTGTGATTTGACATCTAAATGCTATTACATTATCATGGCTAGAGAGAGCAAGCCTGAAAAGGCTCCATTTTAGCATCCTCTTAGAGCTAATAGAAATGGCTTCTTGTCACCAGCCCCTCTTTGGCAAACTTAAAAGCCCATTTAATATGCTCTTAGCAATTCCTCAAAGTGAACTAGAGGAGACAGGTGATGAAGGTACTGAAAAATATGTACCCATTCCCACCATGTAGCAAAGGGAAAAAATGAATAATAATTAAAAAGTAATTAGTAAAAGATCCACTTAGGCAAATAATGCTCAACGTCCATACAGTAAAGCAAAATGTCCTAAAGGATCTCTGGAAAGAGAGAGCATCTGACCTAGGACGTGTAGTGGGCAGCTTGAGTCTGAAAGAGGGCTCACTGCCCTCCAGAGCTCATGCATGACTGCTAAGCTTTGAACAAGAGGGCCCAGATGAGGACAGCTGGAGAGAAGGGCTGGACACAGCCTTCGCAGCTGTTAGAAGGAACTGCTGTTAGTTCTTGATCGTGTCAGCTTAATAATCCTGCTGGTATCTGGGAGGAAGCCTGAAGCCAACATCTCACCTCATGAGCACAGTGCTTTCTCTTGGCGTTCGCTGGGGGGGAGGGGGGTGCAGGGGGGCGGGGCAGTGTTTGATTTTCCTCAATCCGTTAGTATGTAGAGAGCAGCAGCTGGCTGAAGGTAATCTTGCTCTTGGGAATTATCAAGTAAAAGAGAGGCACTCGTTGGCTCCTACAGAGGCAGCTTTCATGGGGGAGCTACAGAATTACAGGGGAAGCAGCTGTGTTCACCGTTTCCATCAAAGTAATTACTGGAAGAGATGGATGGTTTTCAAGGTCACTGATAGAAAGGAACGCTAATGGCCATCTTTCCTCATTTAGATAAGAGAGGATGGATGGAGATGTCAGTTTCCCAACCTGCCCGAAAGAACCAAGGGCATTTTGCAGTCTTGTGATCAGAGCTTTTCTCATTGAGTAGGAAGACCAGGGTTCAAGTCTCACCTTATTAAAACCTTGCTGCTTGACATTGTGCACATGGCCTCACCTTTCTAATTCTCAGTTTCTTGACTGGTGTGGAAATACTAATACCCATCTTGCAGATAATTTGCGAGCATCAAATGGGGTGGTACAGGGTGCATTATGTTGGTGAACTAGCAAACTGCTTTGTCAGCTGGTTGAAGCTGAGAAGATCCTCCCTTGTCTCTTCCAAACTCCCTGCCCTGGGGCAGACTGCTCTCTACCTCTAACTGGCAGAAAGGAAAACAGCAAAGAGCTGAAAAACACTGTCACTGAGAAGAGTTAGGAGGTAAAGCATTCCTAAATGCTTTGTCTATCTGGTGGTGTAAAGATGCTTCTGATGGGGAGGGACAGGAAGTCCAGACATGGGAAGCTCATCCAAGGAGAGGACATGTAAATAGCCCTCTGCCTGGGGCACTCCTTTGGGAATTCATGGACTTTCTCCAGAAGATTTCTGCTGAACCACTGAAGGCTGGATTTGATGGTGTCGCCTATTGTCTGCTATTACTTCTTTCACACGAAAGTGTTGCCTGAGGGGACACTCAGCTCCCTAGCTCTCCTTTGGCAACTCCATCTGGCTGTGTCACAAAAGGCTTCCCAGGTGGGTTTCTGCTGGGTGTCTGTAAGCCACATTTGATGAAGTTACTTTTGTTTGCTCTCTCACTGCGTCTACTCCCAGCATCTCTGCTGGATTTTGTGCACCCAAGTTGACATTTTGCTGCTGTGGGCCGGGCTGGTTTTCTCTCTCTCTGCTGCCCACTGTGTTCTCTCTTATCTTTTGTTTGCTACTTAATGAACTCATTTTAAAAGAAAAACTCCAGCTTAACTCTCAAGAGACATAGTCCCCCCCTCTTCTCCCTCCGCTTTCCTTCCTCCTGGAGGCAGATTCTGAGGACTGTGGCTCACCCGCCCTGGAGTTTTTCTTTTTAAATGCTAACAAAATTATCCTGAAGCTTCCTTGTTTTGTCTGCTCTTAACTTGTTCTACTGATGAGACTAAGAATCCCAAGAAGGGACCCTGATTTTCCTGATGACAAAATGGTGACTCTGGTGGGTCCTCAAAAATATATGTGGTTACAGTAGTCCTCCCTGAAAACCTAACTCTGTGGTATCTTGTTACTTATCAGTACAGTAGCTGACTGACCTTCTGAAGAACTTATATTTGGGGAGAGGAAATATGGACTGGTACATATGCCCTGGTACTTAAGATTTCAAAGAATATCTTCTATGCACATATGGATCAAAACGTCCTGGAACGTGGACAAAATTTTCAGAGTCTTGGACCGAACCTATTGAAAAAGGCTAAAGAAGAACAAGTTTTAAGTAATTTCCAAATGACATTCAAAGGAAAGTTGGAGAAAAGACCCGTGCTGTCAGAATAGGAAATGAAACCCTATACAGAGGCGCTCAGAGGAGTGAGGCTATGTCCCTCGTCCTCTGTGGCACCCATGCTAATTTCCCCTACATTTTGTGGGTCATGTTCCATGCTGATAACTCAGGATCATCAAAGAAACACCATGCAGCTGAACTTCCATGGAAAGAGAAGGCAATTCTCCCAAGGGCTACTGTGAGAGAAAAAGAGCTTCAGAAAGCCGGCTTCCAGCTACTTGCTCCACTTTGCAGGAAAGAAGGCTGTGACCTCCAGTCTCCAGGCTTGACCATTCAGCTCTTTAGCTGGGCGTGGCCACACACACCCAGCACTCGGCAAGCAGAGGCAAGTGGATCTCTGTGAGTGTGAGGCCAACCTGGGATTACGTTGTGAGTTCCAGAACAGCCAGAGCTACATAGTAGAAAAAGACCCTGTCTCAAAAGAACCCCATTAATTAATTAATTCTGTTCTTCTGAAAACCAAAGACAAAGTTTTGGGCAAGGGTTAACTCAGAACTGCTTTTTCTTTCTCATGATAGTTATCTATCTTTTCTTCCTTGATTTTCTTATTAAAAGCTATTCTATCGTTTCCTCCTGCTAACTTATTTCCCTTTAAGTTTAAAATAAATCAACCTCCTTATACGCAAACGTTCAATATTTGGAGCTAAAGTCCATTTGCTCCTGGATGAGACATTCCCCCTACGGCTCATAAAAGGAACAGACTGCAGGTGCAGCCATTCAGTGGGAGCCCAAGTCAAGATTTCCATATGCAAATGAGGGCGTCTGTGCCCAAGCTGAGTAATTGTGCATGCAAATAGGTGATTAAATAGACAATTACCAAATCTGCTTGAGCAAATGGAGTTGTACATATTCAAAAATCAGAGGGCACCTGAACACTGTGCAAACAGACAGCTTTCCCCCTAAACTGATGAAAACCTGCCCAGGCACTCCTTCCTAGTCCTCTTGACTGAGGAAGGCAGGGTCTCTAGTTGTGCAAGTGGGATTTAAACTTTGACCTCTGCTACTATGATAATGAAAAGCTATGATAAGATCACTTTCCGGAAGTCCATGGGAAAGAAGCTTATTTCTGTCATTTTTCCACTTACTGGATTTACAGTAGATAGTAGACCTAAAGATTTTTTTTTTTTTTAAGTCATCAGTAAGGAAAAAATGAGGAAGAAATTTCTGGAGGCTATGCTGCATGCCCACCCTTCCAAGCCAAAATTTCAAGAAAGGTGTAAAGAACACAGTCCCTCTCACGGCATCCCATCCCTGGAGCTGCTTTGCCACAAATTCTCACATCTGTGATGTTGAAAATGAAAGTGAGGCTTAAGCGCCTGCAGGTAGTAGCTTTCAGCTTGACTTCATGGGGGACAGCGAGACACCCATTGGTTTTAATTCAGTTCTCTACCTCCCACATAACAGTGACGGATGCTGTGGTCATTGAGGACATCGATGAGAGATGATTTCACAGAGCCAGGGGCCCTAGCTGACAAAAGATTAGTTGCACCGCCTAGCCCTGCCTACCTGGGAGCCACAGATAAGTGGAGTTGGGAGTAGCAAAGAGTATGATTGCTGAAATCCTCATATTTTTTTAATAAAGCTCTTTTTTTTTTAATCTTTAGGATATTCTACTTACCTCACATTAAGTTTTCGGTTTTATATGAACAGCTTGAGGTCTTTCCCTTTACAAAATAAGGAATGACATGACTGTAGACCATTAAATCAGTTACTCAGTTCAATCAATAAACCGGTTAAGTGGAATAATTTCTTTCCTTTGCACCTATCAAGAGCTGACTTTAAAACATTCCCACCGGGGGGTCAGAAGTGAATGAAATTAGCCATGTTCTGCAGACAGAGGATCTGAGTCTCCTACATGGGATGTAAGTGGTCCCATAGTCGCTTCAGATAGAAAGAACCAATACGTGGTAAGTGCCCAAGGCAGAGCAGACACTAGAGGGAACAAGCCCCTCACAGCACACCACCAGCATTGTCTCTACTCAGGGGCTTCAGAAAGGATGCTTCCAGAACTGCAGGTTAATTATATGGACAGTCAGCCTGGTCAGGAATGATTTAGTGGAGTAACAGGTTGTTTTAGCTTAGTCCAAAAGGCAAAGAGTTTGATCTTTCACCCATGTATAGACAGAACTTTAGGATTTCTGGTTTTCATGAGTATCTAATTAAGTGTTTCACCAATTAAACAAAAACAAATTACATGAATACTGCAAAGATACATATATATTTTTATATTACATATATTTATATGTGTGTATACTCCATGCATTATAAACATTATTTGCATTTATTAGAAAGACTACATAATGATAACAGTAATCATAATTATAATAAAATATGTAAGTAATAAATTTCACATTATATGTTTTGGGACTGAACAAAATCTACCATGTTCACTGGCTGCAGGATCACACCTGTAATCCTAGCGCTGCAAAGGACAGGGCAGGAGAAGGATGAATTCAAGACCCAACTGGGACTTCATAGTAACTTCTAACCAGACTGTCCTACACAGCATGATCTTGTCTCAAAAATCCCCACCAACACCATCATCCCTGCTGTTGAAAAGATTTACTAATTGTCTGCCTGCCTGTACATCAGAACCTGTCATCTATCTGCCTGCCCATTTGGTGGGACCTGGCCATGCCTTCTGCCTCTATACTCCAAAGTTCCTTGTTGCTACAGCACTACTCTGACCCTGCAGCTGGACTCTATGGTCAACTGAAGCCAGCCCAGCAGAGTTAGTTACTTCATCCAGCATTCTTTGTGCAACACTAGCAGCCGAGGTGTCTCAATCCTCCTCGAAATCCATTCAACTCTACTATGGCTTCATTAACCCCTTTTAGAGCCCTTCTGTGACGTCTATAAATGTGTGTGTAGGGGGGGGAGACTGTGTAATCTGAGCTTAGATTAGTAAATAAGAGTAACATTTGCCTCCGCCAGGGCTATCATGAACATGATATCACGAGTGTCTGGCAAATTAGACCACATTTTGTAAATTCACTGTTATCCAATAAACTCTGACGTTGTGAAAAGACTCAAACATTTTCATCTGTTTTTGCCATGGCACACTCATGCCAATTGAGTTAGACTTTGGTTGAATTATTACTTTCATCTGTCTTTGGCACCCTATCTGGTGTGAATAGATGTTTGGTTTGTTTTGTTTTGTTTTCTCCAGAAAGCAAGACAAAACACTATTAAGTAACACTTCAGCCTTTCTCCCGCCATCCAGTAGCTACTGCTCCATTTGTCAGTTGGCAGTAATTAGTGCCCCCTCTCTGCTGAGCTATAGTGCTTAATATATGGCTCATTTTGAGTTTGTCACAATTTTGCCCCATATATGGTCTGTTTGTAAGTTATTTTTGTTATAAATTCTTCAGTTGGTTACTGAGGAAAGCTGCTGTGGTCGGTTCGGGAGGCAGGTAACACCGAGCCTGTACTTTCGATGGTACAAATGTCATGCCAGACTTCCACAGTGCTTCCAACCTCATGTTACAAGCCTTGATTATGCAAGGCCTACTCACATATTACAAAGAATGGGAACAGGGCTGGAGAAGCAGGGAGCAGTCAAGGCCTGCTGCGCAGGAACAAGTCTCAGCCCAGCACACATCAGCCGTGTCACCTTGGATATTTCTCAACCTTTTAAAAGTTTGCATTTCCTCATCCATAAAAAGGAGACAAATTGACTTATTTTTCATCACACCAAACCATATTTTTAATCAAATTAAGTCATGGTTAAAGGTGGAAAGTCATAAAAAATGTCAAACAGTGTTTGAGTCATCTGTCCGTGCTCAACACTGCTCCAATATTGTTAGCACTTATATTATTATTAAATATTCTAATTAGTGTTCAGACTGTACAGACTGTTTTGCTCTGTAGTTTTGCTGTTGCTGGCAATGAATGTCTGCATGCACAAGGGAACATCAAGTATTCTTCGGGTGTTTGGGTCTTAGTCTCTAGTAGATTGGGACATTTCATCCGTCCCGTTATCAAGAAAACCCTTTGCATATTGTGAATTCCGACTCCTCCCAAGTCTTCCTGATGTATACGAAAGAGGGTCTGAAACCTGTTACAAATGCCTCATGATTACTTACAAGCCCCTCCGGAGATGGGTCTTCCACCTTTAGCCTTTAAGAATCTAGTGGTCAGCTCTAGCTTCATTTTTCAATAAAAAATATTTTATTATTATTTTGTAGATATGAATATTTAGCCTGCATGTATGTTTGCATACCACCTGTGTGCCTGGTACTTGCTAAGGCCAGAAGAAGGCATTGGGTCCCATGGAACAGGAGTTAAAGACAGTATAAGTCACCACATGGGTGCTAGGAACCAAACCTTGGTCCTCTACAAGAGCAGCCAGAGTTCTTAGCTTCTGAGCCACCTCTCCATCCCCATCTCCTTCTTCTCTCTTTCTGGTTCTTTTTTCCATTTTTTTTTTAAGTGAAAGTTCTCAGGTTGCAGCCTACAGAACACTAGGGGTCCTTGGGGCCAATGCAAGGGACTCCGATGTCAGAATCATTTTCCTTAAATATTAAAATGGTACTTTCCCATTTGTGTCCTATGATATTGGCACTGATGCTTAAGAAAAAGAGCATCAGTGGGTGAAATTGCTGATGCTTTAGCTCGGATTGAGGCAGTGAAAACAAATTGTCCCAATAGTCATTGCAGCACCAGACATTAACAAGAAAAAATGTGTTTCACTGACACATATCCTTAACGAAGAGTGAAATGCACTTATTAATATTTAGTAAGTGTTTATTTTTAATGTGCTTCTTTTTATTTCTTCCATATTGTCTGTGGCAAAGTTGTAAGTGTGCTGAGGTGCTTTGCATCTGTTCACAGTCACCTGATCTGACCTGCGGGAAAGCACAGCTGCATCAATTTAATAACAAGTTGAACTAAATACTTTTTCTAGGACACACCCTTGAACTTGAAAGGTTAACTGACAGGTGAACTCTGGCGGTTCTGTCTGAGCATATTGCACACATATTTTTGAAAGTGAAGTGAGCCTGTCACTTAAAAGAAAGGAGTTGATGGCATTTGTTGCTAATAATAAAATTACAACCTTCATACAAAACTGATAATTTGATACAAAATTTGCAGTCACTACTGTGACCTTCACAGCTGCCAAAAAAGTTAAAAAAAAAAAAAAAAGGAAATTCTGATAATGTTAGTAGTGATATTAATGGGCACAATTTTTTCTGAGATGTAAAATGAAATTTGTCAGTGTGAAAAATAGCATAATATTGAACTAATGTTTTCAGATATTACAAAACTGTGCTTAGATAAAAATCCATCCAAAGTGCAATAAAATCAATACCTTTTAATGTCACAGAGTACACAATAGTATCTGATAGGGATTTTGATTTTATATTGCAGCTAATGCTAAAGAAACTGTTAATGATTTAGTTTGGGTGTGATCTCTAGGAATACCTATGATTATATGTGAATATAATAGGATACACCCTCCACTTCCAACTATAGGTCTCTAGGAAACCAGTTTGTTATGTCATATGTTCCAACCAAACTAACATTCAACTTAGTTTGGCACCAAACTAATGACTTGGTGTAGAAGCAGAAATGTGAATATGATTATCTTCTATTAATTTAGAACTGGGTAAATTTGCTGAAGTTTAAAAAACTATGACTCATCTCACTATTTTTTTGTTTTGAAAAATATGCATGCCAATAGTACTGATTTCAAGTATGTGCATACTAACAGACAACACCCAAGCATGATGCTCTTTTTGAGTTTAAAAGTTTTAATGACTGACAGGTGAAAGTAAGTACTATGGTGTGAGTACTTGGGTCCCTATAAAACATGCATGTTGAAACCCTAACCTTTAAAATTACAGCGTCAGGACAGCAGGTCTTTAGGAAGCTATAGTTCCTGAGGGTGGAGCCTTTATGGACAGAATTGGTACCCTTATAAAACAGGCCTTGGGGAGATGATGGGCCTAAAGCCTGAGACTGAGCCAAGAGTACTGTAAAGTCAAGGGCAGCGTGGGCAGATTGGTGTGAAACTGTCTCAAAATGAGAACTGTAAGAGAGTCTGGGCCTCTAAGGTCAGTGAGAGTGTACGTGTCCAGCATATGCCGTACCTAAGCCCAATCCCCAGTAAAGGAGAACAGAAGACGAGACCCGAGGGAACTCATTGTCCTCTTGCCATGTTCGAGGACAGAATGGAAGAGGTGCTCTCTACCACGCCCAAAGCAGGCTGTCACCACACACTGAGTTTGCCTGGTCCTTAATCTTCCACCCCACAGAACTATGAGAAATTGTCTGTTGTTCATAAGCCTCTTAAGTTTGTGACATTCTGTGAGAAGAGCTCAAGTGGACAAAGCAGTCATTGGTTTAAACGTTTTTAAAATATAAACCTGTCTGTAAAGAAAGGCTTGTACAGCGGGCTAAGAAAATCATAAAAATAATTGTTGCCTGTTTAGCCAGTGAAAACAAAGGCAAAGGCACTCCAAGTTCATTTCGCCCCTACTTTTCCCACTGCCTCGTGACTCACCCTCCCCTTACGAGTGTCCACTGGAAACCTCTGTCAAGGGGTAGCCAGTGGTCCCAGACAGCAGGAACTGTATTGGCCTGGACCTATTGGAGTGCAGACTCATGTGAGGGTTGGCTGTTATAGAGAAGAGTGATGGGAAATTCTCCCGCAGATTATGACATCAAGATCATCCTGCCTTCCTTTGGGTTTGACCAACTGGTATGTGCTTAGGAGTCAGGAAGCCTCACCTTAAAAATGCCTGTAACAACTGATCTCCTAATCTTGGGAATCCCAGGCGAGCACACCCAAAAGTGCTCCATGTGATGGAAAGGAAAGGTCCTGTCTGCGCACAGGGTGGGTACAGGAAAATTCCTGACACACTTTTCTCTGAAGTGTTAGTGTGGAATTGTGCAACAGAGGACTCTTTGCCACCCTGATGTGGAAATGAACACAAATTCAAGTGAGGAGGAATGAGATTCAGGAATGCACAGAGCTTCCAGATAGTTCTTAGCTGTAGAAGACTACAGTGAGAACCGCCTCTGGGAACACCAGGATCCCAAGCCTTTGCCTCTACTACTGCTCCTGGGGAAACATAGGTAGGACAGAAGCAGCACCCAATCTTTTATTTAGCCATCACCAAAGTACCTCAAATTTAACTCAATCTTACTTCAGTATTGAGTTCTTTCTAGTTCTTTGTCCCACGTCAATTATGGCATCATCATTCAGTCTACTAATAAAGTTAAATCCTTTGAAGAGGTCCTAGAAAGCAAAGGCTTGTTGGAATGAACAATTGTCTTCAAGAGACTGTCCCATCCAATCCCAAATCTCACTATATATTCCTCCTTTGGGCCCTTTGGGAAAGGCCTCCTTTCCTTACAGCAGAATAACCAGCTCTTCTCCCCATTTTCCCTAACCTTCAATTCCATTCTACTGAATTTTATTGTATTTTTAATTTTTTCTCCCCTCCAGGTTTACGTATATACTTTAGTTCACCTTAACTCAAACACTAATTATTTGAACAAGGACAATTGCTTTTCCCTAACTCCCTACCTTTGTTCATAAACCCAGTGCCTATATTCAGGTCTTACCCTGGTCATAGCATTTATTCCCAGAGCTTAGTGACTCTTCTTTGCTTGTAGAATGATGTTTGAGCTTCCACCTTCCATTCAAAGCTCTTAACACACTTTACTGTCCACTCCTTAGCTCTTGAGAAAAGAAGACATTGCAAAATTAATTTAGTCCCTGGATATACCACAAGGCCTAGCACAGAGCAAGCCTAGTCAGTGTTTGAAGCGAGCTAATGAGTAAATGATTTGTGTGTTATTCAGAAGCGCTGGGTACTCAATACAATTACATCTTTCCCAGGATGACGATGGAGACAGCCGTGTCTTTCTCTGTGTGCAGAAATTAGACATAATGTGTTCTTTGAGGGCGTCTCTGTGCAACAAGCCTTTACCTCCCTGCCTAGCATGCATCTCATAGTGCATTCCAGTCACTTGGAGTCCACCCGCCCTGCCCTATGAAACATGAGCTCTCGCAAGGCAAAACCCCTCCTTGGTCATCTTTGTACCTGTGTTTGTTGAGCATGAGAGCTGGTGCTTGCCTTCTAGACAGGAAATGTGTGTTATAAAAGTGGGTGAGAGTTTTGATCTGCAAACACTTCCCTTCCCACAATTCAGGTACGAAGGAGTTCAGGATATCAACACTAAACATGACCTTCGCTGTAGTTTCTCTTTACCAGATAAGGATGATGGACACTTAAGCCCTGTGCCTGAAAATGGTGACTCTGAGAACCTAGCATTGGAGTACCAGAGACCTCCTTGACTTTTATCATCCATTTTGTCCTGACCACAGACCTCCCTAAGAAATGCTAATTACGTGGACAAAAATTAAAAAACTGCATCTAATAATGAAGAGGCTTCTGAGGCTTGAAAACGCCAGTGATGTGCTCAAATGGAAGCGTCTTAGAAAGCCCTGTGCTTTTGTTGTTGTTTTTACTCTTGCTACTTTTTAATGAAATAAATGAAAGAGAGTGAAGCCTGGGAAAATTACAGTCTGGTTAATTCTGAGTGTGGTCATTCAAGGAGTGTTGGCTTAAAATGTACAGTGTATGTAGGAGAGGCATCTTTATGAACTAACTCGGTAGCAATAAAGTGATGCTCTTTGGACCAGAGAGAAGGATCAGGAATGAGCAATTGGTTTGTTTGTTTTGTTTTGTTTTTGTCCTGTCTCCAGATGAACAGCATTGAAATGTTAGTGTGCCACTTTTTCTTTCTCCCCTTTCCCCCTCTCTTCTTTTTACATAAGTAAAACAATGACTTTTATTTGAACCTGTCTTATTCATTGAGACTGGGCAATATGAATCTTTCTAGCAAGGGTCTGCTTTCCAGTGATTGTCAATTTACCTTCAAGACCTTTCTTTCACAGCCCTTTCTTAGGTTTTTTAATTCTTGACATGGTACCTCAGGCAGAGAAGCTGTGCCACGGAGGCAAGAGGGGCGTGAGTGTGCTGCAGCCTTGGCATGCCAAGTGCCGATACCTGCTCATCCATCACTCCATTTAGATGAATGAAAGATTACAGCCCTGTGAGAAAAGGCAGCCCCAGCCACACAATGCTTTGTGCACAAAGTAAATTGCTAGTTTCCTGTGATCTTTCTGACAAGTAAATTACTGTAGAAAATAGCATAGATGAGAACACAATGGCAAATATGCAGGGACTTGGTCCTTCAAAGGAGTTATTAGGCCCCAGACATAAGCATTCCCAAAGCACCCAAGAACCTCACCCACTCTCAATGGAATGAAGGGTTTGCCCCCTCGTATTTCCATGGTATATCTTGAAGAAAAACAACATGTGGTGGGTTCTGGTGAAAGATAGATTCCTCAATTATCAAATATTCTCTTTTCATGATTAAGAAGCTATTAAAGAATACATCAGTGGAAGGCTCTAGTCTAGGGGGCTGCTGTCTCCATGACACATGGCCTGTCATGGGATACCACAAGATGGAGAATATTCTGCATAAGAAAAATATAACCTTCAGGAAAGGCTGCTGTAGCTTAACCATTCCCACTGCTCGCATTATGGTTGTTCAGTAATAAAATGTAAATTTTTCCTTTGCTTCATAATGAAATGAAAAAAATGCATCTCATTGGAATTCCTTTTCCTTTGCCTAGTCAAAGCTGACACTCTCAGAAAGACTTGTCTAAGGGCTGGATAAGCCCTTGAGGCAGGAAAAACAAAAGATTTATCAACTAGGTCTAATAGAATAAGCAAATAACGGAAGATGATAGCCGTGGTAAACAAATCACACATATCATAAATCTTTAGGCTTTAAATTCCTCAGAGAAGTAACTCAGGGCTGACAGGCTTCATAACATGATAGTTAAAGTAGGGTTTTTAGGGATGTGTGGGGACATGAAAGGGCCTTCCCTGTACCTAAGACAGTGCGCATGCTAATGCTGGCCCCAGGGAGCCTTACGCAATTCATCCCTGGTGTATCCCACTAATGAAACGGAGGTGTTCTGGGTTTTCTTTGGTTGTCTTTTGTTTTGTCCTTACTTACTAAAATAAAACCTTACCAAAAACTGCTGTAGCCAGTAAGGCCTCTAGTCACAGGCTGCTCGCAGGCCAACTCAACCTCTCTGATGTGATCTTAGAAGAACCTACACAGAAGTCAAACTCTGCAGACAGCGGGTGGGTCTTGTTGGGGTGGGATCAGGACTGATGCCCTCAGGGGCCAGCACATGTCAGGAATGTTAGAATAAGAATTAAAAAACCCTTGGTTTTGTAGCATAAAAGCTACACAAAGCCGAATTTAGCCAATGTGGCTGGTGAGCTATAGATTAAGTGCATCAAAACAAAACAAAACAAAACAAAACCAAAAAACCATTGGAATGAAATATGAAGCTCTTTTTCAAAGGTGACAGCAGCCTCAATGGTCCCTGATGTCTGTTCCCTCTTGTTCACACAACTCTGATTCAGTTTGCTGTCTTCTTGCTGCCTCAAGTCCCCTTCCATAGTTGTAAAGGACAGACCCAAGGGTATAAACCCACAGACAGATTTTTTAAATTTTATCTTAGATACCAAACATCTAAATTCTTCTTTAAAATCTAAATAGCATAGTTTCATTTCAGTTCAACACACCTTTTGTGCTCTTCACTGTGTAAATGAGCCTGAGTCCCTCCCTGCCTTTGAGGACACATGTAGACACCAGACAGACATATTATTAGAAAACGACCTTTGTGACCATGATTGGGTTGAGTTGTCCTGTCTCCTGAGGTGTTTGGGCCACATGCATGTAACAGAGTGTGGGGGGACATGACGTGCTCCTTCATTCTTGGAAAGGCTAAATCTATTGTGCCCTTCTCTGCAAGCTGTTTAGCTCAGGGCTAGGGTAATCTAGGGCATTCTTGGTTACACTCAATGGAGGTCCCTTAACTGCTTCCAGTGAGTGGAGATCACTTCCTGTGTCTAAGGTGGAGCCTAAGAGCGTCTATTTGCAGCAGATTCCCATCAGTCACAAACACTGCTGGTTCATGACCACACCTGAGAATTCTAAATATCCAGAAAGATGCCTCAGCAGGGGACACACATGGCGTCACTCGAGGACCTGACTTTGATCTTTGGGACCACATGGCAGAAGGCGAGAACTGAGTTTTGGAAGTTGTCCTCTGAACCTCACACATGGGCTGTGGCACATCCCCACATGCACACAAAACCAACACATTTAAAAATAATAATAAGCATATTTAGTTTAGTACATGTCATTTAGAACTCAATAGAGTTTTTTTTTTTATTAATTTATTTAGATTACATCTCAATTGTTATCCCTTGACTTGTATCCTCCTGTTCCTCCCTCCCTCCCTCTTTCACCCTTTTCCCCTCCTCTAGGTCTGTGACAGAAGGGGATCTCCTCCCCCACTATATGGTCACAGCCTATCAAGTCTCATCCGGGTAGCCTGCTTATCCTTTCTCTGAGTGCCACCAGGCCTCCCAAGGGCTAATACTACTAACATATGAACATTTTCTATAATTTATGTAAGAAAAATATAAGCACCATCAAGTAGAAAAATGACAAACAATATGAACAGGAAATTTACAAATAGAAAGGAGAAATACAAACTGATGACATACCTTTTTTTTTTAAGTCTATGCCTTAGGACTGAGCCACACCCCCAGCACTGACACACATTATTTTTAAAAGGTAACATTTCTTGTAAAGACAGGTGAAATAAAACACAGCCTTTAAAACCTGAAATATCAACATTAAAATCGTAACAATATTGTGTGTTGGAAAGAATGCTTAAGGAAACAGAACCTCAGGTTATCTTACACGGACTAAATCTGATACTAGCTTTTAAAGGTGAAGTTAGGCAATGCATGCAGCAGGAATGCCAGAAGGAATCAAACCTATTGACCCCTGTATTTCCACTTCTTTGAGAGAAAACATAAGCAGATAGAGATGATGAAAGTTCAAAATATAGTAACATATAAATAAAAATTTCCAGAATAGCCAGGGCTACACACAGAAATCCCATCAAAAAAAAAAAAAAAAAAAAAAAGTTTACTTCGGCAAAGATAGTATTATAATATTCTCAAACAATATCTTATACACAATGGTAAGGACCCAGATATATGCCAAAAGTCTGAGTTCTTTCAGGGTTAGAAGTAGATTATTATTTTTTTGAGATAACACTAACAATGGTGGCACATGCCTTTAATCCCAGCACTTGGGAAACAGAGGCAGAAGAGTCATTGTGAGTTCAAGACTAACCTGGTCTGCAAAGCGAGTTCCAAGACAGCTAAGGCGACCCAGAGAAACTCTATCTCAATAAATAAATAAAAAGAAAGATATCATTCACCAATCATAAAATGACATTTTTTTTTCTATTCTTTCTTACGTATATCTGTCTTTCTGCTCTGAAGCCCTTTTTGGGTTTTTTTTGTTGTTGCTGTTGTTTGTTTGTTTGTTTTCATGAAATGAGAACTTTATATAAATTATTTAAGGTGTAACTTTGAGAAACAGTACATGGCTTTAGTTTCTCTTCTGTCCTCCACGTACACCAGGAATGAAGATGAAAGGAGAAGACGTGAGAGAGTGTAGGAAGGAGTTCTTCTGGATATTTCCTTTTCCCACAAGACTGAAGCAACCTCAGTAAAATGTTAATAAGCATGACTCTGTCTAATGTTACCCCTTCCACCTCCTCTGGCCCGCTCCACCCTCTTTTTATGTTGCTTTGTCATGCATCATTTCAACGGCCATGAAATCTGGCTCAGGGTTTGTTTTAAGAGAGCTAGAGTGAAATGTCTTGCTTCTAGAGAAATTAGTTTAAGCCAGCCAGGAAGAAAATGAAGAAAGACATATAGTCAGAAAAGTAGAAATGGTGGGGAGAAAAAAATAAATAAAACAAGGTCAGAACGTCAAATTTCACATTGAGCAGGAAGTGAACACAGGGCCTAGAAGAAAGGACCATGTCACTGATGGATAGCCGTGGTGTGGATAGCCTTTGATCAGAGGTAGGGGTGTCATCACCCATGTCAGAGGGTCTTCTCCCAGCACCCAAAGGGGTTCAGGATACATCTGGTTTGGGTCCACTGGGATTCATGAGACCGACTCTGTAACGAGTAAACTATAATTCCCCGAGGAACAATTGCAGGCATTTTGACAATTCTGAATTATGCCACTGTTAAAGCCTGGTGACCTTTACCATACATCTTATTTTATGGGCAAGTTTGTCAGGGTTTTCATAATTATAATTCCATTCTCTAGCACACGCTTCTTTTTTCCTTGCAGAGAAACAACGCATTCTTCTCCATCCCTCGTTTATGTGACACAGATTTTTGTTGGAGGGATCGCTAGAGTTTTGAAATAAAGGCTTAAATGTTCAAATCTCTCTCCTCTTCTAACTCCAGCGAATGGCTTTAAGGGTGTTTTATTAGAGAAAAACTGTTCTGTGCGTTTGCTGCTGGGGAACAGTTAGCCACAAGCTTACTTTTCATGACTAAGTCATGAATTTATAGAATTAAGGTGCACACTGCCTCAACTGTCCTTCTCTGGTCACTGAATCTGAGCACTGTGGAGCTCTTCCCGCACAGTTGCTCAGCGCTCCTGCCACAGGCTCAGCTCTGATTTTAAACACCTGGCATTCCCACAGAGTTCAGGTTTCAAAGGGTCGGCTAGGCAATTATATCTTAATTATATATCTCCACCGTTTGGTTTTGGATCATGGGAACATGTTGGAGTCAGGCATAGTGGTACATATCTGTTGTGCTCATAGGAATGAAAGGAGACCAGAAGTTCAGGGCCAGCTTGGGCTACAGAGCATGAATCTATCGCAAACAAACAAACAAACAAACAAACAGGAACAACACAAAATCGCCACAATGTTTCTTGTTATAAAGAGCAAGTATGTGACTTCTATCATAACTGTTTAAGTTTCAAAACAACTCTGGGAAAGTGATCATCTCACAGAGGCTTAGGGAAGGAGCTCAGACATAATATATACTTCTGAAAAATGCGTCATTGGTCTTTTTATGGCACACCCACTACAATGCGCAACAACAAACATCAGGGCACATTTTTATGAGGTTTCTGTTTAGTGGGAATAAAGGAAGAGTGTGCACATTGCTAGAGAAAAGGCAAACGTCCATGTGCAAAAATTCAACAATTAGAAGGCTGTAGATGTTTTGTTGTTTGTTTGTTTGTTTGTTTGTTTGTTTGTTTTTATTTGATTTTGGTTTGGTTTCAGTTTGGTTTTTTTGAGACAGGGTTTCTCTGTTTAACAGCCCTGGCTATCCTGGGACTGTCTTTGTAGACCAGGCTAGGCTCGAACTCAGAGATCTACCTGTCTCTGCCTCCCAAGTGCTGGGCTTAAACATCAGCTGGTAGAAACTGTAAGATTTATGTACTTGTCTGACTCACATTTATTCACATCTAAAACTCTAGAGTCAGTTAGACTTCCAGCCCATTATGAAGGATAGAACAAAGGTACTTTTAGACCTGGGTGCTTTTAAAAGTTCTAAATGATCCCCTAGGAAGCTCTTTGAGAGTTTCTTCTGTTAAACAGGGGAAGAAGATGTAGGTCCTCAGTGGGAGAATGGAGCAGGGTGTCCCCACAGATCAACTGTATGGCAGGAGACCCCCAGCACATACTTTAGCACACACTCAGGAGAAGAGCTCCCACAGAGGAAGCTAACTGAACACCTGATACCCAAATAAATGTTAAGAGGAGTCTGAGCCTTCATCACTGAAGAGCAGGCAAAAAGCCATGAAAGACAAACTACTGTTATTTATAAAATGTAAAATTGTGCTAATTCTTTCAGAATTTCAAACATGCATGAAAGGAATTTTGATCATATTCCTTAAGTCCTCTCAGACCCTTCTTCCTTCCCACCCCTCCCAAGTTCATGTCCCTCTTTTCCAATAAGCCACTGAGTCCAATTTGTGCTGCCTGTACATTCGTAGATTCTGGTGGACATACTCTGAAGGGACACACCCTTAAAACCCAACCAAGCAACCAACCAATGAAAAGCTGATTCTCTTCCTAAGAGGCTGTCAACTGTAGATAGCTCCTCAGTTGGGAGTGGAGGCTCATGAGGTCCCCCTGCCAGCACTGGAAAGTTGACTGGCTTTATCTGCGCAGGCAACCACACTGCTGTGACTTCATGGAGCTCTGCAACCCTATCATGTCTAGAGGGCACCCGTGTCACTCTGGTCCACCCCAGTAACTTCAATAATTATATATTTTTTTACAAAGTTAAATGAGGTACACTGTACAGATGATACCTATGACCTGTGACCAAATTAAAATGTAACTATAGTAGAGGGCTGAGGTAAGAAGTAAGAAGACATGCCTGGCAAGATGATGGAAGAAATTTCAAATCTTACCCTCTGTAGTGACGAACTGATGGGATAGATACGGCCAGGGGAGAAAGTAGGAGGCAGGGCAGGCAAGGGGGATGAAGGGGGCTGGGCATTGTGGCTCAGTGGGAAAGAATACTTGTTATGCATCCATGAGGACCTAAGGTGGAATCACAGGATACATATAAAATGCGGGGTACAGTTGTGTGTGCCTATTTCCCTAGCATTGTGAGGACAGTGGACCGCTAGAGCTCACTGGCCATGCAGTCTAGCTGAAACTGAATACTCTGGGTCAGTGAAAGACTGCCTAGGGACAGTAAGTTAGAAACGTCCTGCTCTGGTTTGCACATGCTTCGGGGACACTCTCATGTGTGTTCCAGACACACACACACACACACACACACACACACACACA
>OU015750.1:26141011-26225742 GCA_907169655.1 Acomys percivali
TAATAATAATAATAATAATAATAATAATAATAATAATAATAATAATACAAATTAAAGAAGATTAGACTTAGGAAATACATGCTATGGGAAAGGAGACAAGCAGAGGAAGAAGGTGAGGAGGTCCGTGTGAAATATTTAGGGTCATGATAGTATCAGCTAGTAGCACACATTGAGAGTTGAACAACTGTCTGAACAGCGAGAAAAGGTGAGTGAGGCTGGTGGATTTCTATGGAAAGTATAAATCTGGCAGGCAGAATATGCCACCCATGATCCCTAAGAAGGAGGAGAGGACAGGCAGAGAGAGGAAGTAGTAAATGCCGAGTAGAGATGCTGCTGCACTCTGAAGTTTGAGGGGCAATGGCTAGAGCCAGTTGCTGGAATACAAGGTAAGGAAATTAATATCCTTGGTAAAGGAAATTGTGTGTGAACAGTCTTTTTTTTTTTTCATTGTTGTTTGTTTGTTTTTTGAGGCAGGGTTTCTCTGCCTGTAGCTCTGGCTGTCTTGAAACTATCTTTGTAGACCAGGCTGGCTTCGAACTCACAGAGATCTACCTGCCACTGCCTCCCACGTGCTGGGACTAAAGGCCTGCACCACCACTGGCCTGCCTGAATATTCTGCTACTATGAATTTACGAACTTTTTTTTTTTCATGCTCACATTTACTGATGTCCTTTATTTTTACATGGCCAATGTAACAACATCAATCCAGTCCAGGGTGGAGAGAGAAGAGGCTCAGTTCTCTATCCATCACTCTGACTCTCTACCCAGCATGCTCCTCTCTCCTTGGGAAAGACATTTCAATGCTTAATCTCACAAACTATCAATTCTAGGTCCCGTATGCTGTGGTTCTAGGTTCCTGAGTACAAGATAGGAGTCTTGAATAATACAATTCCAATCATGAACCCAACAGGCAAGACTAGGCAGTGCCAGAAACTGAGTTTGTGTCTGTCTGGTGCATTCACTCCTTGGCTGGGGACAGCTCATGAAGGAGCTGCAAGCATATGGCTGATGTGTGGAGGAGTTGGTGCAAAGGACATCCACACTTAGATTCCCACTCCAGTCCATGACAGTAATTGCTTACATAGATATTTGTGGTAGCATAAATAGTAAATGTTATAAAGAAAACCCCAGGGTGACTCTTCATTGGCATTTGTACCAAAAAAAATCTGTATTTTTTTTTTAAAACATTGACATTCAACCTCCCATTCATTCACGGTTTTACAGTCATGCCTGATAATGAACTGAGCCTTCTAGAACCATCGATTTCTCACACTAATCCTCCACCATCAAGCTCTTCCCCATTTTACTGATTACAATGTTAAATTTCCTACCCTGACTTCAACCCTGCTTCGGTGCTCATAAGTTCCCTATCATAGACTTACAAGCCCACCTGGAGGGCAGATGCTGAAGTCTTGGTCTAAAAAAATAAATAGTGTTTGGATGCCCTCCTGGACCTGTACACCTGCAGTTCTCTCTTTCAGAAGCTTTGAAAATACTGGTGACAGCGATTTCACAAACTTCAACTGATTTATCACCAGATTTGGTGATATATTGTGCCCAATAACTAGAATAATGAACTGCCACCACTGGAGCTGCCTGTTGGGGTGGCAAGGAGGCGAGGTGTCTGCGATGAGAGAAATTCCCAAGCAAACTCAAGTGAACGAAAGCTCGCTGCTTTGGAGAAGGAGAGAGTGTGTGGGTTCTGCTGTGTAGGGCTGCAGAAGGCTGTTGGGCTCCATAGAGCTGAATGGAAATTGTGCCCAGGGGGTCACAGGCAAACTCCATCAGAAACTGCACCGTTATAGCTGGGAGTGTCCTGTCTGTGTTCCCTGTGGAGCTGGGGGCGTCTTCATTTCATACATCATTTATTCCCCAATGGACAGATTTCACAAAGGACTGGTCTGGAATAGTTATCAAGCTGCCTGTGACTCGAGTGTGTGTGTGGGGTTCCCCATGTGGAGGACGGTCTCTTAGACATTTCCTTTCAGGACAGGAAACTCATTTGTTAATTCGTCTATAAAATTCACTTTTGCATTTTTGCACAGCCATGCCAAGAGTTGTGTTATTTATTGTTGTTGTTGTTGTAGAAGTAATAACATTCAGCAGAGAATTTTCTTGTCTTTTCTTCTTTATAAACACACATTGGTAGCTGGCAAAGCAAAGGAACAATCCATTTGGTATCCATGTCAGTAAATAACTTCCTGATCACTCTCAGGGGTTCTGCTGAATGACCCCACGCATCTGTAGACTACTCAGTCCTCAAAAAATGTGCTTATCAAAAACTCATTGTGGGAGCTTGTGGTTAATATCACTAATGGTCTGAAACTCAAGGGGTAGTTACTCAAGGAATTCCTGTCCTTCGCTAGCGATATGACAGGACAAATTCAAATGACTTATCTATATATTTTTAGACAGGATTTCCCTATATAGCCCAAGGTGGCTTTGAACTCATGATCTGTTTGTCTCAATCTCCAGAGTGCGAGAATTTTATGTATGTCACCTTGTCAGGCAAAACTGTTCACTCTCCTTACTTCTGAAACAGCAGTATACTGCGGCATTCTTTCAAGAGGAAAGGACTTCAAACAAGTTAAGAGCACCAAAGAAGCTAAGACCTGAAATTTATTGTTCCCAAGCATTGGGCAATATTTCAAAATCTGACACCTGCTATTCCTTGTGCAATTTAGCTTAGACACCCTCCTTGTTTAAGGAGCACCCATTAGGTGCCAGGTTATGTGTGGGTGATGTGACAAGACAGCTTTTATGGCCTCTTATCACAGCCATGAGAAACAAATTCTTACACTGTAGTCTTTTAACATCTTCCTACCGAGCCTTCTTTTTCAAACCCTCATGTTAGACCCAGTTCATTTCCTAAGCCTTGGATCACTGGCCTACAGAGGGACAGCAGGGGACAATAGCCTTGCTGTCTGCCTCTGAGTTCACCAAAGACAACTCGAGGCAGTTGGGGCCTGGGACACAGTAGATTTGTTCCCTTTGTCCATTAGCCAACATGCTGTTATGGAGACAAACGTAATGGCTGTTCAGCCTGTGTCGGAATCCCTTCCCTCCCCATCCTTTGTTGTCTGTCAACTCAAACTCCTACTAGGACACATTGGGAGAAAAGCTGTCACTGTGACAGGCTTCAGCTGCCTCGCAGCGAGCTGTTCTGCCAGCTCCTCTGGTCTGGCCACTGGCATCAACACCACGCTTCCATTTAGAGGAAAATGAAAGGGTGAAATGAATAGACTTAAGCCCCTTTACACCTCCTTTTCAAGGACTTCCCACCTCTAGGCACCCCCAAAATGGCCTCCTCAGGTTTTTCTGGCCTTCTTTTCTGAGAACAAGACAATGGAATTGAGAAGAAACAGGCTGTTCAAATGGGAAAGGCTTTAATACTTGATTTTCTATACAAGCCCAGAATGCTGCTTACCACCACAATAGGAAAGTTTCCTCTTTTCATCATATTAATTTATGTAGCTGTGGTCTGCCCCCAGGGTTCCTTCTCCTGTTAGACATACTCAGTGACATGCAGTTTTCACTCCCATCCTAAAGATCTCTGAGCTGAAGTGAAGGCACTGAAATGAGGAGGCGAACCAGTCTAAGCTAGTCCTGAAAGGTAGAAAGCACTTAGCAAATCAGCATTGCCCAGTGGCCAAGGTCCAGAGTGCAAGAATGCAAGGGCTTGTGTATGGAAAGAGAAGAGAGCTATCTCCCCAGGTTTTGAATGTTTGAGCTTTGCCACTCTCTTCTCTTTCTCAAGCCTGTTCAGCAAGCTGACCTCTCCTCCTTCCTGGAATATCACACGGATGTCTACCGGGCCCCAAACCAGATGATGATGGTCTTTTGGGAACCAAGATATGGACCATCGTCTGATGCAACATTAGGTGCTGTTGTGTGTGAGAGGGAAAGGGGATGGTCAATAAGGAGGAAGACATAAAGGGAGGCAGGCATGAAGAGGTGTTGTGGTGTTGGGCACCTCTGCTCCGCTGGGGTAGACCTATGCTCTGTTGCAGATGAGCCTTTCTCAGCTTCACCTTTCCCTTTGATGTGCTGACTCTAGCCAGCTTACTGCTGTGTCATCCAATGTTTCCTCTGCTGTGCCTGGTCACTATCAAACACTGGTTGGGAACTATCCACTTGTTTATGAAGAAGACAACAATCTTTATATATATATATATATATATATATATACATCTCAATTGTTATCCCATTCCTTGTATCCTCCCATTCCTCCCTCCCTCCCACTTTCCCCTTACTCCCCTCCCCTATGACTGTGACTGAGGGGACCTCCTCCCCCTGTATATGCTCATAGGATATCAAGTCTCTTCTTAGTAGGCTGCTATCCTTCCTCTGAGTGCCACCAGGTCTCCCCCTCCAGGGGACATGGTCAAATATGGGGCACTAGAGTTTGTGCGAAAGTCAGTCCCCACTCTCCACTCAACTGTGGACAATGTCCTGTCCATCAGCTAGATCTGGGTAGGGGTTCGAAGTTTACTGCATGTATTGTCGCTGGCTGGTGCCATAGTTTGAGCAGGACTCCTGGGCTCAGATCTGCCCATCATAATGTTCTTCTTATAGGTTTCTAGGACCCTCTGGGTCCATTTCCCCATTCACCCTTGATTCTCTCACCTACAGTCCCAATAGGAAGTCTTCCCCTCTGTCCCAGTTTCCTGGTAAGTGAAGACTTGAAGACAACAATCTTATCTTCTTTTTCTTTTCCTTTTCTTTCTTTGGTTTTTTTTTGGGGGGGGGGTGCGGGGGAGATAAGGTTCCACTGTGTAGCTCTGGCTGTCCCGAAAACTCAACTATGTAGACCAGGCTGTGTTTGAACTTACAGAGACCTGCCTGCCACTGTCTCCAAAGTGGAGTGCTGGGATCGAAAAGCAAGTGCCATCACACCAGGCAGAAAAACGTGATGATTTTAAAGACATTCTAGAAACTCTCCATGAGACAGGGACCACTTATTGACCCCTTCACTTCGCTTGAACTTGACGCTGCTACTGATGAATCCCCACCCAACTGATGAACTCAAACTTGGACACACGCTTCAGCACCAGCACAAACTGATACTCACCAGTCAAACTCCGTGTGGTCTTCCAGGCACATTCCCACTTCTGCTGCTCTGCAAGCATCCTAAAGAGGTGTGTAGTGACTGTCACCTCCCACATCTATCTAACTGCAGAACAAGCGGCTCCTAATGGGATGGCACCTTTCATCTTTAGAGCTGTGGCGCCTGGCACACAGTGGGGAATTGCTAAGTGCTTTCCCCATATGTTTAAGTCATCTTCTCCCCTCTTCTTTCTCACCCTTTTATTTTGCCCGAATTTCTACTAATTGACCCAGAATATTTCCTTTATCTAAATTGTGGCCCACTGGGATAATGATGCCCACCGCCAACCCTCTTAGGGTTTAGAGTGATAAGAATATTAAACAGCCTGCCCGTGGATGTGCTGAACACTTGGTAGATGCACACACAGGGTAGCGTTTGCATTGTTTTGTAAATTGGAAGCTCATAGGTTTTGTTTTTTGTTTGTTTGTTTGTTTGTTTTTTGACCCAGAAATGGATTCCCAGACTCAACTGTCCTGAAGCAATTTATTTCATGAATGCGGTGACACTCCTGTCCTCCCTGTGAGAGGCAGGGGTTGAGTGAGTCTCTCTGGGGTTTCTTTCAGGTCTGGGTGCTCCCCTGAGGCTCAGCCTCGGTGTCGGGGGGCAAGTCATGTAATAATCAAGGCCCACCCATCCTGTAGCCCTGCAGGAGCAAAACCCCTCCAAGAGCTTTTTTTTGGTTAGTCCTCTTGGCTGCCAGCTGTGACTCCTGCATGGTGACAAGGACTAGGTGATAAACTGCTCTCCCCATTAAGAAGCCAACCTGTGAAATGCAGTGAGGGGCCGAACAGAGCATCAGTGGTCCAGTCATTTCTCGTACAAACTGAATCTCTTCTTTCTCCATTTCATATCATCTAACAGCAACATAACAGAACCTGTTTTCAATGTAATTTACTGATGGTTTTCCCAGTCTAATAGGAATTGGCACAATGTGACAAATGTGTTGGGACCAATCATCCAAAACAGACTCAAGGAGACATGAAGTCATACGGTGTCATCACAGGGCAGATTAATGTTTCAGAGACTCAGCTTTATGGAACTTATTTCAAGGCAGGTACTTTAAAATATAAACACGTGCAGAAAACATCTAATTGGAAAGCATGGGCCATATATGGTAAAAGCGATGGAATGATTATTGTCATAATTTTTTGTGGTTTTCTGTTTTGTTTTGTTGTTGTTTTTTGTCTTTTTTTTTTTTTTTTAAGACTATCAATGAGTATATAAGTAGGCACTGCCAGGTCCATAAAATAAAATAAAATAAAATAAAATTAAATTAAATTAAATTAAATTAAAATGAAATGAAATGAAATAAAGACATTTAGAAATTTCTGGTAGCTGCTTTCTTACAAAGCAATAAGCCACACCCCTTTCTGCTCCATTTGCTGTAAATTTTGTCTCATAGGTTTTTTTTTCAATGTTTTCCAGAACATTGAAAACCATGAAAGAACAGATTAATATGAATATATCTCTCTATATATATATGTAAGGGCTTTTCATTTTCTATAAACTATTATGTAGAAAATTTCACTCACATGTTTTGACACTCAGAAGATCCTGCTCACGGAGATGGTAGACTGATTCTTCTCTGTTGTGTTAAATTTGGACACAGGTGTGCACAGTGCATTTACAGGTGATCACACCCACCTCTCTCCTCTGTGCACACACATACACATGGAGGCAGATAGACATTTCCTTTGACCTGACCACTACAGTACACCTGGTCATCCTTCCTGTTTCGATGCCCTGAACAAACACAGCACTTACACTGTTAGGCTCAGAAAACTTCTTTTAAGCCATGGTGCTTTAAATTCGACATGGAGTCACTGAAGATAATATTCCTGTGTCCACCTACGTGACAGAGGGACACGAAGCCAATGCTTAACTCTGAAGGAAACAGGGGATTCCGTAGTAAGCCTGGTGCCTTCCACTGACTCTCAGGGTTATTTCCTCACTCAAAACGGCTCTAGGATGAAGTGGAAGGAGTATGGAAAAGATGGAAAGTGTGGGTTACGGCTGCCCCGTGGTGACCTCAGGAAGCAAACATCACATTACCCACAGCTCTATCACTACGGAGAAACTGACTGCAAATAGCAAGCAATCTTTTTTTTTCTCCCCCAAGTTGGCAAAGTCTTCTTCCCGTGGGTGTCCGCATGCGGTTTGAAAACAACAGCTGACTTACAAGTGTCAAGAGTGTTACTCTGCTTCTCTCTATCGGGAGAATGGTAAGCGACTGTGTCTAACACTTGGAGGCTTCCTAAAGACTTCCTCTGGACTGACTTGTCTCAAAAACGGTCCCAGTCAGAAGACAAAGAAACAGAACCAGGGTTGGAAGACTGTAACCAACTTGAGGGAAATTGCCAACCTCCTCCAGGGAGGCATTAATAGCTATTGGGTATGGAAGCTGTGTAGCGAAGTAAAGGAAGAGGGCCAGTAACCTTTAACACTAAGAAAAATCACTATGATTGCGATCAGTGTAGCATGAAGCACAAACAGCGTACTCTCGGGGCAACAAAACGTCACATGTAGCCCACCAGCGCAATTAATAAAACGAAAGCCTTGCTCCTTGCAGATGGATATGCGGGAGGATAATGGTGCGGGGCTGAGCTGAGCTGTCATGCATCAGATCCTACATCTGTTATGGAAATCAGGGGAAGTGGGGGCCTTTTGTTCATGCGAGAGCCCTCCCAATAGGGATTTGGCTAGAGTAGATTTTCTTGTTATTAAACATGATTTCTAGCTAGTACAGAGCAGATGCTTCTGCAGCATTTGGAACGAATAACCAACCTTCAAATGGATGCCACCCCTTAAAGAGGCTGGGACCGGAGGAGAGACCAATTTTGGCTCAAAGATAATGTGTTCAGTTCAGTTTCTACTTTGCACATGAATGACACTGATACCAGATGAGCCGCTGGTGGGTGGGGGCAGGTGTGGGGAACAGTAAAACAATGGCACTGGTCCTGAAGAAGACAGTCCATGAATGTGTCTTACCTTTGCTTAGAAGCTTCTCGGGTGTCTTTTTGAGAGACAGACCCCAGTCAGCTGTGTGGCGGGCTGTGGTTGAGAGCAATGGGAGGAAGGAGGGAGACATACACAAATCCATGCTGACTGTTCCCTGTCCCAGGACCTTCCCAGGCTCTGACCTCTGGGCTACGACTTGTTGAATAATTCATGAGCCTGCAAGTCACCATCTAATTCACTAAAGAAAAGCCTGCCTTCTTGATAAAACCCACCAAATTAAGCTGTTCAACATCATACCACAGAAGACACTTTAGTAGGAGAAATATTTGGTGTGGTCCACATTTCTTTTACATTTTTCACACACATACACAAAACCCCACAACAAAATGAAACAAACAAAGAAAAGAAAGAAAAGCAGAGGAAGAAAATTTTAAATCAGAACTATAATCCATTGTATCCTGTAATCCAGACACTTAGCATATAAATGGGAATCTTCACAGTTACAAGTAACGAAGGTAAAGAAACGCCTGGAATTTTCTACAGTGCCACAGAGAACAAACAAGTTGTCCAGGCTTTATATTTGTTTTTATTTACAATTCCCGTAAAGGCAAATGTGGGAAAGAGGTGACTATTAAAAACAAAACAAAACAAACCACCACCACCACCCACCACCACCACCATCAGTGCTTATATTTTTAATTATTTAACTTCCAAATCTCATTCCAAGATCTGTCCTGCAGCTACTATGCTTTGCTTTGTTTTGTTTGGGGACTTTGTTTTGTTTTGTTTTGTTTTGTTTCTTGAGACAGGGCTTCTCTGTGGAACAGCCCTGGCTGTCCTGGACTCACTTTGTAGACCAGGCTGGCCTTGAACTCACCTCGTAGAGATCTGCCTGCCTCTCTCTCTCTCCTGAGAGTGCTAGGATTAAAGGTGTGCACCCGGCCACCTTTTAGGGACTGAAGTCTGTGCCACCATGGCCCAACCTAAAGCATGCTAGGTATTTCTGAAGACAGGCACAATATTTAGATTTTTGTTGTTCTAGTTCTGCCTAACTTTTACAGGCTGCACCTCGAGCTTGATCACCCAACTCAGTCACAGCTTGAAAGAGTGGCCCTACCTGTGTGTGCTAGAGTTCCTCACCACAAAGCACCGTGGGGGATTTTCTCTGAGATGTCCCATAACCGGCTGTTTCAACCAACTGCATTCTCAACTACAATGTATGCTCTCCTCTGTGAGACAAATCCAGTTCAACACATAAATTATACATCCAGAACACATTTTGATTGAATGCAATCATACTGTTTGGTCAACTGATTAAGTCAGTGCGTGAGCAATGTGCCTATCTATTCATAGCTGAACCCAGGAAAGCTGCCCTGTGTCACTGCACAAATGACTCTTGCATAAGCCGAGACCAGAGTACCAACAGTTCGCATTAGTGAAGTGCATTTCATTTGTCTTTTCTGTTCACTTGCTCAAGGAATTGATTGCAGATTCACTGTTACGTAGAGAGAGACGTAGGTGGATATTCCTTAGCTTCATTTTCCAAATAGAAGAAGTGAGTCTAGTGTTGACAGGGATTCGGTGGCTATCTCAGAGCTGAAGTGGAGGGCCTTGAAAGTACTGCGTGGGACTTCCCAGTCACTAACAAAAGAGCCATTTAAACAGAAACAAGGCAAAACCCAACAACAGCAAAACTTAAAAACTTTTGTCCTGGCCCAACGGTAAATGCTTCCCTAGCATATGCCTGAGGCTTTGGGTTCAAGCCCCACTAGTGAAAACAAACAAACAAAAGCAGCTAAAATACTGCTTTATGCAATGTTACTTTGGTGAGACTGGGCACACTGAGGACTGTATGGACTTAGATCCCAACGCTGTCTTGAAAGTGGAATTGAATTTTCCCCTCAGATCATCATTAAAATTCTTGTTAAAATATCCAAGGGTAATGAGCATCTTGAAGCTGGTGCTATCTTCCCGTACGTAGCTGCTAAGTTTTTTTTTGGCCAGCTTTTTGCAGGTGTAAATGGATATCACCATATATAAAGAATCTTTTAAACGAGACATGAACTTGAACATCTAAGATACCGAGGATCCATAGACATGGAGTGGGTAGATATTTCTTTATTATTATTTTGCACAAACTGTGTTGTTAACCCTAATGCCCTGGCCAGTTTCCAGAAAAAAGGATTACAATTTGCCTTGCTAAAAAACCGTTCCCAGCTGCTCTAATTAGATGACCCCCCCCTTCCCTCCCTTTCCCCTCCATGGAGCTGCCCTGCCTGGCCAGCCAGCTGCTACCCCTCGCGCTAGGAGGGGAAGGCGTTTCTTTAAACACCAAGAGACAAAGCAAGTGCAGAGCAGTGGATTTTAAAACAATATGCAAACTTCAACAACTCAGAGTTAATATTTTTTTAAAAAATGAAATATTAGAGTGGGAAAGGCCAGGCCACTTCCACAGGAAACCAGAACACCAAACTAATTTAGTCAACTCTGCTTCAAAACAATTCACCCAGTTCTGGAGGGGAAAATAAAAAAGTCAAACCAATTGAATTTTTTTAATGGATGACTTTTTACTCCATTTGTTATTTAACACACATGGTAAGAAAGATCAACATACTTCTAATCATTTATTTTATGCTATAAATAATTGGAAATTCTCTTGGAGTATCGTAACTTTCATCAATAGGCATTATTTAACTGATGGAAAACCAGTGGAGTGAAGGGCTGAGAAAGCAGAGGGGAAAACGAAAAGAAAAGCAGCATTCCACACTTTGCAAGGGGATTTGTGAAGAAAGATGAAAAATTCCTCATGTGTTGCTGCGACGGTTTTACGGGCTTGTGTGCAAAGGCTATATCCCATATGGCGCTGCCAGACTGCTGTCCCAGAGCCTTGCCATAAGGTGAGAGCTGGCTTGACAGAGGCAGTGCCCATCTGCACTTGACTGCTGCCACCCACAGATCAGATCTCCCTGTCTGGTTGTAGCTCAAAAGCTGGACATTCCTCCTTGAGCCCACCAACCCTGTCCTTTCCTTTACACTTGGGGCCACCCACTCTTTGATGACCTACCACCCTCATCAAAAAGAGAAGGACCATTTTTGGATTGCTTTCTCTGAACTTAAACATCTCTGGGATCCAATCATTCATAAGAACTTGATAATCTACACACTTCTCACTTGCTTCTTTAGACCCATTTTCAACTTTTCTTACTTCTTTTTTTTCTGTTTTGGAAAATATGTATTTTATTTTATTTCACGTATATGAGTATTTTGCCCACATGTAATGTACGTGTACCATGTGCATGCCTGGTGTCTTCAGAGGTGAGGAGAGGGCATTGGACCCTGTGGCACCGGAGTTACAGATGTTTGCAAAACACTACATGGAGCCATCCTCCAGACCTACACTTCATTCTTAGTTCACTGTAAAGCTGGAAGGTGAAAGTTACGGCTCTATTTACTCTTTCGGGAAATTATAAGGCTCTGATTTGCTTAAATCAATGGAGTTTAAATACAGGACACAAAACCACACAGTGCTGATGCATTAGCAGAGGAAGCCTGTTATGAATGCTTTTTTTTTTATCATTAAGCGACAGAAGGAGACCTAATGTACGACAGTAGAGAGGAGCTAGAGTTATAGAAAACTGGCATCTTCAACTCAACACCTATTTTTATCTGTAAATTATGACAACAAATATAAAACTGTAAGGTGCTTTGGCAAGGTCAAGCTAAACAGCTATGTCCCCTGACTGTGTATGTACGTCCTCAGAGGAATGTTTAGAATGTTGCTCTCATAGTAAATTAGATCAATAAAAGGCCAAGCCAAGAACAGTGTGAACTGCTAAAAGACAGCTGGCTGATTTTCCTGTCACCCAACAAAAGCAGGAAGAATGTCCTCCAGCAGAAGTCCTACAAAGGAGATCGATTGACCATGGGAAGGACAAATTCCATTATCAACGTCCATGGCATCTGACATTGCTTAGCATGTCCCAGAAGACTCTCATAGAACCATCTAATGAAAGCAGAAGTAGGTGAGTGAGCCTCACAGAACAAAAAGCAAATGAGCAATGCAGTTCTAAAACAAAGCATAAAACCTGAGAGGATTGTCTGTGGTTGATACACCAGAGTGGCTGTCAGAGCTGATGATCCAGCTCCCACACTCTTGCAGTGCAGGTCTGTGGATACATCACTCAGTGTTTCTTTTAGAACATATGGTTAGGTAAACTCTTATTTAGAAGATAAGGTAGTTAAACTCTAGCAATCTAGTCATAAGTGTGGAGTATATCAGTAGGGGGGTTGTTCTTAAAATAAAGTCAACTACTGTAAAAAAAAAAACAACATTAGACAGAGCAGATAAACATAGAGCTGCTTGCCTGGAAGCTTGTAGAGAATGTTCTTTAATATTGTAACTCCAATGTAGAGAGACTATCTTGTGTATTGTATGGACGCAACACCTGTCGATAAAAAAATGTCTATGGCCTATAGGAAGGGGTAAAATAGAAGGTGGGGCATCTGGCAGCCAGAAAGGATCCTGGGTTAGGATACTCACCCAAGAAGATGTGAAGAGGAAAGACTCATGGTACCTGAGCAGAGGTAACCAGTCAGGTGACAGAATGTAGATACGTATAAAGGAGTTATTTTAAGTTATCAGCTAATCAAGGAAGAGCCTAGCCATATGCCCTAGGTATTTGAATATATATTTTGAGTCTCATGAATCATTATTTCAGGAGATTGGGGCTTGAAGGAAAAATGGCACCCTACTTCTCTTCAAGCATATTCTGAAACCTGTGGGCAAATTACACCTGTTTGTTTGTTGTGCTTAGATTCAAAACTTGATCAAATATGCATTCACTAAATCCTAACTAACTTTTATTTAAAATAACCTTTTCCCTAAACTTTATCATTAATAATGACAATAATCTTTTAAATTCCTATTGTATGCTGAAAACAATATTCTTCCTAAATTTTTTTTTTTTTTTTTAGAAAAACAACTATGTCTATATGCATGGAGACCAAATGTGTCTGGTTCCTTTGGAGACCAGAAGAAGGCATCTGCTTCCCTGGAAGTTGAGTTACAAGCCATCCTGTGTGCTAAAAAGTGAGCTCAGGTCCTCTGGAAGAACAGAAAACACTCCTAACCACTGAGCCTTCTCTCTAGCCCCAGAAAACACCATTCTTTCTCAAAGATCTGGTGATCAGGATATTTGTGAAAGACTATGAAGTGAAAAGCTACACTTATAAACTAACTTAGTAGAAGGAGAAATACCCTTTACAAACCGTGATTATGCACAGTGAACAAAGGCTCATCTGGTAATAAAGTTAACTTTATGTGATGATACCAATGACATTGGCTTAAACTTTCAATATTATAATAGTCTCAAGTTATTTCTGAAAACCCCTTCAGTTTATCCCTCAAGAATCTGTATCTTGGAGTCATTTCTCATTGTCCTAGTTCCCTCTGTGGCTGTCGAGCTCTGCTGATGACACCGTTCTCTAAGATGTCTGGTTTGCTAGCTCCAGTTGCTATGGAAATAAAGAGACACCTCTGCTTCCCCAGAGTACGCCATATCTGTACATTTCCGTAGGCTAGAATGACTCTTGCTTTAAAAATTCAATTATAATTTATTTAGAGTATATCCTGAACATTATCCCCTCCCTTGTATCTTCCCATTCCCACCTCCTCCCTCCTCTGCCCTATTCCCTAGACCTCTGTTAGAAGGGGACCTCCCATCCCCATATGGCCATAGCATGTAATGTCTCATCCAGATAGCATGGTTCTCTTAACCTCTGCATGCTGCCAGGCCTCCCCACCAAAGGGAAGTTATCAAATCTAGGGTGCCAGGGTTCATGTCAGAGGGAAGCCGTGCTCTCCGCACAACCATGGAGAATGAGCTGTCCATTGGCTAAATCTGAACAGGGGTCTAGGTTTGGTGCATGCATTGTCCTTGGTTGGTGCAACAGTTTGTGCAGGCTCCCTGGGTCCAGATCCACTAGTCTTGACGTTCTCATTGTGGGGGCTCCTGAACCTTCTGGGTCCTTTCCATCCCCTCATTCTTCCATATCACTCTAGGGCTCCACCCAGAATCCACAGCAAGTCCGAGCATCTGTCTTTATCCCCCGCTGGGTGAAGTCTCTCAGAGAACATTTACGTTGGGCTAACACCAACTTATAAGTGAGTATATACCATGTGTGTCTTTCTGGGTCTGGGTTACCTTACTCAGGAGAACAACAGTAATAAAAACCAGCCTGTTACTTGTATAAAAAATGGCTGATTGGTCAATGGAATCAAATTGAAGACACAGAAATAAACACACATACCTATGGATACTTGATTTTTGACAAAGAAACCAAAACCATACAATGGAAAAAAGATAACATCTTCAACAAATGGTGCTGGCTTAACTGGATGTCTACATGTAGAAAAATATGAATAGATCCATATTTATCATTCTGCACAAAACTAAAGTCCAGGTGGGTTAAAGACCTCAACATAAAACCAGACACACTAAATCTGTTAGAAAAGAAAGTGGAGAAGAGCCTTGAGCTCATTGGCACAGGAGACAACTTCCTGAGCAGAACACCAACAGCTCAGGCTCTAAGATCAACAATTACTAAATGGGACCTCGTGAAACTGAAAAGCTTCTGTAAGGCAAAGGACACAGTCAATAGAACAAAACAACAGCCTACAGACTGGGGAAAAAATTTCACTAACACTACATCTGACAAAGGGCTAATATAAAAAATATATAAAGAATTCAAGAAATTAAACACTGTTAAACCAAACAACCCAATTAAAAAATGAGGTACAGAGCTAAACAGAGAATTCTCAGAAGAATATTGGATGGCCGAGAAACATCTAAAGAAATGCTCAATGTCCTTAGTCTTTAGGGAAATGCAAATCAAAGCAACTCTGAGATTCCATCTTACACCCTTCAGAATGGCTAAGATCAAAATCTCAAGTGACAGCACATCCTGTTGAGGATGCGGAGAAAGGAGAACACTCCTTCATTGCTGGTGGAAGTGCAAACTTGTACAACCACTTTGGAAAATAATCTGGTACTTCCTCAGAAAAATGAGGATAGTATTAACTCAAGACCCAGCTATAACACTCCTGGGCATATACCCAAAAGATGCTCCACCATACAACTTGTCTACTTTTAGGGAGAAGCACCCTACAAATTGTTTCTCCGTCCCGATGCCTCTCAACCTAGATGCCTCTCAACTGAAGAATGGATAAAGAAACTGTGGTACATTTACACAATGGAATACTACTCAGCTATTAAAAACAAGGAAATTTTTGAAATGTGCAGGCAAATGGATGGGCCTAGAATGACTCTTTTTTAAAAATTAAAAAAAAATTTAAAAATATATTTTATTAATTTATTCATATTACATCTCAATTATTATCCCATCTCTTGTATCTTCCCATTCCTCCCTCCCTCCTATTTTCCCCTTACTCCCCTCTCCTATAACTGTGACTAAGGGGGACCTCCTCCCCCTGTATATGCTCAGAGGGTATCAAATCTCTTCTTGGTAGCCTGCTATCCTTCCTCTGAGTGCCGCCAGGCCTCCCCATCCAGAGGACGTGGTCAAATATGGGGCACCAGAGTTCATCTTAAAGTCAGTCCCCACTCTCCACTCACGTTTACTGCATGTATTGTCCTTGGCTGGTGCCATAGTTTGCGCAGGACCTCTGGGCCCAGATCTGCCCATCATAATGTTCTACTTGTAGGTTTCTGGGACCTTCTGAATCCTTCTATTTCCCCATTCTCCCTTGCTTCTCTCACCTAGATTTCCAATAGGAAGTCTTCCCCTCTGTTCCACTTTCCTGGTAAATGAAGACTTTCATGGAACATGCCCCTTGGGCTAGTGTCCAGATATAAGTGAGTATATACCATGTGAGTCTTTCTGCTTCTGGGTTAACTCACTCATTATGATCATTTCTAGTTCAATCCATTTGTCCACAAATTTCAGGAATTCCTTGTTTTTAATAGCTGAGTAGTATTCCATAGTGTAAATGTACCACAGGGTTAGAGTTAGGGTAATGCAAACTAGTACAACCACTTTGGAAATCTATCTGGCACTATCTCAGAAAACTGGGAATAAGGCTTCCGCAAGACCCAGGTATTCTACTCCTTGGAATATACCCAGAAGATGCTCTAGCACACAACCAGAACATTTGCTCAACCATGTTCATAGCAGCCTTATTTATAATAGCCAAAACCTGGAAACAGCATAAGTGTCCCTCAGTAGAAGAATGGATCAAGAAACCTAGAATGACTCTTAACAGCTTCCACTGTGCCTCTCCTTGCTTGATATTCTGCCAAAATCCCTGGATGAAACTTCTTAGCTCAACCTCCTAGTGTTTAAGTAAAAATGTTTTGGTTTTTGCCAAAAGATCGCATATACTTAATGTGTGGAATAAAAAGTGTGCTTTCGGGAGTTTCTTCAGAGTTGAAGGCAGGAGTAACAACAACAAAAAATTTTCTAAATTCTAGTGACTGAAAAATGGTATAGATTAATTTCTTGATCATATGCTCTGTTTATCCTGGATGTCAGTCATGATTCCAGGGAGTGTGGATCAGGATGGAGAAACAATTTGTAGGTTGCTTCTCCCTAATAGCTTATCCTAAAAGTAGACAAGTTGCATTACATATTGTCGGTTGAAAATAGAAGGAAAAATGTTAGGGAATCCATACTGACTGGCTGCTTATCACTGGAAGAAGCACATGCTACTTAAATTCACAATACATTGACCAAAGCAAGTCATATGATCAGATCTAACTCAAAGAGAGCAGTGATATACCATGGGCCTGGAAAGCAGAGTGCTAAAATAGTTACTACAGACTAATAAGTATCATATTTCTTTTTAAAATTTATCATCATCATCATCATCATCATCATCATCATCATCATTAGTAGTAGTAGTAGTAGTGTTTATCTGTATGCATGTTTGAAAAAGAGATTGGTAAGTATATATGAGTATAAGTGCTCAAACAGGTCAATGTTAGAACCCCCTGCATCTGGAGTGACACATGGTTGGGAGCTGCCTGATGTAGTGCTGGGAACAGAACTTGGGTCCTCAGGAAGAGCAGTGTGTGTTCTTTACCATCAAGTCATCTCTTAAGCCCCTGTTACCATATTTCATAAAGAATTTTCTTCAAAAATTTCTTCAAAACTTTCAACCTCCAAAAATTACATTTGGAAGTTCAAAGTCCATCCTCACTGTACCTTTCACCTCTCAATCTCTAAAAAAAAAAAAAAAAAAAAAAAAAAAAAAAACTCAAAAATTAGTATTATCGGGGATGGAGAGATGGCTCGGCAGTTAAGAGCAGTGTATGATCTTCCCGAGGTCCTAAGTTCAGTTCCCAGCAACCACATGGTAACTCACAGCCATCTATAAGGGGATCTCATGTCCTCTTCTGTCATTCAGGCACACATGCAAATAGAGCACTCATATATATACATAAATAGTGTTTGGGTTTTTGTTGGTTGTTTTTTGTTTTGTTTTTGTTTTTGTATTATACAGTAATTCAACTCAACTTATGGTGGTGTGTTTTGCATTTTTTTCTTTTCTTTCTTTTTTTTTTTTTTTTTTTTGGACAGAGTTTTATTTTGTAGCCCTGACTAACCTGGAACTTACAATGTAGACCAGGCTAGCCTTGAAACACACTGCTCTGCCTGCCTCTCCCTCCTAAGTTCTAGATTAAGGACGTGCACCACTCAACCCAGCACAACCTGTGGTTCTTTCAGTGCCTCAGAAGAATGAGTAGCAATTGGTACTTTTGGCAGAATTCTGAACTGGACCTCCAGCGAAAAGTCATAGACAGGAAGCAAATGAACAGGACTGGAGAGACGGCTCAGAAATTAAGAACAATGGTTGTTCTTCTATAGCACACGGGTTCAGTTCGCAGCACCTAAGTGGCAGCTCACAGCCATCAGTAACACTATTCCCAGGGAGTCTAATGAGCTCTTCCAGCCTCGGAGGGCTCCAGGTACACACACAGTCTACAGCCATACATTCAGGTAAAACACCCATACATATAAAATAAAAAGTAAAGCATAAGGAAGTGAGTGAGGAAGACCTCTGATAAAAATCATATACTTGGGAACACATAGGCAGAAGCAGACACCAGGAAGTATGTGGTAGATAGAGAATAGAGCGGTTTGCCTCACCAACAGGTCTGCAGTGCATAAACTTGACATAAACTTGAGAGGCAGTTAGGAAGCAGATCATAGTGGGCCACGGGAAAGAATGTGCTCTTTGTATGATACAAGGGTCATTAAAAGTTTTGCAAGACAGGTCGCTGACTGCAACGTAAGAAGATAAATCTGTTTGTGGAGCAGCTGATGGATGTGAAGAGGAAAGACTGACATAGGGAAACTAATTAGTCCACTATTGCAATCATCAAGGCCTGGACAAGAAGGATGAAGGCAGGGACAGTGGAGGGAAGCGCTGGAGAAAGCCTGCCTGGGAAACACTTTGGAGGATTGGGTGGAGGGATGAAGAGAATGCGAAAGGGATGCTAAGCAAGCCCCGGCCTGCCTAGTCTGGTTAACGCTGATACTGGTTAACACTGTGTGCATACGTGTGTGCGTGAGTGCGTGCGTGCATTGTGTGTGTGTGTGTGTGTGTGTGTGTGTGTGTGTGTGTGTGTGTGTAGGAAAAGGGAGAAAGAGAGAGAGGAGAGTCTTATCTGACTCAGTGCATCACTTCTAAATGTCCCAGAGGCTCCTGTAGACTCTTCTTCCCTTCCTGTAACTCACAAGGCTCTAGTTATTAGGAGGGCAGATTTGGTGTGCAATAGACAGGGCAATGCCACCACGAGCAGAATCTACTATTTCTAGGGTAAATCATAAACGTGCTTACTAAGTGCTTTATGGTGGAATTGGTAACACTCCTTTGAGATTTTGATTTTTTAAAGAAATCCTCTTCTTGGGTTTCTCTATTCAAATTCCTATCAAAAGAAACCAGATTGGGACCCTCAATACCTTCCTTGTTTGTGCAGATCCTACCTTAGAATTTCTTTTTTTTGTCTCTCCGCCACCTGCTTGGCAAATGGATCAGAGTCTAGACTTCCAGGGTGTCATCAGCTTTATCTGCGAATGCGTTTGCAGGAACACAGTCTTGATATTTGCAACTGATTTATTCTAAGCCACTCAAGAGTCTTCGCTCAGCGCTGTCATTGACTGACAGAGTCGGAGTAGGCCACAGCCAGCTGCGATTTCTCTAGGTGATTAAGGGGCAGCGGTAGTCTATCCTTTCTGTCTTCCTTCATCTGCAGCTGGCAGCCTTGCTGAAACAGTACTGTTCTCACAGAGGACACAAGTGCGTGTTTTATTTCTCTTCCTCCTCTTTCTCTGAGACCAGGCTACACTGTGTGCTGACTTTAGATAATACATGTCTACGTTTGCATTTTGCTGTCTGAGGTTTGGGCAGAACAGCCAGCCGCTTCACAGCAGAGGTGGGCGTTCATTACGCTCTCCAAAACATCTTGCTCTTTAGCTCGATTAAAGCGGCCATGGCATGTGTGTAAGAAAGAAGATGATTTTCAGAGGAATTGTATGTGGCAGAATCATTATTGTCTCCAGGCATGGTAGTGGAGTTGTAATCCAGCCAGTGAAGCAGGAAGGTTTTGAGTTCAAGTATAAATGTTGGATGGAGAGGTGTCAAGTCCAGCTTGGGTAACTTTGTAAGACCCTGTCTCAAACTGAAAGAGGAAAAAGAGGCCTAGGGCTAGAGCTAAGAGCACTTGCCTAGCAGGCATGAGGCCCCGGCTTCAAGTAAAAAAGAATTCCATATTTTTGTTTGGGATTATATGGCTGAGTACTTTTTTTTTTTTAATTCTCAAAGTTAATGTGGAAGCTTTAGCCACAAGCTGAGCTAAACTACACTAAGGAAGGCATCACGCTATTGTGAGCATACTTATAAGTATTATGCAGGGAAAGTAAACTGTTATTGTCCAGGCTGTTGGGTGTTCCATTGGACTTGGCTGCAGAGACTGCACTCTGAACTATCAATTCATGGGTTCATTTGCTTATATGCTGTCAAAGCACTATGCAACTTTAATAAAACAGGGTTCGGTGGCCATAATAATAGATGGATGGACCACTGAAGTAGAAAATAGATTGCAAGAAGGCATTTGTATCTATAGAGATTTGGTATATAACAGCAAGGGAAAGAACATGGTTCTATAAATAGAATTTGAAAATACATTTAGGGTCAAAAATAAATTGTGATCTCAAACAACGTACAGAGATCATTTTTGAATGATTAAAACAATTCAATACCAGCCAGTCTTGGTTGAGTGAGCTTTAATACAGCTATTCAGGAGACAAAAATAAGAGGGCCACAGGACCACAAGTTCAAGGCCTCTCTGTGCTGGCGAGTGAGTTCAACAGTAGCCTGAGCAACTTAGATAAAATAAAATAGTGGAAAATCAATAAAATAAAAATTTTTTAAAAAGTGAAAAGAAATCTTCAGAGTCCCAGGGTTAATCATCAATGCTAAGAAAGGGCAGAGTGGGGCTAGGGAAACTGAGCGGAAAAAGAATCTAGACTCCAAAAAGCAGTAGGAATATGTGGAATTACTAGAGTACGATTATACCTTTATGGTTTTTGTATTTTTGTATATTATTATTGAAGTGTGAAGAATAAAGTTTAATGGTGGGAAGAAGGCTCGGTCAGTTAGGTACTCGCCATAAGCAGGAGGACTTGAGACCGGATCCCAGGAAGCTTCATTAGGGCAGGCAGAGTACCACACTTCTATAACCCCAGAGCTCCTCTAGTGAGGAGGGAGGAGAATTCCCAGAAGCTCCAAGGCTATTGAGCCTGGAAGACACAGAATGAACACAGAGACCCAGCCTGAAAAAGCTGAAAATTAAGAAATACCCAAGGCTGTCCTCTAAACTACATACAGGCACTGCTGCTAACCTGCATGCTTTGTTTAGCCTACTTATCACACATACACCCACACCCACCCACACACACACACAAAGCAAGTTTTGTGTGCTAATATGGAAACCTATCTCAATGAAGTAAAAATTAATTTCCTGATAAAATAGATATAATCCCTTTATGTAATGTGTGAATATATACATACATGAATATCTCTGTGAGAACTATATATACTCATTCCATGCATACATGTGTTCATACACATGTGTATGCATAGGAAAAGGTAAAGATAGATAATACTCATTGTTAACAAGAAACTGGTGAGAACAGTTTATAGGTAAACAACAGTTACTTTGTTTCTTGTTTCTCCCTGTTGTTTAGAGTACATTTTTTTTTATTTAAAAATTAAGCTATCATTATTGGTTTTAAATGAAAAGAATTTGTGACATTCTTTCAAGTAACAAATATTTTAATTATCTGATTCTGATGAAATAAAGAAGCTACAATTCTAGTCACTTCTAAAAGTCCTTTCTTTCTGTCAGTTTGTGATACATTTCTCTACGTCTCTGCATAGGGGATGATGCCACACAGCATGTGCAGCAGCCTACAGCTGTACCTGCTCAACGACACTTTCTCCACAGATTCCGCAGTCTATACTACTGTGATGTCCTTAGGTCCCTTTCATCCCTAACGGACAACACAGCCCAACTTAACACTTGACGGTTTCACACTTCCTCATTTAGTGTGCTTTACTGTTCCGTGTCTTTTTGCTCCAATCTCAGACTTCATCGCTAAACCCAGTTCTTGGCAAGCAGTAGATAAAGTGATAGTAAAATAGTAAATATTGAGTAAGTGAATGATTCAGTGAATTGCACATATAAATAAGGAAATAAGCTACCGAGGCCAGAAACCACCAATTGTAGTGTACATATGCTAAGTTGAAAATATAAACACAAATAGAATTTACGTGTAACCAGAAGGAGATTTAAACACAGGTACCGGGAGAAGCGAGCAACAAATAAACAGCACCTCTCGATTTTCCTGGTCTTTTACAACAAGAACCACACGGTGCTACGCGATAGAGGTCAGATTTGTTATTTACAAGGCTGCCTGCATTTTCCAGCTGCGTTTCAGGTCAGGACTGGCAAGATAGCCGGATACCCGGCAGAGTTTTGTCAGTGAATGTTCTAACCAGAACCAACTGGTGAGAGATACTCCCCTACCCCCCCCCACACACACACACACCCTGCCCCCTGTTCCATACCCTGGAAGGGGCTTAATGCCGGGAGGGCCCAAGGGAGGGCTAAATCAATGGCTGCCTCCGCGGAGGAGACCTGCTTCTTTAGAGCTAATGTTGGCAAAGGGGGAACCTCCAGGGCCACTGAGATTGGCACCATCTCCATCCATTTCCTCCGGCTCTGCCTGGTAGCAGATAACGGCGGGGCCTGAGATAAACAGGGCTTGCCTGAGCCAGAGAGAAGACACCAGGGAAGCCTAGCTGGCCTGTGGCTCCCCCACTCCGCCTTTGGAAACCCACCCGGCATCTACCAGGCAAAAGCCTGACCCTGGGAACATTAGTTATATTCTTGCACTGAAATTAGAGCTCAAATCTTGAGCCTTCCCTCTGTCAGCCATTGTGTTCGGTCACATAATGGGGGGAAAATGAAAAGATTTTCAAAGTTACCATCTCACCAGCGAGGCTGGCATGTCTAAGATGGTGGAAGGAACAGTGGGTAGGCACGGTCCTCGGTTAAAGGGACACCGAAGTTTTCAAGACCCAACTTTTCCAAAGAGTCTGCATTCTTCTCAACAAAACAAAAATGTCTTTCTATGCGGGTATGCCCTAATCAAAAGCAATAGCTACAATACAATGTTTTGCTTGTTGTTGAGAGAGGAATCGCTCCAAACAAACAAACAAAATGCAAACAAACAAACAAAACCTCAGTCCCATCCACACTGAAGCATCGCTTCCTCAGGTGAGCCCTGATTTGCTTTTCCGAAACAATGACATCAGCTAACTCTTCAGCCACTGGCTCGGTCTGGCCATTTGAGGTTTTGTTTATTTTTCTTTAATATAGGCTTCAGATTCCAGGTTTTTGTTTTGTTCTTTTGCCTGACTTTAATGATGGCATCAGTGTAAAAATTACACAGTTGAGGGAGGCTGGTCATCTCATTATGGTTTCTTTTAGAAGTAAAAACATCTCCACTGCCGTGTTTGTCTCATATCTCTGTGAGAGCCACTTAGCCCCAGCTTTGAGTGTACTGCACATTCAATGTTCCCTAGGTTTGAGGCTCTTAGTATTTATGGGTCGGTACGCTGACTGTAATATGTGCTGAAGACAATCTAACACCAGAGAGAATTAACTTAGGGTTAATTTGACTTGAGGTTTGTAATATGTAAAGATAACACAGGACAGGAGAAAACATTAACTTAACATGAGAGAGGAGACTTCTCTGTGGTTTGCATTTTCTAGTGTCTATTCCGAATGGAAGGTCTGACTATAAGCCAGTATTTTCTCATTTGCTATTTATAGAGTGAAAATCATTACTATCCGTGGAACTTCGGAGCCTCAGTGCAGTCCGTGCCAGTGCCTCTCCTTGGTTCCTCTGATTTATTGCAGTTGTTTCCCCGAGTGAAACACGGAGAAAGCCCACCTGGTCTCGGTCCCAGACACACAGGACACACAGTCTGCCTCGCTAAAGCTAAGATTTGTGGGGCTGAAGTTCCGCCCCTTTTCTTTGCTGATGACAAGGGAATTTGAGCTCTGCTGGGCTTAAAGGGAGGAATTGGGAGAGAAAAACAAGCCAATATAAGTCACGCCAGTTAATTTGCATTCTCTCATAATTGCTCATATCAGCATTTTTCAAATGCAAAACAAGATCTTCCAAGGCCAAGGAAGAAGGCAGAGTAATGCAGGCTCCAGTTATTGAGATCAAAAACGTTCTGAGTTCAAGTACACATTAGCTACATAAACTTGCACAATGCTTTTGTCTTGAAGGCAGGGTTTTTAAAAATCTGCAACCTAATTTAAATGACTAAAACAATGCAAGTAAAGTCCTTGACAGGCCAGTCAGGGATTGTCATTTTGAATGTGTTTTTTTTTAAATTAAGTTAAAACATACCAAAAAAGAAACTTAATGTTCCTATTTTAATGGAGCTATTATTTAATGTATCAATTGCTAATAGATAACAAATACTCAATAACTCTTTCTCTTTCTCTTGTGAATGCATTTAGTTCAATAGTCTTGACAGTAAGTGAAAGCAACCATAAATGCTTTTTCTAAAATTAATATTGCAGTCAGCAATCCAGTTGTGGTTGATTGTCCAAGACTAGTTGAAATGCTTTCTCAAATGCGTAATCTTGTGATGGGTCCATATTGTAGGATTAGTAAAAATTGTAACTCATTTATATAAAGAAACAGGCAAGGTTGACTTGCCTGTAGGTTCCCCTGTCAATCTCCAGGAGGAGGCAGCTGGACATCCACACAGACACCGTCCGACCTGCATTCACTTATGCACACCTGCTGATATGCATCTCTCCACAGATATTTATATTTCACGAGAGAAAAGAGTTTTATATGCCTGATTATAAGAAGTACTTTTTAAAAATCTCTAAAGAAAGGTAATCTACAAGCATAATTCTATAAGTATTGTTTCAAATGTTAGCATGTTTAATTTTAGTATGTGATATAGACATATTCATTGATGGAGGCATTGTTAGTATTAGAAATACATACTTTTATAAGCACTCAATTACACTATGCAAATAAACTGCTATTAACCATGATTAATGGTAGCCAAGGGTTTTAATTACTACACATTTTGCACATAGCATAACTGTAATGTTTAGTGTTGTCAACTTGACAGAATCTAGACTGACCGGAGCAATAAGACTTTAGGTATGCCCGTTGGGGGTTATTGTGATTGTATTAATTTAAGGCGAGAAGAACTGCCCATTATGGTGCCATCATTCCCCAGTGAGGGTTGGTCTCGAGCTATGTATTCTAATGCTAATTACTGGCACCCAGGACCAGGTTACACCCATGATGAGCACATTCTCATGTACTGAAAATGACGTCCTGTGAACCTTGCCTTCCAAATGATCTCTGATTGGTTAATAAAGTTGCTGACAGTCTGGTTGGGCAGAAGAGTGGGCTGGAGTTTACTGGGCTTGATTGGAGTTTAGGTTCCCAGGCTTGGAGTTGGGGCGACCACAAAGGGGGGGTGGGCAGAATGCCATGGGGCAAAATAGAGCAAGTGTCCAAGAGCAGCTTGCTCAGAAGACTGGCCTGATGGAGCAGAAGTTGCCAAAATGCAGCACGTGCAAGTTTTTATTGGGATTTTAGACGAGAAGCAGACAAGACAGCTTAGAGGGTCGACAGCTGCCCAGCTCCGGAGTGTTAAGGCTTATAATAAATCAACAGGTCTCTGTGTATGTGTATGTTTTTTGTTTGTTTGTTTGTTTTTATTTTTGTTTTTTTTATAAAACAGCAGGTTAAGGAATAACAGCCACTTTAATAATTATATGATCAATATTAAATATTAATAGTTCCACAACAAATTGGCACTCAGTGTGGGGCCCAAGTTTGTTGTGGAATTAAACAATATAAATAGATAGCTTTAAGTAATATTAATAGAATAATTTTTTCCACAACATTTTGTTGTTTATTTTATTTGTGTGTGTGTGTGTGTGTGTGTGTGTGTGTATGTGTGTGCATGTGCCGTGGATGTGCTGTTGCCCACATAGTCCAGAAAAAGGCATCAGATCCTCTGGAGCAAAAGTTGCAGGAATTATGAGCCACCCCATGTGGGTGCTGGAAGCTGAGCTCAGGTCCTCTGGAAGATGAGCAAATGCTTTTAATTGCTGAGCCATGTCTCTAGCCTCATGGTTTGTAATTCTTTTTCTCCCACACAATAAATTTTAACCATTTTTGTTTTTTCTTTCTCTAATGAAATGTCACTGGGTATAAATTAACCACAATCCCATGCAGGCCCTGTGCCCAGGAGTAGTATTTAAAAAAAAAAAAAAAAGCGAATTTTATGGGTTTTCATTTGTTAGTTTTCATGGGCTTTTTGTTTAGTTTCATTTTTTTTCTTTCACCTTATTGGAGATTTTTTTCTTTGTTTGTCTGTTTGTTTTGAAACAGAGTTTCATTACATACCTCTGGGTGGCCTGGAACTCACTAGGTGTACCAGGCTGGCCTTGAACTCACAGAGATCTGCCTGTTTCTGCTTCTTGAGCACTAAGACTAAAGATGTGAGCCACTGTGCCCATCTTGTAATTCATGACTTAACAATTTTCTTTCTCAAAGCCCTGGTAAGAGTTACTCTGATACTATTGTTGTTATGATGCTTTGCTGTGCTTGCTAAGAAAGTTTGTTTCACTTCATTTTAAGTAAACCATCTTCTTTAAATCTCCCTCCTGCCTCCACAGTCTCACTCTGTAGCCCTTGCTGGGTCTCAAATTAAGAGAGATCCACCTGTCTCTGCTTCCTGAGTGCTAGGATCAAAGGTGTCCGCCATTATGCTTGACTCATATGATTTAGGTTTTATTGTGCTCTGTGGCCAACACTATTCAGGAGAAAGTCTTTTTTTTTTTTCCTTAGTTGACATTGCCCAGAATGGGGAGATTCAAGGCAATGTGTACCTTTTTTTAAGGAGGTGGTTTACATATTTTATAATTATATATATGTATATATATATTAATATATATACATACATACATATATATATACATTTTAGAGTAGCTCATCTCTAATATTGCTGGTTCTAGGGCCTTTACTGCCCCTTTGTGTTTTCCTTCACCCTTCCCCATCTTGCTGTATATATCCTTTTATTTAAACCTTCTGCTATGTTCTTTTTGCCAGAATATTTACTCATTTTCTAATAATAATTTTTGTCTTATTTTTCCAATTTCTTTTTTTCTCCTTACTCTATGAAAATTTGTCAGATTTGTCTTTGTTTCTCCTGCACCCAGGGCTGCCCACCCTTTCCCACTTAATCTACAGCTTTTCCTGGTTGCCAATATGAGGAAACACGCCGAAAGAGAACGTGGTTTATCGTGGGAAGCGTCCACTGACAGGAGGGAGCAGATGCCTAGCCCTTCACTATTACAGACTCTGGGTATTGTAGCAACAGAAGCTTATTAGGTATGATACCTTTGTCTACTTTCTTTAGGGGATCTCTTTTTCAAGACAAAAAAAAAGTGTAATATATCAAGAATTATTGTGCCATCGGGCTAAGAGTTCACTGGTGGTGAAATTCTCTTCTAAGAAACCCAAATTAAAAAAAAATTTTTTTGAAATTCTATTCTAAGAAACCTAAAGAAAAATTTAAAATATCATAATTCAAAAATGCAATTAATACATCTAATGGACTCAATTTAGTTTGAATGAACTCATATACTTCTATCAGCTTACACTTAGACAAAAATCATCTAACCTAGAGTCCACTTTATAAGTGTTGAATATTCCTGTAACTCACTGATGGCTATATTGAAAGAGAGAAGAAACAAAAGGATGCCGATGCTTTCAACCATTGGAGAATTTAAAAACCAGAACTTATGTTTTTCGGAGCAGCCACTGAAATGGCTGAAGTGGAGCAGAAGAAGAAGTGGACCTTCCTTAGGTTCACCTCCTGCGGCGTGGCCCTGGACCAACTGCCGGTCATATCCTAGGAGCAGCTGATGCAGTTGTACAGAGATGGCACCTGGACCATGGCCTGAGGCAGAAGCAGGACACGCTTCTCAAGCGCCTGAGAAAGGCCAAGAAGGTGGCTTCACCCATGGAGAAGCCGGAGGTGGTGAAGACACACCTGAGGGACATGATCACCCTGCTCGAGATGGTGGGCATGTACAATGGAAAGACCGTCAACCAGGTGGAGATCCAACTAGAGATGATCGGCCCCTACCTGGGCAAGTTCTCCATCACCTACAAGTCCGTGAAGCCTGCCTGGCCTGGTATCGGTGCCACCCCTCCTCCTGCGTCATCTCCCTCAAATAGCTCAGCCAATAAAGACTCATGTTCAGTCAAAAAATAAAACAACAACAAAAAACAAACAAACAAACAAAAACACCACAGGACTTATGCTAACCTAAGCCAGGCTTGGTTAAAATGACAATGTCTCCACTGACAACTGTGTGTGACTCAAATTGACTTCTTCATGCCTCTGTTGTCCTCAATGGAAGAAGAGGAAAACTAATAGGAATGAATTGTCTTATTTATGTTCCATTGCTGTAGGGGGTCAAATGATAAGTGTAAACCAACTTGTAGAAGCTGTGGCTGCCTAGCAAAGAGTAAATATTACTAGCTGTCACTGATGCTACCGCTACGAGCCGCAGGCAACCTGATCTATATAGTTACACGCTATTAGAGAAGACCTAAGTAGTGAGTCTTTTGAGAACTACAGATGTTGCTGCTGTTTAAGTGCTGTTTAAGTGCCATCCACAGGGAAAGGTGTTGAGACGCTTCTGAGGGAACTCCAGACCTTGGAATAAGATGGGCCTCCCAACATGAGGGTACTTTCCAGACGTTCTGCAGAATTTTTTTCCCACTAGCAGCATTTTGAGTGATTTGATGATTTATTTGCAGCAAAAATGCAAGAACACGAAGCCTAACACCACAGTTCATAACCCTGGAGGTATCTTGTTCCAGTAAAACGATGAAGCAAATTGTAGGGCGCTTCCAAGAAACAACGCTGATTTAAACATCTTGTGTGTAGTTTTCCACATCAAACGCTGGTCCAGTCCTCTTTGGCGATAGCCTACAGTTTACCTCAGTTCTCACACTAACAGCCCATAGTGAGTGTAAGCCCCGCAAATGAAGAGCTCTGCACCACAAAAAAATGCTCCCACTTCGCACACCAGTTGCCGGTCTCAAGCGCTGACTGCTCTGACCAACTGGCTGCATAGGAATCTCCTCCCTACCGCTTCCTAATTGGCTAAAACGGCTCACAACTCAGAAAAAAAGTGAATTACTTGCTATTATTAATCTATTCTAACAACCACAGCACAGCAACAACTACATAGCATCCAGGCAGGGTACAGGGCGGGAATCCGTACAACCTCTCTTGTCCTCTCTGGTGCTCAGCCTTCCCAGCCCTTGGTGTGTTCACTAACCCAGAGCTACTTCATAGTAGGGTGTCAGAGGTTTTATGGATCCTAGTGAACCGTTAGGTCAGTCTTCAGAGCCTGCCTCCTCCCAGAAGCTTAGGAAGTTGGCCTGAAAGCCATTCACCAACCAGCTCCCACACCTCCCAAAGTTACCTCATTAGCATAAACTCAGATATAATTGAAAAAAAAATTTATCGGGAATAAATAACAGATGTTTTTCTCAACACTCAAAATATTGTTTCCTAAATGTAAACTGCTTTTAAATTACTGCACGGTGTGTGTGTGTGTGTGTGTGTGTGTGCGCGCGCGCGCGTGCAGGCACATATGGAGGTGAGAGTACAACTTGTAGGAGTTGGTTCTCTCCTTCCACTGTGTGAGTTCCAGGGATCAAAACTGGAGTCTTCAGCTTGGTAGCAAGTGCATTTACCCCCTGGTCCGCCTCACCCACCCCACTCAAAAGTTTCCAAGGGTTTTAGCTGTTCTGTATCTGAAACTAGGGACAGCCACTAAGAGTACATTTCCCATTCTGCCCCAGGTGACTACAGCGGTCCACTCCTGTGAAAGAGCCATCATCAACATGTGATTTGCCTGGGTCCAAACTTCCGCTCCTACGGGTCTGCTTTCTTGGGTTTAACACAGCTCAGACTAGCTCCAGGGTGTTTAGGAGAAATGATAAAGGAGCAGACTATACTTGCCTTAGGCAACAGGAGAGCAAGTAAAGCCACTGTGCCCTCCGCCCCCCCCCCATTCCCCCACTGATTTATCTCCTTGAGTTGTACAGGCTTTTGTAAAGCAGCTGAAAGAAAAGAATAAAGATGAAAAATGGCCTCTAAAGATAGCTATTGATATTACGTGTATTTTTAATCCATGCTTTGATGTCCTGGAGTTTCTAACACTGCCTTTTATCATTTGAAGTTCCAATAAGAAAGTTTTAATAACATAAGAAAAAAAGAAAAGAAAAGAAAGAAAAGCCAAAGAGATGGCTTAATGGTAAAGAGTTGCTCTTGCAGAGGACCCAGGTTCGAGTACCAGCACTGACACAGTGGCTCAGAAAATCCATAACTTCAGTTTCAGGGAACCTGAAGCCATCTTCTCACTTCTATGGGCACCACATAAAAGAAGGTAATTTGAAGCAATACAAAAATATAAGTAAGCTTCATAAATAATATGTCCACCAAGATGTCTACATTAATATTTGTATTTGGTTTTCAAAATTCAACTGTCAAATTTCTGCTCTCCCTTTATAGACAGATTCACAATGTGGAGGTTGACCTAAATACCCAGAATTACTAACAAAAGAGAATGTTCTAGATCTCATCAATCTTCAAGACTAAAATAATGCTATTACGGTTGTAGCTGAAACCTTTTCAACAATTTAAACAAGTCAGATAATGTATTGAGCATTAATTATATAGACTCAAAACTCATATGGATATGGCATACATTCAAAGGGTTATCCAATGTGGTATAATAAGCTGAACTCTCTACAGGGACTTACCTTGTCACAATCATATCACTAGGAGCAATTCAGTAATCAACAGTATGTGTGCCATTTCTGATAGTCCTACCCAACACCCCTTAAAGACATTGTGTTGTGTAAGTGTATGGTTTAATGTAAAATGCCAAACTGCAAAATAGTTTATTATATCAGAGAATGAATAAATATCTTCTTGATTGTGACTGTTACAGATGGAGGTTCCATGGTATTTTCAAAAAATAGTTTTGCTTTGGTGCTCTTTCTGAAATCTCTGTGAAGGGCCAGGTAAGACACCAGACACTGAACGTGGGTGTCTCCCTGTGTGTTTTCCCTTGAGTGAAAAATACAAATATTATTCTAAAATGGAAGAACAGAAAAGACCACACATGTCAATGAAAGCAACAGCAGAGACAAAAATAAAACTAATTGTGTACGCAGAATTCTCTCTGGCAGTGCCTGCTTTGAAGAGGACAAGGCAGGAGGTTTCATGTGTGAGAAGCTACAAGGAGAAGCACGCCTTTAGCCAAGAGGCATGCACCAACTGTGCTATGTTTCTGCTCCAGAGCAGTGGAAGAGCAAGTTTTTTTGGTTTAGAGTGAACCCATACAGGAAGCAATTGTGCTTCTGAAGATGAAAGCCTGTCAGAGGTCCTGGGAACCAGCCAAAACCCACTAATGTCTCTGACAGGAAGCAATGGATAATTTTAAAAACAATGCAAAGAATAGAGATATGATCTTCAGGTTAGTTAACTGATCCTTTGAGAAGAAAATTTAAAATATACATAAATATATAAAACCTTAGGCATTCTAACATCTAAGAATAAAGAATTTATTCTAGTGCCATTTACTACTTATCTAATTGTAAAGCAAATATGAGTGTCTCAATAATGCAATTACCTTTAAAGTGATATTTTTTAGGCTGATGTGACAATTTTAAGGGCAAGCCTAGAATAATCTAGAATACTGAATATAGGATGAAGACTCATAAGTGTTTTATATATTATTTTGTGCTACTTTAGCATATAGTTTACTAAGTGTTATGCATAATTAAAAAACAGATATCTTACATATATGTCACTTTTAAAAATGTATTTCTTTATAAATTTCATACAGTAGAAATTTCAAATTTTTATGTCATCATTTGCAAACTGTTTCTAAACTTTATTCTTAATAACTTGAAGCACAAATTAATTTATGTTTGGGATCTCATTTTATTTGCATTTATCTGTCATGTTTTTTTAAAAAATAGATTAACACCTGTATAGCCACTCTGGCAAGAAGGCCCTCCCCAAGCTTTGTGAAAGCAATCTAATCTCCATTGTCTACTGTGAATTGAACTCAGGACTCTTGGAAGAGCAGCCATTGCTCTCAAGCACTGAGCCCCCTCTCCAGCCTCATCCCCGCTCCCACCAATGCAACTTTTAGATGCAGGGGACTCCCATAGAGATTCCCTTTCCACACCCAGTGATCTTGACGCTCCTGTCAATCTCCGCTGCTTGTATCTGGAGGGCTGCTTTCTGCCTTTTCTGCTGTCTGCCAGTGTGCCTTAGTGCTTTACTTTCCTTTTTATAAAGCACTTTTATTCTTACAGGCTTATGGCTAATTTTGAAATCAGAACAGAGACAAGCTTTACTTCTCTAATTTGGATGCTTCTTCCTCCCTTTCTTCGTCCCTTCCTTCCTTCCTTCCTTCCTTCCTTCCTTCCTTCCTTCCTTCCTGTCTTCCTGTCTTCCTTCCTTCCTTTCTTTCTTTCTTATTGAATTGGTCTGGCTAGAACTTCTGGAACTGTGCTGAATAACATGGAAGAAGTAGGACTTTTGTCATGTTTCTTTTTTTAGGGAAAAGCTTTCTTTTTCCACCACTGGGTCTGATGTTGATTGTGACAATCTTGCCCTTGAATCATTTTAAACTGTACCAAGGGCTAGAGGAATCAAGTTGACCTAAAACAGAGAAATCAGATCTCTCTCTCTCTCTCTCTCTCTCTCTCTCTCTCTCTCTCTCTCTCTCGTGAGTGTGTGTGTGTGTGTGTGTGTGTGTGTGTGTTCACACATGCACGTGTGTGCATGTCATTCCTCTGCCTGCATGGTAAGCAAGCCACTTTATACACTAGTGTATTAAATAATTTATGAGACAAGGTTGCTACCATAACTGTGATCATAGAATAAATGTTAAGCATTAAATATGCTTCAAGGTGCACATTAAAGCCTTTGTATTTAATTCTCAGAGCTTAATGCCAAGAATTCTGTTTTTCTCACTAGAGGAAACAAGATGGTCTATGATCTTTATTATCTCTACAAGAAAGGAAGTGAGATAAAAAGGATTGTGGATTTTGGGGGTTTTATCTACTGAATTCTTAGATATACTGAGGCGTTAATGATAAGAGTACACTGTCCTGTGAGAACCACCAAGTAATTTCCCTAGCCAAGATATAGAGTTGATAAGAGGGTAGGCCTGTATCTAAAAATGGGCCATCCTGTTCCTCTTAATTGTTTTCCATTCTTTCATTAACTTATTCACCAAACAGTTACTGAGTATAGGTTCCAGGCAACGGGCTGGGTACCAGGAGCACATTTGTGGAAGAACCACAGATGTCAATAAAAGGTAAATGACGTGTTATGCTAAGGAGGGCATGGTGTATTATGGGCAAAGTGTAGTCAAGATGCTTGTGACAAAATCCTAATATAGCTATTATTACATCTACCTCTGAGATGAAAAAAAAATTGAATCTCAGATGCACCTAGCAATAATGCAAGTAAATGAGCTGGGATATGATCCTGTGAACTGCGTGTGTATGCAAGATACCAGGTGGTTCTAGGAATCCAACTCTTACTTCCATGGGTTGTGTATATACATCTGTCTTCTCAATTCAACTGAGTTATACTACAGAATGTGGACTGAATTGTGGACCAAGCAACACAGAGACTTAGATATGTAATGTCACTCTGAAGATTGACTAAATGATGAAAATATATTGGGTAGATGATGATAGCATATTCAGTGTTGTTAATTTATCAAGAGTATATTTTTTAGAGAGAGTGATTTGGTGAAATTTTTGTTGAAAGTATAAACTGTTGCTGTCTCTTTCTTCCCCTTAATAATACAAAAATTTATTTCAAAGGAGGCTAGATATACATATTTCCTATTCTTTAAAAATGGCCTTTGTGACCTATAGGCATTTGATTTTCCCCTCTTTGTTTTGTTGGGAAAATCAAAGCCAAAATTATGTCTTATTTTAAATCAATCATGGCTCTGCATGATGAGCCTGGGCTCCATCTATTTTCTTCATGTATTTATTGTATTATCTTGTTTGGTACCTGTTTTATGAATTATCTTTACTCCCTCTTGGCATAAGGCAATATGTAAGTGTTTAAACATCTTCAAAGTCCTCATGAGAGAATTTAGAATTATTTTTTGAACCAAAATTCCATACATTGGATTCAGTTTATTTTTAAGAACTGAAATTCCATAAATCTGATTTTGATTTCAATTTTTAACCATGTTGTCTAGAAACACTAAGGGAAGTCACTCAGGAGAAAATAAGTCAGGAAAGGTGACAAATGATGCATGCAGCCAGAGCTCCCGATGCAGTAAAACCACAGTGTCTGGGTGACAATGATGACCGTGATGATGATGGTGAGGAGGTGGCTTTATAACATCATGTGAGGATACAGCCTATACGACCTCTGCCCCAAGGGCAAATGGTTCTGTCATCCGGTTCCTGATTCACTGCCAAGTGCCAAAATTGACTGGGTGAATAAAGGCCAAAAGAAAAGAAAACAAAACAAACAAACAAACAAAAAACCACACACACACACACACACACACACACACACACACACACACAAACAAAAACAAAAAAAAAACCAATGTGTGTGTTGTGACTCGTGAATGAGGAAGTGAAATGGGGAAAGGAGGCAAAATTTACATCCGAACAGAGGGTGGGAGACAGAGAGGACAGCAGGACACACATCACACTAGCATCACAGGAACTTTGCCCTCATCTTGTTTTCTTAAGAGAAGTAGATGGCCTAACTTTGTTCCCCTCAGCAGATGCCCACAGAGCAGCTGTGTGGCTAGGCTTCACATGCCCTAAAAGTTCACCTGTGTCCCTGTCCTTACATTTACAGGTGTGTGTGTTAAGAGTCCCAAACTGATTCTCTCTAACATCCCCAGGTGCTGTGAAATCTTAAATTGAGAGTCATCATTTTTCAAAAACCACAGTCTCTTACTAGAGATGTGTGATTCCATCTAAACCAACTACAAACAGCATAAGAAACCTAGGGTAAGGCTAAGTTGTTAAGGCAGATGCTAGATTTCAGTGAACCAAGCACAGCATAACAGTCTGAAATGACAGCATTCTCTCTCCTTTTTTTTTCTTCTATGATTAGCTCATTTTTCTTTTTTTAAAAATTTTTATTAAATGTATTCATTTATTTATTTTACATCCTCATCACGGCCTCTTTTCTCCTCTCCTCCCTGTCCCACTCTCCCACCCTTTTCCTTCTTTCCCTGGTCTCCTTCTCCTCAGAAAAGGAGAGCCCCCCCTTACAAACCCACACATGTAGGAAGGGGTGGTGGTGGTGGCAGTGAGGTGGGAACAGGAGGGCTAGGAAAGAGAAGGAAAACTGAGACAAGCTGGGGACCTGTGACAGAGAAGGGTCCTGGGAGGATATGGGGGTGACTCTAGCTGAAACTCCTAGCTGAGGGGGACATGGAGACTGAACTGGCCATCTTCTAGCCAGGCAGGACTTCCAGTGGAGAGAGGGAGACACAATCTACCCACAAAACCTTCGACTCATAATTTACCCTGCCTATAGGATGTGCAGGGATAAAGATGGAGTAGAGATTGAGGGATTGGCCAACCAATGACTGGCCCAACCTGAGAGCCACCCTATAGGAGAGAGCCAATCCCTGACACTATTAATGATGCTATGGTAGTTTTACAGATAGGAGCCTGGTATGACTGTCCTTTGAGAGGCTTCACCCAGCAGCAGTTGAAACAGATGCTGAGACCCACAGCCAAATATTGGGCAGAGCTCAGGAGTTTTGTGGAGTATTGTAGGGAAGGATAGAAGGTCCCGGAAGGGACAAGAACTTCTCAAAAAGACCAACAGTTTCAACTAACTTGGTCCTAGAGGGGCTTACAGAGACTGAAGCAACAACCAAAGAGCATACATTGACTGGACATTGGCCTACGACACATATGTAACTGATGGGCAGCTTGGTCTTCAAGTGGAGCAAAGGTTGTATCTGACAAGGAACTCTGTTGCCTGCTTCTAGATCCCTTGCCCCTAGCTGGGCTGCCTCAGTAGAAAAGGATGTGCTTAGGCCTGACAGTATTCTCTTAACAAAGGCATCCTTTTGGAATGACCCAAGGTAGCTGATAGTCCCAGCTTTAAGGAGTACTTGAGTTTTGTGCAAATATGTCCTCTGAACTAACTTTACTGTCTAATTTACACATAGATATAGACATCTGAAACAAAGAAAAAGTCAGGGGATTTGAGAGATGGCTCCAAGCTTAAAAGCACTTATTGCTCTTGCAAAGGACTGGAATTCTGTTCCCAGAATCCATCTCAGGGGGCTCACAAACACCTGTAACTTCAGCTCAGCACTCAACATTTATACACTCGCACACAGACAACACCACACACACACAGACACACACGGATACACACACCAGAAATGAGCTAAATCTTTAAAAGGTCAGGCTTTTATATTAATATGTGTGCAAGCATTCATCCTCATCTCATGGAAGATTCAGCTTGATTCTTTTTTTTTTTTTTTTTTGACTGGACGAGCTAGAGTCTATTCAGCTTGATTTTTTTTTAACAAGGTCATACAGAGCATTTCCTAAAGAGAGAATGTCAGTTAGCTAGCAATTTCCACCAAACCAAGTTACTCTTAAGGCAAAAGGAGGTAGAAGAGAAAGGTGCATAAATCAACTGAGGAAATCCCTCTGTTTCATTCATTCATTCATTCATTCATTCATTCATTCTTCACTCATTCATCACTCAATAAACTGTCATCCAGTGAACACAATAGAGTGAGTACGGTACAGACACAAGCAAGAATACAACTGAGTGGCCCAGTCCTCCCACCTCGAGTCTGTCTGGCTCCATTGAGGTACACTGGACTGTAATTTGGACATAATTTGAATAACTTTAGTAATGATTTAAATCCCTTGTAAGTTGCCATGCAAATTAACTGACACTTTTAAAAGATATACCAGGTTTTCCTTGACTGATTTTATTTTTACTTTGGTCACCACAAGAAGAAAGAACCAGAAATCCTTGGATTTGTTTTGTTTTGTTTTGTTTTGTTGTTTTTCGAGACAGGGTCTCTCTGTGTTAGCCTTGGCTGTCCTGGAATCCTCCTGCTTCTGCCTCCTGAGTGCTGGGATTAAAGGTGTGTGCCACCATGCCTGGCTTGGAGTTCTTTTCTATTTTCCCTAGAAAGTTATTCCAAACATCCCATGTGATTCTAGGCTATAATATAATCCAGTGGTTCTTATTTATTTAGTGCAAAATAAATTGCACAAACATGCTTTGTATGAAGAACGCCTGTACATTTCAGGGTGCAGGAATTTTTTTTTTGCTTATTATGCAAATGTGTATGGACTAAGCGTTATACACAGATGCTGACTCAAGTGCTGGCCACAACACCTACCCTACAATTCCATGTTTTTTAAATTTTGTTATGTGTTTTCTTTGTTTTGCACACACATGACAAATTTCAGCAGATTTCACAATGAAGTTCAGACTTAAGGGATCAGGGGTCTTATGATTTTTAAATCATCTTTTACTGTGAAAGCAGTTTGATTTTTTTTTTTTAACTTTGTGAGAAGCAATCTATGAATTTTGTTTGGCCTCAGCAGTACCCAAGACTCCATGAAAATGAGATCAGGAGAAGTGTAATTATAGAGGGTTATACATAGTAACATAGTTACACTGCTCTAAAAGAACAAGACCATCAGACAGTGAGAGAAAAGCAGACAGGATTAAAAATGATAGACAGGCTCGCCAGAAGAAAGCTCGCTACTGTGTAATTATCTGTTACCGAAGCATGTGGTCCTTGTGGTTGCGGGTAGACGTGTTGGAGGCATGTTTGTCTGCAGGGCTGGTGGGGATTGTAGGTGGGGATGGGAAGACACAGAAAATTAACCCATTCTGTGGAGGCTTCCACCTCCTAAAAGCTGCCAGTTGTCTCCTGGATTGCCTAGCTGCCAGCTGCAGAGACTACACAGGTTGATTTAAGAGGGAAGCAAAGGAACAAAAGAAGAAAGTCCTCATGGTGTTTTCCCATGAGAACAGTGGGGGATGTTCCCAGGCTGGGACACAGTGTCACCCCGAGGGCTAGAAGGGACCTCACTTTCAAAGGCTTCATCACCCTCAGCCCTGTAGGTGGATTGCAACATGTCTCTCAACGTCCTTTCTGATTTTCAGGCCTTCACATTGCCAAGGTTTTTTTGTTTTTTGTTTTTTGTTTTTTGTTTTTTGTTTTTTTAAAGCCAATTTATATGTCAGCTGTGTTTTCTGTGAGCCTCTGTTACTTATTCACTAAGGACAAAATGGTGATCAAATTCCCTCCCAGTTAAATAATGACAGTTAATCAATAAAGCTAAGTTCCATCTGGTATCAGATATTAGTAAGTCCCTCTGAAGAGCTTACGGAATGCAAGGTCCTTCCAGGGAGATCTCTCCTCACCACAACCCTACCTTGACTTATTATAGTTTAAAACATAACTGTTTCCCTTTTCATGTACTCAGTTGAGGTCATACTAAAGACATGTTAGATTATTTTCATCTATTTAAAGGATAATTAGTTGTATTCATATTTCATTTTTGTAATTGTCCACATCTTCCTTCCTTCAGTGTTGTGTTTAAATATCATGTGTTCTTAAGCAAGTGTGTATCTCTTAGCTTGGGATGAACAGAGCCATGCTGTGACCTCCCTTTCTACTTAGGTGGATCGATATTGGAAGGGAGAATGAAAAGAACATTCTTAATATCGCCATTCACTTAACATATAAAATATATATGTGTATTATATATGTGTTTATAAATATAAAACCCTACACAACACAGGAACCAGGCCGGAAACTTAGTAATAAGAGTAAATAAGACAATTACATGCACACCCAACGCACTAGAATACACTTTATGATATGGGATGCTTCACAGAGCCAAGAACGTTTAACCAAATTGTATGGACAAAAGAAAAATATTTGGACTAGTCAGCTGTATGTTGAATTTTGAAATATCAGCATGAGCTTGCTATGTAACTCTGGCATGGGAAGACCAAATAGCATTAACAGCAGGGGAAACAGCATATGTGGATGTCAGAGGCAAGAGGATGAGAAGACAGGGCCCTGGTTTGTCTCTGTATGAAGTTTCATCCATGTAGAACATGCATTACAACTTTATTTTATTCGAGAGGGGAAAGGAATCTACACTATGGCTGTAATAGCATATAAAGAATGTAAATTTATTGAATTATGGCCTATAACTTTAGGAGACCAATTATGATCCACTTGGAAGCTATTTAGAAGGAGCAGGGATCCATGATTCACGAGACTCATGGGCCTAAGGAGTTTCAAGAAACCTCTGTGGCTAGAGCAGAGACTACAATGAAGAGAAGAACACTTCAAGGGGGAGAAGAATGTGGTAGACTTACAAGGAGTGAGGGGGCCTGGTCCCCACAGGCGCTGCATGCCTTCCACCACAGGTGGTAAGGGTTATGGGAAGTTACAGCTTCAGACCAACTTCTGTTGCTGTACTGAGGTAGGTGGTGTTGGGGTACACTGTGTGAGTGTGTGCCTCTGTATATTCAACTGTTGCTTGCTAAACACACAGGAGAGCTGAGTACTAGCCAGATCTTGGAATTGCTGTTCCTATAGGCCCATCACCGGTCTCTCATTTTGTAAATATTTGTCCTTCCTCACTTGCCGATTGGTTCTAATCACGAGCTGACTGCCAATAGCTGGGCAGAAGTGGAGGGCGGGACTTCTGAGAGAAAGGGACAGGAGTGGAGGGTAGGGGGTGGGGGATGGGGATGGCGGGAGGTGGAGATGGGGAGGCGAGGGTTCTGGGAGAAGAAAGGAACCGCAAGATTCACCAACAGACATGGAAGTGGATGGACAGACAAGAACTGGCAGAGAGGTAGAGCTAGCCACATGGCGGGACATGATGCCAGAATTAACCGAGAAAAGTTCGTCAGTTGGGAGACTGCCCAAGCAAAAGGCCTAAACTTTAAACTGGATCGCTGTGAGTTCGAGGCCAGACTGGTCTACAAAGTGCGTCCAGGACAGCCAAGGCTAACACAGAGAAACCTTGTCTCGAAAAACCAAAAAAAAAAAAAAAAAAAAAAAAAAAGACTCTGTGTCATTATTTTACTGTTGGTGGATCCAAGAAAGTGCCCTCTAAGGTGGTAGAGGTCATTCAAACCATTTCTTCTCCAGTTATTTCCACCATTCTCCACGAAACAGCAATAAAAATAAATTGGCACAATAGTATATTTTTTTTTTATTCCCAGTTTTATAAGAAACAGCCTCGTTGATAACTCTACTATGGTTTAATTGGACAAAAGCTACACGCAAGTTATCATCCAAAAGGATTTTTCTCAGCATCTGTATTTGGCAGGGCTATTTAGAGGAACAGAAACAATAGGTACAGGTGTTATAAAGGGGGGAGTTTATTATTGGTCTGCAGAACGGTGGCTTAGTAGGCAGCCGTCTCTGTTGTGGAGGAATGGAGAGTCCAGTAGCTGCTGAGCCCACAAAGCAGGCTTCCTCAGCAGTCCCACCCTGTTGCTGGGGGCCTGCAATTCCTTGGAGAGTAGCTGGTCTTCAGAGTCTGGTGTCAGAGACGGTGCTAGACTCACACTTTCAGACAGACTTGCAGGCAGCCAAGCAGAAGACTGTACCCCGAAACTGCCAGTTTGAAAGTGCTGCAGATTTTGAGGGCAGAAGATGTGCCCTCCCCATTAATCCTCTCTGAAAACACCCTAACAGACATGTGCAGAGGTATGTCCCCTAGGTTGACTTCCATCTCATCAAATAGGCAATTAAGACTCTTTATCAGAGCATCTACTTGTGGAAAGCTCTTAGGAGAGTCAGAAAAAAAAAAAAAATAGAGTATCAGGAGTCCATTGTCTGGAAACGTCATCATTTACGGTTTCGTCTGTTGTCTTGAGCAAACTGCCATCATCTTTCTGCCTTTTCCTGCAGCCTGCTCTGTCTGGTTAGGAAGCCGCAGCTACCTCAGGAGATGCTAAGAAAGTGTTTCAATATTGCAATCTGAAAGCTATCTTCCTTCCATCTCTCTAAGAATGTGGAGAAATGACACGTTTTGCCATGATATGGGAAGGATGACAGTCACATTTTATTTTTTCTTACATTCCAGGACTCCCTTGCCAGCCACATTTACACCCATGTATCCGGAAGAATGACTTGGCGAGTCTGAATGCCTCCTTAAGAACAGGGGCGACCTATCCTTTTCCTCTGCGTATCCACTTCCTTGTTAAATCAGTATTGAAGGAACTTCCTGCCATCTTCATACAAAGCTTCGGAGAAGGTGGCAAGCTCCTGCTGTAAGCTGTTGAACAGATCCTGGGGTGTGGAGTGAGTCTGCCACAGAAAGGCGGCCTTATCTAAGAAGGAAAGACACCATTCCCGTGGGCCCTCCTCATTGAATTAAGGGTTTGCTTGGTCATCCGAATTCTGTGCTTTAGCACAGTTCAGCTGTCACTGTTATTCTGCTTGGGTTCAACAGATGGTATCATATATACCAGTATTTTGCTTTCTCCAACAGGCTCTTGTGTTTCTCATTTAAAAAAAAATGTTCCTCTCTTTTCATTACAGATTATGATCATCACCATATCCAGCTGCCATATATGTTTTTGTTTGTATGGAGTAGGCTCTCACTATGTAGCCCTGACTGGCCCGGAACTTGCTGTATATACTAGGCTAGCCTTGAACTCACTGAGATCCATCTACCTCTGCTTCCTGATTTTATCTCATGGAAAATGGCAAGTGTTTGCATTTGAAGCACAAACACATTTCTTTCATCAACAGGATTAGATGACAATTATCTCTGGTTATCTTGAGGCACACTCTGAGACTTAAAATGCCTATAGTCAACCACAATTTGAGAATACTAAATGGTCACTTTCAGAAACTGGACACTTTTAAGCTTTTTTTTATGCTATTCTGAGTTGCTGATGTCATCCAATGCTGTCAAGTTCCATCCCAACTGACAAGTGAATTATTGCTCTGTTCAGCTCACCTGAGTGCTGTACGTCACCCACGCAATCCCTTCTGTCCATGTTGCTTTGCGGACTGACTGCTAAAGTATCTTCGTGCACATTTTCAAGTAATACCTTGAAATACCCAACATGAAAAAGGGGTGATACTGGCAATTTTATTACAGTAAAATTTTAATGGTTCTGTTATTAGTTATTATTGATAATCTCTTAATGTGCTTACTTTATATATTTTGGTTTGGCATATATGATAAGTCAAGTCTATACAGGGAAATTGGTACTATCTTTGGTTTCAAATGTCCACTTGTGGGATATGTCTCCTACAGATACGTGTCCCCACTCTTACAGAAGAGTGGAATCTTCTCTCATCTTATTTGTTCTGTCACATGTTTAAGAATCAACAAGATTTAGGGCAAGAACAGAGAACATCAGCAAGACCAGTGTCAGAGAGGATTCTTTATACGTGCTAGCAGCATTATTTGTCATCTAACTTGTGGATTTAGCTATATTCTGTCATCCCTAAGGACAAAGATGGGCTCTAATTTCTCTGTGTGTTGCCAGCACAGAACAGTGCCTGATACACAAGGAGTACTCAGAAAGTATTTGCTGGCCACTTAAATGTCTGGGTCGGCAGCAGCCAAAGACCTCATTCAAACAAGTATTTTCATTGTTTTTATGTTTCACTTTCAGAAAAATTGCACTGCTTTGCCACTGGGACAACATCTAGCTATCAAGAAGCTCAGCATTTTATTCCCACCAGATGGCCAGTGCGTTGTGACTAACCCTTCTTTACTGCCAAGGGCCCCAGGATAGCTGTTCACGAGATTCTGAAGTCTGAGATTCGGTGTCTGTGAGCTTTGTGACCTTGGGCAAGTCCTGAGCATTTGTGAAGATTGTCTTCACCGGGAACAGGAGTTATTTCCCATTAGATGCTCTATGCTTTTTGGGAGCAGGGCCAGAGGGCTCATTTACTCCATTTGGAGGGCACCAGGGCCGATGCAGTGAAGGGCGTGTATGTTAAGGATGCTACATGAATGAACAGAACATGGAAGTGGGTTCTACGCTTGTAAAATAGACAAGTTGGAGAAATGAATTTCTAAGCCAGAAACTACACCAGTGGATGAATATCCAGGCAAGACAGTGGATTACTTAAGCCTGTGCATTTGAATGTGTAGACTCATGCAGCTTTTAATAAAAGAGGCTTGAAGGTTTTACGAAAAAAGGCTTATATGTTTTAATAGAATTTAGGGTTTTTTTAAGAAAAAGATTTATTTATTGATTATTTATGCAGTATTCCATCTGCATGTGAGGCAGCAGGCCAGAAGAAGGCACCAGATCTCATTATAGGTGGTTACGAACTACCGTGTGGTGGCTGGGAATTGAACTCAGGATTTTTGAAAGAACAGCCAGTGTTCTTAATCTCTAAGCCATCTCTCCAGCCCAGAATTTAGTTTCTTAATAGAAGTAATTAAAAGTAATAAAGGTTAAAATATCCATGAAGTACTGACTTTTGATATCTCCCTTTCCTATAAAATTTATACTCTTATAACAAAACTGAGCTAGCCCACAATATGTATTTTTTCCCTCTGACTGTTCCTTTTCTGCCTCATCACTGACCACTTTATGATGTTTAATGCCTGTGTCTTTCTCTTCGTGCCCACGCAAAAAGGGTCATGCTATCCCTAGCTTCTCAACAGCTCAGCTCTTCAAATATCACACAAGAATGATCATAGTTACGGCACAGTAAGTATCAAATGGACATTTTGGAGATTTTCTTCACCCAGAACATGGTCTGTCCCTCATCCCCCCAGATGCTTTATGCTTCTCAGAAGCAAGACAGAAGAATCAACTACTCCAAAGGAAATTGGAGGGCACAGGGGCTGTGCAGTGAAGCGTGTGCTTGTTTAGAATGCCACGTAAGAGATCAGTGGGCCAGTGCCCAGGGAATTTGTGACAGTGGGTAATAGAAGGCCAGTCAGACCTGTAACACTCAGGAATGGCAGGCACACTGTTTTTATGAGTGGCCTGGATCTTTAGAAGCAATTCCATGCTCCAAGCCCATCATCTCTTACTCCAAGGAAGGCGGAGTTAAGGGTTAAAATATGAAAAAGGTGTGTTTATTGTAGCTGTATTGGCTCCTGTGGACCATCTGATTGGCTTAAAACAACAAAATTCATCATTTTATCTTTAAAAAAAAAATAGTAGTTCACAGTCCTTCTGCAAGCTCAGGGAAGAATTTCTTTCCGTGATATTTCCAGCTTCTAGGAGGCAACTGTGTCTTTTCAAACTCTGTCTTTTTGTTGCCTCCCTTTTCCACCTTCAAAGGTACCAGCGTGATACTTTCACATCTCTCTCTCCCCTTCGGTCTAAGCCTGTGGTGTCACACTGCCACTGGCTGATTCTGACTCCTCCTGCACAACTTTTATAATGAGTTGTGGCTCTATGAGACTCATCAGGGTACCCAGGATCTCAAGCTTGTTAGCAGGACCCAGAGCCAGTATCCTTTGGCATCAGAAGCAGCATTCGTGTTTAACTTCCATCAGATAGTAGACATGATTTGGAAGCCACTATTTAGCCAACTATAATACCTTGTGTTTACTTACTTTTATCTATCTATTTGTTATTAACTTATTAATTATTATTATTATTATTTAATTATTATTTATTATTTGCATGAAGAGTTGTGTTCACAACTATTATGTGCAGAGAAGGAAAAAGCAGAGAGAGAATTTATGTGGCTGGGTCTATGAAATGTGGTCAGAAAAGAGGGCAGAATTGTGTGCCTGGAACTTGAGTTTTTACCAAGTCATCAACTGACTCTGGTGGACATAAAAAATAAGAACTCTCCCACATCAAAGAATTGTCAGACCTATCTTTACACCATTCATGCAGGGGCCTGGAAAAATGGAGAAGAGTTTAAACTAATGAAAATAAAACTGCACATTAGAGTAATATTATACATATCTACTTATGAATGGGAACGTGTGTCCACATACTGCTGAGTCCATCTGTGATGAATACAATAATAGAACATCATAGGCCGAGTAATTTATAAAGAACAGAAATTAATTTTCCCTAGTTCTTGGGGCTTAGAAATCTAGAACCAGGGTACCAAGAGCTGTTGAGATCTTTCTTACTGCATTTCACAAAGAAGAAGCCATAAGGACAGCAGACAAATTTTGTGTTCTCCTGGAAGCCATTTTTGTACTATGAATGCCTCCCCCAGATTGGTTCAACCCAACACTTCCCAAAAGACCCATACTCCAACAGCACCACACTGCAATCAAATTCCCAGCATAAAATTTTGGGGACATATTCAGACAACCACAGTTGATAAGTGCTAATGTTCTGTGTGTAAGGGACTGATCTGGAGAGTTGGGACTGAGGTGGGGCAAGTGTAGCCACAGAGCAGATAACCTCATGGACACAAGCCTTTCCTGTGCTTTCCCTTTTCCTTAGGGGTTTCCTGGTCTACTGAGCTTCTGAGGAACCACAGAGACTACCTCAGCTCCAGAATGAAAAAGAGAATTAGATCAGGAGTTGACAATCCTGAAAACATCCTTCCTTGAATAGTTCAAGTCAGTCATTAACTCATTAACTTGCAGCCTACTGTAGCAGGCTTCAGTGTAGTGATGAATCAAACACAATCTCCTGCTAAGTGCTGGGCGTCTCACATGATCCTCGAGCAAGTGCATCTAGGAAGGAGAGGACTCATCTGTCTACGAAGTGAGAAAATTGTTATCAGGTGCTGGCCAACAAAGTCTTAGATTAAAATATAATAAAAGTCATACTGGCTGATTCAAAAGAACTATGTTTGAAGAATGATGAAATAATAATGGCTATATTAACTCTTGGACAGTACACGAATAGAGATTAGCAATGGGCATGTTGCGGACTTAGAAAGGCAAGCACAGTGAAAGAAATGTACAGTAGTCAGGAAACACACTACAGTGACTGAAGAGGAGAAAGCCCTCACCATACAATCCTGACAGTGGCATGTAGCACCTCAATCGCTGTGGCCCTGATCACGGTCAGTTTAGAGGAGCCACCGTATTGTTTGAGCTGACTCCAGTTTTCTATTTCATCCCCTATTTTCCCCATGTAAAGAACTAGCTCACTCTCAGCTATTCTTTAACATTTTAAATAGCAATTTGTTGATGACACGCCCTGGGGAAAATAAAAGCAAATGAAGCAACTTCCTCCTCTAGCCAGATTCATCATACAATCAACACAATGTGGCTAGTGTATCTGATCACTCCCTTTACTACTCATCTTACCCACAATTAGGCACAGAGCAGAAGACCCCCAGCAGGCAATATCAAATCTTTTCCTTTTCCATTTTTTTTTTTTTTTTTAATTTCAATCCTGGTACCTACAGCATCCAGTGTAGTTGGATTCTAGAACTACTGCTCTGGAGCCCCTTGGTTCTTGTACAGTTCCAGAAACTCTGAGCTGTGCAAGTCACGAGTGTCGGCCTCCAGTGGCATTCCTTTCATCATCTCATAATGTTCCCACCACTCAAAAAGCAGGAAAAAGATAGGGGCAAAGGAAGAGAGGCCATAGGCCAGGAGGCTGACAGGTGTCAGGAACTAGTGTGAACCAGAGGAAGGTTTAGGGAATGGGAAGAGCTAGGGAGGCCAGGGGAGATACGGCCACACCCTTTGGCTCACACAACAACTCAAAGACTATGATGTTATCCTTCCTTTACACCGCCAACACCACACCAGACTCATGGATAATTGTCAGGGACAAGATGATGCTGTGGTAGAATATTACTCTACTCTGTTTGTCTGAGTTCTATTCTTAGATTTCCCAAATGACCCTGTAAGTGACAAGTCACTACGCCCAAACAGGGAGCTGTATAGTACTTACAACATAGAAAGAGTGAATGGCACAAACCATTTCAGTATCTGACACATCCCTATCTCACCTGTGCTGTGATGATGCTGGGTTACATATGGACCCAGTTTCCAGTCTTATTGTGGACAATCTGTTTTTCATTTATGTTCAAATTACAAGTGATCAAAGAAATGAGGCATGAGAGAGCCCCTCAAAACAAAATCCAAAGTAAAATCCTAAAGAGACATGGGCTTTGAAAAGCCTGTAAACTTGTGTATGTGTGTTTCATTTAGTTTTGTTTCCATATTCTCAGAATGAGGCATAAATGAGAAGGCCCTAAAACTCACTATTAGTGAGTACTTGCTTAAAATGACAGTATTTTAGAGAGCCACAAAATACACATCTCAACAGTAAGTAATAAAGTTTCTACTTTGAAGTAAAAGATGTTTATAATTAACTTACATTATATCAATGTCTTAGAAATAGCTCCAATTTTATAATAGACTCATGGATTTATGGCACTTTTCATTTTGCTCTTGAACGTATTTCAGAACTTTAAGCTCATGCAGGAGAAAGTTCCCAGGTGTAACAAAGGCAGCACATTTTACCACAGGTTTCTCTGTGGGGTGTGTCCGGGCTTAATTGGGAAGGAAGGTTGTCTCCTACTGAGCTTTTAGCAAGCTACCAATATTTTGTTCATTGTACGAATAACGCAGTGATGACCGGCCAAGGGTCATTGCTCTTCCGCCATCATTAAATGGAGTCTAGCCACTAGTACACACTAAGAATTCTTCCTGCAGACTGGATTACAGCACTGTGAATGTGGTGTAACAGGTGCACTAGCTATTCACAGACATATTAATTTACTGGCAACCCAGCATCCGAGAGTCAGTTCGTACTGGTGCGGAGCAGTACTTCTCAATGGGCCATCATCTGCCTCGCTGTCCACCTTGACTACATTACCTTGACTACATTACATCATGAATCCTCCATGCTTGTCAAGCAGATTGTGCTTTAATCACAGTTAGGTGCTGAGCATATTAGAAGGGACTGGACAAGCATCGGGGGAATGTATGGGGAAAGGACCAACATAAAACTGCATGGTGTAAACCAGAACGCTGATGTCAAAACAGCCTACTCAGAAGAAGACAAAGTCACCTGGAGAGTTTCAAGTGTCTTCAAGAAGGATGCCATTTAAGACGTTCCTTTAATAAACCTAATCCCCAGGGCTGTTTTTCAGTTTACACTCAAGACACACTCTCTATAAGACTAGAATCTTCTGAGCTACTCTTTCTGAAAAAAGATGAATAGGAGTGAGAGAGACATAAAGTCTTACTGGGAGTTTTAAGACAACCTTTTAGCATTTAAAGAGTTCTCAGTTGTGGTACATATCAACTGAAAGGGCTGTTCACACAGTAGTCAGGTGACGTAGTCAAGGCAAAAAGTCAGGGCAGAGGTGGACAATGCGGCCAGTGCTAAAGGCAGACTTCTTCTCTTTTGGCTTCGACAAATGAAAGCTGCTGACAATAGACCAGAGGGAACATGACTATAAAGCCAGAGAAGCAGCCAAGGTCAGCAGAACCTCAACTAATTTCCCTCCCCTGTCTCCTTTTTTGTAGCAGAGATAGTTGAGAAAGAAGTTGCTTGCAAGCCCTACCTAGACACAGGCATAGAAGCTACCCTGTACAAGGGCTGGGCCAGTGATTTCATTTCCTTTAGTTCTGGACGACAGGAATGACTTACAACAAACTCAGCAAATGTCTGAGCTTCAAAATCTTTTACCTGACTATCCAATAATACCCACTCTCTTAAGACTGTTCACTCATTGTAGGAGCCTCTGGTTTTCTTTGCTTTGTTCTTCTGAGAATTCTTTATAAGCAACTAACTATATACTATATCACAAAGATTTCTAAAGCCGTTTTTTTTTTTAAAGCCACAGGATGCTTTTTATAGGAAATACCTTGGCTGTGTCAAATCAGTCTTGAAGTCTCATGGAATATTTTGAGACATTTATTTAAAATGTGTAGACATCTTAGCTAAAGACCCACTCAGCTGGGCTGATTGAAACCTATGACCCTCTCTCCCCTAGGCCACTCCATGTGTCCTTGACAATTTTTTTGTGTGTTAAAGAATGCTTCTACCATGAATGGCACTGGTTTTGTTTTGCCTCCACTAAGTTGCAATAGTGGGATCCTGAGCTGTCCATGTTCTGTCACAAGAACACACTTTGCAAGGCGATGTCCAGGACTCCAGAAGACACAGTAGAGACTAAGGTCATATTAGATTTTCATGTACAGGGCTGGAGAGACGGCTCAGAGGTTAAGAGCACTAACTGCTCTTCCTGAGGTCCTGAGTTCAATTCCCAACCATCTATAAGGTGATCTAAAACCCTCTTCTGGTGTGCGGGGGTACATGCAGGGAGACAACTGTATACATAATAAATAAATCTTTAGATTTCCATGTACAAACTGGGCCTGTACCATCTACTTCTACTATAATAGATATCCAAGGAATTCCACTACTTTCTACAGATCAATCCAAGACAGTGTTACACCTTGTTTGTGTATGTCCAAATCTCCCACATGCAGCATTTTCTTCATCTTTTACAATATCATGGAAACATCTTCTATGCATAGAATCATCTTTTTTTCCAAGAGACTATTGCCAAGTATCAAAGTCTGAACTCTCCTAACTCAGTAAAGCTTAGCCCTGATTCTATAGTCATCTCTATGAAAGAGCAGAGCGGAACAATCAAGTCAAGAAGCAGAAAACATCACGGGGAGACAGACATGGTTACTTTTTTATTTGAAGAAAAGAAAAACGTAAGTTTTAATAAATACTGTGGAAACACTGACCAAACAAACATACAAAGTGACTTCAACATTAAAAAAAAAAAGCAACAAAAGTTCTGCTTCATAACAGTTATAACTTATTTTCTTTTTACAATATTTAAATACAGAAAGCACTCGCCAGCTATTTTGTAATACTGCCCAAAGCATAATGCTGTACCAGTCAGAGCGTATCATGTTGGTAAAATGTCTGAGTTTCATGGGAAATGACTGAAATGGCATTTTCTTGCAGAGACAAAACAAAGTGCTTGTAAGACACAGAACTGGGTGTTATAATTACTCTAATCTCCTTTTCTGCCACAGTTTAATGGAAACACAGCTTCAACACTTCAAAAATGAAGCATCATCATTGGGGGAAAAAAGAAGCTTGTTTTCAACAAGCACCAACTATAAAAGGGTCATATCTGATTTCTTCTCTGAAAGGAACTGCTCAAAAAGAGAACCGTGTAAACTGTTTAAATGCAGATCATCACTCTAACAATCATCAAGTTTTGAACCTTACCCTGGCTGGGTATGGTTAAGTGAGGTTTAGCAATTACTTGAGAAATGCCCTAGGCTCAGATCAGGGCAGACATTATAGGCTTCTTTTTTTTCTATCTGGGGTTTCCTAAAGCATGGGCAAGTGGAGGTTTTGTCAGGACAACATTCATTTGAAGGAAGTGGCATGAGCCAACAGCTCACTATCTGCCCGTCTGGGGGCGCCATCCCCGGACGACAGTGCTTTCGCTCTGTGCATTTGAAGTACAACTTTCTTCCAGACAGCCTCACTCACAAACTGTGCTCTGCTGGCACTTCTTTCCCCATTGCCTCTCTTGGTGGAAACAGTACCCATCTGCTTCCTCTTGGACATCACTCTATCACATCAAACCAAGACACCTTTTATTTCACTTCTCATTGTTATCAACGATGGCAAAAAAAGAAAAACAAAGCCACAGTCTCTTCTAAACAGCGCACAAAATATTACATTGAGCAATTTACCACTTGTTAATGACGATCACAAGGAATGAACAAAACCATCAGACAGAACAAAAAGCAACACTCTTTTTCTATTTGATCTACGCAATCTCTGTAGTGCTGGTCTATGCATCTCGTAAGGCCGCAGAAGCCTTTGCTTTCAAACCATCTCGCTCAGCAGCGACCTTCAGGAAGTCAAGATTTCAAAGCCTCTTGTAGTTTTCCTCTCGAATCCCATGGGGTCCCAATACAATTTCCATTTTAATGATGAGCTAGGAGAGGAAATGACATCTCATCCTCTAGAAAACTAAATGCTAAGGTCACAGTGCGAGTTCCCCAGCGAGGACGGTATACTGATATATACTTCTTGAAAAAAGAGATTAAAACATTGAAAAACCAAATCAAAGTAGAGATCCATGAAGAGGCTGTAACGAAAACACACACACACACTCACACACACACAAAAAAAACGAAACTGAAAATACGCAAGCACCACTCAGAGCCTGGATTTTCTTCTCGGAGGTACTGGTGTTCCCTCTTTCTCTACCTCTAGCCCATTTGTAGCTCCCTTTGTTTTTTTTTTTGGCATATTTTTCAAGTCACACTTCAAAACTCTTCAATGTGTTCACTTCTCACCACTCGGTCTACATGCCGAACCTAAGGACAGGATTCCGAAAACTGGGCATCCTCTCAAGGGCCTCCTAAGCCTGTGTCTATGTGACTTTGGCTGTGCACTTCATTTGACTCCACCGTTTCGTTTTGCTCTCACTTTTGTTTTGTTTTGTTTTTCTTTTTTTTTTAACTTTTTCTTTTTCTTTTCCTTTTTTTTTTACACCAGATTCCTGCATCCTCAAAGACAGTGAAGCGTCACATCACAGTGCAGCTCTTCGCTTTGTCTTTTCTTAAGTCCGTAGCAACTGCTGAGAGTTCTGGCCGGCTAGGCATGTGTGAAATCCGCTTTGTGGCCCTCTGTGATTTGTTCCGCTTAACGTTTTTATTTGTCTTATTTACACACGCCAAGGTGGCGACGTGAAAAATGTCTCTGACGCTGTTTTCAGACTGTAAGGCTGAGCACTCGATGTAAGTGGCTGCTCCGATCTGCTTCGCCATATTTGCCCCCTGTGAAGTTAAAGAATTTCCATCACTAGTGAGACTTTGGAGAGGCGTTGGAAAGCGTTGAAATCCCACAAAACAGTCTTGCATTAGAAAATATTTAACATGCCAAATGGATTTCCCGAGCGTTGTCAAAAATAAAAAACAGATTTTTGTAAAAATGAGCTACTTTGTTACTTCCCTAATACTGAGGACCTAACCTGAAGGCCCTCAATTCTATTGCACAGAAGAAACTGCCCCAGCTCTCCACAGCTTCCAAAATGCTGATTAGCTCATCCAGGAGAATCTGGACCATCCACTCTCAATAGGAAGACACAAAGAGACAAGAAAGGGGCAAAAGTGGCCATTGCCAGGTAACCAGGAAGTGAGGAGCTTGCCCTGTAGTTCTCAAGGGGGCAGTTGGGAAGCATGGCCTCTCATTGCTGCAGTAAATCTCCTGATACCAACAACACCGCATCTCCCACAGAAAGCTGACAAAGGCCCTCAGAATGATTCCAGCAAGAAGCTTTCACTTCCTCTTAGGGGCTAGAAATGGCCTTCAACCCCATCCAATAGGTTGTACAGTTGTACAAAATGCAGGGCTACGACTGTAATTTAACGTCAATTTAAATGAAATCGTTTTCTGATTGTATTGAATTTGTTAATGAGAAATGCAAGATGAAGATGAGTGTATTTCCTTGTTCCCCCCCTCCCCCCCTTTTTTTTTGTCATGCTGGGGATAGAACCAGAGTTTCCCTCCAGCTGGGCTAGTGCTCTATGACTGAGCTATGTCCCCAGCCCCTAAGAGAGAATACTTTAAAGGATGCATACCACATATAGCTGTAGACATTTTAACAGGATCCTTCTTTAGAATCTGGGGGTGAGTTTTAGGAAAGTCAGTTTCTGAATTGATTTTCCTGTCTTTGGGGGGACACATGTGTCATGATGAACTTCCAAAAGACAGCATCACAGAGTGGTCTGTTTTATTAACAACAATTTGATTCAGGATTTTATTGGGCAACTTAGGACAATTAGCTTAAAGAGAACTCTGAATTGGGCCACACTTTCTCTTAGCGATGCTGAACTTTAAAACTACTGGTGTGGCAGAGACATTCAAGGGTGGCACATACCAACCGCTTATGTGCCCTGGTTCCTGATGATTTTTTACTATAGAATGACAGGACAATTTATATTTCAGTAGACCACTGCCTCACCTCTTGAAAAACTGTTACATTTTATTTATCACAAATAATATTCCATTTCTTTCACTTTTGTTGAAAAGTGACCTTTTGGGACTGGAGAGATGGCTCGGCAGTTAAGAGCACTGGCTGCTCTTCCAGAGGACTCAGGTTCAATTCACAGTACCCACTTGGCAGCTCACGACTGTCTGTAACTCTAATTTCAGGGGACCCAACACCCTCACACAGATATACGTGCAGGCAAAACACCAATACACATACAATAAAAATAAACAAATCTTTTAAAAAGGAAGGAAGAAAGGAAAGAAGGGAAGGAAGGAGGGAGGGAGGGAGGGAGGGAGGGAATGAGGGAGGGAGGGAGGGAGGAATGATGGTAGGTGACTTTTCTATTGACAACACACATACCTGATCATATGACACAGGAGTCTGCCTGTGATTTGAGAGCTCTACCAATGTACTGACATCTGTCCGGAGATCAGACTTGCAGCCAACCAACAGCATCTTGGTATTGGGACAAAATTCTTGGATTTCACCTTTCCACTGAAAGGAAGGGGAGGAAGAATTAACAAAGTATTGACACATATACAATGAAAACAGTTTCTTCACTGGCAGACATTGAAATGCAACACCAAGTGAAGAAGCAAGCTTGCGTTTAATTAGTAAGTAGATACTAAACTTTAGAGGGTGGCCATGCATATTTTTATACTCTGTGTGACTCATTGGTTCCTCCCACAGTCAACTTATTGGATATCAACAGAAGGTAGCTTCAATAGTGACTTAATTATGGAGGTATTTGAAAGACAAAGGCATCTTAATAATCACAGATCCAAATTATCCAACCTAATATGCGGTAAGTGGAAGGCTAGGCATAAGGAACAGCCTGTGCCAGCAAAAGTATGAAAGCCTAGGCCATGCTTCCTTGTGCTGGGGGCTCTGTCTAAGTATCTGGCCTCTGATTACTAAAGCAGGATGCCCTGTTTCAAGGCTCTTCCACTCAAGTGGCCAAAGAGACACACACCATAGCTTCAGCAGAGACCTGACTCCTGCTTGAGCTCCCAGGGCAGCAGCTGGTTTTGTAGCCCATAGGACATGGCGCTTAGCTTTTAATGGCTAAGCTAAGCATTTACTGTATAGTCTACAACTTATCTAACCGTTCCCTCTCCTAACCAGAACTATGAGAACTTTGAGAAGTCCCTGGCATGGATTCCAGCTGATCCTTTTTAAAGCAAGCCAAGCCAGGGCTTTTTGATGACTTTGCTTCTTTTAACTTGAGTTCTCCATCATCAGACAGGAGAGAAGTACTCTGAGAAGACCGTTCTCCCAGAGAGGAAGGGTTAGTGGGGCTGAGACTCTTCCTCCTCTAACACCTCCTGATGTCTTCTGTCCTCTGGGGAGTACTGTAATGTTGATGTAGCTATGTCTTCCAGGAGTTCACAGAGCAGAGGGGCAATAAAGCAATAAGTGTAATACTGGCTAAGAGGGACATTGGGAAAGGGTGATTTAAGACAGCATCCAAGGAGGCCTCTAGGTCTCCAGGTGTAGCTGAAGCAATGGCATCTAGTACAAAGGACTTTAGCACATAGAGAACAGTGACACACAGAGCGCCTGGTCTGTCCTTGAGGTTTCCTTCCTTCTTCCTGCCCACAATTATTTAGGACCATCTATCACCTTCTCCTAAAGAACTGAAAAGAAAAAAAAAAAAAAAAAGAATAAGAAAACTTTTCTACCTTAAGTCACTCAACACTCTCTGATGTTAATGGGCTTCAAGATTCAATCAAGACAAAACAGAAAGTTATCGTGAGCCCTTAAGTGACACACGTAAAACACACTCATTAATATCTGCAGGCCCAATGTCACTATTTGTTAGGTCTCAGGAGATAAAAGTAGAAGAGAAGAGGCTTTCTGTCATAAATTATGTATAGCCTGATACTACATTAAGTACAACCCCCAGGAAACAAGTGGCCCTTTCATCTCCAGACATAGGCAGCCATGCTGTTATGTGGTTCTCAGCTGTGGCGTGTTGTCAGCCTTCCTGTGTACTTGTTTACAGCCTTGAAGACAGGAAAGGTGTATCCCTGACAGAACCTGACAAAAGCCAACCCTGTGTTTCATACACTGCTCAGAATGAAAAGGAGTTAAGAACTTAAAAAAAAAAAAAAAAAAAGACCCTTTGATCTATCAAGAGTACAATTTCACCGAACTGCTTGCGATGTTTAGTAGAACCAAAGGAGGGCTGTACTTCAAGCCTTAAGTTTATGATGGCATACCCAAGCAATTCAGGGCCACAGAGGAACATAAATTAATACAAACGCATAAAACGCAAACGCCGCCTAGAGTAGAAACCAAAAGAACACAACCCAAGTGAAACAAGCACGGACATCTACCCAGGTGCTTCCTCCTCTCCGTTCCATCCGTCCTCACTCTGACTGGGCCACAGGGACAGCCACTGAGGGACATTCTGTGCTCTTGCCACATTTGCAGTGCACAGAAAGAAAGGGATGGTGCAGCCAGAGTCTCACTCTTAAACCCGCAACACCCTCACAATGGTGAGTGCTTAATATGCACATACGACCATGGAACACAGCCTAGGTTGCTGCAGACCAAGCAGAGCTCTTGCCTCCACTGAATTTCCTGGAACTCATCTACAGTAAGTTCCTAAAACTACCCTGGGGGGGGGGGGGTGTCTGGTGACAGAAGGCCAAGCATCATCCCCCTACACAGACTTAGGCCTCAAGACCCATCTGCAATAGGGTTTCTTCTGTCCACAGCTTCTTTTAGCCCTATCTCCACCTGCAAGATCTGAGCCACCTTTGTGTCCAGAAACCAGAGCTGTGTGATAACATACATGTTCAGCATAGCTGATGCTTTAATAGCTTTTGGTATATCTGATCATAATTCACATTGTTGCACTGTCTAGGGACAAGCCTCATTGCACATATTCCGCTTATACTAATTTCACTTATATATTGATAAATAATAGAAATACAACTTCCTCATCAAAATAGTTCTTACTAAGATCAATATCTGAATTGCGATCAACAGTAAACACATTTGGAGCAGTCTGTCTAGCAAATGAATGAAGGCTCAGGTAGGCCATTACTGGAACTATTTCCTATATTTTCATATCATTTCCTCCCCCCAAAAAAACAAATATGGAAGCTCATGAGAAGTATTTTGTTCAGGGATTTGAGAAGTGAGGTTTTAAGCCAATTTAACCACCCAAACTCGTGGCATCTATGTATGGGAACTTTGTTTTGTATGGATGTATCCTTTCTAGTCCTGTCATTAGAAGACATAAAGGTGAAAGTTCAGAATCTTTGTGCCCCTAGCCAACCATCTCTCTCTAGACCTACACCACCAAAAGTGCTGGATAGTGTCCTCAGCCCTCAGCACTTACCTTTTTTAAGACACTGTCCAGAGTCTCTGGTCTACTGATGTCAAAGCAAATGAGCACAGCATCAGAATCTGGGTAAGAGAGGGGGCGGACGTTGTCGTAGTAAGGAGAACCTAAGAAGCAAAAAAGACACATGCCTCAGACAAAAATCTCCACTATCTATGAGGGATGACCTCTACCCTTTGTGACAAATCCCTTCCACATTATAATCCAATGCCCCCACTTGCCCATTCCAGACCCCACCACACACTACTTGTAAAGAGATGCAAACACATACACAAAAAGACAGATTAACAATATATTCACTAGTACGAGAAAAATTAGAGTGCTCTTATGCATGGGACCTCAGTCCCTGGTAAAGCCAGGAACTCAAGGTACAATTGGTACACTCAGAAGGACCCTAGATGAAGTGGGGAGTATGGGGGGCCAGGTGACCTTGAGTGCAAACCCATTCTCACCACTAAAGGGGGAGAAGCCCAAGTCTTAGGAGCGAGTGTTTCCTATTCTTCAATCATAAGGTGAAAATAGTGACAGGCTATATGTGTGGAATCTGAGTAAACTCAGGGAGCAGCTGGAGTTTAGGAAGAGATGAATACATATTAACTAGAGGTTTTGTGGCTGTGCTATCGCTGTGGTCAGAGGCCGAGTGGCAGTAGCCAATGGCAATGTAGCTGCTTCCTGGGGAAAAGATCCAAACTCCAGATTAGCCCAACAGTTGAATGGGGGGACCAGGTGGGGGGTGGGGGGGGAACTAAGGGGGTGGGGAAAGTCGGAAGAGGGCAAATTTAACCATGCACAGAAAGCCTCCGCAGAGCACTTGAGTGTCCCTCTATCTCCAGTTACAAGTCTGGATCAGCCATTGACCTTTGAGCTCGCTTGCACTTACCCCCAAGCCCTGTGTAAGTTCACTTCCTGCTATGCCAAGAATGTCATAAATGCCATGTTAGATCATGTTACCTTACTACACAGTTCTACCTGCAAACATGACAGCAGGACATAATCCAAGGTCCCTGACCTGAGTTAAAGCCATGGTAGTCTAAGAGTTCAAATCACCAGTCAGTGAATTGAACCACAGAACTTTCTGGTCATTTAGGACTCCCCCACTCTCCCCCCCCTTTTTTTTTTTTACATCTTTATGAATTCCAAATGTTGGGAATTCAGACAAGGCCCAAAATAGTTTGACTATAATATTGAAGATAACTTGGCAACTGCTATTTTTAAGAATCGATTTTCATCATACAGCCATTCCACAGACAACATGGAAATCACTAGGCAAATGCAAACACACTAAAGCTTTCTTGACTTTTAATTTAGTTTTGACATAATTTTTCATCTCTGGCAGTAAAACATACAAATTTCAGTAGTCAACAGCAGAGGGGGCGGGGAAGGGGAGGGAGAGAGAGAGAGAGAGAGCTTTCAAAATTGTTTCAGTCAGGTCTGGTGGAAAAGTAAAGTAAGAAGATTGGAAGTTTGAGGCCTACCTGAGCTTTAGAGTGAACGCAACTTGTGAATCGAGCTGGTTTTATCTCTACATCTTAATAAACTGGGATCTCCCTATTAGTTCTCCACTGAGCAACTTAGGGAGAGCATGTCTCAAAGACAAAAATACAAAAACAACTGGTGTTAGGGAGTCTGTTCTAGGCCCTGGGCACTCACTCTGCCATCCCTGGCAGCACTCTCTCTGCCTCCCAAGAGAGCTGCTTTAGTGCTAGGGGCAGGAAGAGAGGGCTGTGCTAGGAATCAGGCAGGACCGTGTCAACATGGAAGACAGTCTAAGGAGTTCTCAGGCAGGACTGAAGCTTCCTACTGGCCTGTGGGAGGCAGGAGTGTGGGAGTGTGGTAACAAAGTCTGGCAACGGAAGGCATTTCCCCACAGCTGAAGGTCTTAGGTGAAAAAGTCACATCACTTAAAATATTATGATGCATAAAAGGGTAGATAGCGAACTCCTAAAAATGACAAGCAGTGGCTAGTTTTTCAGCCAGCTGAAGAAATCAGGGATGATAGAATAGTTGACTTAGATTTCAGCTTAAGTTTCTCTTGAGGGGCACCAGGAAGGTATGGCTTCACCCTCTATGAATATATTGCTATTTCCATTAGTTCTGCACTTCTGACTCGCTCCGCTCTAACCATCCTTGTTTGTGTGTCCAAAGTCTAACTCTGACACAGCTCCTGCTGTCCGCACTAGGAGATCTCTTTCCTAACAGCCAGCCACAAACCCCCAGACTGTACAGAGAAGAATTCAAATGAGGACAGAGGAGCCTCTCTTCTGTTCTTCAAAGCCGGAGAAAAGGACCTGACCTGACCTACGCAGTCAGAGCCAGACTACTGTGTAAAGTCAAACAGGTGTTGGAAAGCTCATGGCTTAAGCTTTGCAGTCTTCAGGCATGGGCAACAGGACTAGCATCTGCAGGTGCCAGGCTCCTTCGGGGCAGGATGCCGCTGGCCTGTTGCTGAGTGGCAGAGCAGTGTACTCTACCGACAATGGGAACCATCTTTTCCAAAGGTGGCTGAAGAAAGTCAAAGGGGCAAAACTAATCTAATTAAACTTGGGTCTGCTGGGAAAATCCAGAGGCCCGGTTGCAACATTCCAGTCACCACGTGGCTGCAGAGAACACCCCGCCCTTTGTGAGAGCTGTTTCCCCTCCCCCACCCATTTTTAAGGCCACAAAGGGATCTGGTTTTGTGCTCAGCTCCTCTGTCACAGGCTGGGGATTGCTTGCCTGAAAAAAAAAAAAAAAAAGGAAAGAGGAAAGCAAATCGGCTTTTGTGCTCAGTGGCTGTATGCAAATAAGTAAGAAATTTACTCTCTTAACTGACTTTAAAAGAAACAGTTCTCTTCCAGTTAAACAAGATTCTCTCATGGAGGCCTGTTTCTGCTTTTGTTTTTATTTGGTTTAACAGTTTGGATGAAAATACATATGTAGTGTAAGGCTTCGTGAGAACTCAGGCATTGGGCTTAGAGGTAAAGAGGTAACTCTTTAACAAGACCTAATTAGGAGTAGCACTTTGATCTCAGCCTGGTCCACCTCCTGCAGTAAACAATGCAGCTTTTTGATCAACAAGTGCCCACGGGGAACTAATAAAACCCGATCCTCAAATTCACTAGTCATAACCGTAATGTGACCACCAACGAGAAGAAAAACTTGCTATACAAGATAAGCCAACTTAATCTTTTAAAAAAAATAGCCTAAGGTTATTTTTTTTTCTTGATAGAAACAAACAAGCAACAACAACAACAAAGCCAACCTAAAACTATTGTCTCCATTTTTTCATAGGAAGAAAAGTGAAGTACAGAATTACAGATTTGCTCTAATAGGGAAGATCTCACAGTTCATTGGGTAAGGAGGACCCTGTCTCTTGTGTTCTCCCCTATAGGGCCCTGGGACTGCACAAAGTAGGCAAGCAAAGGGCGGATCACCACAGGCCTGTGTGGGATAACTCAGAGGGAAGAATGCTAGGAATGCCCTGTCAACTAAGACAGAAGGAGTGAAGAGTAAGCCCTAGGAGTGAAAACAGTGCCTCAACTCCGCTATCTTGCTGGCATTCCAAGGCTGAGGAAGTCCCAAGACACCCTGGGAAGGCAAGCTTCCAGAAGTATTCATTTCTATAGGTTCTAGTTAAGGTTGTAAGGTGCTAACTGAACAGGCTTTTGCGGTGTGCTTGCAGTCTGCACTTCAGGACCTAAGAATGTACTATAGTTAAAACCCAATAAATCTAGGAATGAAGCTTTGCTTGTCAAATCAAACTTCCTGGGCATGTGGAATAAGCTTCACGCATATGGACGTTTTCAGGGCAGTGTTTTCCTTAAAGACACATCACTGCTCTTAAGGTCCTTTAAAAATGGCATACCAGACTTTCCATAGGCAAAATTCAGGGGTCTGTATTAGTATAAAGATGTAACTGGACTCTATGCAAAACAAGTGTCTCACCCTGTCCTCCCCCCACCCCCAGGCTTTATTCAGACATAGATTAGCATAAGCATCCTTTGGGGCTCTTCTTTGCTCATGTTTGGCGAAGATCAGCAAAGTTCTAAAAGACTTCTGAAATTGCAGGCCTACCCATCCTTGTCTTCAAGATCGTTAATTTGTGGTGAGAGGAAAATTTCCAGCCCCAGAATAGTCACAAAGTGCCTCACCTAGAAACAAATTCCTCAGACACATACCTGCCTGCTGAAGTCACCCTGTTGCAGAGATACCATATATGTACATAATTAAGCGTATATGGAAGAAGAGTCATGCCTAGAAGGCAGGCCTTTGGACATTTTGCAAAACCAGTTCAAATGCTGAAGCTTTATCTTTTTAAAGTCTGCAAGCTGAAAACCCTTCTCACTGGATATTCTAAAAGTCTAATGGGTTAGTTAAACTTGAAGTAACTTGAAAGCTACACTTGAAGTAAGTTCAAAAGTTTGTTCTACAAGAAATTCAACCAGCCTCAGGAAAAGTTGGCAATAGTGGATATTCTAGGCAGGAAAAAAAAAATGCAGTAAGTTCTGGTATTTTCAGTGTGCACCAAGAACACATGGATACCAAGTAGCATGAGAGGCCATGGCAAGCTCAGGAATGTGCGTCAAGTCTGGACAAGACCCTGAGACTCTCTTCAGTATGTGCCTCTGCTGAACTCTTCCCTAGCTGTCTGCAAAGCAAACATTAAACCTCCAGGAATCCACCAGCACTCGGCCCAGCAAGGATGTTTCATTTGTATTTTGTACTGAATCACACTCTTGAGGATTACGAAGAGATCTTCTGGGAACCTGTGGTCAGCTATGTGTGTCCATAAAAACCCAATCAGTGTTTTCTATTTCTGGGGGTGGTGCAGATACACAGTTGGCTGTACGTTCAGATGGGTACAATTCAAATTGCTATTTGAGGGCTCTAAATACAATTTTGGTAGTAATTCCCAACCTTGGGATACTTAAGAATAATAAACTCCTCACATTTTACACAGCGGAACCACAGTGAAATCACAGAGCTTAAAGGGGTAAGATTTACATGGATCAGTTTTTAAACGATCCACATTACCATTCAGTCCAGACTGAAACTATTATTTTTCCAATGCCATGTGAGAGTCCATTATCTTCATGTGAAGTCCCTCAAGTAGATTCACCTTTCCACATATTATAACTTTAGGCTTGTGTTTCAAAACCGATGTGTTCCACACCTGGCCAAACTTTTGAAGCAGCTCGCAATCTATGTCAGAAAAGTCTGAATTTTTGCCAAAAGGGACTCTGTGAATGTTGCCAAAAAAAAAAAAAAAACAAAAAATTTTGAAAAAAAAAAAAAAAAAAAAAAAAAAAAAAAAAGAGCGAGGCCTGGCCTGGCTGTTTCATTTGGCACAGCCCACCATGCATCACGAGCCGAGTGGAGACGCTGGTGTCCATGGTGTCCTGTTTCCTTGTAAAAGAGCTCTGTTCATAAGGGAGCACCTCGTTTATTTTAGAAGCATTAGGAGGACCAATCTGGATACCTTCCTCAAATATGCAACTTAGGAAAAACCAAATTGGAGAAAAAGCTAGAACTGAGTGGATTTAGAAAAAAATGAAAGAAGGAAAGGAAAGAAGGAAGGAAGAACAAAAAGAAAGAAAAGGAAAAAAAGAAAAAAAGAAAAGTCTAGGGACCATGAAGACTTATTTCCAGCCAAGCTGTTTGTCTAGCCCTAGCCTACACTTCAGTGTATGGAATCTAGTTTACAGCTGGGCCCGATTTCGAAACCCTAAGTTCCAAGCATCATAATGACTTTGTGCAATAGCTGGTTCTCTGCAGTTTGTTCTGCTGTTCAGATCAAAACCATTTTCCGATTAGTTTGTAAACTCTGAGCCTAGCTCTAAGAAGCTTAGGTCAGAAATCTCAACTCTGAGAATCTGGTTTTCCCCTGATAACCATTAAATGTAAGCATGTTTTAAAGTACAGGGGATTTTGAGGAATTTGGAACACATGAGTCAACTTCTACAGCAGATCTAGCATGCTAGGAGCTTTAATGGAGAGGAAGGACTGAGCTGGAGACTTGGCTTTGGCACAGGCATTCACTGTCTCTTTACTCTTGTTGCTGTAGGCGAATGCACCATTGTCACTGAGGCCCATCTTCCTGTAACCAAGAGGGGGAAATATGTTTATGTCCCTGTTTGACTATAGAGTATTCTTCAAAACAGATGACCTGGGGAGGAGTCCTTGCCTCGTTCCAGTCCACAGGCATTTCTTCTTAGCGGCATGCCACACTTATTTTGGGCACCTAATTTTTTTTTTTTTTTTTTGGTTTTTTGTTTTTGTTTTTTGTTTGTTTGTTTTGTTTTGTTTTTGCTACACCATGGAGGAACCATGGGTCTTTTAACTTTTTTCCTGTATTCACAACATTTTTGTTTTGTCTCATCACCCTAACTAGAATGTAAGTGGCTTGAGGACAGCAGCTACTCCTGTCCAGCTCAGTGTCGCCCCTCCCCCTGTCATAGCACTAGCAGTGTTTGCAGGTGGCAGGCCCTGACACTTTATAATCACAGCTTCATGTCCTGCCCAGATGTGTTTGTTTATATTTTAAATGACAAAAAGAGGACTGGTAATCTCCCTTTAAATGACTTTTGTTGACTAATATATACACGAATCTCCAAAACTGTTCAACCATTTCCATTCTTGCCCAGGAATATTTCATTAGGTGCTTGTCACACAGACTGGCCTTCAAACTTGATGTAAAATCTGAAATATACCACTGTAGTTAGATATATGTTGATTCTGAAGAGTTTCCTTAAAGTAAAGTAGCTGAAGTTTTTCTTTCTTATCTGTTGCTTTAAATGTAAAATGTAGAGATTATGTTGTTTTTAGCTAATGATACTAGAAACAAATATCCAAAGTGCTAACTTTAGCATTCAGGACCTCTTTCAAGAGGTTCATAGCACATTAAGGGTCAAAGGAGTTTTCACAGGGCAATAATGCAGTTATTAACTTGGCATCACCAGTTGAATTGAATATCTAAAACTAATAATATGCCTTAAATAAAATGTACATTAGCTTGCCTTGGTTAAAAGTTGGCATGAACGACTGTTGCTTCTTAAATCACTTATCATGAATTCTGAAATTACACTGCAATCAAGTTCCAAGGAAAAGATATGGTGATCTTTAAATGCCTAACTCTCTATTATTAGTAGGCTTTTGGCTTCAGGTTACAAATTGCTTCTATGTTTGGCAATTGCAGCAGATTTTGAAGCACAAAGTATTAGAACTACTTTGATTTCACTTATCATGTTAAAACTCTCTCTCTCTCTCTCTCTCTCTCTCTCTCTCTCTCTTTCTCAACTTATTGGGATAATTTGAATATTTTCTAGCACATTTCTGCAACTATTAATAAATTCGTTTTTATAATGAAAAGAAACTATCTCCCAGTAAAATAAGACATGGACTCAAGATTACCTTTAGAAGTCTCTCATTTTAGAAGATTTTCATGCCCATGTAATAAAATTGTGTTACCTCTGGAGTATTTTAAGTAGCCATAATATTCAATTGGAACTGTGCCACCATACCTGCTATAATTGGTGAGTTCTTGGTGGAAAGACAGAAAGACTGCCCCCCCACCACCACCAAAGACTGCAGAGAGCTCTACAAAATACTCAGAAAGCCTCATAGGGAAACACATTAGCAACCAGGTAGGAGAGGCCATTAGAGTTCAAAAGTTAAGTTCATTGTAGGTTGACAGTCAGCTAGCCCTAATCCTAGGCCTGACAGAGGACCTGCTTACAGTAAACACAGAGAAAAGGAAGAGGAATAGAAAGCAAGGAAGTATTAACTGCCTGGGATCCCAAAAGAGAAATGAACAGTTTCCTCTCCTCATTCTCTACTTCGACTTAATGTTCTTTCCCACATTCAAATTGGCAGTTGGGCTTTGCATGATCATATGACTGCTTCAGGAGGAAGCAAACTACTTAGGAGATGTGGTTCACAGTAGAAAGGCCATTAGAGGGTTGCCTCTGTTTCCTAGATGCTTTTTTCTCTGCTGGAAGGTTGAACACAATACCAATACCACCAAAGGGCACAGTTTATACTCTCTCTCTACCCAAGTTTCCCAATATAAATCCCCCTCACATAGTCTTGGAAGAAAATAAAAAATGACATTTAGAGCTCTATAAACTTGGCTTGGATCTCCTCTCCAGAGATAAGCTGATAGCAGTTGGGGAAAACCAAATGTAGGAAGAGGAATAAAGTATATGCAATTATTTTCACATCTCAACGAAACAATGTCTTTGTGGGCAGAGACAACGCCCAATGATAGTAAAGAACATCTTCAGGAACTTGTCAGGAAAAGCAAGGGAATAGGAAAGATGGTAAAGTTACTGGGAAGTGGGAACTTCCTGCTGGAAGCACGCTAGTCCTGATTGGCAAGCTGCTTTTGCTGGAAACATCCTACTCCTAGAATTTAAGCAATGCTCCATAATTATGTTTAATTAGCTAACATCTCACTTCACAAGCATAACAGAATTCCAAACAATTCGCTATGTCTCTTTTTTCCATTCGCATAAATTTTAATCAATGGTTTATAATTGGATACTTTTGCAATGCAATACTGCTGCAAGCAGCTTTTAAACCTTTGTATCTTACAGAAACATGCATAGGGATTTTCTTTTACTAAATAAAAATACAAGTCATTATCTCACTACTGATTTCATTTCAAGCGATTTACTTTAATTTGACACAAAGCAATACTTATGAAGTTGCCAATCTTAAGGCACAGGTAATTCAGTGGTAATTAAGTCCAGGATCCCTATCTCCTTGGAATCTATGCATATCCTTATTAATTTGCTCATCCCTTGTCTTTTATTAGGTGACTACTGTATACAAGCCATTCTGCTGTATGTGTAGACTGTAATCTATATATATAGTTGTACATAAGATTTGGAAATATCTGAAGTGATATTTGCATCGGCTTCCCTCTATAAACTGTTCAGATACAGTTGCTAGCCTTTGTAGAGCTTGGGCCTTTTCTCTCTTAAAAAGAGGGAGGTGGCAGGTTTGGCCTTTGGGCACCTAATCTAAAATCCCTGTTGGTGGTCCCGTGCTTCTGGGAGCTTGAGACAGGGAATGTATAGTCCAGCATTCCTAGGAGCCCACCCATCCTCCTCCTTATCCAAATAGTCTCATTCCTAAATCCACTAGGAAGCCTGGCTCAGCCCAGAATCTGGCGTGGCTTTGCAGGCTGTGAGAACCTCAGCACTGGATGCCAGATCTGCTGAGACTAAAAGCTGAAGCCAACCAGCATCCTGGGAAACAAAAAGATCTGCCTGTCCAGGACACTAAAGCCAAGAAGCGATAGCTGGGAGAGATCTTGTACATTATCCAGCTCCGCGTCTGCCCTCCCCCCCCCTTTTTTTAAATAGATGATGAAAATGAGACCCAGGGAGGTAGAGGATTTGCACACAGAAACCCCTGGTAACCAGGAGCTAAGAGCGAAGAAACACAGCTTTGTATCAAAGACTGCGTCAGACCCGCTGCTCCACTCCACGCCTAAATAATTTTTATCGAGTGTAAGTCCAAACAGGGCTGGGTGGGAGAGAGGGGGTGCTGGTGCTAATTACTGGTACCACACCAGCTGTCCTGCCCAGTAGGCATGACAATTACCGGGATATGTCTGAGAACAGGAGCCTAATAAAATACTGGGCTGTGTAATAATTCTGATGATAGAAACTAGTAATAAACCACTCGAATTCCGTCAACACTTTCTCTATAGTATCAAGTCTGTGTTTGCAATCCCAACAACCAAAAAACACAAACCGCCCTTGGCACAGCTCAAGGAAGAGCCTGACTCTGGGGGGGAAACTAGATACATCCTTCTAGCTGCAGCAGTCTGAGCATCTGGCACCGACCATGAGAGGCGCCGGTGCTGAGACTTTCCTCTAGTCTTTCCTCTAGCCTTTGTGCCTGGGTAGGGGTGGTGGCCAGCCTCTGGAGAGTTTGAGACTCTGGCCCCTTCTCCCACTGTCTAATCCCCCAGGTCCCTCAAAGGTTCCAGCCCAGGGTGTGGGAAGCTCGCAGAAGCTCCACTAGGCCACTCCCAGCTGAGAGCAGCTCCACCTCGGGCCACCCCGCCTGACAGCAACCCTGCGTGTTGGCGCTTGTGCGCGCCTCCTTGCCAGTTTCGCCCGAATCTGTCTGGCAGCCCAGTTCCCCATGCGCACCGGCCTTTGCCCTCCTTGCCTGGTAGCTTCTGTTCCTCTGGAGAAAGTATGGTCCTTACAAACTGCAGACCTTCTCCGCAGGCGTCTCTGGCCTGACTTGCAAGAGCTTAGGTTCCTGGGGGGTGCTCAGTGCTCTGTCCTTACTGTCCCTGCCCTGAACTCAGAGGGACCGCCAGCATCCTCCAACCCCCACGGAGATCTGTCCTCCCCACTACCCGGTGCCACGTAGGTGGGTGGGCGCATGGGAAGGCAACAACCGGCTTTGAACCTTAGACCTTAGGACAGAACCTATCACGGCGCCAATAATTCAAGTAGACAGAAAGGTCAAAGGCGAACTGTGCTGCCTGAGGCCCGGCAAGTGGGCAAGGCCGAAGCAGTCGGGTAGGGAGTGGCATGTTCGGAGTGCTGGCACGAAGTGATTCCCGGGCGAGCGCAGAAGCCGCTCTGCGCCGGTGGCACAGAGGCTACGGGGGCGGAGGCCCCGGCGGCGGCCGCTGCCTGCACCACCAGCGCATTCCTGACAGTAGGCGTCACGGGCGCCGGCTGCGGCCATTCATCCCTCTCCTCCAGCCCACACGCAACCGGGAGGCTTCGGGATTTTCTCCCAGCTCAGCCTGCGCGCCCCTGCCCCGCTACCAGATGGCTGGTGACACCCACGAGAGGCTTCTTCTGCGAGCCGGAGAGCTCTACTCTGCTGAGCATGCTCTAATACTGGGCCACCCTGGCGGCCCGCTCCAGCACGGCCCCAAGGACCGACAACACAAGGCCACGCGGCCACCAGAGGCTCCTTCAGCAGGGTCACCCCTGGACACACAGCGTCCTTCTGTCCCCACGACCACAATCACCCCCATTGGGGCCCCTGTCCAGAAAGGATAGCATTTTCCCGCGCCTCGGGATCTGGAAGTCCCTCAAGGGGCCACGTTAGCAGTTAGGGCACCAGATCCCGAGCCCTGGGGCGCACCGGCCCACCACGCGGTGTGCTGAGTCTTACCTGAAGTGTCCCACAGGCTCAACTCTATTCTTTGTGTGTCGATTTCAAAACTGGCTGTGTAATTCTCAAACACCGTAGGGACGTAGTTCTGCACGAACGAAAGGGGCAAAAAGAGTAAGGAAAGGTGGCAAATAGATTATTAAAAAGAGGACACTCATCGAACACTTTATGAAAAGCACCCAAGCCTCCAATAAAAACAAAACCAACCGTATTCTCCCTACACACAACACGCAATCCTCTCCTGAGATCCCAGCCAGGTCTCCCCACCCCGCCTCACACACTGAAACCAGCAAGTTTCGGGGGGCTAAGAGCCCCGGGTGCTAGCGTGTTCCAGCCCAGAGGCTTCCAGGACGCTTTCCCTTCCCAGCGGTGTGGCGGTGAAAAAGACTTTAGAGAGGAAAATCAGTGAAGCAGAAGCGAGCAGTCACTCTCTTCCAGACTGGACACCCCACCAGCCGCTCCCCTCAAAGCCGTGCGGGTCACACTCACTTCGGGGAAGCAGTCCTTTGCGAAGACGTGAAGCAACGCTGTTTTCCCACACTGGCTGTCGCCCACTACAACTATCTTGCATTTCACGTTCTGATTAGGATCCATGATAGATTTACTGGATAATTTCTGGCTGGCTCTTCTCTCCTTCATTGATGTTGCCTTATTTTCTCTTGGAACAGGAATTTTCTCTTTAGAAGAAAAAATATATATATACTTCTCTATATAAAAAAAAAAAGCAGATATAAAAATAAATCGCAAGGCCGGTGGGAACCCCGTAAGCGCGGCGCAGTGGAGGAGGAGAGGCTGCGGCTCTTTACTCCCCTCCAACAAGTTTTCTGCCTCTCCGCGCCTCTTCTCCCAAGTCCAATTCCGATAAGTCTGCTTTGTTTCACGCTCTCTGCGCGCCTTTATACGCCCAGTCTTCCAATCCGCTCTGCTTTCTCAATGAGAGAAGGAAACTGATCCGCCTCCTCCCCTTTTATGGAGCCTGGGAGCCAGCTCCGCCGCCTCTTTGGCAGAAAGTGTAGGCAGCGCGCCCTCTAGGGTAGCGTGCAGGATGGCTTGCAGACCTAGGTTCTGGCATAACCTGAAGGAGCCAGGCAGGCTTTGCTGATGCACCATGGGTTTGCAAATGGGTTTGCACTGGGATTCCTCTCAAATAACTTTCGAAGGGGCGCGTCTCCAGAAGCCTCGTGATTATTAGTGAAAAAAAAACTCCTCACTCCAACTATAAAACCGCAGGAAAGCTTGGATGGGAAAAGACTAAGTGGTTGTACCGAAACCCACAAAATAATAATATTTTCAAAGGTTGGGTTAGGTGCATAATGGTGGCACGTTTGCTAAATCGGGGTGTTTCAAACACAAGGAATGGTTTTCCTTGGTCTTTGTAGACGACTGGCTTTTGAAATCTTGTCCGTTTCATCCATTCTAGAGGAGGCAGAGCCTTTGCGGGAGTGGATAAAGTAAATGGGAGGGGTAGGGAGCGGGGAAGGAAAACGAGAGATGATGAAACCTATTAGAAGCTTGGCCCCGTCTGCTACTCTCAGTGTAGGAATCTGGAACCAGGGGTCTTAAGAGCTCTTCAGTCCCTTCAGCCTTCACCACCCTGGAATCAAGACATTCTGCACTGGACTGAAAAAGCACTTAACGCCCATAGTTGAAAACCCAGAGACTCCCCTCCTCCACATCCATACCCAACCATTGTTCCCTCCCAGCAAGTCTTAGAAGGGACCAAAATAAAGACCCTGTTTGTTCTCTTGTTTTCTGAGAACAGTGTCTTCATTGCTTGTATCTCCAATAGTTAGTTGGGAGGCTTCGGTTAGTACATTTGCGGCGAAGGTGTCTGGGAGGATAGCTCAGTCTGTACCATGCCTGCTCTATGAGCATGACTTGCGGCTTACCCCCAGCACCCAGATAAGGAGCTGCGTTCGGAGGCATTTCTAGAATCCCAGATCTGAGCAGACTCAGAGCATCCATGGGGCTACCCAATCTGGCCAAATCGGGGAATTCAAGATTCAGTTAGAGACCATGACTCAAAATAATATAGAGAGAAATTGAGCGAAATGCCTAGTTCACCCTCTGGCTTCTATACATGTGTACACACACACATACACACACACACACACACACACATACACACACACACACACACAGATCTTTATGGAAAGTATGGTGGCTAAGTAAGTAGTGACTTGCTAGGGAACCCATGATATTATCTTATTTCTTTCAGAGCTGAGACTTTTAGTCATCCCCTAAAGGACAGAGCCCTGATTCTAACTTTGTGGCTAGGTCTGTTTCATACAGGCTGGCTATGGAAAAGGGGAAGGCTGGTCAGGTTTGTATGGCTGCTTTTGACAAAGTTTGCTTGGAAGAGCTCCCGTCCCTGCTCCACAGAGCTCACAAGGGAAGCACTGCCCAGCATCTTCTTCTGAAGACCTACAAGGCACTGTGATGTGCACAGAAGGGAAGTGCCCTATAGAGAGACTTTATATAGTTTACCCTAGCATTTCCCTACCCTAACTAGGTGCAGGCAACGTTCATCAGGTTCTTTGTTTGGTTGAGAAGCAATGGTGGGAACATGCTTTCAGGAAGGGGTGTGTGTAGGCCCCAAGGGATCCATCTTCTATCTAAGTGACCCTGGAGCAATTATTTCACTTCTGTAAGCCTCAATTTCGATGTCTTTAAAAGAGGATTTGTGATGGCCGGTGTAAGGAAATGCAAATAAAAGTTGCCCTTACATGGTATTTCTCTATAGCTCCTACTTATTTGCCCAGAACCAAGACTCATATCTGGGTGAATCTTAGATTCACTAGTCAACTTACTGACAGGAAGTGAGCAGAGTCTTTCTTTTCTCCCATCTTTAAACCATGGTACTTTCCCTCTCCAGACATATGAGCTGATCATCCATATCCCTGAATGGATATAGTTTATATAGTCAATTATAATTAATTATTAGTTATTTTGAATTGACTTATAAATGAACAGGGTATCAGATAAATTATCATCTCAGCTATATCTGAGATCAAAATAAGACACCACCAATGAGATGGCAGCCGGGCATGGTGGCGCACGCCTTTATTCCCAGTACTTGAGAGGCAGAGGCAAGCGGATCACTGTGAGTTTGAGGCCAGCCTGGTCTACAAAGTGAGTCCAGGACAGCCAAGGCTACACAGAGAAACCCTGTCTTGAAAACAAAAACAAAAACAAACAAACAAAAAACCGATTGAGACGGCAAGCCTCCAGCTATAAAGGAGGCTATTCCATCAAATAGTATAGTGCCTTCCCCAGGGAATAATCTGGAATCATAGTGGATAGCTATTTTTGGAAATCAGGTGACCTGAATCTCCAGAAATCTGCCAGCTGCTAAGTGAAATTTAATGGATGTATGACTGAGTAGAAACCCAACTTCCTGAAGCCACCAGATTTGAATATTTCTAGGAAATGAATTATTTCTTTTTGCCTTTTGAATGTACTTTTAAGCCCAAACATTTAGTTTAGTAATTATTTATTAGACGTCTGCTTTCTGCCAGGCTCTGTTCTCAGAGCTTCGCATAGGGCAGTAAACATGCACATTTCTCTCTGTTCCCACAGAGCATACACTTCAGACAGTGCTCAATAAATCATAACGGAGAAAATACACAAGTCAGAACAGTGCGCTAATCTCTGTAACGAGATCCAGGGTTCTGTGAGAAAGCACCGTCTAGTGAGGATTTCTCAGTGTATCTGTGTGGAGATGGATTCCTTGATGAGGAGGAGAAATCGCCCATGAACAGGTCTTACAGAAGGCTGCTCTGGGCAGGAACAGACAACAGGACAGTAATAAGAGGGACAGCATTTGTCAGGCTTGAGAGACAGAAGGAGGGCTAGACTGATGCCCATCGACAGAAAGTGTCCAGAGCAGGAGCTACCAGGAAGCTCAGGGGCTAAGTAACCGGACTTAGAATCTGGCTTTTCTGGGAAGGGCCACATAAAACCAAGTCATGGGAGGGTATATAGTCAGGGTCACAACATGATTACACAAATGAAGAAGCAAGGAACTGGAAGTCTCTGACCTGGGTCTATACTTGCCACTAGCCAGGCAACCTAGATGAAGCCTCATCTTCACTGAGAATATTAGGTACGAGCCCACCTTAGGCCTTAGACAACATAAAGATCCTAGAACTCAATGAAGTCTTTCCCTGGAGAGCCAGAATCATCTGGAACCATCTATGACATAATGGCCTTCTTTGTGCTGCTCTCCTTGTTAGCGTTTCTTTGTTTACTCACGACTCTTTCTTACCTTGGTAAATTGTGACGATCAAGAAGAGGGAAAATAAAAGCAAAAAAAATGTCTGTATGGCTTCGTTGCTTGTGCATGTTCGGTTGCTCTAAATGGTTTGAGCAGGGACTCTTTTTCTCTTGTGGCTAACCCTCTCATGTTAGGAGGGATCATCCTTCTATAGTGAATGCGTTCCTTTTAACAACAACAACAACAGAAGATGATTTGATACCAGGAGAGAGAGGCCTGAGAGTCTGGATCTAGGGCCAACACAGACGAAGGAAAGTTCTGTATTCTTTCTACTGGAAGCATCTACTGTAGTTCTGGCTAACCCGCTACATATACTGTCTGACCTTGGACAGTCTCAGAGTTCTTTTGCTTACTGACATGAAAGGAGTCGTCATTAGGTGAGCCCATTACATTGCACAATAGGGTTGCTTGGAAAATTGCAGGCCTGCACTTTAAGATCTTCCTTTTTAGACACACGACAGACCACCCTGGCTCCACACCCCAAGTTTATTGTGCTCGCAGATATCGCCCACAGAAATCCACACAGTGTGATGAAACATGATCCTAGCTGCTTACATAGGTAGCCTGCACATCTTTGGATGTCAGCAGATGTGTTTGAAACCCGAGTTGAGAGAAAGCACAGGTCACCTGCAGCCACAGCCTAGGAGCAGAGAGAAATTTGACATCAAAACAAGAAAAGGAGCAGGGTGCCCTCAAAGACATGATGTCAAAAAATATGGACATGACGCATCGGCATGCTCTCTGGAATTTAACCAGGTAGGGGAGAACAAAGAGCTCTCAAGTTGTGGGGAATAAGGGAAACAGAATAAGCACGCACTTTTCTATACTGAACCATGGTGACTTCACTGCTGTCTCTTGAAGAGGATGCTCACTCGACCAGCCCTATACATTAGCAACATAGGAGTAATTTTCTTTTGTTCTGGAAAAAGAATTGAAGAAAGAAGGTTCATGGTATTCAATAGGTTGAACCTGGGGAGCAGGTTCCTCTCATAGAAAGGATTTTTTCTTTATTTTTTTCCTTAAGAGTTTGCCGATGTGTCCTGCCCAGTGGCATTGTCCAGTTTTCTAAGCTGTGTGATAAGAATGCTCCAGTTTGGTTTGAAATAACTGGTCCTGTTTATCCTCAGTAATGCTAATATAATTACTGCTATTATGTGGACTCAGGCCTCTCTGTGGACAACAGAAACACTGCCTTGTGGATGTGAATAATAAACTGTTGGATGACCGATCATCCTTTTTCCTGTTCATAACAAATTTCAGAGAGAATGTCTTGCCTTCTGTAGAGACCCACATCATATACATTCGGGTCTATAGATTTTAAGGTATGTGTAATACTTTCCAACGGCCTCTCCTTAATTTAGGAGTTTTTGATTGATGATGCCATCTTCTATATTTTAGTATTTCCCAGAAAAGAAGATGAACAACAGATTACTGCAAAATCAGCACACAGGGTGATTGCTTAATATACCAAGTATTCAATTATACTTTGTACCAGTTGGTAAATAGAATATGAAATACATATTTGAGAATGACCTTTAGCAAAAAACTTTTTGGTAAGTTCATTTTAGATTTTTTTTTTTTTAAAGTACAGGCAGTAAGTTCCAGAGTACCTTTTCTGAATGTTTTAGGTACAGTCAGAGGAAAACAAAAGTTTTACTGTGAACTAATCAAATCAGCTCTCAGGACTGCCAGCACTTCACTGTCAACCTCAGGAGATACACTGATGGCTCTGTAAGTGGTCAAGTGGCATTTCATATCTTAACTCAAGACTTCAAAGATGCAAGAAGAGATATACTATTAAGTTTCTGGGGGAAAAAAAATCCCCTTTGGGAACCCATGCCTCATAGGCCAAACTACTTAACTAGTTGGTATATAAAAACGTAATTGAAACTTGTGCTTGCTTAATGCAAAGGAAATACCTGCTATATTAAAAACTATTAGGTAAATAAAAACATTGTATAGCTACTATTTGACCATTTCTGGCCTCAGAGTGAGAAAACGAAGATAGCTGACTGGACTAATTTGAGAATAGTTACTATCTTATATAGACAAGCAAATAAATGAAGAAAGGGGGGTCTGGGGTGCTTAGCCTCATCTTGCCCATGCATCCCTTTTTTGTTCATAACAAATTTGACAATGAATTTGTTGCAGCAGCTCTCAGGTGTATTTGGACCCATGAACTACTTCTCTCATGAACAAAACAATCAACCAATAAAGAAAAATATGCAGATGTCCCCTAAAGTTGTTCTCTGCTCAGAGTTAGAGGAGAGGCAGCAACAACCTTGATAAGAAACTTAGCAAGTGCTCCCCAAGCCTTTTACTCTTTCTATATGGTTTCTATGAAAGTTGTGCTGTATTGGAGCCGGATTCTTTACAACACACAAGCCAAGGATAGATTTGGTCACTGGTGTTTCCTGGGCCTGGGCGCGATGAGTGCTGCAGGAGACGGACAGGCATGAAGAAATGGGGTGTTCTCTGGACACAGCCAATCTGACTCTGGCAGAGCTTGTTCTCACTCAGGGAGGGGAGACTGAACTGTAATCACCAAGTGTGTGGTCATGACAGCAGAAAATGACAGTGCTGGCTCTTTCCGGCACAGACACAGAATCATAATGGTTTCATTTTGCCTTCAGTACAGTATTGGAAATGCATTGTTTTCTAATCCTAACGGGTGTTTCTAGTTAGTCTTTGCATATGTCCAGGTTGTAAGTTGAGACTAGACTCCTACTCTTCCCTCTTGAAAGAAGAAGCCATACATGACATACACCAAAGTACTAAGACTAGAACGTAAGAATATCTAAGGTAATGTAGGCCCAGATAAATTCTGACAAACATTGATTTTTTAAAAAAAATTACATTTGTTTTGCGCCATCTACCACATGGAACCTGGGATCAAACTGAAGTCATCATCCATCTTTTGGGCCTCAAATGCTGCTTTAAAAAAAAAGGTTTGTAAGAAAAAAAAAAAAAAAAAAAAAAAAAATTAAATGGCACAAGTCTGAGGCAGAGGGATTGCGAATTCCACGCCTGCCGCGGCCACATAGTCAGTTCAAGGCAAGCGTGGGCAACTCGGTGAAACCCTGCCTCAAAATAAGCAGAAAGATGGCCTGATATATAACTTATTCATAGAACCATGCATGTGTGATGTCTGGAGTTCCATCCATAGTACAAGGCAGAAGGATGGAGGGGTGGGGGAGGGAGAACTCTTGATGTGCCTGGCTCTAGCATCCTGCTAGAATCTTATACACGCCTCATGCCTAATGACCTGAGTTGAGGGAGAAAGCTGACTCCTAAAAGTTGTCCTTTGACCCCATCCCACGAAAACAAATACTTTAATATTTAAAATTAAAAGGAAAGAACCACGCCTTATATACACATCTCCCAAAACTGATGGTCCCCTGCCTTTTCCCTTCATAGCTTCTGAAACTCTTTCTGGAAGGCACCACTTTCCCCAATGCTGGCTGAAACATCATTTACATGCCACTGTGAGATGACTGCTAGCACCTTGAACCTGCCATATGAGTAGAGGACAAATGACTCAGCCTAATCCTGGCTCTTAGGTAAGATTTTTTTTTTTTTTTCCTGTAGGTCACATCCCTGTCACCAAAGCAGGGCAGACTGACCTTAAGTTGAATGAATATGTAAGCATTATGATGTAATGTCTGGTGACTAACAAGGTGTATAAGTTGCATGGGGGAGGGGATGGTCCTGTCCTTTAGAAGCAAAGAGGAGGTTCCAATATATACATAATGCCATCCATCTTAATTCTGACTCAGAGCAAGAAATTGCCATCAGCACACAGTATGTGGTCATCGATCTTAATAAATATTTACTGGGCTTTATGCTGGCACAATTTGTTCTCATGTATAGTTTCATAGCACCTCAAAAATACATCATAATGCATCTGCGCTGTCACAGCACCTCTACAAAATCAATCCAGTGCGTGCTCTCAGGAGTATCCATATGATCAGGATTGGCTGATATCAGATGAGGTTACCAAGGTCTCAACACTCAGGCAGCAGGACACACAAGATGGTGCATACACAATTAAAACTTTGCGTATATCAAAAGGAGTCCCAAAGGGGTTGGAGAGACTAACTTTAGTGTGTGGAGTAAATTTCAACACATTTCTGTGTTGAAATAATGAGTAATGGCTGAGAGAAGCATCCAGATAGAGTGACGACACTGTGATAGGAATAAAGACATTGTCATTTCAGTCTTAAGTTGTCACTAACCAGTTCTGTCTTCCTAGGCAACTACTGAACCTCTCTGGCTCTCATTTCACATTTGGAGGGATGGTCTGTGTGACTCTGAGATCTTGTATGATTATTGGTACCATGAGTCCAGGCTCCTAACCCTGGATTAAGGGCCTTCCTAAGTCCTGGATTTTTTAAATACTTGAATGTACAAATTAAATTTTACTGAAGGTTGAGACTATTGGCAGATGAAGGAACACACTCCCATTGTATATAACTATTACTATGTATAAGTCATTGCAGTTGATAATCTTCTCTGTCAACTTGCCTAGGTTTAAAGTCACAATGGAAACACACACCCATAGATTTATGAAGATGCTTCCAGAAAAGTTTAATTAATGAGTACAGACCCATCCTGAACATGGGTAGAACCATCCTGCTGTGGCCTGGCGTCCCACACTGAATGAGAAGGAAGTGTGAACTGAGCAACAGTTCTCCTCTCTGTGTGCTTCCTGTGTGCTACAGGACAGTGTGGCCAGCTGATTTAGGATCCTGCACTTTCTTTCCCTGCTATCATGGACTGTACTCTCAAACTGCAAGCCAAAAGAAACCCTTTCCTAAGTTACGTCTTGCATGTATGTGTGTTTGTGTATAGTGGGGAGTTGAACTCAAGACTTTCCACATGCATGCTGGGTAAATGTTCTGCCACTTAGCAGCATTACCACTCCCCTTGTGTCTCTTTCTGTCTGGTGTTCTGTCACAGCAGCAACAGCAAAAATGCTGTTTGAGGCAGTATGAAGAACCCATTCAAATCCAAGTGAGAAAGAGAAGATGGCAGCATGGCCAAGCAAATGGTTTTATTACATGCACATGCAAATATTTCTGCATAAAGATGTCACATCACATGTTCACTTTATTGAGATAGAACTACAGAAAAAAAAAGTACAGAAATTAAAGTAGGCAGATGAATACATTTTAACCAGTAATATGTGCTCATGTGCTCCATACCTGAAGGGAGACTAAAGATCATACTCGAAGCTTTCGTCACAACTTTGCTCAATCAATCTCCCTTCCACTCAGAGCACTCATCATGATAATTTCATCTCCATGACTAGCTTTACTCATTCTTTGAGTTTACATATGTATGCTACCTTATTCTTCCATGAGGCGGCAAGTATTTGCACTTTGTTTCCATTTGTTGTGAGCAGTGAGCTACTGGATAACTCTATCACAGTTCACTAACATGATTCTTCAGAAGGGTATTTGGACGAATCCCAAATTTTAGGGTTATAAACTAAGTTGCTATGGACATTTCCATAGGGGGGCTGTATGTGATTCTTTGCAAATACATTTTTATTTTGAGAAGTAAATGCCTAGGCGTAGACTGTTGGAGCCAAGCTTTACGTATATGCTCAACTCAAAGAGAAAGTATGAAATGGTTTTTGGGACAGTTATACTAATCTGCTGCCCACCAGCAACGTGTGAGCAATTCCATTATTCTACAATATCATTGGTATTTCACAGTTTTTATTGTAGCCATTCTAATCAACAAATAATGGAATTTCTGTATGGTTTTGATTTCCGTGCTCCAATATATGTACTACACTTTCATGTGATTATTATAAATTTTCTCTCATGATCTAAGATTTTGCCTATTTTTGTCAGATGCCTATCTTCTTATTGATAAACAAACTTTTTTTTTAAAAGTCATGATCCCAGCTATATCCCAGGTATTCATACTGAGACTATATTTGCCTGAATTGTGACTTGAGTGATTTTTAATATTATTCTCCATTTACTTCAGTCTTTAAATTTGACAGTATTCTCTCTCGTGCATTTTCCAGTTCTCAGTGTGAACTAGGCATTGTGAAATTAGAGCAGATGAGCAGATGAGGCATGTGATACAACTCACTTTAAGGGGAAAATAAAACATCTATAATATAGTTTGTAAATTACAGAAAGAAATAATTCCATAGTAGCTATTATATAAATGATAGTAGCTCCCCAGATATTTCTATTTAAAAATACATGATTAAAGTAGAGAGATGCTTTTATGGAATAGACATACATACACACACAGTAAGTGGGTTACTGCAGTGACTAGAATATATACATATACACACTCACACACACACATATATCATCTTGCATAAATTATATGGTGGTTTGAGTGGGAATGCGGCCCCGCCATAGGCTCATATATTTACATGCTTAGTTCTGAGTTAATGGGCTGCTTTTATTCCACAAGTGATGGGCTCTTTGGAAAGGATTAGAAAAAGTGTACTTGTTGGAAGTGTGTTGCTGCGGTAGACATTGAGGTTTCATATGCCCATACCAGGCCCAGGTTCTGTTTCTGCCTCTACCTGCTGCCGCTCTCAGCTGCTTCGCCAGCACCATGCCTGCCTGCCACCACGTGCTCTGCCATGACGCTGAGGGACTCACCGTTGGAAGCAATCCCCTAATTAAATGCTTTCTTCTATTAATTAGTTCCATCATGGTGTCTCTTCCCAGCAATAGAGCAACCAAGACAGATTATTCATATTTTGGTGGCAAAAGCAGTTACAATCCACCCATTCAGAAAAAAAAATCCTGAATACAAACACGAGTATTAAGTGCATGTGTTAGGTGTCTAAGATAGTAGTAGTATTTAGAGTTGGCTGAAGTGCTTGTTAAAGCATCTTACAATTTCATGCTGCACTTACTTGGCAACTTTTGCTTGTTTCTCATTCCTCTTATGGGATTGCTCCAGGAACTGGAGCTACAAGGTGAGGCTAACTGAAAGCTCTTTCTGTAATACCATTCATTTCCCCAGTAAGCTGACTTGCTGTTAAGCCTCAGCTGTGATGCCACTATTTCTATCTTATACCAACCACAAGTTTAAAGTATCAGATGGGACAATTTATTTATGTACGTATCCTGATTGGCCAAAATATGTCCACAAGTGCATTGGTGAGCATGACACCCCAGGTCAATAACAACTGGAATCTTTAATTAAAAAAAAAAAACTAGCAAAAATTTAGATTTGTGAATTTTTTTAGCATAATAACTTATTGTCAGCTTATCTGAATACTGCAACATTTGCAAGATTTGCAAAGACTATAATTAAATATGGTTACCTATGGTGGGTTGCTGATTTGTTTTTAAATGAAAAGCATGTCCAAAACATTAAAGTCTGCATCACATTATTTCCAAGGACTATTTTAATAGTCCTAGAAGTCTAGAGCTTGCTTTATGTTGTTATGTATCTCCTCTCCAGAACATTCTATTCTATAAATAAAACAATAGAGACTTTTTGATAGCTGAAAGTAAAATGAAATTCCTCTTTAGCCCCAGTGCTTTCAGTCGAGAAAAATCAATGTATTTCAGTTCATTTCAAGGTTGGTTCTTTTCCATTATGGAAGAGTGTTTACAAATGCTCCTGACAAAGGGCACACCAGCAAATCATTATTCTGCTTTCAAGAATGCACCTTTGTAAGAGATAACAAAATAAGAGCCAACCAAGGAAAATAAATAAGGTTGTTTACTTCTTTTGAAGGGCTGTAGGGACTATCTGACTTGTCCACATCCAAACCTAATTTACAAGGAAGAAAAACAATTACCATGTAATAGTTGCCTCTTTAGAATAGCTTCGGTGTTTTGGACAGTAGCTAATAAGTTAGATGAGCTCCCCGTTGAGCTCATGTACCCCACTTTTGCATACTTCGGAGACTGTATCATACATTTTATGCTCAGTTGCTCTTTCTATATAAAGATGTCTGTGTGTACTGGAATGTGTAAGGCCTTGAGCAATGGAAATTGGCAGGCCTGGTTCTGGATATTTGCTCTCTCTACACTTGCTGTATAGGAGCTCTGTGGAATAGAGCTGGAGCCATGCACTTTGAGTCTGTGCATGGTGGCACAGTTACACGTGCCGGTGCCATAACTAGAAAGTTCACGTTTCCGTCTGATTCCTTAATGTTCTTGCTTATCCTGGTGGTACCTCACTATGGACAAGCAGAACAACTTCTGCACGATGAAGAAAGTTCTGAGTGACGCTTGCTGCCCTGTAAGCTGTCCCTCCTAATCCATGCTTTCCCCACCTGGAGGGGATACCTGTGCCTTTCTCCATCCTGGACAAAAGGAGTCTTAAGACTTCTCCTGCATGCAAATGTATAGGATTTGGCTCATTTAGTTCAAAACTATGTGTGTGCTCTGCATTACCTGAGAAGTCATTCCACATAGTCTCGTGATAATTCTAGATGTGCTGGGGCCAGACCTTCCCCACATAGGATGATTTGTTGTTGTTGTTGTTGTTGTTGTTGTTGTTGTTATGTATCTTGTTGTATCAACAGGCATGTGTTTCAGACGGCATTGCTATAGAGCTACTCCGAGGAGTGCCATGGATTTCGATGACACAATACTTTATTCTTTCGAGTACTTTTAATGTGCATATCAAATACCTTGGTCAGCTTAGAGGGCTATAACAAAATGCCACAGACTGTGTGGTTCAAACAAGATAAATTCTTTTTTTGTGTGTGAGTATGTGTGATTCTCGGGCCTTAGAAGTTGGAGAACTTGGGCATTTCCATCTTTGGCAAAGTCTCTCTTCCTGGCTTCTAGATTGCCACCCAATAACAGTGTTCGAATGCCACCATCCTCTGTGCATGTGCAGAAAGGAATCTTGCTGTTTTGAAAAGGTACCTGTACCATCTGGAAGATTCCTTGTATTCCAAACCTCATTTAACCCTCATTACTTCCTAAAGACCCTTCCTAAAAAAAAAAAAAAAAAAAAAAAAGAAGAAGAAGAAGAAGAAGAAGAAATGAAAAGAAAGGATAAAAAAGAAATTACAACAGGAGTTAGTTTTAGTATTAAAATCTGAGCAGAACAAAATCCACCCAAAGTATAAAATGAATGTTGAGGTTCAATGGAAGCAATTTAATAATGTAAATCAATTTTCTTTCTGAGAAAGGTGACTTAATTTTTGTTATGTTTTTTAAGTTTTCAATTTTGTTTTAGATGGCATCTCACTGTAGCCATGCTACCTTACAGCACTTGATGTAGCCTAACCTGGACTCAATCCCCCAATCTTCCTATCTCAGGCTTGCATTATCACCGTGACCTGTGGCCCTTGGCAGAGATTTTTAAAAGCAGGATACTTGCATATGTTCATTTGGTGTTGTTGACCATTTTTCAAAGTAGTAAACTGTCTTTTTACATCACAGTTTTTGGGGTCATAAGATCACTGCAATCTTCCTAAGAACTATGTGAGATGAGGGCAGTCATATCACAGTACAGGGTCAGAGGGGCATAGGTCAGGGCCTCTACTAAGAAGATACTAGAACAGAGGTCTAGAAGAGCCTCAGTCGAATCAGCAGCCAACAACCCCAGTCCCAGCTGTTGACTCTCACTTCACTGCCCTGGTTCATTACTCTCTTATGTAGATTCCTTAGCGTCTAGAACCAAGTATAAAATTCTCCTCAAGATGCATTTAAAATGTTACCGGAGTCTGTAACTAAGAAGAGTCCCATGGATGTAGAATGCTAACAGACCTCTGGCGTTGATGCAATAAATCTGGATTTCAAAGAAAATAGAGCCTTAGGAATTGGATAGGTTGTAAGTAGACCTTAGAAAATCAGATGGTGTCCTAAATATTGTTGGCATATTTAACAACTAGCAGATAGACTTGAATGTTGATAAGACCTTGTGTAGATACTTGACCAAACGTATTTAGAACAGTCAAGTAATCAGCAAATGCCACTTATTAAGTGATTGCTGGGAACACAGTATTAAATAAGAGAACAGCACCGTGATTCTGCTTTCCAAAGCACAGACAACACTCTAGTGGCTCTCAGAGTATTTTATGCTAATGCCAGACATGCTTAGCAATTAAAATTTAAAAATCAAAATCACAGACACTTTGAAGGAGTACATATTAGTGACGGTTTTATTCTATCCGGAGTGGTGGTGCTTCTTTGCAGGGACAGCTCTCAAGTCCACGTTCAGCGAAGGTCAGACACAGAGGTTGAGAGGAAGGCAAAAGGAAAGGACTGCACTCTTAAATAACAGGTTGCTCAGGCCAATGTATTCTTGGAGTCTCTCTTGCTCAACTGAAAGACATCTGACTGCAGCAGCGTGTTAGCTCGCCTAACTTCCCTGGGCCATTCTACCAGCTCAAGAGCCTTAGCCAGAACTCTGAGAAAAGTAACTCTACCTTGACAGGGAGTTGTAAGATGTTTTGTTTAATAATGGTGTAGCTGTGTGCCTGGTCCAGAAGGGGTTAAATGGAGGGCAGGGAGCATTCCTGCTTTGGGTGGAAGAACTGCAAGTGGTGTTACTGAGCACCAATGTCACGTTAATTACTGAAAAGCAATAATTAAGCTCATGCCTTTACCTTTGTTAAATGAATTATCTGTTAAGCTCCACCTCCTCTAGAAAAATAAATTAGGCAGCGCGAGTCTGCTGTTGGCAACTGTGGTGATGATGTGGGAAGTTTAGTTCAGGGTTAGTTGGTTTATGAACAAAGTGCATGTGTATAGGGACTACTCAGGAAACAGATTGTTTCCAGGGCATGTTTACTCTTACATGCTGTGAGCACATATCAGATAAAGGCAAAATCTCCCCCAGAAAGGAATCAATTCCTATTTCATACTTACATGTTTAAATATGGAGAAAATATGTACACTTCATTGAGTTCTTAAGATAATAAAGTTGTACACTGTAAAATTTTACTAAGTGCAACTAATAAATAGGAGAAATATTTTCATATAGACCAACTGAAAAATATTGAATAAACTACATTGAAAATAACCTCTAGATTTTCAATGATACAATAAATTCAAGATAGTGCCAGTGTGAGAAATCAAAGAAATAGAGGCCTTATTCTACTTAAAAGAGATTGATGAGTAAAAACACACAGGTGTTAAGTTCATCATCTTCCACTGAGGTTATGGACTTAAAAAATGACTCTGTAATTTTCTTTGATCTGATTAATTAATGTGCATATATGTGCCTGCACACAATCGACTATGTTGTGCTTGCATGTCTGCTGTGATATGTTGACGGTGCCATACACTGGAACTGCTTATCAATGAATGACCTTCTCCGGAAGGTCGCCACTTACTAATTGATTTTTACTAAAGAAGCAACGAGTAATTGATTCCTCCTACCTAGAAGAGATCACTTTTCTAAAGAAGAGTCTATTTGTTTTGTTTTCTCTGCTGAACTGCACTAGAAAATTACCTTGGAGATGTGCAAAATGCCTGTGGACTCTGGTTACCTCATGTTCTAGAGAGACACCACTCAGATACCTAGAGGCATCTCAACTAAGTGGGCATGACTATTCCAATTAGGCAAGAGTCCTCACCATTAAATGTCATTAGATTTAATTTGATGCCCCAAGAAAATTGTTGATGAAGCCCATCCTACTAAGGGCAGGGCTTTGTGTACTTAAGCCCAAGCAAGCTGCTTAGACCACACTTCTACAATAAAATCCATTAAATTTCCAACAATAGCATTTGGCAACATATTCATTGCATCCAAGACTTTTACTTTACAGATGAATGAGGGATGGCTAATTAGGAGAAATAAGAATAGGTTTAAAACCTCACTCATCTTCCATTCAAGGGCTCTTTACACGATACCATCAAACCTTTTAGACATTGCAGTGATTGGAGTACACCTTTAAGGTTACGAGCTCTGAGTGTACTTGTGTTGTTGGTTGTACACACTAATCGTGAAATCACAGTGATATGAGTTCTGACTAGTATTTTACCCTCAAGGCAATCTATGTTGAGATGGCTCCTTAGAGAGATGCACTGCCCACCAAGCCTGATGAATGGAGTTCAACCCTCAGGATCAATTATGGTTGTCTCCTGGCCTCCACATGTTTGCCAAACATGCGTTCTTTAAAAGAGGAGTTCAATCTTATCACATTTGATATTTTTGACATTTGTAATTTAGAGATAATTTTTCATATGACATGAACTCAAGGTAAAGAGTTAATAAAGTACTGAATGACAGGGTGCTTTATGGTTAGTAAACATGTCTGAAAATGTGTTGATAAACTAGTGATGAGAAATTGTTGTTATGGCCTTACTTGCACCTTTTAATTCCAGATGGTGGATGCTATGTAATCTTTCTTTTCCTACTCTCACTATCCTACTTCACATGAAATGCCAAAAAATAATAATAAGAGAGAAGGAACAAGACAAAATCCTACCACGAGGAAAAGTGACAGACTTCAGTATACAAGTGGTTTAAACATGCATTTGGAAGACACATGGATGGATGGTGGACTGACAGATAAAGTTGATCAGTAGAAAACACTGCTATAAGTTCATTTGTATCCCTGCTCGGAACTTATTGTTCCAGAAAAATCATGAAAAAGAGTAAGAGGAAGAAGTAACTGGCAGTGATCAAGAGAAGGAAAATGTACGAGATGATGAAGCAAAAAATTTCAGCGCACAGTTCAATTGATCTCCACTAACAAGAAGCCCAGTACCAAGTATCTACCCAGCACCCAAGCATAACCACCATAACCACAGCAGGCAGAGGAGTCACCCTAAAGAAACTGAAGCCAGTGCATAGTCCAGTTAACGAAATCTAGCAACAATGAGCTAAAGTCAGATGGGAAGACATCTTTTAAAAAATAACAAAGCAGAAATAACTTAGCAGGGAAGGACACGAGCCTTCAAATGGAGGCCTCAGTAACACATACCTGAAGGATGCCTGTTGGAAATGTCAGACTGTTTAATAAACAAGAAGCATGGAAAACTCACAGAGAAGATGCGGACACATTAGTCTGGTTACTGGAAGAAATGACAATCTAACAGACATAGTGCACAGACACACAAAACCAACCAACCAACCAACCAACCACCAACCACCACCACTACCAATACTACTACTACCACCACCACCACCATCACCAATAATGATAATAAGGATGATGATGATGATGATGATGATAATAATAATAATAATAATAATAATAATAATAATAATAATAATAAT
>OU015750.1:26225752-26236287 GCA_907169655.1 Acomys percivali
ATAATAATAATAATAATAATAATAATAATAATAATAATAATAATAATAAAGACCTTCAAAACCAGGAATGTGGTATACAATCCGGCCAGACCATCAGAGGCATTGTGTTATATTCAGCATTCCAACCACAATAACAGAATATCCCAGAAACAATATATTCATTATGACTCACCACTTTGAAAGTTTTAGTCCATGGTCCCTGTGGCAAGGAATAAGACACACCATGCCTCCCAGCTCCCCAACATAAAGACAGGAAGGGTCTAGAAGTCCATCATCCCCTTGAAAGGTGCCCTCTTAGGACTGGACTTCCTTCAATTAGCCTACACATTCTAAAGGGTCCACCACCACTTAGTGGCACCCAAGGCCGCTACTTGCGTTTCAGCACCCAAGTCATCCAGAGACATTAAATAACTATGGGATTACATGTGGCTTTAGAATAAATTTGTTTTTAAAGATTCAGCATTGCAAGTAAATATTCTAAAACGTTTGCAAGGCTGTTTCTCAGCAAAATGCGAAAGAAACTAAGAAAAGGAGAGACATAAAAGCTCTGGTAAAAAAATATATCCAGGCCAGAGATAGAATTTACAGTGGTCCTCGAAAGACAGCTGAGCAACCAGGATGGTTTTGGTTTTGGTTTTTTGTTTGTTTGTTTGTTTGTTTTAAATTTAGCCTTTTCTGATAAATCACTCTTCTTTTCATATGCGCATTAGTCATCTGTACTTTTATTAATAACTTTCAATTATTATTATTTTTCCACCTGATTATTTGTCTTTTTCTGAATTACGTCATTTTTTGTATCTTAGGAATATATATTTTAGTACAGCTGATGCAGTAATTTTCCCACATTTAGTTGTTTAAGTTTTTAATTTGTAAATATCCTAGTGTGAGGATATAGAATTTTTATCTGACCTTTCTTTAAACTTGTTAAGAATAAATTAGAGCAATATTAAACCATTGAGCACACCTTATTACATGCTTACTGTCCAACCATCACAGAGCACTCCATGGGGAAATCTGTCATTGACTGCAAAGGGACTCAGTACTAGGAGCAAGTGGACCTCTAAAGGAAGAGATTATAACAAAACACATCCTGGGGACATATGGGTTATGGGAAAAGGGCTTATAAAACTGAAGCACACATTGATTTGACATTACTGTTAAGTTAGACATTAATACAGTGTCAACAAAGTATCTTTTGTAGGTACTTAGCCATCATAGATGATTCTTACATTCTTCCAGTCTTAAAATCTTCCAATCTTAGCAATCATTTGATTCCCCTTTCCCCCCCAATCACTGGATTTAATGATAAGTTGAAGAGTTGACTTGGACATTCACAAAGTCCATTTCCTTTGTTTTTTAATCATTTCATCCAATGTTTTATTCCTCCTTTTAATAGTCTGAAGCTCCTCATTTCACAGAAATGTCAGCCACCCAGCAACTTTCTAGGAACTATCCTATTAGGTTTCTAATTTATGAGGTTGTAAAAAATAACATTTCCTATTAATATTTTGCTTAGAGACTCCATCCAAACCCACCCACTTTTAACGAAAAAAGGAAGTAGAGGTAGCTGAGCACCTTGTCTAACCCTCCCTTGACTCATCCTGACCACTGACTGGCATTTGTGTTCTGCATAGTCAACAGTGAACCAGCACAAAGGCTCACAGTCTCCTGGCAGCCCTTTCATCTATAGGCCACCAAGTACAATTCTACAACTTCGAAGAAACCTAGGAGCTTGAAATGCTTGTCAGTGCCAATACACAGCCAGGTTCTGTTGACATACCTTTACCTAGCCACCTGCTTAGCACAGGTTTTTCTCACTCACCAGAAGATAGACATTTCTCGTTCAAATATTTTGTCTTTCCTTCATTCCAACAAAGATCATGCATAGTCTCAGAATACCTTGAATTTTCTAGTAGGAAAAAAAAAAAAAAAAGCCAAGGAAATTGCCCTACCTGCTGTACTAAGCAATCAGAGATTCGTTTCTGAAGAGCTTTGGGGGATTTCACCATATGACTCCCATTAATGAAATTGCTGGGCTAATCTCCCTGTGTGACATTACAAACACCAGTTTCCTGTCCAACTTCAGCTGAAGCCTTTTCTGTGTTTCTTTTGCTGTTAGAACCAGAACTGTGAACCTGGAAAGGATTTCCAAGATCAATCAATCCACTCATCCTGTTTTACAGATGAAAAAAAAAAAAAAGGCTTCCAGGGGCTGTTACTAGCTGTAACTGGCCAAGTGATTGAGCAATTTGCTCTACAGACTGCACAGCTTGTCTTGGAATTTAGGAAGCATGTTTTTAGGTATAGTTTGCCCTAAGTTATGGAGTAAATAAAGAAATGTGGAAAAGGACACAGGTTACCCAATATCAAGGTTGAAAGACTTTGCTTTTATCTTTCAAGGAGTCTAATTAACAATTGTATCAATATTTGGAAGATTCTTATTTCAACAATTATATTATAAGGTTAATATAGTAGGAAAAATTTCTTTAGTGTGTGCCCTACCATGGTTACCCAAGTTTGAAGTCTATAAATGTCAGTAGCATCAAACAATTATATGCTAAGGAGCTGGGGAGATGTCTCAGCCTTTAAGAGCATTTGCTGCTCTCGCAGAGAACTGGAGTTTGGTTCCGAGTACTCATGTTGGGCAGCTCACACGTGCCTGTAATTCTAGATCCAGAGATCTGATGCTCTCTTCTGTCATGATTGGGCACCTCCACACATGTGGCACAAAGACAAATGTGCACACAATTAGCTTTGGTTCAACTGGAACTCTTGGATTTTAAAAATGAGGTTAATTCTGAACAACTCTGAAGCGAGTTGTGGACAAACCACAAGAGGTTTAAAAATCTTATCCATGTCTCTCCCAAATCATTGTCTTTCTTGGGATTGTCACAGGTCTAAGCAACTTGTAAATGAAATTCTTCTATCTTCTTCCTTCATGGATTTAGCCAGTTTATTAAGAGCAAATGAGATGCCCATCATTAATTTCTGTTTTCTTTTTTTCAGTTATTTTAGTTTTCAGTATAGAAAAAACATCCTTTTGCACCTTTTTGCTGATACTCTCCCATAATGTAATACTTTCATACACCACTAGAATCACTCAAACATATGGTGTGCTTTATAAACTGTGACTCCACTGTCATGCAGCTCATCGGGTGGATCCAAAGCACTTGGTGTTTAGTGTGTAGCTGAGGATCTTTCTAGATCCATATTTGTTGCAGCACCAGCGACCTAGTGATCTAAGTCTTAGAGGCACACCCATCGTTTCAAGTCAAATTGGATTTCCATCTTTGTCTCCTTAGCTTCCATTCCAAAGATGTGGAAGGCTGAAGAAACCAAAGCTTTTCTATACCTTGTTTCCACTCAGGAAGGGGCAAGTGTGGGACTAGCTAGAAGAAAGCCCGTATGTATCCACATTCTGTGTTCAAACCTAGTGTAAGTACTTCTGTTCTGGCACTTCATAGTTCATCAAATAGTTCTGAGAAATGAAGAGCTGCTTATAGTTCACGACTATCACAGTACACTCGGAATCTCACCTTTCTCTTTTATATCTTGACTCTCTCATTGCCTTGAAAACAGATGACCATTAATTCATGGGTATGGCACTATAGCATGGTAACTCAAGTTTTGCAGTATAACTGTGTAAGTTACTCTACTCTATCCTTCCTTGGGAAAAGCTTATATTGACATTAAAGCCAGATTCTGCAATTAGAAATAAGTTATTGACTGAACTTTCCAAAAGAGGAAATAGAATCACCTTAAACTCTTCAAACATAAAGAGGAAAACACAGGGCCCTGCCCCTCTAGTTCCTGGCATTTGCTTACTCCTTTTAGCTTTTACTCCTTTGTTAAAAAAAATTGTGAATGAAAGACCTTAGTTGTAAAGAATTCCTTAGGATTTGAAAAGAAACAACAGTACACACTGATTGAGCTTAGACAAAATCTTACATAGTTTTGGTTTGCTGTGCACAATTCCTCACCCAGCCTCCTAATTTAGCAAGGGCACCTGGACTGTTGCACACATTGTATGGAGATTAGCAAGCTCATGACAACGCACTCCACAATCCAAAACCAACTTAGAAGCTCAAGTTGTGAGGCAGAGCTCATGTGCAAATAATCACTCAAGACATCCTACCTGCTCTGAGAGAGGAATCAACACTCCAAGCTGGGACCCTCTACTCTTATAGCTGGTCTGGCTTTTGGCAATTACTTTTGAGAAGATGCAAGGGTCTGTAGATGAAAGGATTCCTGGGATATTGACAGCAGGTACCTCCTCTCCTCTTCAGAAACACGGATAGCAAGAATATGGCCAATAGCTTATAATTTTCAAATGCTACCATTCTTTATTTGGGCAGAAATCATTATTTTTAAAGCACAGAGTTTCAATGATGCATACTTGATTTATGGCTTAAGAGTGTTGTTTCCCCCTCTTTATGCTGTGTGAGCATCCTCCTGTGATAAATAGTTCTCCTCATGAACTAATATTGGTATGGTTTATTATAATCCTGAATATGACATTACCAACTATATGTATGGGGGGTATCTACATGATTTTTGAAATAAGTACAGGATTGACATGACGATGTGGATAGCATAAGGCTAAAGTCACCAGAGACATGGAAAACTGAAATGTTTCATTTCACGGACTTGAGGTAAAACTCCCTGTCCATCTACACTTGGCAGGCATAGCTATGATGCTGACCTGCCTGATTTGAAGAATCTTTGCTTTTCTTTGCATCTTCATCTTGTCAAGATGACATGGGTGTGTGAGCCTGCTTAGACTTAATGAGATCTGAGCCTGAACACATATTTCAAATGCAAATCACGTCTCCATTGTTTTAACCATAAAAGGCATGCACATGAATTCCAAAGTGGCTTTCACATGAAATGACGTGGATAATAACATGATTTCCTTTGTGAGTCTCTTCCCACAGGTCCTGCCACTTCCTTACCTGTCTTGAGGCTTGTTGCTACGTGTTCATAAACATTTCTGTGAATAAACTTATAATTAAAAGGTATGCTCCAGTCCTCAAGCAAGTAATTATATTGACTATTACTCACCTTTTACAAGAAGTTCCTTAAAGATCCAAAGAGTGACAGCCCCCCTGAAGCTTTCATGGCCTACCTTGATGCATGACTATATTTGGAAACCCCATCTAACTTTCAACTTTACATATAGGGACATAAAATGAAACTCAAATAAAGGTACCTTGAAAGGAGATCTTCATTAAATAACTTCCAAATTGGAAAATTACATAGTCAAACACCATGTGCAGGCATTAAAAGATGAGATATACATGTGTCTGCACGTTTATATGGGGATGTGCAGTCTCTGGGATATATAAATATGCATAAGTTTCTCATACAACATAATTAGAGAAAATTACGTATCTAGCCAATTAGTCTTGTGAGCATCTTTCTCCCTCCTTGCCCTCAGTGCCCCTGATAAGCCCACTTTCACTTTCTGCGGTTGGGCTCTCCCACTTGCCTCCTCTGTTTCCTCCCCTGATCCTTCAAACATCGCACTTTCCCTGCAGGGCAACCTGCTTCCTCCTGCTCCCTGTTTCTATCCATTTCTCCCAGCTGCTTCCAAGTCTCAGATACTGGGCAAGACTCCAGCGGTTTGTGTGTGGGTGGACAAAACAATTACATAGAAACGCTAATAGAAACAAAGATGATTTTCTGTGTGATGTCATAGATGGCCCTGGACCACTGCTGGTAGCCTCCATCTCTTTGTCCCTCAGCCAGAATAAGTCATCACTCTAAACAGAAGGGGATCGCTGACATGTCTTTCTATGCTAGCCCACTGGCTTACAGAAAGCCCAGTGTGAGCATGAAGGGGGCAAGCCTTGCAAGGTTTGGTGAGACACAAGCTCGCTCTGGCTAAGCTCTGCCTTGCTTAGGGTAACAGGTGCGGAACCCAAGCCTGAGCTCCAGGGAAAGCTCTGGGAGGCCCCATCTTCCAGGGTTAGCACGCTACTCCTAGACAAGTCTGGGCGGTTCATAGTCAGCCTCTGAGTTGTTACCTTCAGCTTTGGCAGAGGAGATCTGCAGCAGGCAGCTCCAACCAGGCTCAGAGGACGGAGGCTCGGAGGCGAGATTTTTCTTTTAGACTTACCTCAGTGCCCCCTAAACCCCAACCCCCCAACTCACACCCCTGGGAGAGCCTTTTTTAGCCTTTCTCATTATTGCTTCTCCTAAGAGCATGTGAAGACACTAGCCCCCAATACATCTTTGAGTCAACAAAATTTACCACAGGATGATCGATGCCATGGATACACTTACTACATATCCCTCTATTTATTTACCATCTGCTTATGTAATATTTATGTGTATATGTGTTGTCTTAAATATAACACTAGTTAGATGTTTTTACTTGCCAAGAATTAATCTCAGAGGAAAAGGCATATCCATTAGTATTCTGGCTGTATGGATTATATATTTCTCTGAGGTAATGCTGACAAAAAATTTGGCATGCCCAAGGTCCTTCTGTAGCCTTGAGGCTGCCAACTTGAACAATCTCATATATCATTTTCCCTGTCTTTTCAGCCATACTTCATTTCATTGTGTATCCTCAGAACACAGGGTTGCACAGGGAGGATGTAGGGCTGCAGAGGTGATGGGGAGAGTGAAGTGTGTGGAGCATTCCTGTGGGGTTAACTGCGCCATGGCGGAACATTTCCTTTATCTCGGGCTGTTTTTTGCCCAGTTCTTTATCTAAACACCAAGATATGGAGAGGAATTGCACAATACATGCATTGTTTAGGAACCCTTCCCAGTGTAAACAAGGAAGGGTTGATTACTGGAGGGGCTTTCTCTTGAGGCCTGACACAAGAGCCATCTGGGGGTGTTGGAAAGGGTGCGGCATCTGTGAGATGTGGGCAGACTTGGAAAAGAGTCCAGAATGATATTCTCAGCACGGGAGTATTGCACGCTATATTTTAGAGACATAGATATGCTCACTTGGTACTTATTTCATTCTTTGCAATTGTTCAACATAAAATTTGAGGTTTCAGCAGGGTCAGAATAGCATTTTTACCAAGATCAGTTATTATATAGATAAGCCCACTTAATGCCTTCAAACTATCTACTGATTGAAATGCGTTCATACTAATCAAGCAGCTTGGATCCTACTACTCATTTCTCCTTTAGTAGTTTCTGACTCGCTGACTACATTCTCCCTGTGCTAATTCTAAAACCACGGCCTTAGCATTGTCTCTGCTGATGCCATGTTCTCTACTGACCCAAGTTTCGCATTATTGCCATCTGCTCAAATCCTGCCCTTTCTACCCCTGCCCCCCGCCCCCCAACCAGGCCGACTTCTACTAGAAAGTAAATTCTGACATTTCCAAGTAGTGTTTAATTCCTCCTTCTTTAATAACTTTTACTTCATCATGTTGGACAGCCACAGGAGAGGACACTAGGGTATCATGAAAGGAAGGGTGCAGTGTTTAGCTTCTCCACGGCACAGCCAATCTGGGTCAAAACGCACCACACTTTAAACCTTCTTCGGCGGTGTCTTGTTGGTCCTGAGGACCTTGTAAGACTGAGTGCGTAGCACTTCGTTGGTTCTGTTTGTGGTTTTGCTGGCGGGCAGCTACTGTGAAGGGCTTGCCTGGAAGCACCCATCTCGACTTTATCTACCTTTCTTCTGTTTGTCTTTATTTCCTTTGCCGGGGGAAGAGGTTGCTAGGACCAATGAGTTTTAGAATCCAGAGAGCATATCTGCTTGTATTTTAATGTTGTTTTCACTTGCAAAGCTAAAGCTAAAGATGGGGCCCCTCTGCTGGGAGCTGGTAGGCAGCTTTCAGATTATTGACAGAGTTGACCAACCAGCTCAAACATTCCTTCACTCCATCTTTCCAGCTTGTGTTTTTGTTTTCTAATTTTTCTGACAGCCTTTTTTTTCCCCCCCCTGTGAGGTTCCCTGCTGGCTAGTCCTATCAGATTATTTAAACACGGTAGCTCTGAAAGCTTCTCAGTGACAGTGCTCTGAGGAAGAGTTATTTTGTGTTTAGAATTGAACAGCAAGGTGGTTTTGTTGTTCTTGTTGTTTTTTTCCCACCCCTTTTTGTAACCATGGGAACAGAAGACAAAGCAAGCTGGTCGGAAGGGATAACCTTGGAAATTCTTCTACTGAGGAATGACTAAAACATTATTGTGACATAGAATCCATAGGGTGCAACTTTCTGTCAACCAAACCAGAAAATCCGGTAGCCAGTATGCAGTAAAAGTGCAGTTACTGGAGCTGCTGCCACTCCTGGGAAATACCACATGGAAGCGAGCTGTGTTTTCTAAAGCCACAGCAAGAGAGTGTATGTAAAATAGGAGGAGCCAAATGATGTTTTCATCACGACATTGGTGGACTTAGCATGAATACTCCTGTATTGTATACAAAACACCATGAACAGCTCAGTTTTTATTTCTAATTTAGAGGATGAGAAAATAGCCAAAAGATTTCTTTTTTATCTGCCAGTATCTAGGCATACATTATGATCAAAACAATGCTACTCTGATTGTGAGTTTTACTCTTCAGCCTGCATCTCCTAAAACAGACACGCAGACACACATGCGCATTTACACGTTTTTTAGTTTAAGAGGTTTCTATGTTCCGTCTGACATTTATTTTGTTGAAATGGTTACTTTGAATCACTCTTCGAAGCACAAGAATAAATGGGAAGGGATACCAGTACATCCAAGGAAGTGGGAAAATCCATGGATTTTACTCTCTAAGTTGTCAGAGAGGGTCTGAGAAGAATGTAGGTGCAGACGCTCTGCCCATCTAATCTCTGTTTGCTTAGCTGAGCATTTCATCAGATACCATTGTGATTTTTTTTTCTTTGCTTGCATCACTGATACGAAGAGCTGCATCGGTATCACACATCACTTTGTAGTTATTGACATTACTGAACTATACATTGTGCTTCTGAGAGCTCCATTAGACAAAACAAAAAAGCTTTAGTTTTTATATTTTTATATGCAACAGACATCAAATTCCTTTACCAGTTACGCTGTTTCTGTCTCACCTTCACTAGCTTTCTTTACCACAGTCCAAAGTTAGGTTCATCGTGAGCAATGCTCACTGTCTAAGCTGGCAGAGTACCTTTCACTCCACTCTCTCGGCCCACCAACAGGTGCCATGCATGCTGATCTCCTGCTGTTCCACAGAGTCACATTCTGTCTCCTCTCTAATAACTACTACATTAAAATTATTGTTGCTGTTACTATTATTATTATTATTATTATTATTATTATTATTACTATTACTACTACTACTACTACTATTATATGTACGTGGTATGTGTGGGGGTATAAATGTGGAGGTCAGAGGGAAATCTGCGGCATTATTATGCCCATCTACCTTTCCTTGCTTCCTGGGGATGGGACTCAGATCCCTTGCTCGGTGATGCAGCTTACACGGTAAGTGCCTTTACCAGCTGAGCCATCTCAGTACTCTTCTCTATGTTTCTGATGCTTGCTTCACTCTTCTGCACTAAGCGGTTTGGTTTTATTACTTGTGCCCTGTCTTGCTTCAGCTCGGATGGCTTTCTTTTTAGTTACTCTTTTTGCCAGTTCTTGCTCTGTACAGTGAGCACACTTGTAGGTATAGTCTAGGGCGAGTGAGCTGTGGGAACCATCTCCTAGGATCTCACATGCAGCCATGTGAGCTGACTGCACACATTTCTTTCTATTAATTTATTTTGATTATCTTCCATGTCACCTGTCACTATCATTTACTGAAACTGGCTGGACTATCCGAATCCACTCTGCCTCTGAAACAGGGTTTACCTCCCATACGGGTTTAAATTCACCTTACTTGTCAGCACCAGATACGCCGAACTGTAGCACATTCCTTATACCTTTACTGCTCAACAGTCTTTGTTTCTTTACATACTTGCTCTCCCTTAACACTCTGCTGCCTGGAGGAGGATGACCTGTGTGCTGCCCCAGCCCTCCCTTCATGCACAGCATAGGACCAGGGCTGACAAGGAGCCAATGTAAAGAGTTTCTTCTACTTTGCTGGCAAAATCTACCTTTAGTATGACTTTGAAGCCACTACAGGCTCATATTTGGAAGTCTGTAGTCTATCAGGTTCTATTCCAGAAATTCACTTCTGGGTGTGGATGAACCAGGAACTCATCAACTGTCTGTGGAGATGGAGCCTCAGAGATGGTGTGCTGTGATCTCGAGAGTGTGGCAGAGGGACTAGGTTGATTTGCCTGATAGGAGTAAGGGACAGGGCATGGCGTAGGAGAGAGGAAACAAGACAATTTCTCTGGTACCTACTGTGGATTTGTCAAAATTCCAAAATAAGGTTCACTTAGGAAATTTTTTTATGTTTCATTTTTATTTGCAATTGTCCTCCAAATCATACTGTGCACTTCTTACCAGCTCCTACTCCCCACTGCCTTGGTCACTTTGCTGTCTTTTACCTCCTTCAGGTGACGAGAATTCTGCAGGGGTGGGTGATGACAATTCTGCAGGGGTGGGTGATGACAATTCTGCAGGGGTGGGTGATGACAATTCTGCAGGGG
>OU015750.1:26236297-26256297 GCA_907169655.1 Acomys percivali
GGGTGATGACAATTCTGCAGGGGTGGGTGATGACAATTCTGCAGGGGAGGGTGATGACAATCTGCAGGGGTTGGTGATGATGACAATGGTTACCTGAAGAAGTCAGCCGACAGCTGCCCCGATTGTACTGCTGCCTGTGTGGAGTTGAATGACTAATAACATTTGAAATTCTTGTGTTATTTGGAATGTGAAGTCTCTCCTCACGGCATATTGTACTAGTTATTGCCTTTCACAGGTTTCCCCCTTCACAGCTACACCTCACGCTCAGAGGAGAAAGAGTTCTTCACGTGTTTACGTGATAAAGCGACAGTCGTGGATGAAGGTGAATGGTGGCTCTGAGGAGGGAGGGAAGCTGTGGGCCTGACATCCTGATGGATGAGTCTGGTTTGAGGTTAGGAATGTATAGTATGTGGGAAAATGTTGCTGCTTCAATCCTATTTTTTTTTTTTTTGCCTCTATTTCAGTCTTTTCAGTTTAAATAAATAATCCCATGAAAATCTTGGGCGGAGAATGTCACCCTCGAATTAGATTTCTTTATCCGTTCACAATTCTAGAAACCTGATTATGTCAATTAGGCAAGTTCATGTTTCCTGGTTTCCTCCAGGGAGCGTCACGCTTTACTCTTTGGTAATTACCTGCAGTTATGAGTGAGAGCAAGACTCAGGCACAGCAGGACATTGCCAGCTTTCTTAGGATCCATAAGAAAGAATATTCTTGGGGTCAAAGATATAGAAAGAGGAATATATAAACTAAAATGTTATTGCCTTCACTGTTCTCCTTCATAGTTAATGTAGGTGTATGCAAAATCCAATAACACATATATTTTATATCCTATATATACAAATTTATATATAGAATCATACATGAGCACACAAATATATATGCTATATTTCTACACGGTGGACAAAATATGTGCATGTATGCATAGACCTACAAAATGCTGTGCCTAACCTAAGGTATGGTTGTTTCTAAAACACAATGATTATCTTAACATCATGTTTGAATGTAAGTTAATTTGAAGGCCTGCCTTGGTAATGTTCTCCAGTTCTCCAGCCACAACAGCTAACTGAGCGCATTCTCAGACCCCGCAGGCAGCCCTCAGCCATGTACCCTTAATCCATGTGGTCTTGAATTAACGCATGAGCCGTGTGTGTGTGTGTGTGTGTGTGTGTGTGTGTGTGTGTGTGTGTTATTGACACATGCTTCCTTGCTCAACTGGCAGCCCTCTATGGTTTCAAGCAGAGGGTTCTTTGCTGTAACTGTGCTCATCACTTCTATTATGGAACATTTTCGTCCACAGTGAACATCTGTGTGATGAGTCTACCTGTGCAGCTACTATAATAAAGAAGCTATTCCTTTATCTTTAGAGAGTTCATGTTCTAGAAAGGGCCACCATCGTGTAGTGTGCAAGCAAGTTATAACTATGTGCTTATATGAATTTACTGGCTTAGAAGTTCACAGGAAAGGCTGTGGTGTTCATATGCAGAAATATTAAAATGTACAGTCATTATCTTGCACAACTGTATTTTATAATTCTCACTGAATATCTAGGCAGTAGATTGTGCTTCAAGAAGGTAACATAATGAGAAGATAAAGTGCATCTAACAAATGAAAAATAGAATTGTTGGCCTGTGAAGGAAAACATAATAGTAAAATGCATTTTTCTGACAATGATGGGTGAGTTTCCAAATATATGCAGCCTAAAGTTATTAAAGTTAAATAGTAAACCAATATATCTTCATAAGTCCTTGTGTACTTAGACTTTATAACCAACTGTGTTATTGATCAAATATAGTTTCCTTTTCTGAAAAAAATAAAATCCTTTAAAAAGTTTCATAGCTCATTGGTGACCATGTGCCTTGTGGAAAGCCACATTCTGATGAAGAAGGGGAATGAATCAGAAACACATGGCTTATATTACCTCTGAGCAGACAGACCTTTAGAAAAGCCACAGGGGAAATTCCTGGCAAAATGCATCCTTGAGTTAGAGTATGAAAAATATATAAAAGGTGGGTACTAGAAAAATTTAATATAGAGACTCGACAAGACTTTGAATAGATTTCCCCATTCAAAAATGTGTAGGACTGTTCTAGAAATACATAGACATCACTGGCATGACTGGTCTGTGAAAAACTAGATCTGTGTAGCAAGTCTGTGGAACAGCACAAAGAACCAACTGCACCATTTTACATGTATTACCGAATAATGGACGATTTCTAATATGTAACCTGGGAAAACAGTGGAGGTTGATATAGAATGTTGAACATCCATGTGAGAATGGGGGCATGTGCATGAAAAATACCAATCAGCAATACTTTTGGAAATGAATTTACATTGAAACAATGCATTCCCCTATCACTTTTTTGTGATATGGTTGCATTAATTTTATTTACATGTGCAATGGTATCCAATATAGTATTTTTACCTGGTTAATATAGGTACCAGCCTTCCTGAAAAGTTAAGGTGGAGACAAGAAAACATTCTCTCTACCATGTGGGGCCCGTGGCTTCGGTCAGTTCTCACATCTCTGCCTTACGTTCATAGGGTGTGTCAGGTGATTCCTGGCTTTCTAAGAGAGCCGCGGGTCTGCTCTTTCCACACAAAAGTTTCTCAGGGAGGAATGTCATTTCTGGGCTTTGAATTTCCATGTACTCTCGCAGCATCAACAGCCAGGATAAGCTTCTCTGTGGAGATTCATCATTGACTGAATATTTTCTTCTGTGAAAAATTTTTATAAAATATTTTGGCCTTTTCTGTTCAGACCAGAACTTATAACTAGGCCTGTTTACTTGTTTGTGTTAAATTCGGTGTTAGAAAAGACCAGTTACTATAATCTTGTTGGAATAGGAAACAGGAAGGTATAACATGGTTGCCCACTTGACTATCTTACCCCTTTTAATCCCAGGTTTAACTCCAGCACAGAAGACAAGTCCTTAATACATGTACAAATTCCACCAAGGAATCCAGTTCACTGTAGCCACATCAACTGTCAATCATCACAGGCACCTGGAGCTGTTCTAGGGCATGTGGGTATGTGTATGGAAATTCCCAGGCACCGAGGATGTCACCGCCCTGCACTGCATCCTAGCTCAATACACTGACAACACTCTAGTTAGCTGTGAAAAAACACTGCATGTGAGAGTTCCTGCCACACAATCAGGCATCTCTGAGCATCTGGTGAGGCTGCCCTTCAATGGGAATGACTCAAAGATGGTGATATTTACTGCTTTTGTTCTGGTCTGTTGTAATTAATCTACATGGCACCGTTATGCTGAGGAGTAAATTATGGTGATTTTAAAAGCTATTTCATCACTGGGGCCAGAATAGCACCCCTGGGACCAAAAGCCAGTTGTGAGATGATAGAGAAAACCTGCTTCCTTGCTGATGCGCCTCGATGTCCCATGGGCTCCCAGACTTCTGTGCTTCTGTACTAGAGTGGCTTCTAGCAGGTGCATTGTCTTTCCCATCCCAGATGCATGGCATGTATTTACACCATGAAGACTATTCCACTTTGTAATACACACACACACACACACACACACACACACACACACACACATACACACACCACAGTAAACCAGCTGTCTTCACTGTCCCCGCTCTCAATGCCCTGAACCAGTCCTCTCAACTGGCCCAGAATTAATAGGGCAAAATCTACTTTGGGCCTGGTGCTAAATGTTAACTTATGAACTGATTCATACTTGATGGACCTTCTTCCTCCCAATCAATGGCAGCCAAACTCCGCATATCTGGAGATAGTCATGAGACATCAATAAAACTGAACACTGTATAGTCAACATACAACACTATTTTAAAAATAATTTTCTCCTGCTCCTGAGATTTTATATATGTATATATGTTTATATATTATAACATAGTACATAAAACATAATACATTATAGAAATGAAGATATATTATATATTTTATTTATATTATATTTATTATGTTTATATTATATTATACATATTACATTTGTATAATTGTATATAAGAAAGTACATGTAGAAAAACTCAGAAGCAGAAAAAATATTTTATTTATTAATTAATTTTATTAATATCTATTAATATAATATATTTATATATGGTGGAGGTGAAAGAAGAAAGGAAAGAAAGGGGCAAGGGGAGAAGAAGAAAAGTAGTTATCATTAATTAGGAAAGAAATTATGTGTCTCATTATGTGATTTTTTAGGAGGAGGAAAAATCTAATTATAAAGGCTAGTTAATACCCAAACATCTTTAGGATGTGATCTGTATCATGTAACATGACAATCAAGTGGGCCGCAGGACAGACAGCCCTGCAGGACTAAAGAAAAATGTCGGCCAGAACTGAACAATACAGGTAAGCTTTAGGCAAACGAAGAAAGCAAGAGTGCAGTCTTTCACAAACTGTTTTGCGTTTAATGACCTTAACACAAGTATGTACCGATAACTGTTAGCATTAATTTTCAGTTCAGTAGTATCTAAATAACCCAGAAGATGGGCCTTTAGCATGCTTACAGGAGACTGTTGACTATCTTGATTATTTCAATTGAGGCGAAAAGGCTTGTCCACAGTGGGTGGTACCATTCCATAGGCAGAAGATTCTGGACTACATTAAATAGAGAATAAGAACCAAGCACTGATTTGCCGCTCTCTGCTTCTTTACAGTGGATGCAATGTGACTGTGTTGGTCAAGCTCCTGCCTGGGTGGCTTTCCCACTATGACAGACTATACCTTGAACTGTGAGCTGAAGGAAGCCCTCCTCCCTGAAGTTGCTGTTGTCACAATACGTTATACAGCAATGGAAAAAGGAAGTAAGATGACATCCAGGAAGGATTTAGAAGTTTGCTCATGCCCAACTTCCGGGAGCCAGCAGACACTCCTGTAGCACTCTGTTGACAGTACTTTCTGGAATTCCTGTATAGTGGTGCACGTGCGCTTATTCAGCTCTTGTTCTTTTTGTATCCCCAAAGGCCACACAAGTGAAAACACAAACGAAACAACAACAACAACAACAAAATCAAAGGCAGATCGGGAATGTAGCTCAGTTAGCCAAATGCTTGACTGGCATGCACAAAATCCTAGGTTTGGTCTGCAGTGCTTCATTAGCCAGGCATGTGGTGCATCCCTGGAGTCCCAACATGCTGGAGGTAGAGGCAGAAGGGTTAGAAATTCAAGGTTACAAGAGCCTTTGCATGCCTTCTGGGTCTCTGTCACGCATTATGATACTCATGTGGACGCTTAGAAATGCTTCTCAATAGGTACTTATTTATTGGACTAAGCCCAGAGGTTTTAAATTGTCTTTTATTTTCTTTTTTATTTGTAATAGAAACATATGGGTATGGGGAAATTTTCAATGTATTATCAGAAACATTTACTAGTGATTGCAAAGCCCACTGGGGGAAAAAAAAAAAGAAATTCAAGGTTACTATTGGCTGCTTAAGCAAGTTGAGTGCCAACCTGGGCTACTTTGAGACTGTCTCAAAAAAAAAAAAAAAATCTACAAAATAGTCAGAAAGATCTCAAAGTATCTTTCATTCTACATCCTTTAAATTTCTATGGCACTGTATTTTAAATTCAAATTAAAGTTTTAGCAGATTCATAAAAATAAGAACTGTATATACTAATGACTTATCATATAATATTTTAACATATGCATATGTTGTATAACATTTAAATCCTTAGTAGGTATTTATGACAAAACCCTCAAAAGTTATCTTTCCTAGATTTTGGAAATATGCAGTTCTTTGCTGTTATGTGTAGTGACCCCTCTGGTCAGAAACACACCAATAGCTACTGACTCTTCTCAGTCACTGAGTACCAGCTGACCATCCTGGCCTCAGCCTCCCATCACCCCTGTTGGTGGTACCATTTTAAATGTAACGGACCACAAAATATATTCCCATTTGCATTTTATATGGATTTGATTTGATTTCAAAGAAGCATTTGTACATTTTTCACCTGGGAAATCAAAGTTTCCGGATAGGCCACATGGCCATGTGCCAACCATCTTGTCCCCTTTTCTTAGCCCATGGAAAACTCCGTCTTCTCCATTAGAGCTTGATTATAATGAAACTTCTTCCATGTGTTTGTGATGGTTCTAAGTCACCAAAAATATCATAAATTGTCAAATACAGAAGAGCAGTCTCCAGAAGGCTGACCATGTCTGTCAATCTATGCTTAAGTAAAATGAGTAGCAAGTAATCTCTCAGCCCTTGGTAGGGAAGCCATCCAGACTAGCTCAGAAACGCTAGTCAAATCATGCAGACTTGACCTGATTGGCTAGTAGTACCAACATTGCTTCACTGTCGAGACTCAACCCACAGGAGGAATTGGAACCTTTTCTTGCTCTCAAGGTCAAACCCTCCCTCCTAAGAAATCAGAAAGCTGACAGCCATCAGAACTCACACAGGCTCTCCATACCTCAGAGCAGTTTTTAACTTCATGGAAGAACTTCGTCTTTCTTACCTGAGTGATCTGTTGCTGTTGTCATTCCTAAGTTAACTAGAGCCATGTGTGCATTTTTTCACCTCACTCATGAAGTCCCTCAGGGAAAAAAAAACCTTACATTTTAAAACTGCTTGATGTAGTATGACATCATACAAAGTAAACCAAAACGTGTTTTCTAGCGTACTACATATGACAATAAACCCTAAGATATGGCTGGTGTCCAACCTGCATTCTGTTTCAAACATTTAGTTGGAGAAGAAAAGACATATTATAATGGGAAAAAAATGCTCACATGAAACATCAGTTACTAAAACTGCATTGTTTTACCTTCATCCTTGCTGTATTTTCAGTACCCCTTTAAAAGTGTATTATTGTTGTTGTTGTTGTTATTATTATTATTATTATTATTATTATTATTATTATTAATTATTGCTGCTGCTCATACTGTGTGTATTTTAAATACACGATATAAGATGGCCAAATGCAACTTTCTTCACTCTCATTACTCAAGAAAGGTCTTGTGACGAGCTGGGAGAAACCCCCGGTATAAATATAAGTCCACAACCTTAAAACCACAGATTTTATCAATTCAACATGACTAAAACTTCGTAAGAGAAAAAAGTGTGCTGGTATCATAGCGACCAATGGTGTTTGAAAGGAGCAGCATTCTTTACATTTGAGCCATATGTGGAATGTAAACATTTCTGTTCAGTTCACCCCAGGCAAAAGTGTGAGCCCCAAAATGTCCTAGTGTGATGCAGAAGTGCTGAGCCTTTCCTGGTCCTTATTGATCAGTGGCCTCGGCCATTTGGGCACACAAAGGGTGGTACTCTGAACTTAGAAAGTCAATCTTTCTTTCAGAACTTCCATCAAAGTTGTTTGTATACATGACAAACTGTTTCCCAGAAAAACGGGACCAGCTTAATTTGTTTGCTACATTGTTGGCTAAGTGCAGTAACTACTAAGCCTTAGTTCTGTTTTTTGGAGACAGTTGGTTCTATGTTGTCACCCAGGAATACCCACGCCCTGCTTAAGGTAGCAGCCCCCCTTGGCAGCCCTCACCATTTCTCAGGTTTCTCTTAAGATTCCTTAGGAACGGAACTGGTGGTATCTATTTCTCAGTCCAATCAGAAAGATATTTTTTTCTATTCTGATACCGATCCTCTGCCATCTAGTCCTCGGAGTGGACAGTGGCTAATGTGAAAGGGAATATTACAACTTCAGTACTTGAACTTACCATTTCCCACACCCGCAAGATGTGCTTTATAACTTGGGAGTTAGTCCTGGGATATTATAGTCTGAATAAGCTGCTCACTGTTTCAAACCACATCCTCCTCCTAAGTAAACATTTCCCGTTCAAGGCTTATCTTTAAAGGGAATGAGTCGCTTGTATGCCTCTTTTAAACCATGTCATCATTTCAGTAGATGCGCTTATGCATGTCAAAGGAGGAAGAATGAAAGGAAAGAAACTCCCCGTTGTGAGTTGAGACTGAAATGGTCCAGACAGGCTGATGATGCCTTTGAGCTCTCGGTCCCTGGCTGGTTTACGGAACCTTCGGCACATGTCATCATCTCGCTGGCAGAGGTGAGTCACTAGCAGCAAGCTTGCGGATCTGCCAGTGTACCCAGAGCCTCTCTACCACATACATGCTCCTGGAGCATGGACTCTGCCATGCCTTCCCTACGTTGGTGGACTGAATCCATAGCCCTGCAAGCTTTTCTTCCCTCAAGTTGTATCTGTCAAGTGTTTTGTCATACCAGTGACAGAGGAACTAAACTAGTAGAGTGACTGGTACAGAGAGTCTGGCCGGCACCTGATTGTGCCGTTCGCAGGCCTTCAGAACTACGTTTCAGGAGGAATAGGGATGAGTTCGGACCCATAGGCTGGAGATGTCTTCGAATTCTGGAAATGCTTACCGCGTCATTATGGTAGGAGTAAAGAAAATCCTAATACAGACAGAGATGTGGACAGTGAAGGGCAGGCTCGTGGGTTTCAGAGGTGTACAAGAACTTTACCAGGGAACTGGGCAGGAGGTCATTCACACCGTATTCTAGAAAGAGTCTGGCTAATCTACCTGCATCCTGAAAATGCAAGTGAGACCAACTCTAAAAGGAAGGTCTTTTTGTTTATTTGTTCTTGTAGAGGAAATAAAGGCAGTATAGTTACCAGGCTTGGCATGGTCATAACTTGCTGTTTTTACGCTCAACTATAGTGAGAATGGGAAGTAAAAAGTGGAGCAGAAAGATGTGAAAGACATGGGAGGATGAAGTTGCAGTTGCGCACATGGAAAGCACAGGCAGAATAGCTTTTTGTTAGAGAATTCAGCAGCATTAAAGAAAAATCACGCACTTTGTGCAGAGACAGTAGGGGAAAGGCTTGAAGGCAAGACCCCACCCATCACAGACAAACACATTTGGAGGACTTCCGTTTGAAAAGAGGGTGCTGAGGAAGAAGTGGCCACAATCGGAGTGTCTGCTCTTTCCTCTGGTTCAGCCAAACAAGCTCCCTGAGAGTCTGTGGCCTGGTGGGGGTGAGGATGAGCACGGGGGCTTGTGGGAGAGGGGCTAGATCTCAAGTTGACAGTAGAGGTCTATTCTGATTAGCAGTGAATACAGGCATCTGTCACAGGAAGGAGAAAAGTAACTAACATATTCTGATAATTTAAAGAAAGTGTGATGGGGCCACTGAAGAAGGAAAAACAAAATTTGTCACTGCTTGAGGCTTGAGGCAGATAATCCTGTTTTCCAATTTACTCCAAACAAGTGAGTAATTCTCTTTCTTGTGTGCTTCACTTCTTGTACAAACTAGGTAGCTAAGAAATTGAGCCTCGCATTTAAGTCCAGCGAGGGAGTTTCTAGCCCTATTGTAATCTATCCGAGCCCCACTGAAGAGCTGGTAAAACTGCATTGTCAGGGTTGAGCTGCAGGCAACTTTTACCTGTGAAAAAACCAGGGTTAGTTAAATATTGGTACCCTTGCTAGCCACCATCAAACTATTGGTAGGCTAGAGATAGTCATAGATTGAACATTTAACCACTGATTTTGGCAAATTCTATACATACATCAGAGTTTTCCTTTCCATTCTTTTCTCTCCCTTGGAACCATTTACCAGCATATCAAGGAATAAGCCCACGAGGAAGCAACTCTGAGAGGTGAGGAAAAAACAGATGGGACCCATCAACACGCATTAGAAGCAAAGAACCGGCTAGTCACGCTGTAATTGACTTAGCTGAATGAAGCAAACAGGAGAAGCATCCAGAGGATAGGTCTTCCCACAACCAAGTACCAGGGAAAAGGTTTTTTGGTGTAGAAAGCCTAAAAACATTTAACAAGTTCACCTCCATTACCTGGGAAAGCAGAATGACTGGAAATAGGAAATAAAGTTGAAAATAAAGCAGAACGACTAGAAATAGGAAATAAAGTTGAAAATCTATTTGTCACTGTTTGTTTACTGGTATGACCTAAAGTTTATTGTTAGGCTTATAACTAGTATGTCTGTATTATCTAACCAGCTTTTACAATCAATAGAGTCACAGACACCTGTTGTATTTTAGAACAGCCTGTTTCCACCTGGGGCAAGGCAGATATTACCTCCTAAACTGTCTTCATTTATCTCCCAGCCTCCGTCCCATGCCATCTGTTTCTAATAATTTCTATTTGGCCTACCTCCCATCCATAATCCCAAAACACTTGCTAAGGTTCTTCATCTGGGACATTTCTTTCCATGTGGAACTCCAGGGTTCCTCCTCTGCGCCCACGTGGCTCTTTCCTATGGCATGATGATTCTCCTCCCTCTTTCTCCTCTGGTACCATCTGCTTCTTCCTCCCAAGATTCTTCTCTCAAGACCACAAACCTTTGCCATGCTTAGCTTCCTCTGGCCCTGCCCAGGTATCAGCTTTCTTTATAGTCAAACAGGGAGGCAAGGTTAAACAGCAATACTTGGGGTATGTGACAGGCCGAAGTAAGAATTTCGGGGAGCGGCAAGAAATTAAGAAATACAAACCACCACACTATACTCCAACATCTATTAAAAGAGAAATTGGATCCTTATACAATCTTAACTACAATTCCAGCTGGTGACCGTTTCTCCTCAAGTCTGAAGGAGACAGAAATGTTGGAACAGTCTACCAAGTATGTACACCAGTGATACTGAGATGCCGTGATAGTCTGTACTTGAGAACAGGGATGTAGGTTAAAATTATATTAAATGGAGATACTCAAGGTGTCACCTCTCACAGAATTCTCACTAAATGGAGATTCTCAAGGTGTCACCTCTCACAGAACTCTCACAAACCATGTGGTGACACTAGAAAGCTAAAGTCTGCAGACATAAGCCTACAGGGATGAGAATGGCTAGAGATGCTAACTACTTGAAATGTCTTTACCATGGACACAGAGCCCAGCAGATTACAATAGTAAAAATCCCTTCACCCATTAACCTCCAACCATTAGAAAACCAAAGATCCTAACTAATCACTTGCTCTGAAGAACTTTATAGTTAACATTCAAATTTCAAATAGCAATCATTAGATATGATGGAGAAAACATAAAAGAAATGATCAATAAGAGCAAAGAACCTAGAAAAAGAAAGCCAATGTAGAGATAAGGATATATTTACAAATTAATAGTATGATGGTGTAGGCTTCCTCTAATATCAGAACTTGGGAGTTCAAGGCCAGCTTGGTCTATATCATGAGGTTTAGGCCAGCTACATGATGAGACCCTGTCTCAAACAAACAGAAGGAAAATCCTCAGACACACAAGAGCATCAGACTACAAGAAAGAGCACACCAAGGAAAACAACAATCTTCATGATGAAAAATATGTTAACATAACTTAAAAAGTTAACAGGATACTTGATAAAGTTGAGGAGAAATCTTAAAAAAAAAAACTCACAACAAAATAAAGAAGGGAAAATTGGAATAAAAAATAAGAAAGATAACTGTAATTTCAGAATAATGTCATGTCTTTCCCAAGGGGAGAATGAAAGAAAATAGAAGAGGAAAACTGTCAACAAATAGCACAAGAACATTTTCCAGAATAGAAATGAACAAATCATAATCTTTTTGCATCAACTAGAAGAAACAGTGAGGATAAATTAAGTGCGTCTATTTTTATGTTGGAGGGAGAGGGATAGGACACTAGCACGGCAAACTGGTACCCTTAAGCCAAGGACTAGCATCACCTTGATTAAAAAAGTAATTGTCCCAAAGAAGTGTGGACTCAGCTACAGAGACACCTGCACATCCATGCTCATTGCTTCCCTATTCGAAACTGATAGGAAATGGAATCAGGCTAGAGTCTGCCCGTGGTTTAATGGATAATGAAACCATGGTACAGAAACTCAATGGAAAATTACTCAGCTACCAAAAAAAAAAAAAAAAAAAAAAAAAAAAAAAATAAAAATTTTAGAAAAGGGAATGGAACTGTAAATGTTACACTGAGCGAGGCCCCCAAGGCCCCCAAGACTTCTGCATCTTCTCTCTCACATGCAGGTCCTAGCTTCAAATGTTTCATTTTGTGTGTTTAGCCTGGAGTTCATGTGGAAGCCAGGAAACTAAAAAACTGGACAGTGGCCAGGGATGGGTCACAGTCTCTAGGTTTTTCCTTTCTGGGAGGCACAATATAGCCAGAATTACTTCCTACATCAGCACTGAAAAAGTCAATTTTCTTAGCGCTTAGAGCAATAATTTTGAAAGATTGTGGCTGCTTTACAAATGTGACTGGAAAAACCGCAGGTGCAAATTCAGTGTGAGGCTTAGAGACTGACAGTCCTAGGAGAGGACCCTGACTCCACAGTGAGAGTGGGAGCAAGAGAGAGAATGAGAAAAAGAGATGTCAAGAGATTGACATTTTTATAATACTAAAACCAAAGCATATACACACACTCAGTATGTAAGAAAGCAGTCCTATTTCAAGTGTATTCCCTTTTTTAGAGAGCAAATACTTGTTTATTTCCATATGTATCTTAAACTTCTAAAACCTCATATGATGAAATATTTTAATATAGGGTGCGCAACTGACAGCTTGGCCTTCACTAAAAAGGAAGGTTCAGTTTCGAAACCCTGGAAATGGAAATTTTATTCCATTTCCTGGGGGAAAGGGATGGGTATAAATAAGTTCAGTTATACTTAATCTGTTCTTGGATGTTTCATGAAAAAAGGTAAATGAAAGTTGAGTGAACAATAGCGCTTTGAATCTCAAAAAATACTGTCCAACAGTCGTTGCCATTCAATTCACTTCATTTCTTCTTTCTGTAAAACTGGAAGAAGGGTGAACAGGGGAGAACATTGGCAGTCTATGGCAGGGCTGAGAAATATCAACAGTTACCATAACTGTTCCATAAATGATATGATTTTTACCTCTAAGCTCATACAGTTACTTTTACTGCCCATATTGTTTTAAAGTTGAAAATATCACGTCTTTCACGTGCATTTGAGCTCCTGATTTCTATATTTTTCCTTCTTTATATAGGGCAGTTCAGTTCAGTATTGTTGTTTTGGTTGTGTTTCTCCTTCCTTAATGCTTTTCAGCATTTGCCCGTTGCTAAAGTTTCAAATTTGATCAAGGGCATAGGCGATATGCTAGAAGTGTTCTTAGCACCAAATGATAACCTCTCCCAAAACATCATTTTGGAATACTTTTTCATTATTAAGAAAGATATCAGAAACCATTTGTGTGCTTAACCAGATTTCATTTTTTTTTTTTTAAATTTACTTTGGTACAAGACAAACAAGAAGCTAGGCATAATGGGGCACGCCTATAATCCCAGCCCTCAGGAAACTGATGTGGGCCAATCTTAAGATGCCCAGCCTATACTACACAGCTCAAGGCTGCTCTGAGCTATCTGGTGAGACCTTGTCTCTAAATATATGATTTATAAGTAATGGTAAAATAAATCACATCAACATCCACATGTGAAGGGTATTGTTAGTATAAAAGGATGACAGAGGACTAATTACCACACAGACATGAATCTCTGGCCTGGAAGTATTAATGGATGCAAAAGGCAATTTCAATTATGTAGACAAGGTTTTCTTTATAATACCTATTCTCTATAACACTGCATTTGTATATATTCCAATACTGCCTTTGTAAACACAAAGTCAGCAAAGAGTAGAAGAATGAATAGCTTTAGTTGTATCAAACTCCAATAGGTCAGAGAAAGTAGTCTGGGCACATAGAGGCTCTGTCTCTCCTGTGTGAATACTGAGATGGCACCATCTGAAGAAAATAATAATTTTGTCACATCCCAAGAGCTCCACCCCTCTGCTTGAGGTAAGAAAGGGACTTTTTTTTCTCTCTGGGAGGAATTATTTCTATAAACACATAAGGCACATTACCTGCTTTTATGTTATAGTTTGCCCTTAATTTCTTTTATTACCTTCAGTAATATATTGCTTACTCTTTCATACCCAATACCAAATGGTGGTATCAGAGTCATCATAGAATCCCAGGGTGGCAGAAAGAAAATTACACCTTCATTTTGTTTGGAAAATACTAAGGCTTAACTCTTTTTTATAAGGGTTGTTACAAATATATTCTTAATGCTTCTGCCATTATTTCTAATTTATCTGTGAAGAAAACATTTGTGAGTGTAGCAAATTTGTTGTATACTGCAGAACATCACTACCTAAGAAAACAAGAACTATTTATCATTTGTAAAGTGAATAGCTATGCTCTAACCTATCCTGTCTTCAAAATGAGTGTTTGTAGGTAGTTATTTTAAAATTGCTTTAAGCTATATCGATAGTTACGTCTCCATTTTTTTGTTGGCAAATTGCCCAAACTGTGTCAGGCAGCCCTTGCTAATGCTGTGAGCAATTGCGCGGTCGATTGTGTTAACACAAAAGTTTAACCAGTTTTATTGATGCCAGCCATCAACTTTTACTGTAAATTAGCCATTCAAAAAAATCCATATTTTGTACATAAACTGAGTGATTGACAATTTTCCATTTCATTCTACTAGATGGGTATAGACTCAAACAGTCAGGGAAGCCACCCTCCTGTTTAGAAGACTGGATTCTGAGGGGTGTCAAGAGAAATGATCACGGCATCACTATGTAGTGTCTCCTAGGCCATCTGACCATCCCAGATGATTGCCATGTAGATAATTATTATTATTACCGAGTCATGAGATAACATGTGTGTGATGTCAAACTTTTAAAAGTGTTTATGATTTCTCAGAGAAATTCATTGATTTCCTAGTTAGAGTTTAGAAAATACTTAAGTGCTCACATTTTATGAAGCTCCAGATTAGGGTATGCCAATGAACCTTATGTGGACAACTGTATTTTTAAAGCTACAGGACTCAATTTAAAGAACTTCTTTTTTTTTTTTTTCTCTGCCTGGTATTTTTGTTAGAAAACTCATTTCCTTCTCATTCTTAAAGGTATTTCATGCATGAGATTGCCAGGTCACAGAGCATTTATCAAACACAGACAAGATTATTTTAATCAAGGTGTTACAAGAGGCAAGTCAAAAGAGCTTATAATCCTATGTGTAAGAGAAAGGAATTTTCAAAATGTAGCACTGGAGAAGTGTTCCACTGAACAGTGCTAAGTGTCTCCAGCAATAAATTTTGCCCTGGATAGGCATCCTTAAGCAACCTGGCTCAAAAGTCAGCAGTATCCCCCGTTAAATATATGACATAAACAGTTTGCTGATTTTTTAAAAAATAACAAATTACTCATCCTTAGTATTTTTAAAAGTTTTGTTCTTCCTAAGCACTTTTTTGCTGACTCCATCTTATTAATTTAATTTCTGCCTAAACAGTATTAGCATAAATATCTTTATGAAAAAAATTTGAGCAAAATTTCATTCTTCAAAACTCCATCTTTTTATGATGACTTTAAAAGAAGTTAGGCAGGCCGGCGAGAAGGCTTCTTCTATAAAGTGCTTGTTGCAAAAGTGTGCACACCTGAGTTCTATTCTAACGCTCACGTAGAAAGCCGGGTGTGGAGGCTCACACCTGTCATCCCAGTGTTGGGAAGGAAGTAGACAGGAGAGGAGCCTTGGGCCTTGCTGGTAAGCTGTTCTGGCCAAGTTGGTGAGCTCCATGTCAATGAGAGACCCTGACTCAAAAACTAAGGTGGAGAGTGACTGAGGAGGACATCGTGCACTGACCTGTGACCTCCATATGCACTCATGTGCATGTGCATTCATACACAAATATACATACATGCACACACACATTGGAGGGAGGAGGGATGGAGGGAGAGGGTTAGGAATTTGAGCTAGGGCATAGAGAATATAACACGTGTGGGCAGTATTATAGGTTTTTTCATAGTTAATATAGTAACATGGTTTTAGGTTGTAAGTGTTCAAAATACTTTCCTACCAAAGGGATCTTTGACTAAGTGCTACAATGTGCAAATGCTGACATATACTTTCAAACACTTCTGTTTAGCCATATCACATCCCCTAATGTACCCACTCTGCTTCTGTTATATCCATCATTAGAACCACAGACGTTGAGTCAAGAAGACAGATCTGGATTCCAGTTTCAGCCTTCTGAGTCTCTCTATTTCCTTCTGCCATGACATAAAATGACAAATGTCTCATAATTCCATTTCATAGTTCAGATAGTGAACACAAGTAGCTTGGGGGGGGGCGTTAAATCAAGGAGTTGACAGGCTGCCCTCCATTTTGGAAATTCTAAGGGGAAATCCACTTCCTTAGCCTTTTTGGTGTTTAGACGTTGCTCAGGGTCATGAGCTTGTGGCTTTGCTCTTCTAAGCTGGCTGTATAGGACCACCCTGACTCTACTTTTGTCACTCTTCCCCTGCTTCTTCGACGTTGCAGTACATCATTTGTAGAAATCTGGTGACAATGCCGTATTGCAAAGCTGTGGAGAGACATTACTACTTTAACACAGTGACGTGCCTGACCAGCTCAGGCAAGGCGGAGCACACCAAGGAGGCCCTGCCACCATTCTGTGTCTGAGGCAAAGGGCTGAGGGAGCAACCTGGGCACAGGTGGGCTGGCACAGCTCCATGCTCCACACTGCACTCCTTATTCTTATTGAAATCTTTGGCGGCAGGGCGCGGGGGTGCGGGGGGGTGGGGTGGTGGAGCTGATATGATTGATTCTGCAAGCACACACGATTTATGCACCCTCAGGAGTCAGTTTTATTCTCAGAATTGTTTACATTTGAATAAGTGAAAATGACTGACTGACATGAAATTTAAAATAGCGTGAAAATATTAACGATCTAATAATATAGCATTCAAATACCAGTGATCCACTCAATGTGCCCGCGACCTCATGCAATAGTATGTGTACTTTCTTGCCTCATCCGGCTTTCTTGAGCAGGAATTATTGAAAGGAAATGAAAAAAATTTTTCCTATGTGAGCTAAAAATCAACAGAAGGAGATGCACTAGGACGAATCAATTGTCACTTTCACAACCTAGGGCTGCATGTGCCTCTCCCTTCATGTGATGGTGTTCTCAGTTTTCCTTGGCTCCTGGTCAGCCATGACCATGTCCCTCCTGGAGTGTGTCAAGGACTCCGGGAGTAATGTTGGGCAACTCATTCCCCTCCTCTTCCATCCGTTACCTTGTAGTAAAGCTTCCCTGCCTAAGGTAGCTGGATCCTCCTGCTGTCCTTGGAAAGCAAGGCAGGGGATACCAACTAGCCACTTCCGCTGTTTATCTGTACTCCACTGTGTCTGGGAAGAAAGCAGCTGGAAGTATTTGTTCTTCAGCCACCAATTCTTCTCCTTTTGCATACTTTGGGGACCCATGAAGTGATGATACCCAGTTTCCTTTTGTTTGACTTTACCATGTGCGCGTGTTTTCTAAAGAGACTTACATGTTCTGCTATATGTCACCCGCATCTTCCTCTTTGTACCTATATATTTTAGGTTAAACTTTGGAGACAGAATTCATCTTTGTTAAGGAATGCACTTGCTTGCTTCTCTTGCTTCTCAATGCCCAGTGCAGTCGGCTAGTCTCTGCTTCTGGCTTAGGGCTGACCAGTGATTCCAAGGTGCATTTTGGTTTAAGAGTTAAGCCTGATTCCAGTTACTATGGAGAAGTAGCAAAGGCCACTTTTTTTTTTTTTTTTTGATACTTCAGGCACAAGATAAGGGCAGGTTCTTTAATAAAGAGTGAGAAATCTGGTCAAATGTAAAGGAATAAAATAATATGAAGTACCCAGCCCTCAATGGAATACTATATCACGCACTTCTTCCCGTGAGATCTCAGAGAACATCTGTGAAGAGTAGGTAGAAAGATTTCCAGAAGATGGAGAAGAACACTGATGTATTTTGGACATCCCATGCCATTGTGGTCATAAACTCCCAGCAGATATCGTGGGTATAACAGTAGCACAAGATGAAGCCAGTCAATCCCCTAGCACGTTGAGGGGAGGGCTCATGTGATTCTATGCGTACGTGAGGAGTTATTGGCAGTTGGCGCTTGCTGGGTGTCTTGTTTAGTGTTTATTTTGCCACAATGAAATGCCATAACCAAAATCAAGTTGGGAAGGGAAGGGTTTACTTGGCTTACACTTCCATATCGTTGTTCATCATTGAAGGAGGTCACGACAAAACCTCACCCATAACAGGAACCTGGAGGCTACAGCTTGCTCCCATGGCTTTGTTCAGCCTGCTTTCTTATGGAACCCAGGTCCACCAGCCCATGAACAAAACCACACACCATAGCCTGGGACCTCCACCATCACACGCTTATTAAGAAAATGCCTTACAACTGGATCTTATGGAGGTTTTTTTTTTTCCCTATTGAGGTTCCCTCCTTACAGACAACTCCAGCTTGTGTCAAATTGACATAAAACTAACCAGGACACTGGGGGTAGGAGAATCAGTTTTCTTTAGAAAAAAAAAAAAAAAAAAAGGAACAGGAAGAGGAGAAAAACCAGGAGGAAGAGGAGGAGGAGGAAAAGGGGGAAAGAACTTGGGAGGAGAATGTTCGGTTGGGTCCGGAAGGAGTTGGGAGCAGAAGGCAGAAACCACCTAAATACATTGAGCATGAAATTACCAAAGAATAAATAAAAAGGTTTTAGTTTTGTTTTGTTTTTGTTGGTTTTCTTGTTTCTGGAAAGAGTGAGAGAAGGGAGTCCTAACAATGAAATGTCCCGGTGTATCACACAGCTTTCACAGCATTAGAATCACGGGCCTTTGTGAAGACACCTTCCTGTGTCCTGTCTTTAGGTTAGGATGTTCTTAACAAGTAAACAGACACCCTATGTTTTTACTTGTTGGTGAGGTCTACGTTGCTCCACATATCAAGTTTGTCCTTTCAATGCTTACAAATGGAAATTTTCAAATAGTATTTTAAGAGTTCTTTCTGGGGAAAATGGAATGGGAACTCTTTACATACAAAATGGCACATGAGATGATATTTAATTAAACAGAGGAAATGACAGGATGCAGCCTGCAGCTTAGCCTCAGGTCTCCTCACTTCATTATTCCTGGTGGATGTTAGCTAAAATTTAAGCCATTGTGACAGAATATTTTCTTGAAACTTCAGGTTTCCTTTCTTGCAAGAAGAGAACACAAATCAGTTCTATCTAGCTGCAAACAATGCCCTAAATTAGTATTTCTGATAGACACTTAGTATCATGAACGAAGAACATAATATTTGAAAAATAGTGTCTACTTACTACTCGGGCTAGATAATTTTATGTAAACTTGAGAAAATTGGAAGTCATCTGTGAAGAGAGAACCTCAATTGAGAAAATGCCTCCATAAGAGGAAGGCTTGTGAGAGTGAGAGCTTGGGGAAGCTGGCCCCTCCACTCTGCCATGAGTTGGCATGGGTACAGCGGTGATGCCCTCTCTCTCTCCACAAGTTGCCACCAGTAGTAGCCAGGAGAGCTAACCCTGTCCCCTCACCAACTACAGCACTTGGAAGAGCAGGCCTTGCACCTCTCCTCTGCAGCACAGTGGAGCTGCCCTGATGGCGAAGGCATGAGTGACCCAGCCCCTAGGGAGTGAGAGTGGGTGAGCTGGCTTAGCCCTCATAGGCTGCAGCACTTGAGAGAGTTGGTCTCTAAGTCTTGACTAGATATCACAGTGGATCTGGCTCTGGAGGCATGGGTGCTGGTGAGCCAGGCAGAGGGCATGAGAGTAAGAGAGCTAGCCCTGCCTTCAGCCAATAGTAGCTTTGGGTAGCCTAGCTGTAGCAATGCTGGAGAGCTTGCCATGGTGGGGCAGTTAAACAAGAGCTGGGCCCCAGATCCACGCCTCTGAGTTGGCTCATCCCAAAATCTGTATCATCCTGCATAGGACTGGGAAGGTGAAAGAGCCAGCCTTACAGTCCCAAAGCTGCAGGACCTCCATGACACAGGGCAGCAGCAAGATAAGTGGGAAGAGTTGCAATTAGGATCCTGTATTGATGATATCACAGAAGCCAGAGATCTCAAACCAGACCAATGACTCAATGAATATTTGCAAGTGAAGATGTGTGGACAGAGGGATATACGTGCAACACACCGTGACGTACTAGAGCATCCACAATGAGATGCTTTCTATGCTTTGTTTTGTTGTTGTTGTTTGTTTGTTTGTTTTTGTCTTGTGGAGGAGGTAAGGGTGAATGGCACATATG
>OU015750.1:26258797-26284986 GCA_907169655.1 Acomys percivali
TTTAACCTCTTGGAAAAACAGCAGCCTGGGCTGTTGCATGTCTCCCACATAGGCCACCCGAGGAGACCACTTAAAATAGTTTTTGATCTGGGGTACAAATTCCGCTCCAGAACTCCCCTCCAGCAACTTTCTTTCCTCCTTTTAAATCATCTTGACAGGGCGTCTGTAATTCCTGTGCCCTCTGAGAACAAGGGGCAGAACATTCAGGATGGAGCGTCCACTGTTAGTGTTGCCTTCAGCTCCCCTTGTAAAGGGAGAAAACACAGCCAACACTCACTCACTTGTGATAAGGAATTCTTTACAAGGCAGTCACACTGATCCAGGGCAGTTCACACGTGAGACCTGACAAATTGTTAGAATCACATGCAGACTTAGAATTAGTTGTGCTCAGGTAACCGATAATAATGAAAACAACGGTAGTAACGTAGTAAGGACTTACATCATCGCTGTAGACTACAGCATTGCTACTTTTATGTTACAACAATCATCGACTGTTGCCTAAGTAGCTTCTAGAAAATAGTTTGCAGCAAAGGTGCAAGAAGCTGATTGTGAGGAGTCAGGCCTGGCTGCTTACCCCAGTGAATGGGTCTCTCCAAGCCATGTATTGAGGTCTGTATATGATAAGATGGCAAACCATAAAATTTCACTGAATTGAAATTGGCCTGTACCAGAAATACCACTAGCCGGATTTTAATATTTTAGTTATTTATTTTTGGCTTTGAGTTGCTGTCTCCAGTATCAATTGGTAAAATTCAGTGGGGAGGGGACTCTTGAGGCTGTCAACCAGGTTGGTAAAATAGTGTGTTTGAAAATATCACAGACGGCTGCTTCAAAGTGCTTAATGAATGGGTAGGCGTGTGTGTCTCTACAACATTATATATTTTTTAAGGAAACTAGAAGGTAAGAAACACAAACCTACACATTAAAGAGTCTCGCCAAATGAAGACTCTGTACTTTTTTTTTTTTTAATAAAAGAAGTTCTCTGCCAAGGACTTGCCAAATTTCTATTGTAAATGAGCATTACAATTCATTGACAATTGAGAAATGCTATGAATGGATGCCCAGTGTTTCTCTGTGTGTTTCTAAGAAGTCACAACCCACTGGGCAGAGATAGTCAAGCAAACTCATTGCAATGTATATACCAATGCCTGACATTTTGACGCTGGCTTCAAAGCCATGATAATTCCTCATTTATAGAGTCTTTATTCCCATAAATGTTGAAGAAAAGTGAACCAGACACATGGGGAATTGTCATAATTTGTATTTTTCTTATGAGAAAAAAAATGTTGGTATCTTAAAGACCTGCAAGTATGCATGTCAATTTATTATTTTAACTCTACAGTTAATTCAGCTCTTCTAAATCAAAGAGCTCTCCACTATTATAATTTTGTGACATTATTTTTTTCAAGGGCAGTATTTAATGAGTCAGTTTTGGCTGAGCAGCAAGTCAGCCTTTTCATCCACCCAGACATTTGTGACAGGTAGCATGACAAATGCTTTCAGATAAAGTGTGTACATGGTGGAGCTAGGATTGGGTCTTTAGGAACTAGGTGATGCACTTCCTGTTTTACAGCATTTTATGAATGTTTCCAGTGCTCAGGAAATTTGTTTCAAGTTATTTAGCTGGCAAGGGCTACATCTGGACTCTGAGCAGAATCTTGTTCCACTCTAAATATTGTGCTTTTTATGACTATTTTCTAATAGCATCCACATGTTGATAAAAAGTAAAAGCGTCTTGCTTGATTCTCCCCAAAGAAGTGAACATTCCAATATAGAAGATAGCTTTAGCCAAATTACAAACTTGGTATCTATGGAACAGAATTAGCATTAATTTGCAAAAATGTCTTCCCACCTTCTTCTATCACCCCTCCCTGTGGCACAGATGCTGCTAACACCTTTACCTTTGATCTGAGCCGGGCTTAACAAAACATTGTTGGGCCTGTCCTGCTGCCCAGAGCATCTCTTCCCAGGCCTGCACTCTCCTTTTGGAAGTCATCCTTAGCCTCGTTTCCCCCATCAGAGTGTTCTGGGTAAAGAGGTCTCATTATCTGAGTTTGTACTCAAGAGGAACTTTATTTGCTTCCAGTGATCTATCACCCTCTGTGCCCTGTCAAAAAATTATAGTCAAGTGTCACTTTCTTAATTTCATAATTGTGATTAAAATTTGGCTTAATACCTCCTAGGACCTATTCCTTGTATCTTATCTCCTCTGAGCTCTGTCTCATCCTTCATTTGATCCCCTCTCTTTAGCCTTCTGTGTGGAATTTTACCTCTAATCTACATTTTGAATCTCCCTATCATTCATGTGTTTGCTTTCTCTTGAAGAAGAAGGCTGCTTTGTTCTTGTACAGTGACAAAAATTACATTTTAAGCCAACCCTCTAACTAGTGCCTTCATTCTCACATTATCAAAAAAAGAATTTTTTTGGTAATCTAATTCCAGCAAGATGAGTAGTTTAGTCATCAATTGACCACAAAAATATGGTTAGAGAAGAAATTATAAGAGTGGTTCATATTTTCACAGATACACACTAAATCATCATGCTTTTGATATAGAGACCTTTTCTGTGATTATGAATCCGCCAGTTGGATGTCTATTGAGTCTTTCTCATATATAATTTTTGTGCACCATCTTCCCTGTTTCTTAGTGCTGAGTTATTTAGACTAAGAGCCTTGCCCGTGTTGTGAAGACAAAGTCCTCCTACATTTTTGTTATATTTCCCCACTAGTCTCTTTTAGGCAATGCTCATTCATTAGTAACTTTTCGATAATTCATAGCTATAGGTTTTTAAAATTAATTTAATTTCCATACAACATGCATATTTCCCTTCATAGCTCTCACATTTCAATAATTTGCATTCTGTTATGTTAATAGCAAGTGGTACTGACACTCTGGAGTAAAGACCTTAGACTAGGCTGTGGGCCTGGGGTTTAAGGTACAGGCTGGTAAGAGGAGCTTTTAGCTTCCCATTGCTGTGATAAAGCACCATGGACAAGACAGCTTATACAAGAAGGACTTTATTTGTACTTATGGTACCAGAGTTCGAATATGCAATGTCAGGGACTCCGTGGCAGCAGAGAGCAGGACCTAGAAGCCGAGAGCTCACATCTTGTATTGCAAGCATGAAGGAGAGAGGAAGCACTGAGATAGCTTGTACTTAGAAACCTCAAACCCTTCCTGGCCTACCCCACCAAGAACACACCACCCACTAAGCTTCCCCAGAGAGAACCACCACCTTGGGCCCAAGTATTTCATCGGGAGACATTTTCAGTGACACTACCATAGAAGGTGACCAGCTAGCTGTGAGCATTTAGCACATGATAGAAGTCAGTATCGCTTACAGAGTGACTAGTGAGCTCACGTTACCCCAGAGCACTTCTTAAGAGGATGGTAAAGAGAGACATCTCATTTATGTTTATCATCTAGCTCTTTCCTTGACTCTGATTATATACCGGGGAGGATAATTATCTTTTGATGTAAACTGTTTTCACTGGCTCTACAGGATAACAGTGTTGTTTAAAACTCTTTTTTTATTTTAATATCTTCTTCATAGCAAAGCACAGTGAGTGAAATTGTACCAAAAACAGGGAGATGTTTAACAATTTGTATTTTCTGATTAAAGTCATATGTCAAGGTAGAGGGAGGACAATAAAAGGGCTACAGGAGAGCACTCCTAAGGGCCATAACTTTAGACAAGACACCATAATTGGGACAGAGACGGTTAATTAGAACATAGACATAGTCAGGAAACTCAATTTGGGATGCATTATATATGTGATGTAATGTCCAAAGCACAAAATAAGTGAGTGGTAATTGAAATAATTACTTATAAATAAATAAGATTTTTTTCTAGACTAAAATGTGAATTAAAGAATTGACATGATATGTTAGATATTTAAATGTGGTTAAAGTGCTTTTTATTTTAATTTCTAGATAGTAACACACCACTCCACCATTCTTAGCTTAATAAGATAGAAATAAAGAGACCAGGAAATTAATTCAAGGTCAGAGAGTAAGGCATCTAAACATAGCTAACCAACCACAGGGTACCCAAAATGTTCTCAGTCAAAAGACTTAATAGCCTTTCACCAAAAATAACTACTTCAGTCAAAGAGGGAATGATAATTGCTAGTTCCACAGACAACATAAGAAACCACATGGTTTTAGCCCAGAAAGCAACATTGAATGACCACCCACGGGCTCATCGCACAGTTATCTCCTCCAGAAACAGGAGGAGAAGATACGCTTCACTTTGCCATTGACCTAGAAAAGCTCCAATGAATAAATAAAGCCTAAATTGGATGAAAAGCACTATGTGTAGAAAAGCCTTACTATCCCTTGGATTTCCTCTCCCTCTCCTCAAACAAGGAGCCATGTCAGCTCTTCACAGAGATGGGAGTGCTGCAACTTTCCCACCACAAAGATCTGGCTATGGACTCCCAGCCAGCATGCAGGCAGATGTCAGTTTACTCTATGTCCTTCCGTAGAAGCCTCTGGAGAACAGAAGCCCATGGTACCCGAGGCTCTAGAGGCAGATGTTATTTCCCAAGGTACCCAAGGCTCTAGAGGCGGAAGTTAATTCCTAGCTACTCAGCTTACTAGCTGTGTGAGCTCATACAAGATATTTAACCATGCAGAACCTCCAGGCTCTCAAATTGAAAAACAAAAAACAAGCACAACTTCTTAATATTTATTTTGTGAGTTCGCAGTGAGAAATAACTAAAGTATTATGTGTGAAAGTTATAGCAATAGACTGAGTGTGTCGTGGTCGCTTGGCGAATGACAGCATGTATGTATTTTAGGGGTAGAGCTTCAGAGATCCTTCACTGGAGATTTTTTGATGCTATTTTGGAATTCTGTCTAAGCATCTTAGAAAATGAGCAAATTCATTAAAAGAAGGGAAAAAAGACACCTATGGACCAGAACAGTCCACAGCTGGAGGTAACACAAAGCAACTTAGGGTGGGAACCCAAATCTAACTATCAAATTTGGGTGACAGAGAGAAGTTTGAAGAAATCACTCATTTTCTGAGTATAAACCAGGAAGGTATATTCTGCCCATTTTGAAATCCTATTTCAGTTTCTCAGAAGATTACATAATTTTCACATGAATGTCTGAAATAATTTCCATAAGTAACAACATGAATTAGCAAACAATCCCATCCCATCTCTTGGCCTAGGTATTTGGATTAATATGACGTTTAGGCACATCCAGCCATCCGGACTTCTCATGTTCATCCAAATGCGAGCTTGTACCCAGAGGCTGGTCCATTCTGGTTTGCCTCAAGTAAAACAGTAAAGGGAAATGATTCTCAGAGATGGAGCGGAAAGGAATACAATACAAAAAAACATGTCACTCAGCCACATGTAGGAAGACCAAGAGAGAAGAGAGGTCCCCAGCAGTCCCGTTTATGGTGTAGCTTGATTTTTTTACATGGGTGCTGGGATCTGAGCTCAGTACTCTTCCCCACTGAGTGCTCTACACACCTCTAAACACTTTCCTTAAAAAAAAAAAAAAAAAAAAAAAAAAAAAAAAAAAAAGACTTATTTTTCTTTTTATTAACTCATTTATTTATTCACTTTACATGCCTGTCATAGCCCCTTCCTTTTTATTTTGAATTATGAATGTTTTGCCTGTATGTATGTATGCATGCATGCATGTACATATGTATGTATGTATCGCACCACGTGCATGTCTTGTGGCTGCAGAAGCGAGATGAGGATTCCCGCAACTGGAATTAAAGATGGGTGTGAGCTGCCATGTGGGTGCTGAGAATAAAACCTGAGTCCTCTCTCGGAACGATGAAGGCTCTCAGCCACTGAGCCATCTTTCCAGCTCCCACTCCCTAAACCACTTCTTAAAGATGGAGGAGAACTTCCATCCAGAAAGCAGTTGTGATTTAACGGGCTTTCGATGTGGAAACTTTTACACTGGGTGATTAAAATGTGGCAGTAAATGTAAAGCAACTGCGGATGTGACCAGCCAGCTTTAAGAGCAAGCATTGCCTTTCCTGGAGTTTCTACAAGGCAGAGCTAATGGTAATCTGCAGCACAGAAACTCCAGTCAGGAAACACTCTGTAAGCACAGCCACACTTCGTTAAAGCAGAAACAGCAGACTGAGCGTAGAAGCTACCTACCACGAGCATAGAAGCAACCTAATTAAACAAGTGGGGATGGAACAACCTAGAAACTTTAATGGACACATCGCAGCTTTACAACTCTGCCGCGCCGGGTTTATTAGCAAGATCAAGATAACTTACTGCAGAGACTCCCAAGCCTCTGTGGCATACAATTCATGAAGACGTTTACCAAAAAGAGTGACTTCCTGAATCTCCGAGTGATTAAAATTCAGTGGTTACAGAGCTGCCTACTCACCTGTCTTATTTCCCAGCTCTGCGTGTAATAGCGGGAATCTAGGGCAATTCCACCGGAACTCACCGTGAGCGGCACGGATCTAGAACGGTGGGGAGAACCGCAGTGTGGAAAGAAGCCGTAGACATTGGCAAAAAATAAAAAAAGCGAGTCTTTATCCGCACCTTGACTCTCGCTGAACAGGAGGGTTCTGTGGACATCCCGATGCAGGGTGAGCTCATTCTACCCCTACCTAGTTTTCTAATCATTCTTAGATAGAGATAAGCACAGATAGAGATTTCTGTAATAGTAGTAGTTAAGTTCTTATTTGAAAAACATCTCTGAAACCGAGTGAATTCTAAATTTCACTACTAACACATTTTTCTTGGTAGATTTATGCTCAGTCTCCCAAGCCAAGGGCAGCAACAATGGTGCCTTCTCTAGGAGTCATGAATTTCTTTTTTTTTTTATTTTATTTTATTTTATTTTTTATTTTTAATTAATTTATTCTTGTTACATCTCTATGGTTATCCCATCCCTTGTATCCTCCCATTCTCCCCTCCCTCCCATTTTCCCCTTATTCCCCTCCCCTATGACTGTTCCTCAGAGGGATTACCTCCCTCTGTATATGCTCATAGGGTATCAAGTCTCTTCTCAGTGACCTGCTGTCCTTCCTCAATCTCACCCCATACCAACTGACTGTGTCCCTGGGGCAAGTACGTTCATTTGTCTGGACTGCAGAATGGATTTAATATCTCAAATTTCCTTTCTGTTCTCCTGTAAGATACTGTTTACTGTGTGTCAGGTACTATTCTAATACATCATTAATAAGTAGACTTATTTCACGTGTACATTTAACCCACGGAGTATGTAATCATCCTTGAATGGATCCCATTTTATAGACAAGCACACTAAGACACAAAGACGCTAAGCACTTTGCCCCAAACCATTAAGATAGTATCTTTGACATGTCGCTTGGCTAGACTACAGTGCTCAGATAGCCAGCAGACATTCTTTGTGTTTCTGTGAGGGTGTTTATTTTTTTATTTTAATTTATTAGTATTTTTCTTGCATGAGGTCGGCATTTAAGCTGATGGTCTCTGAGTAAAACAAGTTGCCCTCTGTGTGGTGGATGAGCCTCACCAAACCTGCTGGCCGCCTCTAGAACACAAAGTCCTGACCTCCAGAAGCTAGAGGAAAGTCTAACCATAGAAGGCCTTTGGGCTTTAACTGCAAGATCTGGACTTTTTAGCAAACCACCCTTGAACCCACACTGTAACTTTCTTTAGCCTCCAGCCTGTAGACCTCTCTCATCAGCTTTCAACTCATCCAGCCTCCACAGCCTTGTGAGCCAAAACTGTAACCTATGTCTCTTTTCTTGCATACATAGATGAGTAGCCCACTGGTTTCCTTTCTCTGGCAAATACAGACAGAAACAACTGCACACTAATGTAATAGCCAGGGCACCCCCAAGCAAAAGATCCAAAGACAGTGGGTGTGCAGGTCATGCACGCATCTCCTGTAGGATTTCAGAATCATAGATGATACATAGATAGAATTGGCTTATCATGGTTTTTCTATGATCGTTTAAACTACTCATGTGGGTCAAATGGACGTAAGTACGTGAAGTTCTAAGCAAAGTTACTGAAGAATTGAACATCATACGTGGTCCTAGTAGAAATTATCTATTTGGAGCATCTCTAACTTTTTCTTTTTTCAAAACAGGGTTTCTCTGTGTAGCCTTGTCTATCCTAGATTGACTTTGTAGACCAGGCTGGCCTAGAACTCACAGAGATCCACCTGACTCTGCCCATATCTCTAACTTTTGGGGCTTGAATTTAGGAGTGATTTTATTCTTATAAAAAGGCCCACATTGGCAGAGGGAGGAAAATGAAGAGCAAGAGTCTTACTTTAGGGGTGCTTTTCCTCTTAAATATTTGCCATGCTCTCCACTCTTGGACACTCTCTGAAAGAGCTAAACAATAATGATTGTCCATAGGTAGATTTTAAAAGCTCATCACTTCAATATTTCTATCTTATTTCTACTGAATTAAGTATCAGCTTTGTTTGCTTCCTTTGTAATATGTTGTATAGGCCAGTTTCCTTTCCAGGCTTCCAAATCAGCCCTGGCACTTTAGAAACTGTGACCTTAGGAACATAGCTTTAAGCTAGCCCAAGAGTGAAACTTTGCAACCGTCGGTCCTTTTAATCAACCAGCAAAAGTCCAGTCAGGAGAGAAGCAGGCAACTTTTTGTTAGGGGCTGGTAGACGTGCCCTTGGAGAAATCAACAAAGAATTTTAGAACGTCGAGCCAGGTCCTCACCTTCACATGTGCTCAGCGTCAGAACTGTGCACCTTGCTGATGGAGATCAATGTCTTACATAGCTAGCTGGCTAGAGCCCCAGAAGATAGACAGCCCCCTCCTCCCTCAAACAGAACCTCTGTACACAAAGGAAATATGTAGGTAAAACACATGGGCATGAGTATTCTGATTTGCATGCATGGGTTTGATCATTTCCCTCCCCCAAACTATTAACTCTGAAACTCATAATCCACCGAAGCAAGAGAAGGGAAAGGCGGAGGTTGAGTCATCTCAGCTAAATTCAATAGTGCAAAGGGAAGAGGGTTAGTTTGGACCTCTTTGTTAGTTTAGTTTCCATCTACCCGAATGTCTAGACATTCAAATGAGGGGTGATGCAGATCTTGTCTCTGACCACTCTTATTAAAGGCGTCTTCATGTGCAATGTCACTGCTTACATGAGTTTGTTTGTATTATCTTTGAACTTAATGTGTATTATTCTGCCTTTGTCAACATCTATTCCTATTTCCTATAAGCCTTAAAACTCTTCCAGATGCCGTGTAAATGCAAGGCCTTTGGAATGCGGCTGGCCTCTCTAATCTGGTTGCAGAATCACCACTCTCCCTCTCCAAATCCCACGTAGCTGTCAATTTTAGGCATACATTGTCGGAGGAATTTATATCCCGCAGTTTAAGATGGATGCCAAATCTGTTAAAAAAAAAAAAATGTAACCTTGACCGACCACCATTGGCATCTGTGCTGTTTAAAAGGAAAATGGACTCTTGAGAAAATCTGAATGCTTATCTGCTGTTTGCAATTGCTTAATGCTCCAAAGTGCCACTCCTCTGTCAAGGCCCTTCCCACCAGGCATTCAGCCTCCAGCTTCCATCAGAGCTCTGTACTGAATGCAGCCAGAGCCTCAAGGATGTCAATTTGGATACTAAATAGATGAGTCAGGATTAAAGTCATCTGATGCTTACTCTTTCCAGCAGTGTGGCGTGACCAGCTGCCCTGGACCCAAACTCTGAACAGAGTGTCTTCTTGGACAAAAATAATACTCTAACATGACTGTGCAAAGTGTGCTAGATATGGGATTAATAAAAACGCATGACACAGAAACCTTTTATCAATATTTCTGTCTTCTTCCCTCTCTCAATCCTCGGCTGTAATTGTTCTAGTTTTTTTTCACTTTTTTGCATTAAACTGTAAACGTGAAAGGGGAAGGATCATAGTCAGAAGCTTGAAGAGCACAGCGAAGAAAACTAAGTCGAGAAAGCACTGGCCTGGTCTCTGGCAACATTGTGACATTTTTTTAAATTATTATTGTTATTTATGAGCATTAGATATAAGCCATGTAAACAGATCAAAGGAAGAATACGAAATGTAAATAAGTCAAGCAACTTCAGAAAACATAAGGTGGGCCCAGCCAAAAATATGCTTGCTTTGTCAAAAAGCAAGTGTTAAACTATCCTGAGAATGAATTCAACCAGTCAGTTCTCATCAACCACTTAAAAGTCCAGTCAGGAGAGAAACAGGCAGCTCTCCCTAGGTGCTCCTTGAATGCTCACTCGGAGAAAGCAACTGAGACTTTATTTTTATTTATTTATTTTTTTATTTTATTAATTTATTCTTGTTACATCTCTATGGTTATCCCATCCCTTGTATCCTCCCATTCTTCCCTCCCTCCCAGTTTCCCCTTATTCCCCTCCTCTATGACTGTTCCTGAGAGGGATTACCTCCCCCTGTATATGCTCATAGGGTATCAAGTCTCTTCTCGGTGACCTGCTGTTCTTCCTCTGAGTGCCACCAGGTCTCCCCCTCCAGGGGACATGGTCAAATGTGAGGCACCAGAGTATGTGAGAAAGTCATATCCCACTCTCCACTCAAGTGTGGAGACTGTCCTGTCCATTGGCTAGATCTGGGTAGGGGTTTAAAGTTTACCGCCTGTATTGTCCTTGGCTGGTGCCTTAGTTTGAGCGGGACCCCTTGGCCCAAATCTGCCTATCATAATGTTCTACTTGTAGGTTTCTAGGACCCACTGGATCCTTCTACTTTGCTATTCTCACATGCTTCTCTCATCTAGAGTCCCAATAGGGTGTCCTCCCCTCTGTCCCAGTTTCCTAGTAAGGGAAGGCTTTCGTGGGACAATCTGCAACTAAGACTTTAGAAGGCAACAAGTGCCCATGTTCATACATGCTCAGTCAAGCCTGTGAGGTTTGCTGGTGAGGTAATATTCTTTGCATTTTTCTGTCTGCGTGTACGTGTGTGTGTGTGTGTGTGTGTGTGTGTGTGTGTAAGCAGGCAAAAACACATTTGCCAGTGTGGGCAAGCTTGAAGGCCAGCAGTAGAGGTAGATGCTGGAGTGTCTCTAATCATTTATTCTACCTTGTGTTTTGAGACAGAACCCTGCATTAACATGAAGTCACCCTTGCTTCTAGACTGGCTGGCTAGCAAGTCCTCAGGGCTGTCTTTTCGCTGGGATTAAAGATGCATGTTTTTCTTTTCTTTTCTTTTTCTTTCTTCCTTTTTTAAAAAGATTTATTTATTACATATACAGTGCTCTACCCACATGTACTCCTGCATACCAGGACAGGGCACCAGATCTTATTATAGATGGTTGTGAGCCACCATGTGGTTGCTGGGAATTGAACTCAGGACCTCTGGAAGAGCAGCCAGTGCTCTTAACGGCTGAGCCACCTCTCCAACACCAAAAGATGCATGTTTTTATGTCCAACTTTTTACTTGGGTGTGTTGAATCTGAATGCAGGTGCTTGTGCTTTTGTGGCCAGCACTGAAGCCACTGAGCTAAACCATTTTCCCACCTCTCAAAATATTTTTTTTTAAAGGAAGCTTTCAGAAAAAGAGCTCTCTGCTTGCAAGATTTTGGACGTTGAAGGCTCGGTCTTGGTACTGGCATTTGTATTGCTTCCCTTCCTCCTTCTCTTGGTTTGCACTGTTCCTCTGACCTCCCTTCTCTAAGACAGGGTCTTATGTACCCAAACTAGTCTTGAACTTACTATGTAGCTAAGGGTGATTTTGAACTTCTGATCCTCCCAGCTCTACCTCCCAAGTGTTGGGACTGCAGGTGTGTGTCACTACACCAGTTGTATGCGATGTTGAGGGTGTGACCAAAAACTCTATGCTTGCCAGGCAAGCATTCTGAGTGTCTCTGCCAGCTCTGCTCAGTCTTTGTGATGAACAATTGTGTGGTAAGTTCACCCATGTAATATTTGAAACTCTGTTGATTGATAATAAATGTATTCCTAAAAAGCTAGCTTAATCTATTGAATTCTTGGATAACCAAGTAAAAGCTCTGACATAGTTTTGTTTTACCCAGCATTTTCTTATGTGTCAGCCTTCCTAGTACAGGGTTAAAAACATGGTTAATGAAACCTGGTCTCTGTGGGAAAAGACTTTTGCTTTTCCATATGTCATAAAAGGGCTTGACAGGGTCTGAACAAATAATTCTTTCCCAGGCTTTGGACTGTGATCTTAGGGCTAAATTAATTCCTTTTATCTTAGCATTTTTCTCAGTTTGAAACCAGCCACAGAAGGGAGGCCCCATGACTGTGGAGGAGCTAACTGTGCATGATTCTGAGATTTGAGAAAAAAGCCTGACTCACCTAAACATCATTATCAACAATGCTGTGGGTCTTTAAGTCTTTTGGGTATTCGAAAGCTGTCATTAATTTAAAACCTCAGCTTGATCAAAGACTTGTGTGTAAGAAACAGGAGACTAAAAAGAGCAAATAGGATATAAAGTTGGTCTTTTACACTGTGCTACATATAAAGTGGTAAACTGCTTATTTATGCTTTTGCAGTTCTGGGAAAGTGCTGTTTGCATCTTAAATGCGGAAAGTTGGTCGGCTACCCTCAATATCTGCTTCCCTTCTCAGAAGCAAAGCAACTGGGACAATGTAACTCCACGTACTCCAGCCTATGCCCACTGAGAGGAGGGCCAAGTTCCAATGTGTTCATTGTGCATGGCTGCCTTGAAAACGAAGTCTGAGTTTGAGGATGGCTTGTATACATACATACATACATACATACATACATACATACATACATGTGTGTGAGGAGTGGGGGGGTTTGTATGTGTGTCTGTGTGTTTGGCACAGCAGAAAGCTGTCTGTTAGCCAGGTGTGTGGCACATGCCTGTAATCCCAGCATTCGGGGAGGCAGAGGCAGGCAGATTCCCATGAGCGAGGCCAGCCTAGTCTACAAAGTGAATCCAGGACAGCCAAGGCTACACAGACAGACAATATCTGTCTTGAAAAACCAAAAAAAAAAAAAAAAAAAAAAAAAAAGAAAGGAAGGAAGGAAGAAAAGGAGGAAGGAAGGAAGGAAAGAGAAAGCTATCTTTTGCGAAAAAAAGCCCACAGTTGTTAATCTTGCTTTCAGGAAACTTTGCTGTGCTGTAACACTGCAATGGAAGGAGAGCTGCTGTGGATGGACTGGAAACATGGCTGGACATAAGGAAGGCAGGGCAGCTCAAGACCTGAGGACTCGGTCTGTCCTTATGAGGTAAACATGGTACAAAATGTTAGGACTGAAAAGAAGAACGGACACATCTGCAGTAAATAATCACAGCATAGACATGGAGATCTCTGTATAAATGGATGACTGCAAACAAACACAGTAAGTGCGATAATATTAGAACCACATATCAGAGTCTACAGCTAGTGCACAAATGCTTACTGTTCTGAAAGTGGTTCAGATCACGCATGCGCTAATTGTATATGTACAGGTGTATGTTTATATATATGGTAAATATGTATATATGATTCTATTTACCTGGTAGAACATTAAAAAGATAAGAAATCATCATATAAGTGTACTCTGTGACTTTTACTAAAACCTGCGTGCCCTTGTTTCTAAATAGTGACATAGAGTGTTGGGTGTGTTTATGTAAGAGAGTAGGGTGGTAGACCAAAAGGATTTTTCCTACTTCTACTTGTCCTTTCAAAGTAATCCAAATTGTCTTTGGGTTTCTTTGCTATTACTCCCATTTGTGGTCAAATTTTGATTTTTATAGGCCGATGTTGATAATTACGCCAGAATAAACGAAGCAAGAGGCAGGCGGACTCATAATTAAAATGTGTCATGGATTTGCACAAAAGCATGAAACGCATTGCTTAATTTCTTAGGGAAAGTGTCACATGTAGATGAGTCATTTTTAAATGACCCCATTTAAGAAGCAGGACTGCATGAAATCCCAACGGCAAGCCAGAGAGCAAGCCAGTTTGCAAGAGGCATTTGGAAAACCTTATGCCTCTTGTTTATTCTGACACAGCCCAGGCCCTGTAGCAGACACTGTTCCCACTCTCCCTCCCTCTTCCGCCCTATTCCCCTCCGCTAGACCTCTGACAGAAGGGGAACTCCTCCCCCACCATATGACCACAGTCTGTAAGATCTCATCAGGATAGGCTGCTTCCCATTCCTCTAAATAGCTTCTTTGTATCCTTTTAAAAAATATTTATTTTATTTTTAGTGTGTATGTGTGTGAGTGGGTATGTGCTTATGAGTGCAGGTACCCCCCAGAGATCAGACTACTCTAGAGTGGGAGTTATAGGAAGTTGTGAGTGAATGACAGGAGTGCTGGGCACGAAACTCATGTCCTCTTTAAGAACAATACGTGCTCTTAACAGCTGAGCCACGTATCAATGCTACCTCCAGTTTTATTTTTGTTTGTTCCCTCCCCCCCATAACTGGGCACTAAAATGTAAATGACATGATATAATTCCAGTATGATATCCTTAAATATAGATGCATTATTGATAGGCTTCTGAACCCAAGAAATAAGCTATTTGGAATTTGTAAAAAAAAAAAATTTTTTTTTTTTTGAGTAACACAATTATAAAAATGATTATGGTTTCTGTGATGATTAAGATTTCTGTTCAAAACCACGAAAGACGGTAGAAAGGCAAACCTTTCTATGCTCATGGCTGTTTGAATAAGAAATGTCTCCCGTCGTCCCATAGATTTGGAGGGTCCTGTATGAAGAGGCTGGCCGAGAGTACACAGCCCTGCCCTGCTTCCAGTTTACCCTCAATGCTTGATGCTTGCATTGAAAGGTGTGTCTTTTACATTGCTGCTATGGCCACCACGCCTGCTGCATCTCACCGTGCCTCCAAGCCATTATGGACCATCCCTCTGAAACCGTGAGAGCAAAGAAATCATTCTTTCTATACGTTGCCTTTGTCAGAGTGACAGAAACAGAAAACTAACTCATACGCTAACTAGCATCAGAGAGTGGGCCATGGCTGAGAAGAGCCTGAGCATAAATTTCTTTGCCTCTTTACTCATTTATTTATTGCCCTTGGTTTGAGGAATGTGGGAAACCTTGAAACTTTGGACTAGGAAAGTATTTGAATGCTGAAAGCAGATTTTACAGGGCTGTTCTAGCATAAGCCTGGAAGACAGCCATGCTTAGGGCAAGGCAGTGTTGAAACCACGTTCAAGGAGTCTCACAGGGAACCAATACCAGCAACTAAGGTACAGGACATTCTTTTGATATTTTGGCAAAAAAAAAAAAAATAATGTCTGCTTTTTGCCCATATCCTGAGAACATGACTGAGGCTAAATAAATAAATAATAGAGTAATTTCTTTGACAGAGTAAATTTCAAGCCAGCATAACACTGATTCATAACGCATACCATAGTCTAAAATGAAAATGGCCAAGTGGGGCATTAAAAATAAAAATACAAAACACTGAGTTTGGAGAGAAAAAAGTAGTAGAAAGCTCAGTGTTACGGCCAAGGAATGTTTTAAGAGAGGCCGTCTCTCTTAGGAGGTTAGCGCGGTTAGGAGAGACCTATCTATACTGGAACAGGGAGAAAGGTGCCTAGAGGGCAGCATCCCACCCAGCAAAGCTTCCAGCTTATGAATTCGCGAATAAGGGGATTTCTGCTAGTAAAAAGCAAATAACAAATGAAAGCCGTTACAAATGTGATTCAAGGGGTTCAGGATCCATCCCCAGCTGACAACTGTACTTGGCACTGTCATTCACATGGTGTTGGCTTTAGAAGCACACAACATAGAAGAGTGAAAGGGTCTTGGATTCTTCCTCCATGGTTTTGTATAGCCACTGAGGCAAGGCAGTGTATGTCATGGGGGTCCCTGCATGAAGACCCTGAGAGAGCAGAGGGCCCTGAGAGCCTATTGTGTAAAGCTGTTAAAGTGGAACCTGGGTGCCACTGACCACTGGCCAAAAACCTGCCATCTTGGGCAACTCAGCTGTACCCTTTGCAAAAGGTGATCCCAGGTGGTCTTGATGACTGTTTGCACCTCCTCAGAGAGTGATGGAGAGGGTCTTGAGCCCCTCATTGAGTATCCAGCTGCTTTCTACCCTACCACTGGTTGTATTCAACGCTGCCTAAATGTAGGGCAGAAGTGGCACCATTTATGCAGCTATACAGAAGCCCTCACCCCTTCTGGGTAAGGCTTTTCAAGTGTAGCCTGTTGTGGGAAGGGCACACACACCTCTGGAAGTAGCACCACCACTCTCTCTCATGATCTATAGGCAGCCCAATAAACTCATTGCTTCCCCAGAGTGAAATTTTGCAGAATCATTCTTCAGTTTGCCTTTGGAGCCTTAGGAGGAGGAGTAGACACCTTTTATGTGTCCTGCTGGGAAGGTGTTTCAGTAAGATTTGGTTTCAGTGGAGACCCCGTGATGTTGAAGTGACATCTGTCATAGAGATCTTTATATAAGGAGTGGAACCAGTCCAAGAGAGAGATGTATATTATAGATAGCAAAGCTGTAGGGACAGAGCCAACTAAGTCTTTTGAAAGTATGGTCCCAGACAATAGACATAGACTTATATGATCTGGCATTTTCTCTGCTGCGTTTCGGTCTCACTTTGGCCCAATATTTTTCCAGTGTGTCTCAATTCTTCCCTTTTTGGAATGGTAGTGTATATTCTGTGCCACTGTATGTGGGGCGTTACTAATTTGCTTTCTGATTTGTAGAGGGCTATGTGTTAGGATTCTGCTTCAGACTGCCTACTTGTGATATCACTGCCTACCTGCCATGGGGTCTGGCCCTAAACAAGATTATAAAAGGCTAAACCTTCCTCTCGGCTCTTTCTCATACATTCATCTTTTTTTCTCTCTATCTCTCTGTCTCTCTGTCTCTCTGTCTCTCTGTCTCTGTCTCTGTCTCTCTCTTTCTCTCTCTCTCTCTCTCTCTCTCTCTCTCTCTCTCTCTCTCTCTCTGGGGGTACCCCTCCTGTCCCCTTTCCTTCTTTCCCCATGCTCATTTAATAAACTCCTCATCTAATATCTGTTGTCTGGCATCTTATTCTCTTACTATGGTTAATACACTACTCTGAGTCTCAAAAGAGGCTTTGGACTTGGACCTGTAAACAGTGTTAAAGGTCCTAATTAGGACGTTTGAAGTTGGACTCACTACCTTTTGCCTTATGGTATAGCTATAAGTGCATAGGGCTAGGGAGCGGTATGTGATAGTTTGAGTGAGAATGGCCCAGATAGGCTCACGAACTTGAACACTTGGCCTCCAGTTGGTGGTACTGTCTAGGGAGGGCAAAGTGAGGCACAGATTTTTCTGTGGGGAGCAGAGCATATCACTGCAAGTGGGCATAGAGAGTTCATATCTTTACTTCCCGTTTCCTCTCTGCTTCCTGTTTATGGTTAAAGATGCAATCTTGTAGCTTTCTCCTTTGGTTACTTTGCCTCAGAGGAGCCTATATTAGTGTGAGGTAGCTCAGGGTAGTGTAGTGTTGACTAGGTCTGGAGAACACCATAGATGGAACTTATTTTCAGACAAGCCTAACATGCCCATGGTGAAACTGAATTCTGGAAGCAATGGTGTGAACCTAGAGGTTTTGGTAAGAGGGAAACAAGATCCGTGATTTAGAAAACCAGCATGATGTCATGGTAGCCATGAACTTGAAGATAAAGACATGGGCAGGAGGATGAAGGAAATTCTTGGGGTATAGGAAAAGGGTCAAACAAAAAGAGTTGATTTTAACTAGAATTGGAACAAACAGCAAATGAAAAAAAGGGGACCAGATAAAAAAGACTCCATGATCTTGGCTGATCTGACAGATCTGGGTGTTTGTGCCATCTTAGACGAGGGATCCTCAATTGAGAAAAGGTTTCAATAAGGTCAGGCTATAGGTAACCCTGTTGGGCATTTTCTTTAGTTAGAGATTGATGAGGGGGAGCCCAGCCCATTGTGGGTGGGCTGGTGGTCTATTTTCTGTAAGAAAGCAGACTGAGCAAACCACATAAAACAAGCCAGTAAGCAGCCCTCCTCAATGGCTTCTGCATCAACTCCTGCTTCTAGAATCCTGTGCTGACTTTCCTCATTGATGAACAGTGACGTGAAAACGTACACCAAACAAGCCCTCTCCTCGCCACCTTGGTTTGGTCATGGTACTTCATCTTAGAAGCAGTAACCCTAACTAGGACAGTGTTAAGGACAAGGGAAGGACAAACATAACATTAGGGCCTAAGCCTTGGTGACTAAGTGGTCACAGTCATCAGACTAGAGAACAAAGCCAGCCCGGGCTTGTTATTTTGAAGCTTTAGTTCAGCAAAGAGATGAATGAGCAACCCTGAGATGAGTTGACACATCTCAAATTGGCATAGCTAAATTCCAACAAATGTTTATTGGATAACCAATGGAGTGTTGGAAACACAATTCTTGAGGTCAACATACAGGTCAAAACCAGACACGATTCAGCTAAACAGAAATGATGGGGGGAGTCCTCAAAGTGTGATTGGTGCCAGAGAACCGCATGGCTCACAGAGCATAAAAGTAAGGGACCCTGGGGAGTAAACACAGAACTGGGGGCCTGGGGAGGTGGTTCAGTGGCTAAGATCACTGGCTGCTTTTGTAGAGGACCCAGGTTCAATTCCCAGCACCCACATGTTAGCTCATAGTTATCTGTAATTCCAGTTCCATGGGATGTGACATCTTCTTTTGTACCATTTTACAGATATACACACAGGCAAAATACCCACATACAAGAAATAAAATAATTACAAAAATGAAAAAAAAAAAAAAACCTGGGAGAAGTCAGGAAGAAGGGCCAAAGAAAGAGAAGACCACATTTCCTAAAATGGAGCACAGACGTGTCCATGAAGCCAAATGCCCAATGAAGGCACTAATAACTTTTTGGAATTACTGTCTCCAGGTTGGGACAAAGATGTGGCAGCCCCATGAGAACAGGAGGCTTGGATAGGGTGACTTAGATCTGGTGGCAGATGGGGCTGAGGATGCAGGAATACAACAGAGGAAGGGTTCCCTGGAGGTAGGGTCAGACACAATGGACAGCAAGTACAGGGATGAAGCCAAAGCTCTATAATTGAGGCCTGGGGTGAGTCAATGCTGTCAGCACTGAGGAATGGTCAAACATCAGCCGTTTCTTCCTAGCGAGACCCTGAAGCTCCGTTGCCTCCCACCCGAGAAAGGTGTAATTACAGGACTCAGGGGGTAGTTAGGAGGGTTAAATGAAGTGTTGCACCACACAGACTAGGGCACGCTAAATGCTAGTTCCCTTTCACGGCTGCCCTCTTCACAGTTTCCCGTCAGACACGCCGATGAGGCTTAGCCTCCGTGTGTCAGCGGCAAGCCTGTCTCTACGTACTTGGAAAGACAATTTCATCTCTCCCAGGCTCACCTCAACACAGAGTCTGTGTTTCTGAGTCACCTCAGATTGCTCGAATTGTGTCGATGTTTCCATGTTGGGTTTGAGGCTTAATTCCAACTTTGGGGGGTGTAGTGTTTAAAAAGCATGGCCGACTGCCAAAAGAAAGCGACTATCTACATCAGTGAGTTCAACATTAGCTCACCTTTACCCACACATGCGAAATACTGATAACTCTATTTTGGGATGAGAGGGTTGGAGACATAGCTGATATGCCTTCTATTTTTTCCTTAAATGATCACAGAATATGAATAACTGAATTATTAAAAAAACATTATTTGCACAAAGAATTTAAGTCTGTGCCATGATCAGGATCATGATGGGTTAGGTTGACTGTCAGTCTGAACTATATTTTCCACCAATGAAGACAGTGGCGCTTTAGGCGGTGCCCTGAAGCTTATAGAGGAAGGGCGTGCCTCCCTGGAACAAGTGGATGAGTTCAAGACTTATGCTTGGCTTCCAGGATGAGCTCAAGAAGAGAGCTGACTTAGTGGTGATGGTTGGGTGACTAACTAAGGCATTTATGCATCTGCAGAACAGAGGTTTATCGAGCCATCTACGCTTATGCTGTTTAGCCAGAAAAGGCTGCAGTGGGATGACTAAGTAGGGGGGTCTTTGTTTTCATAGGATATATAGTCTCTTAGGCACGATAGACACTATCATACGTAATATAAGTTTTCTTTTTTTCTTTTTTAATTTTATTAATTTATTCATATTACATCTCAATGGTTATCCCCTCCCTTGTATCCTCCCATTCCTCCCTCCCTCCCATTTTCCCCTTACTCCCCTCTCCTATGACTGTGACTGAGGGGGACTTCCTCCCCCTGTATATGCTCATAGGGTATCAAGTCTCTTCTTGGTAGACTGCTATCCTTCCTCAGAGTGCCACCAGGTCTTCCTATTCAGGGGGCTTGGTCAAATATAAGGCACCAGAATATGTGTGCAAGTCAGACCCCATTCTCCACTCAACTGTGGAGAATGTCCTGTCCATTGGCTAGATCTGGGTAGGGGTTTGAAGTTTACATCCTGTATTGTCCTTGGCTGGTGCCATAGTTTGAGTGGGACCCCTGGGCCCACATGATCATCTCCTTAGATGCAGAGAAAGCATTTGATAAAATCCAACACATATTCATGTTTAAAGTTTTGGAGAGAGCGGGGATACAAGGCACTTTCCTCAACATAATAAAGGCTATATACAGCAAGCCAATAGCCAAAATCAAATTAAATGGTGAGATATTCAAGGAAATTCCTCTAAAATCGGGAACAAGGCAAGGCTGCCCACTCTCTCCATATCTCTTCAATATAGTACTCGAAGTTCTAGCCAGAGCAATAAGACAACAAAAGGAGATCAAGGGTATCCAAATGGGAAAGGAGGAAGTCAAACTATCCCTATTTGCCGATGATGTAATTTAAGTTTTATAAAGACGTTGTGAGCGATGTAAGAAGAGACCCCTCACCTAATATGAATCAAGATAAACACAAAGGAAACAGCTGCCCACGAGCAGCAATAACAATGTGAGACAGACCATTTGCACAGCATTTAGCATGGATGGGGCAGTTCTAAAGCACCTGACCATTATAAAGGATGAGGAGCAACTGAAGAAGCCACGTCACAACTGTTTCATTCCTGTTCCCAGGATCAATCACATTGTCAGTTTGGATGAAGGCATGCTCTTGGGGGGTAAGGATGTCTTTAAATTTTCAAAAACAACTATATATATGTATATATATGCAATACTTTGTGATAATTTTCACATCGTGACATTTACTTTTGACCAGCCACCTTGGCAAGCAAAAATACTTTCTATTTGTGCTTTCTGCTGATTAGATCTAGTTTGGGGCTCTGTTCCTGGGAAGCCTGGCCAGCTGCTGACTAGTGCGCACCTGTACAAGTCAGGTGGCCTTGCTTCCTCTCATGGGAAACAAAACAGCAGCAAGATGGGTTGTTGCCCTGAAGATAAGATCAGAAGAGAGGCTACGTGAACCAATCAGCCATTGTCATAGCTTTTCCCATGCTTGCTGATGTCACAGAGGTGAGGGCATCCCGAGGCTCTGGCAGGACAGAAAGGGCCCGCAGAAGAATCATTGAACACCCGTGCTGGCACACACGGCAAACTCTTGTATCTTTCATGCTACACCCCAGGACCTACTTCTGCAGGCTGTACTGGTTGATGTTGGCTCTACTGCCTCAGGGATTTTTTCAAAATCAAGGAAGTCTGCTCAGCTCAGAACACGGCAAAGAAGTTTCACAGTGAAAGCCAGTCTCTGGTAAACAGCCCTCCTCCCATGAGTGTTAGGTGCAGACAATTATTCCAATAGTGAAGCTAAGGCACAAAAAAGATCAATGTAAAAAGAGAAATATTAAGACAAACGTAAATGACCACACAACACTTCAGTGGTACCAGGAAAAGGGGCAGGGACCAGAATAAGACTCAGTGTGTCATTGTTGATAGAGAATTAACACAGTCTTTCAAAATAAAGAGAAATAAGGACAGTGTTAGTGACAATTCTACAGAACAGAGATGAAAATATTTCCATTTATAAAACCCAAGAAACCCACAAAGAAAGAAAATGTAGGTTTTATAAAATGTCATGCAAATAAGAACAAAGGCAGAGGTGATGGTATCAAATGTTACATTCACCTAAGAACAGACATTTGTATATGAATAAATAAGTCATATTTGTCTGTTAAAAAGAAAACAATGTCTTAGAATTTCAAATACAAACTTAATTGTATGGGTTTCTTAGATAATGAATACTTGATACAAAACAACTCAGAAAAGTGGAAAATCAGAATATGAAAATGCACAAGAGAGAAATACAAGTGGACACTTAAAAAAAATGGAGTCTCACCTGTACAAGATCAAGCCAGTCTAAAGCCCAGCATGAATGGGGGTGGGCCTTAGGGAGCCCTCCACTAGCTAAAGAGCTTCAGCAACTGCTGGCTGCTGGGGAGGGAGAGTCAGTTTTCTTCAGGGATGAGGTTCCTGAGAGGCCTCCCAGGGGGTGACCCTGCTTCTTTGCACACAGCAGCCACAAGTTAGCGAGCACTTGAGGTTGGAAGGGGAAGGAAAAGGGAAGGATTAGCGGGTTGGATTTGATCAAAACTCATTACATGAATGTGTGACATTCTCAAACAATAGAAGAAGTAATCAATGGGCATCATAACTGAGCTTCAGAAGGAATGAGTTGAGAGAACAGTGCTCAAAACAGAGATGCCAAAGATTTCTGTATGCTATTATTTTAAACTTGGCACAGTTTAAAAAAATAATTAAAGACAGACAAGACCTAAATAACATAATTAATAATACAAAATCCAGTTTTATTTGATTTTGAACTCTGAAAGGAGAATAGTTTTCATGGACCCATGGCACATTCATTAAACTCGGCCAGAGGGAAATATGATAAATTCATAACATAATAATGATAGAGGTAGTACTCTCTGATAAGGATGTATTAATCATAAAGTTCATAGGCAAATTGGGAAACAAACAAAATTTTCATGCTGCCTCAGAATCAGAGGAGTCTGTCTTTAAAAGACAAATATATTTTTGAACTATGAAATTGGTTAAAGAGACTCTTGAAGAAATTAATACAACACTAAAATCATAATGGAGAAGAAATCATACAACCAGATGGATTAAACATTTAAAAAATCTTCAGCAAATCTTATAAAGTAGAAATAATAATTGGCAAAACTACTAGGTAAACTCACTAGCTGTTTTTTTTTTTTTTTTGAGAAGTCTATAACATTCAGATTCTTACCTTGTCTAATTATGCAGAAAAATGAAGAACATAAAAATATGTGAGAAGAGACTGGAAAGATCTACAGCTAAGAGACCTCCTGCTCTTGCTGAGCTTCTGGGCTTGGCTCCCAGCACCCCTGACAGGAGGCTCAACTACCTGTTGTAGTAAGAATTCTACAATTTTGGTTTATTTAAAAAACACAGAAATACCTCTTACATGCTTTCTGGTGCACACGACTTGATCACTGCCCCTTGGCAGGATGGCCTTGCGGGCACACAGAGGAAGGGGATGCAGGGTGTCCTAATGAGACCTGACAGGCTTTGGCCAGACAGTTGGGTAGGAGGGCTTCCTGTCAGAGGTCTAAGGGAGGGGAATAGGGCAGAAGAGGGAGAGAGAGAGGGTGGGAATGGGAAGATAAGAGTGAGGAGATAACAATTGGGATAACAATATGAATAAATAATAATAATAATAATAAATATATATTTATATGAATTTGTTTTTGCTTTAATCCCAGGTGTGGGCTATGGGACTGCTTCAGACTGTCCACAGCAGCTGACTATGATTTGCCTCATGCTGTAGCAGGGGCATTCTTTTACCAGCTGCAGATAGTTTCTGCAATTGTGTGACAGCTGTGTGACATTTCGAATTCTGGGAATTTTTCAGAGTGTTTATAAATGCCATGGCCCTGAGAGGATGGGTAGTTTGTTGTTTCTTTGTTGGTTGTTGGCCACCGTTTGTTAAATAGTCATGTGCAAAGAAGAAACAACAGGATGAAGAAATTAGATGACCTGACCACTAAGATCAAACTTGTCCCAACTCAGCAGGAAGTAGTCTAATGAAAATGTTGCAGAGCTGGAGAGATGACTCAGCAGTTAAGAGCACTGACTGCTCTTCCAGAGGTCCTGAGTTCAATTCCCAGCAACCACATGGTGGCTCACAACCATCTATAATGTGATCTGATGCATACTGTATACATAATAAATAAATCTTAAAAAAAAAAAAAGAAAACGTTGTTCTTTTTCTGACCCCTGACTTTATTCAGGGATCTCCTTGCATTCTTCTCTATCCTTTTTCTCTATCTGATCTAACGATAGGCATTTGAAAGAGAAGAAGAAAAGAGGTAGAAGAGAAAAAATACACAAAGTAGTAAAAGTCCTGTTACAACCTGAAAATCTAGCTCAAGGAAATCCAACACTCACTTGTGGCCTCCATTCATGTGGCATACACATAAGAAATACACAAACATGCACATAAAATTAATTATTAAAATTATATACATAACTTACATGTATATATATATATAGCATATACATTTGCATATATAAAACACAATGGAGGAATAACCAGAAAGAACACTAAAATAAACCTAAGAATTTACCTATCAATAATTTGCAAATACATTTGAGGGAAACTGAGGCAATAGTCACTAACATTGTTTGACACAAGCATCTTGGCATCTGTAAACAAGCTAATGATTTTGACATGAAAAAGTTACCCCTGTTGTAGGGGTGAACCTCAGTCCTCTGGCCAGAATCCTTATATAAGAAGAGAAATTGTCACCCTGACACAGAGACTAGATGTGGTCACAAGAACTATTAGCTGGAAGGGGTCAGGACTGCCTTCTCCCCAGAGCCTCCACTGGGAGCCATGAATTCAGACCCCTGACCTCTGGAATTGTGAGAGAGCATATTAGTAGTGTACTCTACAACAATTCTGGCAGTCTGTTGGAGCAACCTAGGAAACAAACAGAGAATGAAATGTGTGTCTCTTAAGTTGACAGTTCTGTCAATTTCAAAGCATATATCCTATGGCTTGCGTTTCCTCCCTGTGTCAACTCCTACACTCATAGTCTTGCCCTGTTGTCAAACAAAAGCATGTACAAAGGCTCCGAGGCAAGAATTTGTGTAAGAAGTTGTAAGCTGGGGAGGGGACCTGATGACCCTTTCTACCCATTCAGGACTGTCCTCAACCCACGACAAAGTCTAATGCCTCCTACTAAGATAAGTTATAGTTCACCTTTTCTATGTAGTCTTCATCTGATGGCTCTCAAGGTCTAGCCAGGTTAATAATAAAAAAAAAAAATACTCACTTATATCTGCATACTAGCCCAAGGGGCATGTCCCACGAAAGCCTTCACTTACCAGGGAACTGGGACAGAGGGGAGGACATCCTATTGGGACTTTAGATGAGAGAATTATGGGAGAATAGCAAAGTAGAAGGATCCAGAGGGTCCTAGAACATTATGATAGGCAGATTTGGGCCCAGGGGTCCCGCTCAAACTAAGGCACTAGCCAAGGACAATACAGGCGGTAAACTTTAAACCCCTACCCAGATCTAGCCAGTGGTCAGAACACTCTCCACACTTGAGTGGAGAGTGGGATATGACTTTCTCACATACTCTGGTGCCTCACATTTGACCATGTCCTCTGGAGGGGGAGACCTGGTAGCACTCAGAGGAAGGACAGTAGGTTACCGAGAAGAGATTTGATACCCTATGAGCATATACAGGGGGAGGTAATCCCCCTCAGGAACAGTCATAGGGGAGGAGAATAAGGGGAAACTGGGAGGGAGGGAAGAATGGGAGGATACAAGGGATGGGATAACCATTGAGATGTAACAAGAATAAATTTAAAAAAAAAATCAGAGAATGGCACAAAGGAAAAAGAAATACAAATGAACTAATAAGGCAGAAAGATCTCTTTCACAACACAAATGACCTCCAGTTCTTGAGCTCAAGAATGGATTAAAATAAGAAAAAAATCCATGACACAAAACATTGGCACCAGCTAGTCCAACATCTCAACCCATGCTGTATATTCAAACAAAGTGGAGTGAGTTAGAGCAAGTGATTGCCTCTGCCTGTTTTCATTTCATTGTTTGGCTGTTTGCATTACAGTACACTCAATATTTTTGTCACGGATTATTAAAAGAAACCAGGAACAGCTGTTGGTGGCTGCAAGATTATTTGTTTGAAGTATCATTCCACTCCTCTGAAAGAATGCTCGCACACACATGCAGATGCATACACACACACACACACACACACACACACACACACACACACACACACAGAGAGAGAGAGAGAGAGAGAGAGAGAGAGAGAGAGAGAGAGAGA
>OU015750.1:26284996-26325930 GCA_907169655.1 Acomys percivali
AGAGAGAGAGAGAGAGAGAGAGAGAGAGAGAGAGAGAGAGAGAGAAAGATAGACAGACAGACAGACAGACAGACAGAGAGGGAGACAGAGAGGGAGTCAGAGAGACAGAGACAGAGAGATGGACAGAAAGTGAGACAGGCGATCAACATTGAATCATGGTTGGTTGAGTAGACAGTGAGGAAAATGTCCTATCAGAAATGCCTTGCCCTCCAGCCTCCCCTGAGTCCAAGATAAATACACAGGGTGTCCAAACAACAAAGAGTGCTTGTTTCCATCTCTCTTCTTCCTCTCACTTTACAGTAATGGATTCTCTTACTTGAATAATCTTGTTGAACCTGGAAGGGCGTGACACTGATCTCCAGTTTGACTACCCACCACCATGCTTTGGTGTCTTTGTTTGCTCTTGTCAGTTGGGGCTGCCTTGCTCGGAGCAATGAGTTAATGAGGCACACAGTAGTAACACCATGGTACAGACGGTTTCACCTATGTAATTATTCTCATAGACCTGTTTCCCACTAAACATGAGAACTTCTACTTTTTAGAATTAGGAATTTCAGATCAACATTATCTTCTGGTTTTTAGAGGCTAGGTGAAAATGGTTCTTACTAATTTGGAGGTACATTTGGAAAGCTACACACCTTTTTGCTCTGCACAGTGTAGTGTAGATCAGAGGCAGGTGTGGTAGCATGGCACAGCTAAGTTACACAGTACCTTTAGACAAGCTTTGTTTTCATTATCTTACCTTTCATGATACCAGGAATGAGGAAGCTAGTCCTTTAAAATACAGTTTACAAAGAACCGTGACAGACACCGAAATAAATTGGCAGACATTGGGTTCGTTGGACAAGTCCATGACATCATAACTCCCTGTGTTTGTATTTCATTTCTACAGCCCAGAGAGGTCGGCTCTGTGATCTTTCCACTTCTGATGGCAACAGGGCAGACTCGGGAGGCAGAAGGCGAGCACGTGTATGCCTCTTCCATAAGTAGAGAGAGAGGTGACAAAAGCCACATTGGCCTCATTTATAGAAACCGTCATTGAACACTGATATGTTCCCAGAGCCCTAACAGGTATTGGGAAAGTGAGGGAGATACAGAAGGAGGAAGCAGCCTGTGAGTTCCAGGCCTATAAACTCAGAGGCTTTTTATAATGAAAAGCAGGGGAAGTCATTCAAAGAAAGGCAGAGATTTCACATAGTCCATGTGACTAGGGGAAAAACAGCCTAGATGGTGGCCACAGTGGATACAATGCTTATATGCCATCCCAGCCTTCTGGAGGCCAAAATGGAGGATGAACTATCCCCATGGGTGCTGGTTAGTAGAAAAGTCAGCCAGTCATCTAAATTCAAGTGTGGCCAGGTACTCCACCTCCCAGCATGACTTCTCCCATTTGCCAGGAGCACTACACAGTGCTTTCTTCTTTCTATGCAGCTGCTTTCTTATGGATATCACTATTCTATACACTCTGCCACCACAGCCTCAGTCCTTGCAAAAACAAACAAACAAACAAACAAACAAACAAAACAAAAACAACCCACTGGCTTCTTTTACCCAAAGCTGAACATCTGATGGGAGCATGGCAGAAGACCTGATGGAGTGTGCTTTGGTCAGAGATATTTTGGTTGGTGGAGATCATATCAAGGGAACACCCATTTTTCTAGCACTGTCAGCTGAGCAAGAGCGGTGTAGCACTCACGGTGTTGGCGGGATGTCCAGTTCTGTCTGCATTTTCTCAAGAAGCTCTCAGGCAATGTTCCATCCAAAGCGGTCGCTATTTCCAGACACAATCAAGCAAGCAGGACAGGTGCCCTAGAGAAATAAAATACATTGAGAAACTTCGGCTTGTGACTTCAAGAGAGTAGAAATGGGAGGTGTAGTTACTCCAAACCATCCCAGTCACGCAGTCACATACCCACCCCTGCCACCTCCACCCCTGCTTCGACAAGCCTGAGCTGTAAGATGTCCCAAGACGACAGCATTTGTCCTGATTTTACACTGATCCTTTTAAAAAAAAAATTGTACCTGTTTTCAGGGAATGGGAAAACAACAACAATAACAACAACAAGAAAAGATGTATATGTTATTTAGACTCTTTTTACTTAGCAATGAGGTTAAAAAAAAAAACGGTTATGTAAAGTCGATAAATGCCATCATGCAATCAGAATAAAAGTTAGATTTCCCCTGAAATATTTGTTATTTACAGAGTCAGGTCAAATGGGCTTAGAAGCTTCCTCCATGATGGTAAGATTCTACTGAGACTTTATGAAGAAATGCATTTCTGGAGAGATGCTTCCTCTGTCTAGAAAAGAGGGATCGTCTCTCTTCTCTGTTTCCAGGAGGCAAAGTGGTATTTGTTTTCCAAAAGGTTAAAAGTCCCTCAGATCGACTCCCGTATGTTTACACATGATCGGCCTCTCTCTGGGATTCAAGTTCATAATCTGCTTCCCACAATTCCTAAGCTGAAAATTCTGAGGTTGCAGATGTTTTTGTGAGTTTGGCTCCAAAGCTCACCGGGTCATAGGGCCTGCTGTAACCAGAGGTGAGGCTACCCACAGTGAGTCTGTGAAGAAAAACTGTTCATTTGGCTGTGGCAATCTCTGCTATGTGATTGCTGCCTTGGGCCTACACATGCACAGCACTCAGAACAGACAGACGCCACATTTCCTTTGCCATTTCTAAAATATTTTGGATTTTTGCCTAACTGTCTTGGATAAGGGACTGTGGATCTGTGCCACAGGAAAACAACGTGGAACGCATGGAGGCTGACCCTGCCACAGCTCCCATCACTGTGGGAAAGTGGGGACCGCCTGGCCAGATGACTTGGTCTTTGTCTGCAAGTTACTTTCCTCCCTTTCTGGCAAGTTTGTCTTACTCAGTCGGGGCTCAGGAAATCATGGTTTCTGGAAGAGATGTGCAGATGTGAATTGCAGATTCTGCATTCTCTAAGTGCTCTGTCCATTCATCTGCAACGTCCAGTGGTGCAGACAACATCCACAACAGTCCATCTACTCCTTCAATAAATATTTATTGTGTACTTACTGTGGTAACATTGAACTATAAGTCTAGAGACTTGGATTTGTACTGATGTGGCCACCTCATGGCTTTTATGTGGTTTAGAAAGGTGCCAGGCTTCTCAGAATTTCTTTCTAGAAACATATACTAATAAAAATCTAATAACATACTAAATTATTTACTTGTGTATTACATAGAACTTCTAATATACTAAATTGTATACTTGTGCATTATATAGAACTTCTGGGCTATTCATGTACAGGTATAACATTCCATGGGCATTGCAGAATGGCCAAGACACACTACCAGGTCTACAGGAGTGTGAGAAGGGAGAAGCGACACAGACACACACTGGAAAATGCCTGGATCCTATGGTCTTAATCACTGATGCGCAGCATCAGGATCAATTGGAAGAAAAACTACTCTGAATCCTTAAGAGAAAAATATGGACGGGGAAAGGGGGAGGGAAGCGTCTGGAAGGGACTCCATCTGAAACAGCTGCCCTGCTAAATCCCCGTTTCAAATCGCCTGTTAGCTGATCTGACTTAAGACTTTTTTTTTAAAATCAAGAAACAAAATCTGTGGGGTTTGGCAGTTCAATTCATTTGCACATTCCACCCGGCTGCATATGGCGGGGCTGCAATGATCAAGTTTCCTTCAGAGCGTTATCATAAATCACAGAGATTCCGATGTGTCCTTCACAGCTTTAAGTTTTCAGAACCATCATGACTAATGAAATATTTATTCAAAGACCCTCAGCCACTTGCACAGAGTCACGTCCCTTTTAAGAGGGACTTTGACGAACAGAACAGCCCATCAGGAAAGCAGCTGGAGGCCCTCGTTCTGGCCCCATCGCCATCCTCCACTTTTGGCCTTCACATCTGCCACCTTGAGGTTACCAAATGGCACCCTCGTAAACTGCAAGCACCCGCTTTTGCTCAACTTAACAGCTTTCAATTGGAAACACATCAAACTCTGCAGATACTTCTTAGGAGGGGGGAAAAAAAGGCTTCCTTGAGGTTTTAATGCTTTGTGAAATTTATTAGGTTACAAATCAAGTTAATTTTTCAGAGAGTACCTAGTAATTTTCCTGGATGAGTTCCAGCATTTCACTGGCGAAGAAGCTAAACAGGCAGGGTCAGGGTGCGCTCAACGTCGGCAGAGCTTTGGCCAAGCATTTGCAGAAGGTGTGAATGAACCCCGTTTGCTGCCAATGGCTAGCAGCTGGGCTTCTATCGAAAGTTGCCCTGGCTTGTTAAAACCGAGGACTGATGAGGAAGGGCATTGCTCAAGGTGCTCTGGGAGTTCGTTCCCTCATGCTGGCTGGGTTTGGTGGCTGCTCCTTCAGAAGCAAAGCCCATTTCAACACACGTGTGCCTACACTGAACCCTATATCCACAACGCTTTTAAAACTGCTTATATATCCGTGGTAAATTTAACCTGATTAAATCTTTCCAAAAAAAAGTTGTAGGCTGATGCTACATTTATTCTCTACACTACAGATAGGGGAAACTGAGGCGTAAGAAAAGTAATCGACTCGCTCCAGTGGCAGACTTACCATGCCAGTGTGATATGGAAAGCATAGCTCCTGATATAAAGTAAATGTGTTTGGGGTGACCTCTTGCTGAATTTCTCACGTAAGTTCAGTGCTAAAAGGGGCAGCACATTGCCTTCAGTAGAAATATCTTCACCAATGCATTTCCCACTCCTTATTCACAGAGCACGCATTGCATTCCCCATCGGCACCGTGGTGTGAGCTAATAGTAGGGAAACTAGCCTGGATTTCCTTCTTCCTTCCAGATGATGTCACAGATAGAAGGTCTGCATTCTTACCGTAAACCATTCAATCTCAACATATGATTCTTTCTTTCTTATTGGTTAGGACTATTTACTATTTCACTTACAGGTCACATCTACATTTCCAATATCATTCTGTTAGGATTTGGGGGGGGGGCAATATTAAGTGAAGGTCCCTTGAACACAGCACTGCAACATTTGGACTGGAAGCCAAGGCAGTAGCTAGGACAGGAATGAGTGCATAGAGCATGCTGCATGTATCTATTGGGAGGAGAGGATTCACATCCTTGGCAGGACAGAGCAGGGTAAAGGCAGCTTTCTTCACGCTACACAGAAGAGAGTACAAGTTAAAACTCAGATTGTTTATTCTGTAATTTCATACTTACTCTTTTCAGGACATGGTTGCCTGCAAATGACCAAAACCATGGAAGCTAAAGCTACAGACAAGAAAGAGCCACTGTACCTCATCAGTCTATGCAGCCCTTGGCCCAACAAAATGAGTTTGGAGTTCAGGTTTAAGACACTTGAAGCTTTTGATGTTGCTTCTTTGGAACATTGTAGAAGATGCCTATGAAAGGATGCTGTTCCAGCCTTCTTGACACAGAGAGACCACTTAGACAAGAATCCAGCTGCCCCAATACAACACTCCATTGAAGCCATCTTGTTCCTTCTAGACCAGCTGATATTGACATGCATGAAAAGAATGGTGAGATCAACAGAAAACCTTCCAGGCTGATTCATGTAACCAGAAGAAACATATTAATGTCACCTGGAGTCCTAAAGTTTGAGTGTACTTGATCTATCAGCAGCAGATTATGGAAACACCTGTGCTGAAATGTAATACTTGTGTTATGTAGACAAGATGTTTAATTCTGTCTACTCTACGTATTTCCCTTTGAGAAGTGGAAATGTGAATTGTGTACAAACAAAAGTTCCTTTTTGGAGGAACTTCTCTTGGCTTGAATCACTTGTGGGATAAATCCTGAAGATGAACCATGATTGGAGGTGCTTTACAGAAACAGAACAGATAGACTGACTATAAATTACAAAGGAAACCTATCAGATTGTCCTCCATGACATGGGCTGAGTAACCTAACAATGGCTATCTACATGCCAAGAGAGGCTGAGAAACAGTCTAGGAGGCTAGATACCCCCACAAACTCCAATCTAGAACTGAGACCTGCCTGGAAGACTCCTTCAAAGCTATGAATCCACACTGGAAGGCTTGGGAAGCTGGGTCCAGCTTAAGGGCCAGAAGAGCAATGGCAGCATCTGAGTAGAAGCACTAGCTAGCAAGATGTGAAGGCAGAAAAGCAAAAGCAGCACTGTTTTCTCCATAGACCTCTTTCTCTTGGGGATGCAAGTTCAGGATGTCCCCACTCTGAGGAAGGGTCCTCCCTACCCAACCCATCCCATTTGCTTAATCCTTACAGGAAATATGTTAGTTGAATCTACATTCAATGAAACTGCCAAATAGAACTATCATAGACTCAAAGATACAGCTCAAAAACAGGTATGCAAAGTATTTGTCTTTCACCTAATTGATATGCAAATTATAAACTAATGCTTGGGGCAACCAAATTACAGAAGGAATAAAGACAGCTTGAATGGGGGTTGCTCTGCTTTCTTTTCCATAGCTATGAGTGGAGTTTGTATCTGCATATGCTTCAGCATGCAGCAAGAGTAGCAACGGATATGACTTTACAAGTTGGCTGTTACCTTGGGTCAAAATCTGTGTAAATGTATGCATATAGTTCACATGAGTTGACTGTCAGGAGCCAAAATGGGCCCATCTGCTTCCTTTAGAAATCTTTGCCAGTTATTCATTTTTTGCACTAACATCATTTCTTGCAGATACCCTCCGTAATTGGTGATTTCTGATTGCTGCACAGAAATTCTCTTCTTGATACTGGTGATAATCACTGGCTTATGGGAACATTTCACTCTGCAGCATGTGTAGTCATAATTATTTTTAGATTCCGATGTAAAGTTAATCAACCCTGAAGGGGACTCCCTGCATGTCGCCGTAGAAGTAACAGCTAGCGTCTCTGCTATTTGATTTCATCTGATCTCTGTTGAGGGAGAAATCATCCTGTGTTTACAAAACTAGCTTGCAAAATTGGACCTATTATGTGAAGTAGAGTGTGCATCTCTGGCAGATGTCTACACCTGGTTATTGATGTGTGCTGAATAAGATCCTTGCAGAAGTACAGTAGCTCAGGATGAAAGAAATCTGCCCCAGGTAATGCATTTCATTCTTTATAAATTGGCTAGGAAAGCAAAGTTCAATGAGGAAGTTTTGGCGTCAACCACTTTTCTTCAGTGCTTTCCTTAGACTTTTCTTACCTGCCGTGACTGCTACCAAGAAATGTTGAAATGAAAATCTGTGACATTTTCTATAATAAGACATTTCTGAAACCAACGTAACATATAATCTCAAAGATATTTCTAGCCTCAAATACCTGCTACTATGGCAACTTAGAAGAATTCACTTTTCAAAATATTTGGATATACTGCTAGGGCTGTAAGACTTTACCAACTTTCACAAATTCTCTAATTTGAACAGAAGTAAATTTTTATATACCTATTAAGTTATTTCTGTTCATTGTGGGTTTTGTTAACTAGTTTTAGAACTTGAATCTTAGGAGATAATAAAACAAGCAGGCCATCATCAAAGAAGTTTCTCTGTACACTGGATGGTGGTTAACACAGAAATTCACAACTAGTCAGAGCACAGAGAATGAGTGTTAGTGGAATGCTCAGCCACAAATAGAATATATATATATATATCATAAATGATATGAAATATATATAATTTCTTGCAGATACTCTGCATAATTGGTGATTTCTGATTTCCTTGCTGAAAATTTCTTTTTTATATAGGTGATATCAACTGCCTACACACACACACACACACACACACACACACACACACACACACACACACAAAGCTTAGGGACCTTGGAGTTGAGGGGAGTGTAAAAAGATGCTAAGAGTCAGAAGTTGGGGAGTTCTGTAATAAACAGCATCTTCAGAACATGAGAGGACAGTGCACTCATGAATTCAAAGCAGTTGTGGTTGCCTTTACAAGACCGGAACTAGATCAAGCTAGTCCACATTGTAGTATAGACAGGAAAAGATTCATGAGCTCCCACGCTTAACCGAGTAGCTATGAACAGCTGATGGCTCTTAAGGGGTGTGACCTCTTGTAGGCTGACACTATTCCATGATGGCCTTCACACGTAGAAGTCAATGGGCAGTGCCAACTGGGGTTGGTGGGTTATCCTATAAAAGAGATAACATCAAGTTGGGGAATAGGAGTACAATGCTGTATCTGAGAGGAGTTGGGGAAGGTGTGTGTCAAGGGGTCAGGGAATATAATCAAAACACGTACGAAATTCTCAAAGAATTAATAAAAATATTTTAAAAAAACAATTAGGTTAGTACTTTGGGAAGTAAAACATGAAAAAAATGTAAACATATTACATATATGCTGTGACAGTGAAACCGTGAGATCAGCCTTATGCTAGATTCTATATCTGAACTGTGCCTGATATCTGTACACCAACAGAATTTTATATTGTTTTTAGGCAGTTCTAGTTATAAAGGAGATTAAGTGTTGATTCCATAGATTGTTTCCTTCCTTCCTCCTTCCCTTCTTCCTTCTTTCACTTCACCTCTGCACCCTGTCACATTTGAGTCAAAGCTTCCATTGCTGTCTACTACATAGTTTGAAGGGATGCTATAGTTCTGAAGGGAGACCCACAGGTATAGTGCATTGCTGTTGTCCCACAACAAGATACCAAGACCCTGAAGACAACACCAGTACATAAAATCTCCATTGCTTTTTAGTGAGAGGCATTTTACATGAACACCCTCGTGGAAGGCTCCTGAGCACAAATGTTGACTTGATCAAAGAGTGAATGAAAGACAATGTCCCCTCCATGGATGATTCCACAGTAAAGCATCTACATGCTATCTGGAGTTATCTTTTATTGTCTAAACCTGATAATAAACTCAAGATAGATATTCCATTTTGTCTTGATATTAAAAATTAGAAAAACTCGTGATATATATATATATATATATATATATATATATCATTATAAAAGATATGGGCATTAAAAGGAATTGCTTTACAGACAGAACTGAATTGATTTTTTCTTCCAGAGTTCAGACAACTTCATTCGTTATCTGTAAACTGTTACTTTCTTAGAAGTAAAAGTGGATTTAGTTGAAACAGAACTATAAAGGACTTTGGATGTTCCATTTTTAACATTGCTTAGTGAAACTTCTCTCCTAGTAGGCCTGCACTATTAAGACATTGGTATGCTCACCATGATCATTGATAACTAAAGAAAATTTAAGAATGAATCAAAAAGTATAATGTTCATGAGTGATCTCAAAATTAGAACCTTCTAGGTTTAACTACACTCCTCTTCATTCTGTATCTCTATGTAGAAACTCTTAGATTCGAGGTCAGTTTCATGACATAAATAATTTGATTACTTATGACGTCACTTCTTCTGAGTCCTTCATTTAGACATGAATAGCAGCTGAGAGATGGTAAAAAGCTAGTTCAGGAGCATCACTTCTGGAAAAGGTCTTGGACTAGAAGCTAAATTTCTGGAACATTCTTTTCTCACTTATCAAATAATGTATTGGCAGCTCCGAGAATATATTATTCTGTTATTTCGTCTTCACCTACAAGACATTAAGCACTTAAAAAAGGCCTGTTTGATGGATACCTATAGTATTATTGACATATAGGAGTGGGAAATGCAAAACTCTCATTCTTAACTGAAGACTACTTTTGGTTTTTTATTAATTAATTTATTCACAGTACAACTCAATTGTTCTCCCATCGCTTGTATCCTCCCATTCCTCCCTCCTTCCCACCCCTACCCTATTGCCCTCCCTTAGGTCCATGATTGAGGGGGAAATCTCCTCTCCCCTTTAGGGTCACAGGCTATCAAGTCTCCTCTTGGTAGCCTGCCTATTCTTTTTTTTTTTTTTTTTTTTTTTTTTTGAGTGCCACTAGGGCTCCCCATCAAGGGAAGGTCAGAAGATTGCTTTTGTAAACCATACAGAGTAGCCAATGTCTAGGAGTTTCTTTCTAAATATTTGTTAGAGATTAAGTCATTAAAATGAAATCACAGATCCCTAGAAGAAACTCTTGAAATTTCTGTTTCTACTTGGGTATGGTTGTTCATGCGAATCCAGTTACCCAGAGGAGTATGAGGTAGCATAACAAGTTCAAGGCCAACCTGTGCTATATATTCAGACTCTGTCTCCAAACACCGACATCTGGGGAAATGGCTCGGTGGTAGACAGAGTGCTTACTCAACATCCGAAGACCCAGCATGGGAAAAAAAATAATTGTGTTTATGCAAATGCATGGTTTTGCTTTAAGAAGTAAAACAAAAGTGGGCAGTCGATTCTGGGTATAAAAGTTGCTGCAAGGTTATAAAACAACAGATCAAGCAGGAGTGAATAGACTTCAGTTTTCAACCCTCTTTGGCCAGAGCTGAGTATCAGGTCATATAGAACACTGTGGCACAATGAGTTGAACTCGTGTATATCCATTCTGCAATTCTTAGTAATAAAAATCTTGATTTTCAAATTGGAGCCTGGCCTCTCAGATTGTAGACTACCATTTCCCACCTTCATTTCCGGCCACATTTGCTACACAAGCAGCTTGTCCCCAGGCTTTGCAGAGTTCCTCTGCATCACCCCTGTTGATGTCTTGGAATGATCTTGGGTTATGGGGCTGCCTTGTGCACTTTGGGTTATTGAGCAGCATTCCTGGCCTCTGTGCTCACTAGACTCCCAGAGAACCCCACTGTCCCACACTTCATGCCAATAAAGTATTATAAGAAAAATATTTGGAGATATTGTCAAATTTTGATGAAAGCAAAAACATCCCCAGGTGAAATTTACTTTGTTAAACGGATGTCACAGAAGCATCTGCCTTAAATGTTTCTGTTCTATATGATTCTGCTTTGCTCTTACATGATGATGAGTAAAACTTGAGCAGTTAGTTGTCTTGTACTAACAGGAGAAAGAACGTTATTAAAAATGGGCAGAAAACAAAACCAAAATCTCTGTGGTCAGAAGAGCTACCGTGTAGCCATGGATCTGCACATCTCCAAATGTGTTATATATTAATTGGGGTATTAATTGAAATAGCTCAGTGAGGTCCCTTTCCCTGCATTATTCTCAGTCTCTTCTGGTTTTCTCCGATGCTGTCATCTAGTGAAGGAGACATGTGTGTTTGCATTTCAGTATATTTTGTAAAACCTTTTAGGAAAATCTGAACCATCCACTTCCAATTCTTCTTGCAAGGAAACCTTCACTGTTCTTCCTTGCCTTGTCAAGGCATAGCTCATGTTATTCAGGCAAGTATTAGGTTTCATCTTCTGGGGATAGTCATCTTTGGGATGCAAGTGTTAAGCAATACCATTTAGACCAGTCAGCAAAACTTGACTGGAGAAGCATTTTGATATCTCAAATTACTCAAAATGATTGAGCTCATTAAAACAAAAAACCCCTTCACTTCTATTAAGTCTTCAACATACACACAGTTTCAGACACATGGACACACACAGACATACACAGACACATACACAGATAGACACACACAAACACACACACAGATACACACACACACACACACACACACACACACACACACAGAGCACAGCACATGTAACCAATAAAAGCACAACCTTGAGAAAAGTGACTTTGCTGGTTAAAAAGTCCAATGCAGGGAGTACGCAGTGGCACAAAGCCCTCCACTATGCAGGATGGCACCAGATTCAGATATATTCTGAAACCAATCAGCTTTATTTATTTGTATAATTAGTTTCTCCCGGAAGCATAAGGAAAACGACAGTGCAGGCAACTCCATCTATCCCAGAGAGGGATGCCCAATGAGAGAGCAGGAGGGAAGTACAATTTGCACTATTCTCAACTTTGTCTCTTCTGGTCTGTAAATAAACCATGTAGAGGGTCGGTTGGTAAAGAGCTCATAATGAAGTCGCAACACATGAGCAAATCTGATAGGCACAGTAAACCGCTATCACAGAAAATGCCCTTTAATAACAGCATTCTTCTTTTTTTTAATTTTTTTATTATTAATTTATTCTTGTTACATCTCAATAGTTATCCCATCCCTTGTATCCTCCCATTCTTCCCTCCCTCCCATTTTCCTCTTATTCCCCTCCCCTATGACTGTTCCTGAGGGGGATTACTTCCCCCTGTATAACAGCTAAAAAAGATGAAAAAAGGAACAAAGAGGAGGAATGGAACAAAATTGCATGGTGTCCCTACGGTCTGCCAGGCGACTCACTAGAATCAGCTCCAGGAAGAATTTATAGGTGTCCAAAGAGTTAGAGCAGGGTAGAGATGAAAGGGAGCTGAAAGATCCATAACCAACGTCCCCGGAGCCTTGGTTAGGCTCACCCTGATCGCTGGAACAAACTCACGGCCAGGATCTAACACAAGCTAGTGGCTTTTCTTTCTTGTCCCCCACCCACTCAGAATTTATAGAATCCAGGAAGCAGAGCTCTTTCCTCTTCAGCAAACATAAACTAGAGACATTGGTTTAAGCTCAACCTAAAATATATGGATATGATTCCCCTGTTCATCACTGGAAGAAGTTGTGGACTCCTCACACAGGTATCATTTAAGATACGATTTACTGTTGGCAACTTATGAGAGAAAAGTGCAGGAAAGAGTGAAGGCAGTAGGACAGTGACAGCTCTGGAGTATCTGCAGCCCCCACCGTGTACAGTTCGAATTCTCTGTGTCACATCTGCTAGGCACAGCATCACAGATGATTCAAAAACAGCAGTAGCAGTGCAGGCATGTTCTGTGCCATCCAAAGTCATGGATACCCCCAGCAACTTACTCCTATTATCATTACCTTATTGAAGAAACAAAAGCCCTAGTTGTAGGATGCTTGCTGATGCCACAGTGTGGAAATAGAAGGTCCTGTTCTAGTTGCCCTGGTGGTATCAGGGTTCTCCTATTTCCTGTGAGCCTAATGGCCATCAAAGCCAATAGTGAAGAGGCAGAAATCCCGGACACATCAGGACTGTTAGCCAACTCCACTTAGTGCTTGAAACATGTGTTCCCAAAGTGCTAAATGACATCCTAGTCCTAAATTACGCAACTAAATATTTTCCTTAGACATATCTCTCATTGCTTTTATTTTTGCCAAAATAATTCCCACGACCCTTAGAGTCACCTCCCTTTATGTGTTCCCATATACACTTCTTCTGGGATGTAAAACAATCCGGTTGAAGGCTAGTGTGCAAGTATCCAGTGGCACGTCCAACAAAGCTGTCACTTTATCAGGAAGCTGTGAAAGCCTGTCTCAGAAACTGAAGCTCCTTAGGAGTGAGGTGGAGCCCATTAGAAAATTAAAAGTATTGTTTAGTGAGGAGATAGGAATGACAGGTCTCTCCAGCGCTGGAGCTGAAGGTCAAGAGTTTCAGACACTTGATGCATTAATGATGGAAATCTTGGTGGCCACAAAGGACGTCCACACAGGTTCACCGCTCTAAGAACAAGAACTCTAATGCCTTCTATTCTCTTTCTGATGGGCTTATGCCATTATGTTAACCAAACTTTGTGATCTGCCATGAAAGAAATTGTATTTCAATCAGCAGATACCCCCAAAGGCAGCTGGATTTGGTTTAGTTGTTGATTGCTTTACAGAGTCAGAGAAAGAAAATTAATTAAAGTCAATGCTCAGTAGACTTAGCTGCTATTAAATAGCATTCAAAACCTGATCTAATTTGCAAATTGATTAAATGAAAGAACAACAGTACATTTTTTTTCAAATTAAGAAAAATATTTTAACAATGCTGCAGTAAACCTAGACCCCTCCCCCCATTCAGATCTGGTCAATGGACAGCACATTCTCCACAGTTGTGTGGAGAGTGGGGACTGACTCTGACATGAACTCTGGTGCCCCCTATTTGATCACTTCCCCTTGGTGGGGAGGCCTGGTGGCACTCAGAGAAAGGATAAGCAGGCTAACAGGATGAGACCTGAGAGGCTGTGATCATATGGTGGGGGAAGAGGTCCCCTTCTGTCCCAGGCCTTGGGCAGGGGAATAGGGTGAAAGAGGGAGGGAGGGGGGAATGGGAAGATACAAATAAGGGGATAACAAATGAGATGTATTTATTTAATTATTTAAATAAAAATAAATAAAAAAAGAAAACTATTTTATTTAATTCACTGATACGTCTTTAAATCTAAGTAAGCCAAAGAACCCAAACAGGTCAAAGTGGCAAAATCCATTTAGAATGCATAAAAACCCACTGCAGCTCTTGAGGCTAGTAAGTATTCCAGTGTCCTGACAGCCTGCCGTGCTGAATGCATCCAGTCCACGTTGATCATTTAAGATTCATCCAGGTAAGAAGCATTCCGTCCCTTCCAGATTTCCTTTCCTTTCCGTTCTCCCTCCTTGAGCGTGCACTTAGGGGTAGCGCATTTATTATTGTATAAGTAGACCTTCTCTTGCTAAAAAGAAATGAGATAATCAACTTGGTACAAAGAGATAGTTTGATTCCCGAGTTTCGAAGCTTCTCTTCTGTGATTGGTTGGCCTATTGTTTTGGAGTTTCTGGTGGAGGAGGGAGGAGGAGCACGGAGAAGGGCAAACCCGTTTTCCACAGGGCAGAGTGAACAAAAGAGAGGAGTAGAAAGGCGGCCTCCCACGCCCGCACCCGCTCAACGCACCAAGGGCATCTTCCCAATGGTCTACCACCTTCTCCCTGACTCCACCTCTTAGTTCTATGATCTCACGATGGCACTACCCTGGTCCAACATTTAACATTTAGGCCACTGGAGGACGCTTGTCACCTGACATCGATGGCTGTAACCGTTGCTAAACATGCGGAAGAGTTCCCGTTTATACAGCCAGAAATGCTCAACACTCTTCACCAACCGACTCCGTTGCTTAGACAGTGGCTGCTCTGAAGCACTGTATCCCTTGCCCTTTGTCTTCCTGTTGGGTTTGACACTGGGCAGGAGATCAGAAGGTAGCAGAAGGAAAAGAACAGAATCGAGGTGTTTGTTACATCGGTGTTCCTCCGTGGGAGGTCTTCTCCATTGGAAGAGCCCCAGCTGCTGCCAGATGGCCCTTTATTCATAACTACTCTTTCTGGATCACAGTCAAGGCTCCTCTCCTTTATCGCCTCAGAGCTGGGAGGTGGCAAGCCTGCTGCTGCTGTCACTACCCCTGGACACTGCTGCTCACATTGGCACTCCTTAAGCCCTATTCAGGACGTTGTTAAGTGGTTTTTGTTTTGTTTTGTTTTTGTTTGTTTGTTTGTTTATTGTAAGTCTCCTTAAAATGTTTTTAAAGATGTCTCATTCAAGCCGCGTCTAACCATTCCTTTGAATATTTTTATGGAAGCAATAATCTTTATTTACCCGTGATTTGGTGACTTTAAAAATAATGAACTAAATATACAAAATGAAGTATATCTTGAAGGAAAAAACGAGGCAAAAAAAAAAAACATGAACAATGACTAATTAGCATATAAAATGAAAAAACCAGTGGGCCTTTGAATAAAAATCCAAAGACAAAGGGAGAAATAGTTTAAAAAGAAACACTTTATCTGAGAAAAGCATTTCTTTTTAAATACCCAAACAGAAAATTTTGTTATGGTAAAGAGGAGACTGTAACACAATGAATGACATCTTCAACTATCTTTTCAATAACTCACTGAACCAGATGAAGATACTTTCCCCAAAGCATCAGCAGTTACCCTCTCTCTGGCTTATATGATTTTTGCTGAAGGGAGTCTTTACACAGTCTGCAAACAAAATCATCTTTTTCATTTTCGGGCTTTAGGTGGGTAACAAAGGATCTAGCTTTTAGTGAGCTGAAACGTTAAGGAGCTATAATGGTGAGCTTGTTGTGCATTGGAATGTTTCTGCTTGTCTTTAAAAATATGCTTTAGAGCTGGAGAGATGGCTCAGTGGTTAGGAGCACCGTCTGCTCTTCCAGAGGTCTTGAGGTCAATTCCCAGCAACCACATGGTGGCTCACAACCATCTGTAATGGGATCTGATGCCCTTTTCTGACCTGCAGGTGTACATGCAGGCAGAGCACTCATAAATAAAAGAAATAAATAACCCTTTACAAAAATTATGCTTTAAATGGAGATGGTGCTAAGCCAGACGTTAAACATCCTATAGAAGAGTCGAGCGCTCAATCCTCCTCAGAGAAGTTTCTTTGTGTTGTAGATAGTGACTAACAGAGATGTACCACTGGTCAACATGAGAGAGTAAGACCCTAGAGTGTTCAGCTCTAAATGGGCCGTCTATATTGCATGGTGCTCCACAGAAGACTCGGAGATCATCACAAATGAAGGAAAGACTGAAAGAGCCAGAGTTAGTCAGAGAGTCCCTGGGAAATAGTGTTTTCCAGACATGACAGGGAGGGTGGCTTGCCGGAGCTCAGAGCACCTGCTACATTGTGCACAAGAACTGCACAAGGTCAAGCTGCCAGCAGGAGGAGAATCCGTTTTCTTCAGAGGTGGCATCTGGGAAGCTGTCTATGGCCCAGTGAATGGCCCTATACCTATGCACGTGCTGGCAAAAATAAGTGGACTTGGTGGTTAAAAAAAAAAAAGAGTATAGAAAGTTGAGAGGGAAAAGTGGTGGACAGATATTGGAAGAGTTAGAAGGAAGAGACGGGGGGATGGATTTAGTCAAAACATTATATTCATGCGTGAGATTGTCAAATAAATGGTAGACATACACACATTTATTTAAAAGATTTCAAAATGTGTTGGCCCTCATCATCATGAGTAGGAAACAAGCTGACCAAAGCTAGATTAAAGATATGCAGGGCAGTGAGTGCTTTTCAATCTACCCAGTATTAAAATGAATGTGGACAAGCAGAATTGTAAAGTGGATCTGAATACTGATTATAATTCAGAATTCCTTTTAAAAAATTCCTCAAGTTCTCAAGGCTGTTATCACAGGCCAGGGGTGGGCCTAGTGCAGACTTGTGTTAGCTGTGAGTCAGTATGCACCGTCTTCACAATGGGGACACTGTAGTGTTTTATGACTGAAATCTGTCTGGAGCCTACTGCCGTTTAGTATCAAAGACACTATGTCCTCATTTTGTAGATTAGAGAAAAAGCAATATTATATCTACCCAGTGAAAAACCAGGAGTACAAAATTTCAGTGAAAAGTTTAGAAAGGATTTTAGAAATTGATTATTTCAACCCCAGGTTTCTCATCTATGGAAACCCAGAATGGACAAAGCTCCAAAGCCATTCTCTTCAACCCCTCTAACTTGCATCACTTTAATCACAGGAGTGCTAAGCCAAGTAAAAAAGACCCCCAGTTACATATACATTTTGGAAGGCTGGGGAGGAAGCTAAGTGATAGAGCCCTTGAGGAGACTGCACCGGGCCAAGGGCTCTATGCCAGCCATGCAATAACAAATAAAGTTTTACAGTGTAACAAACCTGGCAACTTGAATACAGTCTTAAGCAGGGTGACACAGTCAAGGCTCATCTCTCTTCTGGGTCCTGTAGCCCACAGGTGAGATTGCCCACAGTTAGGGTTCCCACACTGAGCTGGGGTGCATTAGACGCAGCAAAGGGGGCTTACAATAGCTACTCAGAGCATGTACATATTGGAGAACACACTGTTATTTGATATAGATCACAGCAATATGAGAATAACTAGGGAGGTGATTGAAATTTAAGCACTAGACCATGTGCCTTATTTTTTAATGACTGGAAGATTATTACTATAAAGCTGAATTTTTGACAGTTGCTATAATAAAAATAATCATAACCAAGAAGATTGTGTACCCAATCTGAGTACAAGATTTGTTACCTAGTGCTCAACAGGCTATGATAGCACATTCATAATTTTGTAGGTACTTATGAGTGAATTAAATATGCTTCCTCTATTAAACCATTTTCTATCTCATAACCAACTTGAGACAAGCTACAATCTTCTGGAAAAAGGGAACCTGCACTGAAAAAAGGCCCTGATAATATTGGCCTGTAGGGACGTCTGTGGGGACATTTTCTTGATAAATGATTTATGAGAGGGCCTAGGCTACTCTGGGTGGTACCATTCTGGGTATCTGGGTAGTCCTGTGTTGTTACAGAAACAGGGCAAGCAAGCCATGGAGAGTAAGCAAGGAAGCAGCATTCCTCTGCAGTCTCCGCTTCGGTTCCTGCTTCCGGACTCCCTTGAGTTTCTGACCTGAGTTTCCTTAGGGATGGACTGTGACTTTGGGGCTAAAACCTCCAATAGGTTGGTTCACATCAGTGTTTTATCTCAGTGATGAAAAGTAAACTAGGATACTAACTTGCAGAAGGAATGTTTTTATTTTGGCTCAGGGTATCAGAGGTTTCATCCCCTGACAGTTTGCTCCCTTTGCTTTTGACCTGTGGCAGCATACAGTGTATTTTGGTGAAAAGGTGTACTAAAGCATGCTTACCCAACCCATGGTGGCTAGGAGAGGAGTAAGTGGGGGCAGAGGAGGAAGACGGTGGGAAGATGGACAGAGGGAGGAAAGGGGGAGGGAGGGAGGGAGGGAGGGAGAGGGGCGGGGGAAAGAGAGGAAGAGAGAGAGAGAGAGAGAGAGAGAGAGAATGGCTCAGGTTCAAGTTTATGGCTCTTACTCCAATGACTTAACTTCTTTTACTTCTTTCCACTAAGCCCTACATCCTAAAGTTTCCAGAAATGACCAATAAATTCATAACCGGCCACCAAGACTTCAATAAGTAAGCATTTTGTGGACATTTCAGATGAGGCCCAATCATCTCATTTGAAATGTACCACATTTCTTCAAGGTACCTGTGTGATGGTTGGTCTTGACTGCCAGCTCACTAAATTTGGAATAACCTAAGTGACATACCTCTGAACTTATATCCAAGGGTACAGAATTCACTCTAGCAGGGACTTAAATGGGGGTACCAGATATTAAGTAATCAATGGGTCATTGGTAAAAGCAGTGTTTGCCTGTTTCTGCCCTCTCACCAACATTGCACTGCTGGGGCATTTCACTCTCTTGACAGCCCGTTGCAGCTTCCTTAGCTTTCAAATGTACCAAGAACTCTCCAGAAAGCTCAAGGATTCCAACATTGCACTGGTATTACTGAGAAGCTACCAGGCCCTCAGCTTCTATAGTATAGACAACTATTGTAGGACTCCCAGGCTGTATTGTGTAAGAAAGTCTATGTTTTGTGTGTGTGTGTGTGTATGTGTGTATGTGTGTGTGTGTGTGTGTGTTGGTTCTGTTCCTCCAAACACAATCCTCTGCTTAATACAGTATATCAATTATTTTTTAAATGGCTAATTGTTCTATCATGTAACTAAACTTTCTTGTTCTAAAGACTTTATAAATGAACATCTTTGGCCTTGAAAAATGTGCACATGCCTTTAATCCCAGTACTCAGGAGGCAGAGGCAGGTGGATTGCTGTGAGTTCGAGGCCAGGCTGGTCTACAAAGTGAGTCCAGGACAGCCAAGGCTAACACAGAGAGACCCTGTCTCGAAAAAAAAAAAAAAAAAAAAAAAAAAAAAAAAAAAAAAAAAAAAAAAAGAAAGAAAGAAAAAGAAAAATGTTAAGATATATTTCTGAAACACTGAGAGTGTACAAAACCGAGAAAGTTTAGGATGCTCTGATAGCCAAGAATGTGAGTTCCAGAATCAGAAGTCGGCTTCTGTTTCTCTCCTGCTGTACCTCCATGTCTTCATATATAAGATGAGGATTAGAATATGATATGTCTCCACAGGATTAGTGTGTGCATTAATAGTTCAGCATAGTTGAACCGAGTGGATGATGCGAGCCTCAGGATTTCCAGCTCTCTGTAAGCATGACTGAATACACACATGAGACACATGCTGATCAGATCTCCTGGCTGCAATGCACCCAGAAAAAATTGGCCAGACTCGGAGAGCCTGAGCATGGACACCCCATGAAGTAGAGGGCGACACTCTCTGGGTTTTCCTACACTGCTGTGTTGAGGTAGAAATGTAGCGAGGATTTTCCTTTGTTTTTAAGAAGTTTCAAGGGCTATTGAGTAGGTAAAAAAAAAAAAAAAAAAAAAAAAAAAAAAAAAAAAAAAAAAAAAAAATCAAAGAAAAGCTAAAAATCTCAGTGGACCCCCAAGATCCCAGCTGCTAACCAGCACCTTGCTGTTTTGTAAATCTGACCTGGCTTGAGATGGGAGTGTGGTGGATCAGTGTCTGCACTGATCACCCTTCTGAGGAAATGGCTTTTGAAAGCATTGTCTTGTCTCAGAACTTAGTGCTCACTTCCCTTTCCTTAAAGTTATTCGCAGTAGTATTTAGAAATGTCACAAACCTCCTGAGTTGTGTGTTGCCTCACATCCCCTGTGACTGTCAGAGCTCTGAGGAAAAGGCAGATCCTCATTCCCCTTAGCAAGCCTCTCTCTCATCAATCTTTGTTTATTGTTTGCTCTCAAAGTGGTAGAACAGTTTCAAGGCAATAAAAAAATTTTTTTCTCAAATGTTAAATCAACAAAAGGAAGTTCTGTTTACTCTTATGCAAATTAACCATAGCTTATTTATGCTACCTTAAATCATGCTTTTAGAGATTATTCAATGACATCCTAAGACATACTATAATGATATGCCTAAAGGAGATTATAAAAGTTTTCATCAGTATACACTCAAGTGTGTGAAACATATTGGATATATTCGCTACCATACATAGTGAGATGTCTAAAAGGAAATGCAGAAAGTATTTTATTAGATCTATTGAGAGATGAGCGAGAACTTTATGGTAACCTGCATTTTGGACCAGATGAGAGAAATAGAACCTGTGCTTCATGCTATTTATGTAATATAGATATTTTTTCCTCACAGATGTCTGGAGATGTGTGGCTCAGTCACTGAATACCTTCATAAGTAAAAGCTCAATTCAACATTTATAATTGCAGTCAGCCTGCCACTTCTACTCCCAGGCTTGACACACCACAGTCTCTTGGCTAGGGTTCCAAACAGAAAGAGAATACACTGGCCTGCCTTTATAAAGCCTTCTCTGCTTATCAGCAATGAAAATGCTCCCCCAAGGCCTGATACAAACCTGCTCTTCCTTTTCATTGGCCTAAACTGAATCATATATTCTTCCCTGGAAAAAGACAACCCTATCTGGCAAAGACCAATTACGGTTCTTCCATGAGAGCTAGGCACAGAATCACTGGGAAACAGAACACAGCAAAACAAACAAAATGAAAGAATGCCATTCCACCAAGGAAGGCAAGGAAATCCACATCTGTATTGTCATTAATCCCCCACAACTGACCCAGCCTCCTTAATTGTATCTCTCAAGTAGCCTATGAATGTTAAATAGTTGACTCAATATTCTACTTTAATTATAAAATGAACAAAAACGTAAGAAAGATCAATCCTATTTTGAAATCAAGTCATTGTAAGTTAAAAAAAAAATAAGAACAGCAAATAATAGGCTAACATTTGTTTGGGAATACAGTTCAGTTGTGGGAGACTTGTTTAGCATGTGTAAGGCTCTAAGTCCACCTAGCAGTGTGTGTATGTGTGTGTGTGTGTGTGTGTGTGTGTGTTTCTTCAGTCAAATCTGCCAGGTTACACATGGAACTGTTGACCATTCCATATGTTGCTCTTTCTTAATACGCACAATGAAACTATAGCAGCTTGAATATTCTTGACAAAAGATAGTCCAGCACAAAGAAATACTCTAAAATGCCTGGATGAAGAGCAAGTGTTGTTTGCTGGCCAGGGGCAATATTTCTAATGCATAGAAGGATGCTCTCTGAAGATACATGTGTCCTGCACTACCAAAGTCGAGAAAAATCAGAAAGATTCTGGTTATCTTCAGCAGACACCAAGCATCTCCCATACAGATGTATGGGCCTCCCTGGGCAACTGCTGTGTGATAGAACTATTCCTAGGAAGGTACAACACACTTGTCTACACACCACAGATTGGGAGCCCAAGACAAAGTACAGACACCACCAAAGTCCAGTGTGGTGGGCCAATGAGTTTTATTAGAGTTACTTACAGGAGTATGTGTGAGGGTTACTTAGAGCAGCAGAAATGACTCAAAGACAGCTGCATCACCAAGGCCTACTCCACAATGGATGAGAGATAACAAGGCTGGGCAACCTGGAACACACTGCACAGCCTACATGCAGCTTTACAGGCTGGAAAATGTCCTTTCCCAGTGACTCTGCTCTACACCTCTTCTATGCAGCTCAGCTGATTTCTGCTTCCCCCAGGCAGGAGCAGAGACAACAAAATGGACAGATACCACAAGTAAACAAAAACAGTTACAATGCACCACGTATACAGTAAGAAGCAAGCATAGGAACCATGCATAAAAATGGCATGGACTTTGTTTTCTTACCCATAGCTTTCATTAAGGTGGGTTCCTGGCTTCCCTTCTGAGCAATAGCACATCTTAAAGTCACCTTCCAATAACATAAGGAGAGGGTCTGTGTCATTTTACAAGTGAGCTCACAACAGCAGGGGCAGATTGAGTGACGTTCTTGCCTTTGTTTATTGGTACTTCTGAAGAACTTTTCTTGGGAATCTCTCATGCCTTTACTTAGCTAATAAAGACCGAGTATCTACACTGTAGTAGAGTCTATTGTGGGAGGCTAGTATCCTATGTAGAATCCAGGTTCTTGTTCTCATGAGAAGAACAGAGGTGATCCAGCCTACCTGAGCCTAAGATGCTGTTTACTGCATTCTTAAATCCTCAGATAGATGTGCAAAAAAGGAGGACTTTATTACAATTATGCTCTATTGTCTGCTTGATAAGGGTTAATGTAGGGAGAGCAGCACTAAGGAAACCCTAAAAGGATTAGCAGTATCAGAACCACCTTCTGAAAATCCCCTGTAAAAGGCAGTGCCTTCATTGGCCTGTAGAGGAATAGAAGAAAAAGGAATAAATTATTTTTGTCCCTTAGATGCCTTGTATCTAACAGGAAAAATATTCCCATTATGAGATAAATAAATGATAGAAGCACACCAATGAAGACAAAGAAGTAATTTTTGTAAAAAAAAAATAATTTGCTATGTAGAACTTTTATTTCTGAGACAGGATCTCATGGAGTCCAGGCTGGCTTTGAATTCACTTAGTCAAGGATGCCTTTAAAGTCCTTCTCCCTCTATATCTCAAGGGCTGGGCTTAGAGAAATGCAACCATGTCCATGTTAACAGTGGTGGGTGTCACAGCCAAGGCTTCGTGCATCTGTCAGCTGAGTTTCTCTCTCAGCCCTGAGGTCATCTCTACTGATGCTCTATGTGGCAGCATGTGTATATCTAAGTACATGACTCCTTAAGCAGTCCATCGGGTAGATCTGTGCGCAAAATAGACATACACAAAGAACCTATTCTGATGAGGACAGCTAGCTCAAAATACCCAGCATCAGGTCATAAATGAGGCACCTGAGTAATTTCTCTCACATAAAAGCCATAAGCAGGGTTAACATTTCCATTCTGTTTGAGCAATGATGCCAAAAAGTAAGAAAATTAATGGCATATGGATGAAGAACCATCAGCACTTGAGATTTTTGTTAAATTATCCCAACAGATGTTAGCTTTAATAATCTTGAAGATTTTTTTAATAATTATTTATTTGACCAATTGGAGATTATGCATAATAACCTTAAGCTGGTGATGTTAGTGATGTACTTTAATTATTTCTAGATCCTCACAGATTTTGTTGTTATCTAAAATAGCATGAAATGTCAAGACAGTAATTAAATATTAGCTTCCGTGTCCTCCCCAGAGTGGTGATCTTGTGTAGCATGTGCTTACAAATGATAATAGAAATTAATATGAATATCAAATACTGGTAAAGTGTTTTAGAGATACATTATTACTTTCTAAAAGTTTCCTACTATAACAAATAAAATAAACAGTAATTATTTAGTCACATAAGCACTGCTCTGAGCAGAAAAAGAATGAAGCAGAGAGTATTAAACAAAATACAGAAATGCATCTGATAGCAGAGGCAGTAACATTAATAGCAGTGTGGGTCAATGGGCCTGAGATTAATACTACCTTATAAACCCATATAACCATTGGTGGCTACAGGGCAATAGTCATGGTATGGGCTGATATAACCAGAAAGTATGCTTTTTTGCCTTATTCTATAATGAAAACCATCAAATATATAGAGACAATTAAAGACACGTGTGGAAAATACCTGCACCTCCACCACCTGCATTTCATGAATTTGTATCAGAAGAAACCATGACAAAACATTAGAAGAAAAAGATGAGAAATCTCTCAGGGTAGCAGTTTAAAAATGGCAACATAATAAACTAAACTTTTTGCAAAAGCAGAAAATAAGAAATAAAACAAAGCACAAACCCCCATTTTCAAGCATACTGAAATAGTAAAACACCCATGAGCCAGCAAGAAATGAACAAGATCCATCAGAAGGTAATTATTTTTTATCTTACTGAGACTTATAACGATTGAATAAGTTGAAAAATCTCAAGTTAAAAATACTTAAGAATTTTTAAAGGTAAATGAATAAAAAATTAATTCTTCTTAATTTTCAATTAAAAATGACAGATTTCATCAAAGCCAGAAACCTGTAAGTAATAAATGAAAATATGGATCAGTTTCACAAGTAAATTACTCAGATATCTACATTCAATAAAAATTGTAGTCAACGAAGTAAAATAATATCAATAACACAGAAAAACGTATCTGTCACATGAATTGCTCTTAAAGTCATAATTAAATTTTAAAAAATTATTATAATTTACTCAGATTACATCCTGATTATTATCCCCTTACTTGTATCTTCCACTTCCCACCCTCTCTCCCTCTTCTGCCCTATTCCCCTCCCCTAGATCTCTGAGAGAAGGGGCCTCCTCCCCCACCAGATAGCCTGCTTCCCCTTCCTCTAATTTAATACACAAAAAGTTGAGGTCATTGGCTAGTTATTTTGTAGGACATTGAATAAAGAATAGAAGAATGCAGGCTAATTAAACAATAATGCAAACCACCAAAATACTAAAGTTTCACCAATGCATTCGTTAATGAAAGAGTCAGATGAATTACTTCAAGTTTTCTAAGCAAAGACTTCAAAATTGTTTACAATACTGAACAGAGAAAATACCAACTAGTATGAACTTCCTAGGTTATGGATCAGTCTAACCTTGTAGACTGTTAAACACTGGGCTGGAGAAATGGCTTGGCATTTAAGAACACTGGCTGTGCTCACAGAGGACTCAAGTTCAGTTTCCAGCACCCACATGATACTTACAACCACACAGAACTTCAGTTTCAGGTGTTCTGATGCGCTCTTCTGGCCTCGGTGGGGATTACACACACAAGGCACAAATGCAGGTAAATGGGTACATACACCCTTTGTAAGAAAAAAGAATGAGGAAGATCTAAATATGAAAACATACCCAAGACCTTCTAATAGAAAAAGGAAGCCATCAGAAAGCATGCACAGCATGCAATTGTATTTATTTGAAAGCATACATATCAATATATATGAAAAATATACATACATACATACATACATACATACATACATACATACACACACACATACATACATGGACATGGGTACATAATGCGTAGAATCATATGCCAAGCTAATTACAATGTGTTTCAGAAGAGAGACAGTAATGAGTAATGAAAATGTCTGATGGGAGACTTTTTTTTTTCTTTATAAAATTTTATACTTTTGACTTTACAAATTTAACTTTTAACTGTTCTGAGATAATAATGAATTTTCCTTTGTAAATTATTTCCTGGTTTATGTGTAGGGGTCAGAAGGCATTCTTCTAGAATCTGTCCTCTCTTACTACCTGCCATATGGAAACCAGGCTCTTTCTCAGCCTTGGCAATAAGTGCCTTTACCCACAGAGCCATCTCAATGGCCCTGTGAAGTTTTTTAATGAGATTTTGTCATATAATATGAAAAGTTGTGAAATAATTAAAAAGAGTAAGGAAGATAAAAAAAATAAAAGAATGATTGCCATATGAGAAGGAAAAGGAGTTCTGCTTGTAGCTTAAGTGTTTGAGTTAACTGTGTAGTGACCTCTAGGTAATTTTCATTCCATTGGGTGGGCCCTGTCATTTTCACCTAATAACTTGTTATCTTCACAAAGTCCTCACTTAAGGAGCATGCCAGCCATCATTATAGATGGATATCTGGGATGAGAGGTCCCCACCTGCCAATTGTGGTCAAGTCTCTTGCTCAAGAGGACCAGGGCAGATGAATCCACTCCCTGCATAGCATTGAGTGGCTCACACCTTCCATGAATAGCAGGCATTTATCATGAGTGACAACTGACACTCCTAAGAGGCATCCTTTGTTCTGTATGTACTATGTGACAAATACTGCCTTAAACTCCTTACATCGTTACCTAATTGGGTCTCATTAACAACTCTATAAGATTATTATTCCTTTTACTGTTTTCAGTGTCAAAAGTAACTCATTACCCTTGCTCAGTCACTCTCTCAAGGACGCAGATGTAGGGTAGTGTTCACATTCAGTATTTCTGTCTGCAATGGTCACACCTTGGCCCTGTTCAGCACTTAGAGCAGTGGATTATCTAGTGGAAGAGATTATTTTTTTTGAAGATAAAAGAAAAGATCTGCTGATGCATGAAATTTTCTGTTCAATTTTCAAAGCTACTGTAGCCAGTCAGAAGCATCTTCAAGAATGCCTAATGTCTACAGCAAAAGTATTTTGAAGAAATTCTTCAAGACAAAATAAAATGGGCTCAGAGTTATGGCCCCCACACTGAGTACCTGAACACAAGAACCTGGCCCAGATTTACTCATGTGTGTGTCAAAATAGTTCCGGGAATGTAGGAGCTTTAGGGAAAGAGGCTGTTGGAGAATTTGGGTATCCATGGGGGCCTGAGAAAAGACTTTCCAGGTGGAAGTGACTCAAGTTTGAATTTCAGATTCCAGAGGATTTCTGGGAAATACTGGAGGGCTATGATGATTTGAGTGACAATGGCTTGTGTTTGAATACTTGGTAGGTGTGACTGTCTGGGAGGGATTGGGAGGTGAGACACTAATTCCTTGTTGTGTCACTGAGAGGAGGCTTTGAGGTCTCAAGAGACATGAAACCTTCCTTCTCTGTCTCCCACTTGCCAGTCAAGGTCCGAGCTGTCAGCTCTTCCTTCCTCCATTACGGACTTTGCATGCCTTCCTTTTCATCATGGACTCTGACCCTCTGAAATTACAAGCACAACGAAATGTTTTCTTTTTCTAAGTCACCTTGGTCATGGTGTTTTATTACAGCACTAGAAAAGAAGCTAAGCCAGGGTGGCATGGTTTTAAAGGAAGGAGGCCATTTCCTAACAGTTGAAATTTCGGGTTCCTGAGGGATGCAGCACAGGGCTAGTTATTTATGGCCCACATTTTGAAATGCCATGCCTCCAGACAAATTCTTTATATTGGGATATTTCAAAGGAAACTTTAAAAGCTCCCTGTTGGGGCAAGAGAAATGGCCTCAGGACTTTGCAACACTGTTTACTCTTCCAGAAGATCCAGGTTCTATTCCTTGTACTCGCGTGGTGGCTCAGAAATATCTGGAACTCCAGTTTGAGGGAAACAACAACTCTCTTTTTCTTGCCTAGTCTGGCATAGAGTGTACATACACAAATATGTAAATATACAAATAGGCAGAATACCCAGAAACATAAAATAGGAACAAACAACTATTTTTTTAAAGTGTTCGACACTAAGACACCTTCCTAGAATTTTTGTGGTATCTGACAGACATGGAATGTGCTTACCAACTCAATCCTCGAACAGTGAAAAGGTTTTTGTGATTTGGCAGAAACACATAATACTGCTCGGGATAGCATCTTCACACATAAGCAAGCCTGCCTGGAATGTAAGGTGAGCTGTTCTACTACTGCCTGTGATTAGAGACTACATGGTATCTACCATTCAGCATTCGGTCACACTGTGTAGGGCCATGGTAAAAGGGGCAAGCAATGAAAACTCACCCAACAGTTAGTATAAATATCTCACAGGAAGGACACCTGGCCCTGTCTTCTTGGCTGTTTCCTTCTTCCAGTCTCAGTCTTTATCACCTTCAATATGATATTTCTCTGTGGTATAGAACACCTTCTTTTTGTGCTAAGTTATACACTCATAACACAGAACACACATTTGGAAACATGTTACATGTTTCTTTGAAGACACTGCATTGGTTCTGTGTGTTTGTATTTTCCTTTTGGTTAGTATAAGCGTTTCATGGCATCCAGATAGCCTCTGCCCTGTTCTCGTCCTCCATGTGGTGTCGTTGGGAAAACGTCTCTCAAGTGGCCATTGTCTGGCCTTCCTGTCTCACTCCTGGCAGTTTCTGTGGTCCTCTAGCTCCAACATCATCACCCTCACACTTCCCATCATCTACCACAGAGATGTCTTATTCCTGACAATCTGCATCTCCCTTACAGCAGGAAACCCGGGCAGCCCGGAAGCTCATGTTATTGCTCCAGAAAGCCACCATAAAGAAGTTGGGTTGTATTCTGTTTTCCTTCTTTTTATTAAAAATATATTTTATTAATTTATTCTTATTACATCTCAATGGTTATCCCATCCCTTGTATCCTCCCATTTCTCCCTCCCTCCCACTTTCCCCTTACTCCCCTCCCCTATGACTGTGACTGAGGGGGACCTCCTCCCCATGTATATGCTCATAGGGTATCAAGTCTCTTCCTGGTAGCCTGCTATCCTTCCTCTGGGTGCCACCAGGTCTCCCCATTCAGGGGACGTGGTCAAATATGGGGCATCAGAGTTCGAGTGAAAGTCAGACCCCACTCTCCACTCAACTGTGGAGAATGTCCTGTCCATTGGCTAGATCTGGGTAGGGGTTTGACATTTACTGCATGAACCTAACTTCTGGCCTTTGTTGCTGCTGGGAAAGGGAAGGGCTCACACCAAGGTGGGGCAGGGTGTGAGCACCCTTCAGGATAACGTGCCCCTCAGCCCACCATGCTCATGTTCATTTTGGATCTGAGCCACTGACTTAATCTGGTCCAAGTTGCTCTGTAACAAATCCTTGTTGGTATTCTCAGATTCTTAAGGAACCGCATCACATCATGATGAACACAGATTTAGGTTTTCTCTCTCTTTTTTTTTTTTTTTTTGTCTTTGTTTTTATTTTTCATCTCTATTTGAATGCTTTCTTGATGATTCAACCGTGGGTTTATTTGGGTTTAGAAAGAAAGATTATGATTTCTCTTTCCCTTGAATCACTGTCCTCATCACTCTCCCCTGAATGTTCCTCATCACTTTGCTGAGTCCCACGGCTGGCTGCTGAGGGCATGCTTAGGGCACAGATGCAAATCAGCCTCTTAATGGCTATAGATTTCACGTGGAGAACTCCACATATGTTTCTTGTTTCTCTCCCTTTCATGCTGCATACTTGTGCCGACTCGTTTTATTGGCAGTGGGGGAGATGCCAGAATATTTACAAGATCTGGACCATGGGAGTGTGCTGCTATTTAGACTATGTCTGGAGAATGCCAGCGTAATCAGCGAGAACAGAAACATTTAGTCAAAGAAGTACTTTCTAAATGATTAGCACAAGGCTGATAGCTTAGTAAACTTAACCAAAAATCACTTTCATGTGATTCAGAATCAAACTTATCACAATACCTGGTAATTACTTCTATTTTTTAAAAATTGAAAAACCCTGCTTGAATTCTGTGGTTCACAGCATGTCTCAGGAGAATAAGGTCCTATCTCCAGTGCTGCTCTTGAGCATCAGGAAGTGCTGTGACACATCCCTTAACCATGCTATGACTTCATAGCTTCATAGTTACTTGGAGAAACGGTATGTTTGGGAGAACAGTGAAAAGTAGATTCCCCATAGATAAGTACACACAGGAAATTTGCAACAACCTCAAAATGTTTCCTTTCTTCCTAACGATAACCTACTTATCTTCTGGAATTGATCTTAAGAACTCTTAGAACTGATGACCTTGAAAGTCTTGTGCAAATTTTTATGACTTCATGATCCTGTGCTTACGGCTGTGTTCATCCCCAACCATCCCTTCAGCACAAACTCTTTGTGAGAGTGTTATGTGGGAGTTGTGGAGATGCAAAAAAACATAGCTCTTCCTGTACCTCACTTAGTGAGGAGGACTCTCTCTGAAAGAGTCAGATCTAGGAGGAATGGGGAACTAGGCCTGCCACAAAAACAGCTGGGAGCGGCTGACAGGCACCACCTTCTGGAGAAGACGTGAAGTAAATGTCGGAGTTGATGATCCCCCTACATGACATAGCTCTGATGAGGTGTGCAGAGGGAAGCTTTCCCTCACTTAAGGGTTAGCCTGACTTTCTCCCTTACACAACTCCTTTGTCTTCATTCTAACAGTGGCTATCCGCCCATCACCTCAGGCATGACGCAAAATATTGTAAGAAAATTAACTGTCAAGTGAAAAAGTCTACCTTTCTTTTCAAATCTTATTACTGGGCTATAGTTTACACTGAAAATAGTGATTTAAGTATGACTTGACATTAAAACATTCGTGAAATAATTGAAAGTACTTAGAAGTAATAGGGAAAATAGTAAGAAGATAGAAAAGCTGAGCCTTGGGCCCATGTCTATGAGCACTGTGCTCTGGAGGCTTTGGCAGGAGGACCATAAGTTCTAGGCCAGCTTGAGCTACGTCAAACAGAAGAGAGAGAAAGAGAGGGTGAGAGATATATAGCAAGTGATTGACCTTTAATATGATGACAAATGGCTGAAATATTCCTCTACACGAGACTAATGAACAAAAGACAACAAAGGAATGGTTTAAAATTATTTGAACCGTGAAAAATATTTTGTGATGGTTAGCTAGACTTGCTTTTTCTTGTGTCTTTTAATTTTCTTTTAGGATGCTTTGAATTTCATTGTAAGATGCAATGAATACACACACATTATATGTATTTTTTCTAAAAGGTAAACTATATAAGTGTACATATTTTAATTGTGACTGACTATACATTTTTGTTTTATTTTTTATAGGAATTTTTAATTTCCATTTGTTTTCTCTTCATTGGGATGAGACCAAACCAATATGAAGCTGTGTGTCCCAGGCAGACTTCTAAGAGGACCAAGTTCTATAAAATCTTGCTTCGTTGTGAATTAACTTAAATATGGAAAATTTCTATCCAATTCATGTCTTCTTCTTTGCTTTACTGTCAATCAACGAGACAAGAATGACCACATTTCCTGAGAAAAGATCTGTTTCCCCACAAAAAGCAAATTCTTTGAAATTGATTAGTATACAATTTTAGAAAACCTTTTGAAGATTGAGTTAGACTTTTGCCTGTCACATCCCAGAACTGGACCTTGAGTAGACAACCTGAGTACAGCGGGCTTGACTGCGCTAGCATACAGAAGTAGATTTTGGGAAACATAGTTTCTAAGTGGATTATTGTATTTCTCATGGCTTTTTTAATGAAGAGAAGGGCACTCGTTATTTAGTCCTAGACAAAATTTCTTTAACTATAAAAAAAAAAATCCTCAGTCAGCCAAATTCTTTGCTCCTCCCAAGGGGCTATTAGTCATTCCAGAGAGACATATTTATTTTCTTAAACTTAGTTTCCAGATGGACATACCTATCTTTCCAGAAAGCCAAATGTGCCTTATGAAATTTGAGAGTGATAATTAATCTTGCGGGTGAGAGCACCTGAGTAGAGAGAGCAGCAAACGCTCTCCAGGAAATCAATAGTAAACTAAAAATGGCCACCGTATTTGAAGTAACTTTTACTTTCAAGAAACTTTAAATACAGATGTTTCTTAGCTACAGTCCCATAAAATGAATTTTTATCCAATTTTATTAATAAAGGCATGATATCCTGAGAGCTCATACATGGTAGCCACTGGGATTTGAACCTAAACATGGCTGCCCTACAGCCCATGCATCCAAGGTTTAGCCTTTAAAATTCAAATTAAGTGTACAAACTTGACAACTCTGAAGGCTTACAAAAATGCACAGGTTTTCTCTAACTTGTGATTTTTAAGTAAAGAGATATCAAAGTTTTATAAAGACAACCCACAAACAACATTCCATTATTAAGAATATGCCCTGCTAGTAGCTAACAAATACCGTTAGTAATTGTTAATTGCCAGTCATTTCAGATGTGTTTTCAGCTGACATATTGTTAGTACAAACAGACATGTAGATATAGGCTACTATGCTTCTTGTTGTTAGTTTAATGGTTTGGCCTAATAAAATGTTTATTATTAGGCTTGTAATTGTTATAGAGGTATTATTTACCCACTTTCACAATCAATAAAAACACAGACACCTGGTATATTTTAGCATAGTCTTAATTCACCTGGAGCAGGGCAGATATCAATCCCCTAAAACACTTCCATTATCTCTCAGCCACCAACCCATTCCATCTGCATCTAATAATTTCTATTTGGGCTACCTCTCATCCATAATCCCAAAATACTTGCTAATGTTGTTCATCTGGGCCATTTTTTTTCCCGTGTAGAACTTCAGAGTTCATCTACTGGGGCTCTCATGGCTCTTCCTTATCGCAGTGTGATTCTCCCCTTCTCTTCTCCCCCACCCCTGCACCTGTTTGCCTCTTCCTCCCAAGATCCTTCTCTCCCCAAGCTTTGCCCACACTTTCCCCATTCTACTCTGTCTAGGATTAGGCCTTTTAATCAGGCAATCAGGAATAATTTCTTAGGCAAGGGCTAAATAGTAATACTTGGGGTTTGGGACAGTTTTCTCATAAACAGTAAGACTCTTGGAGTGGGGGTGGGGTACAAGCAATTAACAAATACAAAGCACCAGACCATACTCAAACATTTGTTATAGGACCATACTTAGACCTGTTACCACAGTCTTGAAAGACATGCAGGATGGATCACTGCTCTCTTGAGGCCCATTAAGGGAAAGTTCTTTTTACCTCTAGCATATATACACACTAAAATGGAATCTAACTCTGGCCCCAAATAGAGAGACATGACCCTCGGAGCAGCTCCATAGATTCGAATATTATATATCATTGTTTCTTCTTCCCTTAAGAGTTAATCCAGCTCAACCCATGAATCACCTGGCCAAGAAAGACCCCTCAAGAAGGCAATACTAATGTTCCAGGCTTCCTCATTCTTTCTCTGCGGCTACCCACGACCATGCAGCTGCTAACCCGTGGCTTGGGCTTCTATTCTTTCTCTTGGCAGCTCCCAAGATTTACAACTTGCCTGCCATATTTTTCTTAATTATTATTGTTTTAAACCTCAGGAAAATGTCCCCAATCTTCCTTCTGATTTCACCTTTAACTTTTTTTTTAATTAATCAGACTAAGAATCTGAAAGCGGGGGCCTCGGACTACATCGCGTAAAACAACAACACAGAAATCATCACGAACGCAGATGAGTTTCCAGGGCTCACGTGTAGACAATAAGAAGTGTAAGTGAGGCACAGTGAAACCAAGGAACTGGAACACTTGGCACAGAGAGATGGTTCATACCAGGCTGTGTCTCACAGGACAGAGAACAGTGGGCAGCAGAAAAAAATCCTCGTGAGTATTAAAGAGGCAGGCAGTTTGTGTCAGTCAGGTAGGGGACCCTTGGGCGCAGATAAAGGAAGTAGTGGTTTTCCTGGTAAAAGAGAAACTGACCTTCTGAGATTATCAAGGAATTCTGTGTTTGGGCTTCTGTTTACCCCATAACAATCCCTCTGTTTATCCAGTCAGGTCAGAGTCTTTCTCATTAGGACATTGTCACCAGCACTACCATTTTGGGGCCTCCTTTGGGCCTTACAAGAAGAACAAAGCAGAGAAAGCATTGGTTCAATACAATGAATACAATAGGTAACTAGACAGGTATTAGTGGGTTTAAAGGCCATTGAGTATGAACCCTTCTTTCATGGATTTTGGACCTGGCCTCTTATTTCCCTCATAACATTTGAAAGGCGCCTCTTCTTAGGATTTAACTTACTATATAAAAATGTGGAGGCATCTGGGCTTTGTTGAGACCAGGTAAGGGAACGCTTCTTCCTCCAGGTAAAAAGATAGAATATAAATTCTACTTCTAGCCTTGAGTGGAGAGACATTCTAAGCTATCCTCAAATATTGTGTGCTTCTTTTAACAGTTAATCTAGCTGGACCTGTCAGTCACCTGGCCAGGAGTTGTCCCTTCCCTCCTTAGAAAAATCCAATTCACTGGAAGGCCTACACAGCAGAAAGTAGGACCGATTGATCCTCTACTAAGAGCATGAGTTTATCCTAGCCTGAAGGCCCTTTAATGCAGCCTTTTCCCCAGCTTCCCTCACACAGCCTGTTCCAGTCTGTTTGACTTTCTTGAGCTACTCAAAGGGGTGCCACATTCTCTTTCCTTCCTATCTTGTTTTCTTTGGAAAATACGCTTTCCCTAGCACTCTGGGATTTCTCACTCTTTCTCTGGTGCCCTCACCATTTATTTTTGCCATGCAGCTATTTGCTGACCTTCATTACAGAGGTGTGGTTTTTCTTTTCCACCTCTCCCTTCCAGGTTGTGTAGCTTTTCTCTCAGGCTCTAATAAAATCATCCCAGTGCTTCCTTTTGAGTCCATGTTAAAAAAAATTATGTTACTGTTGAATCTTGGGTTTCAAAGGAAATTTCCATTTCCCCAGTAATATCGGAACTACCAAGCCCCCACCACCCCCCACGTCAACTTACCCAGTAACAATGGTAGAAACACTTGTATTTCTGTAGAACAGGAAAGGAAAACAAACAAACAAAAACTCACCTTAGATATACTGGTCAGATCAACCTCAGCAGGAAAAAAAAAAAATCCCTGCCACATTGTGCTCCTGACAGAAGTACCAATAATTACCACAGTAAATTTGTAAGGTTACACTGTTTTAAAACTAGAACTCTAATCTTAAGAAAAGAGTATCTACAAAAATCTGTCACCCAGGACAATGCTGCATGCCCATGAGACAGAGCAGATGTAAGCAGAGACAACGGTCCAAGTTTGTCAGCACAGCCTATCTGCCCTTCATCCAGGGCTTAAAAAAAAGTGTGAATGTAAACCAGAAATGATGTTCTAGAAACAAGAAACTTGGAAGAGGGTAGCAAGCTAGCATGCAGGTATCAAAACTGCTGAGAAAGGAGCGAGAGATTGTACATTTGAGGACCATGGAGACCAAGCTAGAGAGGTTTGTCAGAGACTTGGGACCAGGATACAGGAGACCTGAGAAGAATTGCCTGTGAGCCTGACGAACGCCAGTGTTGGAATTGTTCACCTTTGGCTCAAACGCTTCTCTGCGACTGTCCTGTAAAACGTCAGCATGTCTGATGCCAAGTTCAGAGCACAGGTTAGTCCTTAATCCCAGCTACTAAGGCTGTTGTAGCAGGAAGATTGTTAATTCCAGGTCAGCCTGGGCTATAGGGTAAGTTTACTGCCAGACTGGACAGTGGAGTCAGACCTGATCTCAGAATAGAAAGTACAAAGTATCTGGGGCTACAGTTTGGTGAGAGAAAGATTGACTAGTGTGCTTGACATTCTAGATTAGTCTCCTGGGCTAAAAAGGAAATCTGCCGAAAATAAAAAGGAAGGAAGGAAAGACTGACGGACAGATAGAAGAAACCCCCTTTTATTCCTGGTCTTCTTTCCCCTTTTTTTCTTCTGTCTTTTTCCCCCTTTTGTTTCCTGAAGATTAAACCCAGGACCTCGAGCTCTGCAGGCAAGCTCTCTACACTGAGCTAGCCTAAATGTGTTTTCCATGGGCTGGCTCATGTAATGTTGCAGGCTGAACCCCACACTCATGACCGACTAGAAGGCTGCTCCTTTTCTTCTTGAGTCTTTTACGTTGGTTCTATCTATGTGTTTGGCACTGAATTGCCAAGATTCCAGCGGGCCCTTTGTTATCTGCAAAAAAAGATCGACAAATTCTTCCCCATTGTTTACGACCACAAAGACAAAATTCTTTAATAAAACTGCACAGCAGTATTAAAGGACTCTTTAAGAAGCTCTTCGAGGAATATGACTCTAATAAAACGAAGCCTCTCTAACTTATCTCAGCATGTGTCATACACAAAAGAAGCACCCAGTGGGCATTCAGTAGGTACTGAAAATCAATTAAAAGCACTAGTAAGTCAATAGGGCTAAGCAGGAGAGCACCACCTTTCACAGCAGCAGCAGCAGCAGCAGCAGCAGCAGCAGCAGTGGCGGCGGCAGCAGTGGCGGCGGTAGCGGCAGCAGCAGCGGCGGCGGCGGCAGCAGCGGCGGCAGCGGCGGCAGCAGCAGCAGCAGCAGCAGCAGCAGCCTTTGCCATGGTCTCTTTTCCATCATGAGAAGTCACAAGAGAGAGCCATAACTCTTGTCTCCACGCCCGTTCAGACTCTGTCTGTTAGAACTGAGCTCCGTCAGCTCTCTTCTCTCCAAACCAAGCATGCATTTTCAGTTTGGAAAAGCAGGGAGAAAAATGTCCTAATCAGGGAAAGGGGCACTCTTGAGAGGCTAGGTCTCATGCGACAGATAGATGTGAGAATGGCCAGGCGACATTGATCACCGCATATGATTCCATCTAGAAGACTGAAATGGTAGCTCATCTTTCATAGCTGAGACCCTCGTGCATCCTCCACACATGTAAGTAACCCGCAGAAGGTATGAGGTTAATGCTGGTCATGTGGTATGTTACCAAAAGAAAAGCCGATACACCTACATTTTGTTCTAGAAGCTTCCTACCAGGAACAACTTAAATGGGGAGACTGAACTTGAATGATAGAGTCCATTTTCAGTGAATGACAATACATTTTAACACTAAGAGGAGCAACAGGAAATATAAGGCAGGCACGTGGCACCAATGAACAACACAGGCTGTCTGTGGGAAGTGTTTCTAGACTGACTGCAGACCAGTGCAGAGGAAGCTGGTGGCCAGGATGACAGGAAGGGTATTCCAGGGCCACGTGTGCTTTAGTGGCAGAAGTAGAAGCCCATGTGTGACACTCCTATCATCATGGGAAATAGTGAAGCTGACTTGATGTTCACTCCACAGTGAAACCCCCAGGAATGACTTTGACATACAACCAGCACACAACGCATAGTCAGTTTTATTGAATGAAGATAATGTGAATTGTGGAGCAAATGTATATACTTTGTGTTCTAGAGAATTGTTGGAGCATTCCTTTTCTATTAAAGAGGATAATGGACTGTGATTTATTGATTGTAAAAGTCACCATTATGACCAATAGTGTGACATCAGGCAGTGCCTACTTAGGCGACATCTTTGACTGTATTGGAGTCTCTTAAGGAGCTACCGCTGGGGGATGATTTCTAAATCCCAGGCTATGCTCTGCCTACAAAGCTGGCTTGGTGAGTACTAGTGACACTGGCATGTTATTTAGATTGTGACTTGAAGAGGAAGCAGCTACTTAGAAGAAAAATGGAGAGGCTGAGATGCCTAGAGCCCCACTGCTTTAAGGCCACACTAGCTTGCCTTCTGGAAGCCTTTCTGGGACTAGAATAGCTATAAGGGGTTAATCTCTCTCCTTCCCATCCAACCCATCAGATGCTTCATTTTCCACATTCTCTATTGCTTAAAAAAAAATGTCTGGTAGCCACTCATTTCCTGCCAAGTAGGATCCAAATTCCTTGGTGAATCAGTCATTCTCTGTGATATTTGGCTGCAGGCTGAATTTTTGACTCTGTACCCATTCTGCCTTGGAGGTGGCACACAACACTCCAAGTGTTCCTTACATCCCTTTTTTTCTCCCCCTTCTCTCATGATGTTCTTGCTCACAAGAGTGTGTACTCACTTCAAGCCCGTTTCCAAGGCTGCCTCTGGAAGGCCTTCACATCCAGGCACTTGATGGGCATAAGGCAGAAGTGTGCCCTTCCTTGGGTTGGCAATTCAAAACCATAAAAAAATGTGTGTGTGTGTATATTTGCTGGTAGTAAAATGATCAAGCCACCTACAAAATATTTGCTTCTCAAGACAATATCAGGTTTTATTCTTCTTCATCCGTGTTATTGCACTTGCTGCAATGGGGTATATAAGAAGTTAGTGAATTAAAAAACATAATTAACATTTCAGAGGATGAGAAATCTCGGATTTAAGTAGAAGTGGCAGGTCCATGACATTTTGAACACTCTCTGGCCCTCTTTAAACTATTTCATGTTACTGAATTTCAACTTCCCCAGAATCTTCTCAGAGAACAAGTTAGTGGTTAAAAGAATTCTTACATGCCCCTATCATCTATCTACCAAATTAAAGGCATGTCTTTCTCTTTAGCTTCTGTGATGCAGAAGAGAGCAAGCTACAGTGCGGCTACATTCCTGTTTTCTTTTTGTTTGTTTGTTTGTTTGTTTTTTTTGTTTTTTTTTTTGTTTTTTTTTTGAGACAGTGTTTCTCAGTGTAGTCAGTACATCCCTGTTTAAAGGCATTGCTATGCTGTCACTTCCCCAGCTTCCCCTCTTCCATCAGAGCACACTCCCAGGGTGAGCATTCCTGTGCCCCTCACAGCCTTTGGTTACATGTGAATCATGGGAAATGCTCTCTGTATTCTCATATCTGCAGCATGGGCAACAGACAAGCAAGAAAGAGCCTGTTGGCCTCTCTCTGTCTCCTGACTCTGGAGGGGAGCTAATCTGAATCCACTGTGGTTGTCAATAAGTGCCCATTATAGATGCACCTCAGTAGTGATGCCTGTAAGTTTTGCAGTGTACCATAGAAGACAATTTAAAATGGCATTTAAACATAATATTAAATGGAGTTTAAACTGTAATTGTGAATGGAGTCATTATACATCCCATGACCCTCCAGCGACCATGAATGATCAGCCTTTGAACATGGATGGGACGGATGAGCCCCTGGGCTAAGCGTGCAGCCTCTTTCTCTCTAATTTTTTTTTAACCTTGCATTCTGCAAAATGTCACCAGCTTTATCTTTCCCAAACACTCCCTCACTCAGAAACATGACTAGCTATTTTTTCAGAAAAACCTTAACTTCTTATGTCAGTGTTGTTAACCTTGCACACATATAAGAATTAGCTGGTGAGTATTTTGCTTTGTTAACCCTGAAAGCCTCAGCCTTTTGAATTGAAAGTGAAAGACAATGAAATTGGGCTCTTGTGCTTTTTTTTTTTAAACCTCCTCATGTAATTCTAAGATGCAGCTAGAGTCAAGATCCACCATCTTGGGTGATGTTTCTAGAAGTCTGGATAGAAAAAGGCAGGGACAGATGTGTAACATATGGAATAAGAAGGGGAAAACTGAGCCAATCGAGGTGCTGATGCAGAGCCCTGGCAATGAAAAAGATACAGTTTTTACTCTCTGAATGAAGATGGAACACAAGCCCCACAACCGACCCTTGCTAGCTACAGGCATCAGCCCTGCCCCCCAGGAGGCATTTCTATCAGGCTCTGGCAGGCTTGCAAACGATGCATTGTGTCATAGTGCTGTCTGTGCTTGTGTGTCCCAACTCTGTGCCTCCTAAAGGATAAGAATCCTGGCAGCTAAACTTTTATTGCCTTATAATTTTTTCCTAGCATAAATATGAAGAGGAAGACAGAGTCTTGCATGTTATGGCTACTCACAGGCTGCCTACTCCCTGCTCTGGAAAAGATAAATTGGCACAATTTATGTCCTTGGTCTAAGTTCCAGCAGTTCTGGTCCAATGTGACACTCTTGAAAGGAAAAAAAAATGTTCCCCCTGAGAGCGGGCATAGCCAGCCACCACCCTTAACTCATTTTAGGAGGTTTGGGCATCTAAACTTGGCCAGGAGACCTGGGGTGGCTTTATCAAAGCACTTTATGACTGTGCTTTTAAAATTGTTTCTCTCTAGTCATCATTATGAGGGAATGCATTAGGTAATGTCTTGAGAAATGGCCAGAGGGCCAAAATGTCAGCTTTACTGCTCACATACCTGAGAATAACAATGCTGGTTATTATTTTTACACTATAGTATCTTTGGAATTCCTCATAAAGAGAAATTAATAGTGACAACTGTGTCTCTGGATTAAACATAGCTCTACTGGGGAAAAGCCTAGGTTATTCACTAATGCTCACAAGAATTCCTCTCTTTCTTACCCCATGCCCCATACACCCTTCATCTCATCCTGCAAAGCCAAGTTCAAACTACCCAGTTCTCTCTAAACCCCACAGATAAGTTCCAATCACATTTATTTTCAGAATCCAAATTTAATCTCAAAGATTGCCATAACATGCATTACAAATGACAGCAAGAAAGGAAACATCTGAACATAATTCAAAACTTAGCACTTGAACTGGAAAGACATTGGTATTTTGAAATCTCAAAATCCAAATAAAGGATGTTAGTTACAAGGGCTAAATATGCATACATTGCAATCCCAGGGAGAATTTAGGATGTCTGCCAAGATGAGGTTTCTTAAAATGCATCAAGTTCTCTACCAATGAGTCATCCTCTAGCAAGGGTGAAGACCAGAGGAGATTTTCAAAGTCTCAACTCTAGTTTAGTGATACAGCTTAATATGTTCCTGCTGGCCAGTTTTAACCTGCTGGCTCCAGTCTTTTCTCTGGAAAGATTTACTAATTCATTTTATGTGTATGGGTGCTTTGTTTGGAAGTATACCTGTGTACCACATATATACAGTGCCCAAAGATACAAGAAGAGGGATCAGATCCCTGTGATCTAGAGTTACAGATGGCTGAGAGTCACCATGTGTGGGTCTGGAACTAGACCAGAGTCCTCTGGAAGAGCAGTCAGGACTCTTAACCTCTGAGCTCTCTCTCCAGCCCTTTACTCCAGCTTTTAGAGACCACATCTGTATTGGCATTACATGCCTTGCTCCAGCTGTTAAACCAGCTAACCTTCCCATTTTGTCAGTTTTGTTTATCTTATGTGAAATGTTGCACATTGCCAGGCGAGTCTTAGAGGCTGATCAGTACTCTATGTAAGACCGAAGGACAGAACAGATACAATTCTCCTGCAAAGACCATTGGAAAACAAGCAACCAGAGTAGTAAGAGTGTGGGCTTAAGGTAGGCATGGCGGTGCACACCTGTAATCCCCACACTCAGGAGGCAGAGCTCTGTGAATTCGAGGCCAGTCCAGCATAGCCAAGGCTCCACAGAGAAACCCTGTCTCAGAAGAGAGAGAGAGAGAGAGAGAGAGAGAGAGAGAGAGAGAGAGAGAGA
>OU015750.1:26328860-26340405 GCA_907169655.1 Acomys percivali
TGGCTCTGTAGGATGGTGGGTAAATGGAGAGTGACAGCATGAATGATGGGACAGATTACCACAACACAATGCAAATCTCCCCAGTGTGGAGCCAAAGAAACCACTGCCAGACAACGTGAAGACGTAAATTAGGACTGCATAATTTGTATAGGAAAATGCTATATGACCTTATGATATAGAAAGAAACTTTAAGAGCAAAATTGTACAAACCATAGAGACAATTTTGTTGTTGTTGTTGTTGTTGTTATTTTGTTTTGATTTTTGAGACAGAGTTTCTCTGTTACACAGAACCCAGGCTGTCCTGGACTCACTTTGTAGACAAGGCTGACCTAGAACTCACAGAGATCCACCTGCCCCTGCCTCCCAAGTGCTGGGACTAAAGGCATGTGCCACCACTTTAGAATTAACTTTTGTAGAATGAAAGATACCAAAAACAATGTGACATTAGTTTTGTTAAAAACTGGAAAATTGGATATCAAATTTACTGTGCCTATAGTACTTACACATATAAAAAATATAATCCCTAGGTTTTGTTTGGACAAAGGGGAGGACATCCTACTGGGACTCTAGATGAGAGAAGCATGGGAGAATAGCAAAGTAGAAGGATCTAGAGGGTCCTAGAAACCTACAAGAAGAGCATTATGATAGGCAGATTTGGGCCCAGGGGTCCCGCTCAAACTATGGCACCAGCCAAGGACAATACAGGCGGTAAACTTTAAACCCCTACCAAGATCTAGCCAATGGACAGGACATTCTCCACAGTTGAGTGGAGAGTGGGGTATGACTTTCACACATATTCTGGTGCCTCATATTTGACCATGTCCCCTGGTGGAGGAGACCTGGTGGCACTCAGAGGAAGGATAGCAAGATACCAAGAAGAGACTTGATACCCTATGAGCATATAAAGGGGGAGGAAGTCCCCCTCAGGCACAGTCATAGGGGAGGGGAGTAAGGGGAAAATGGGAGGGAGGAAAGAATGGGAGGATACAAGGGATGGGATAACCATTGAGATGTAACAAGAATAAATTAATACAAAATATATAAAAATAAAAATAAAAAATAAAGAAATCCCCCCAAAATATAATACATATATAAGAGGTATACACATACACACATATACATATTTGTATATATTGAGAGATTTCATACATGCTTGCATATGTGAAGAGATTCTGTAATATCACATTTTAAAGTATGATATTAAAATGCACACCAAATGCAGAAATTTTTGGAGTTTCCTCTGGGAGCAGAATAAGCAAAATGGGAGGGCTTCCACCCTGTCTTATATTTTATTTCCTTACTATTTTGTTTATTATTTTAAAACAGAAGATATGCTATTAATTGATGGGTTTACTTGATAGACACATCAGTATTTGCTATTTTAATACATTCTTCTGTTGGAAAGGTACTCTAACATGAAATGTAAAACTGCTCTCCACTTTGATGAGTCCTCTAGTTTCTGTATGGGAAACACTGAGGGCTAATTAGGAAACCTGAGTCCCTAGGAGTCTTTCATCTTCTGCAACATATATTAAAAGCTAATTCTCCATGTCCTCATTTATTTCCCTAAATTTTACACGGGAGACGAAGTGGAGAAGACATTACTGCTGATGGGCGTGGCTTCCCTCATCTCAGTCTCTCTCTGCCTTTAGACTGACAAAGGCAGTTTCCACATCCTCGCAGCTGTCGTCCATGGCTCTATAATGTGTGCTTTGTTTCACTTCCTGCCCCAGTGTCCACATCCTGGAAGTCCGGAGAGCTTCCTTTGCTGAGTCCTGGGACGAGCTGGGGCACAGCTATAGTGGACAACTGTTACTGAACCTTGGCTACAGCAGCTGCTGCTCCTGTTGTTAGCAAATGTGCACTTTAGCATCAAGTCCCACTCCCTGATGCTAAACAGCCCTTTCAGTCTTTTAATAGCTTCTTGGGGGAGGAGGAAGTGGAAGCTGAAGTTCACTTCATTCACTTGTATGTCAGGCTTGGTAAGATTGGCATCTGGCACCATGCCTACTGTTTAGACAGATGGCATTGTTTTCACACACACACACACACACACACACACACACACACTCACACTCACACACACACACTCCTGAGCTCAAGCCATATGTCCCTATGACTGAAGATATATTGCTGTGGCCAGAATTTTATTTAATCACACACTGAGGTTAAGCTAAAATGCACATGCTTTGCCCTTTATAAAACCAGGGCAAATGAGGTTCAGGTGTTTTGTTTTGTTTTGTTTTGTTTTGTTTTTTAAAATGGCAATAGTAAGGATGTAGGAAATGGCACTGTGTCCAATGGTGCTGTTATCTTTAGTGAAAAAAGTATGAACAAGATGGTAAGGGGAGGAGTTTGAAAAGGTTTCTCACATACAGGGACATGAGAAGCTTCCCAGGGTGACCTTTGTAGAATACCAAGGTGCTTAGAACATCCTGACCTTCTAAAGGATGACGTGAAGACCCGGTTCTTCTTCGGCCCTGATGTGGCTCTCTTCCAGACTAAAGGTTTCCCAGAACTCACTGAGACCAGCCTTCTCACACTCCAGAGTGAGCCCAGATCGTCGTGGGCAGCAAATTATGTCTTCATAGGCTATGTCCAGCAGCTTAAGAGTTTTGTAAATAAGGGTTTATTGGAATCCGCTGGTGCCTACTTTACAAATTATCTACGACTGCTTTCCCACTGCAGTGGGGAACACTTAATAGTGCTGACAGAGACCATATGGCCCCAAACCCCCAAATATTTACCATCTGGCCCTTGGCCAAAAATATGTGCCAATTATGAATAATACAATTTTGTGTCCTGGAAGACTGACTAAGTTATACATTATTTCTGAGAAATAGCCAGTCAAAATATATTCATATGCAATTAATACCAGGCTTGCACCATGTGACCAGCAAAACCACAAAAATATCCTTTTATTTTAATTTTGCAGAGTGTAATAAGTATTCTCAATAAAGCAGCCTCTTGGCTGGTTTCTTTTTTCCTTGGTTGAAAGAATAATGCCAGGGGTGTCACTGTATCTGACCTCAAATTATACAACAGCGTCATAGTAGCAAATATAGTATATTATCATATCAATAAACATCTAGAGCGCTAGATTAAAATAAAGAGGCCAGAAACAAACACATACAACTACAGCCACTTAATTAATGGGCAAATTAAGTTTGCCCAAGAAGATCTGTTCTAGGTGTGTGTGTGTATGTGTGTGTGTGTGTGTGTGTGTGTGTGTGTGTGTGTGTATCATGGTGTGCTATTTGTTGGACTTGAGTGCCAGGAGACCAGAAGTGATACAACTTGGAGAAATTCACCTTTTTGTGTTTCCTTTGACTCTGCAAATGAGGAGTTTGATGTAAATAACAAGAAAATCACTGTCCTAGTTCATAAGGCACTTTTACAAATGGCATTAATCTATATCTTTAGTTCATCGTTTTAATGAGTTTCTCCCCAACATACTTAAATGGCATTCAAGTGCTGGAACTCCCTTGCAGCTTACAAGTGTCTCCATGTTTTGTTTTGTTTATAATATCAAAGGTTTTACTCAAAAGCTTATCAAAGGTTACTGAGGTTTGGTTTTTCTTTGTTTTTCAGTACTGGCTTATGCCCACCACTAACTCTGTTCTCTTTGTATGTTCTTTCTGTATGGAAGATTGTGGCTACTTGAGCAGTTGCTCTAAGATTGAAGAAAGCAAAGAACCCTAGAAGAAGTTATACAAAATGTCATAAGCCAAGGGCTGGAGAGATGGCTCAGCAGTTAAGAGGACTGGCTGCTCTTCCGGAAGACCAGGGTTCAATTTCCAGCACACACATGGCAGCTTACAACTGTCTGTAATTCCAGTTACAGAGGATCTGGCACCCTCACACAGACATGCATGCAGGCAAAACACCTATGCATATAAAATAAAAATAAATAAAAGTTTAAAAATGTCACAAGCCTTAAGACTGCAGCAACATGGAACAGTATACCGCTGGACCCCTGAGGTGCCTTATGAGGCCAAGCAGAGGCTGCTCTGTGTCCAGCGTGCTCTCCCTCTCCCATTAGTGATGCTCAATGAGGTTGCTATGCATGTTTCGTGTATATAAGGGCCTCTCTTTTCCAGGCAGCATGTCAGTCCTGGTAGAGTCCTTATGGGAAAACGTCAGACTCTGACCTTCATTTACAGAACTGCTAGGCAGAAGGAATCCAGTGTGCTTTGGATAGTGGATGTGGGGATGCAGTGTTCTGGATTATAGTGTATTTGGGGATGAGGCTGTGTGATACATTAATGTGTACACAGCTAAAACAGTGAATATGACGGAGTTTGTATGCAGTGTACCAGCATCTTTCCAACCTGGCAACTGCTTTCTCCAAAGCCCAAGTGCACAGTTGGGCTTGGATTTCTTTCCCCACATCCTCATGTGATTGTGCTAGCTCTTCGGTGGGAATCTACCTGGATGTCTATGCAATGATTTCCATGATAATCTCCTGGAATGGTGGTATAGAATGAAACAAAACCCCCAGGTGTGGTGGTGCACACCTTTAAGCCTAGAACTCAGGAAGGCAGAGGCAAGAGTATCTCTATGAATTTTAGGCCATCCTGGTCTACAAAGCGAGTGTAGGACAGCCAAGGCTACACAAAGAAACAAACAAAGAAACAAACCAAACCAAACCAAACCAAAACAAAACAAAAACAAAAACAAAACAAAACAAAACACAAAAATAAAAAAAGAAAAAGAAAAGAAATGGAATAAGAAAACAAAACCAACTTCTATTTGGTTTCTTGTCTAATAACAATCTGGTAGCTGGTCAAGTCATCTAACCCCCAAAACTTGAGGATTTGAGTGTAATTCTGATATTTCAGAAATAATGTACAGGAACCAAACACTGGTGGCTTAATGAAGTGCTAAGTCTTAGATAAAAACAATTATTAATAAATAACAAACAGTAATTGTTATAACACCTTTCCCAATGGCTTAGTTCATTTTATACTTCCAAGTAAAGCGACTTTGTACTTGAGTTAGAAAATGAAATAAGCGTCCCTGACCATGGTTGATCTTGAGAATGTTCTGGAAGTCTTAAGAGGAATATAAATAGGACTGAAAGATTTCCAGGGTATAATTCTTCAGTAGATACCACTGAACTGGTTTTATAAACATTTATTTAAAAATGCTGGTTGATTAATTTGTTAGAACTTAAACAATACTATTGTTTCACCCTTTTGTTTTCCTTGATGAATTGTGGCACTGAGGCTTTCATTTGGAGTTTGCAAAGCCAAAAGAACTAGAAAATCCTTGGTTAGATCATTTTTGAGAATTTTTTCTACTCTTGTTTTTATATGTGTGTGTGCAACAACAGTGCTGCCACACTGCAGAGTCAATTTCCTCTGCAGGGATTTGACATAGGGTCAGTAAGCAATTTGCATATCTAATGGAAAACTTAAAATGACAGAGCCTCATACATCCCAAAGGTAAAGAATGTTTTCCTTTCTGTTCAATCTCTGCTTCTTCTCCACTTGCCATGGTGTTCTTGTTTCTAGTTGGGTACTAAGCACCTTAACAACAGTTGGAAGCTGTAACTAAGACTATAGAATACACTAGGCACTGACTATGGCCCTTCTTGCATCTCTGTACCCTCAGCCTTGCTCAAAAGAAAAGGTGATACCAGCTGCTTGGCATTCTGGGAAAACAGATGCTTTAGAAGCCGTATTTGTGAGGAGGCTAGGCAGTACTGCCTATGAGCTGAGATCCACACTGTTGGCTCAAGCTTTATTTATCCCTTTGAACTTTACTTACAAAGCACAAACTCACTGAAAAATTATTAAGAATCTCAAGACTTTGACACAGGGAATTACAATCTACCATGGGACTATTCTGAGCCTGTTGTCCCATGGAAGTGCACGTACATATGACACCAGCCCCCATGTCTGTATATGCTATACATGACTTAGCTCTAGCCATCTAGATGCCACAGGGGATACATAGCAGCCTTACAGAACAAAAGGGAAAACATCTATGCCCTTTTCTTTATTAAGCTACTGAATTAACCAACCTTGTAAATGGCCTAGACTCAAGAATTCTTGTTGTGGGAAGGAACAGACTTCTTGTTTTAAAAACCACTTTGACCTGAGTGGTTTATTAGTCACATCTGAAAACCTTCCAGTTAGTAGGGGAAATCATATTGTTGCCAAGACTACTAAGATTCTAGACAAAGGGAGAAAGCTGGAGGAGTTCTGTTCTTATATACAAATCTGTGGTGAGTCACATAAAGGATGTGGTCACTACTTTTCTCTGGATACTGCTGGGAGTGAGAGGGCCACTGTGTTCTTTGGAACCATAGAAGATAGTGCTGTCACATGCCACCCCCTCACATTCTTCCACCCTCAGATGGCTTATCAAAGCCAAGCAGGGCAAAAACTAGCTGACTTCAACATAGAACCAAGACACTACACACAAGTCACGTTTGCAAAAAGAAGTCACATTGAGCTTTTTGGAGAGCTTGAGACAAAATTACCACGGGGATGCTGTAGTTTGAAGGTATTCTCAAAGTTTACATGTTGGAAATTCATTCCCCCTAATGCATAAGTGTTGAAACATAATATTTTAAAATATAGGGCCAGTCCTGGAGAATGGATTAATTCCAATATCATTAGACTATGTTAGTTAACTATCTCAGAAGTGATTGCCTAATAAAAGGATTGGATTGAAGTGTAGGTCAGTGGTAGAGCCCTTGCTTAGCAAGTGTAAGGAACTGGGTCTCATTTCTTGTACAAAGAGAAAAAGGTATGTGAAGAATATTGGAGAGAGACTGAAGAAGATGTGGAAGGGTAGAATCCTCTGGAGGATGCCTACAATTGGACAACTATGGTACCCGCCTCCTCTACCTCAATGAGTGGAAAGTGACCGTCAGAGATTTCCACTTTCTCCTCATTAATGCTTCAGCATCAAGCATACTTCTCAGATCTAGCAGCCAGCCTATAAAGTATGGGTCATTCTCTACTCTTTTAGGTTGTTCTGGGGTGAATTAGATTTCTCCAAAGTTAAGTCATTCTGGAGTCTCAGAATGTGACCTTATTTAGAAATAAGTATGATTAGTTAAAATGAGGTCATGCAAGATTCGGGTGAGGTGTGAATCCAAGGACTGATGATGTTGAAAAAAGACATTGAAAAGCATGCAGGAAAGGAAGCCACATGAAGACAGAAGTATAGTTCAGCCACTAGCAGCTCAAACAGGCAAGAAGGGTGGCATGCCTGCAATCTTCTGGACGAGCATGGTTCTGCCATACACTTTCTTTTGGAGTTGACCTCCAGAAATGTGAGAGCATATGTTTCTTACTGTGGTCTCTGGGGTAACATACAGGTTATTATTGTTATATCATCTTGTACCACAGGGCTTAAGAGCTGGCCTCTGTTTGGGCTGTAAATTATAAATAGGAGGGGTTTCCTTAACAAAATGCTTGCTCACTATGATTTGCAATAAGCCATGCTTACTTTTCTTTCTAACAGAAGCCCTTGTGGTAAGACTTTCAAACTGGGTGCTCCCTGTCTACCCACACATCCCTCTGGGCTTCTCCCACACCCGCCTTTTCCTCCCAGTTCTCTGCCAAAATCTGATCACACAGTCTTCCTGTTTGAACTGGTGAGGTTTTTTTCAGTGACATCAGACACGAAGGCAGAAACTGCTGGAAGTTTCCTCCATGCAAGATTAGCAGCACATGGGTGAATCAAGCTCATACATTATTCAGAGAGGAAAAAAAATGTGGGCTTTCAGTGAACTTTGGAGGCCTCGGCAGCTCTTCTCGAGGAGAGTGCGCCATTGTTCTGCCTCATAGAGCACAGAGAGCAAGTGGCATTCCTTACAGCAGAGCTAATGGAGCAGACCCAGCCCCTGTGCTGAACTGGCCAGCAGACAGCTCTGTGAGCCCTGAGCTCCTGCCATCCACAGAGGGCAGTTACTGTATCCCCCACCCTCGAAACCTGCACACCCCCCACTGTCTCACCTAGTGTAGCTGAGAGACTCTTGTGATCACATATCTCATTTAAGATACCTGTCAGTGCTTACAACACTCACGTACATAGATCTCAAGGCATTTTTTTTCCTGGTACCTACTTAGCTTACATTTTCCCCAAGCTAAACAAATAAACACACAGTTATTTCTAGTTATAGGAAAACATGAACAAACAAACAAAAAGTACTATTGGAAAGTAGAGAAGACAGATGCATCAAGTGTGCTTTAGGGGTCGGAGAGCAGTAGAGAAGGGTAAAGCTAGGCACAAGTGATCTAGAGAGGGAGATATCCTGGGCATCTAATTAGGGAGGGGAAGGGAAATAAATACAAAAGGAAGGCAAACATCTGAAAATTTTATAATAAATAATACTATTACTATCTACCTAAAAAAACCTTATAATATGTGTACATCTGTATATAACATACTTTTGTACTTTAAATGGAACCTTGTCACATACATGGTCTGACAAAGCTCCCTCCAAGATCCAAAGACCATCATCTAACAGAAACTCAAACACCAGGCCTGAGAAGCCCTCTTTTGAGTTATTGGTCAGGGTTGTCCAAGAGATTCCCCCAAATCACTACAGGTTATTCCTATTCCCTTTAGTTGCCCCTCAGAGGTGGAAGGTAAATCGCTAATGCTGAAGACACCATGTACTTCATACACAGGGCCCAGAGGACACTCAGATGGAACCAACCTGAATGTCTCCTCCTCAAGAACCAGTATTTATGGCACCATGCATGCTTCCTAAGGAAGGACACAACCAACAGTTCTACCCAGCTATTATACCTATGAACCACAACAATAACCAACATGGGACCATAACGGTAACTGTGCAGTAGTGGCATGCATACCTTGGCAGTAACCAACAGCCCTCTAATTGGACTTCAGACTTGCTCAACCATAGGTAAGCCATGTCAGGCACTGGAAACCTAGCTAATTACTCCGTGCTGGGGGAAGCTGTGGTTACTGGTGGAGAACCTACAACCACTAATATACTAAGCCAGCACAATCCCTAACTACCCTCTACATATCCATCCTAATACCTACAGATAAGTGTAGCCCCGACTCCTTATCAGGGGAACTTCTCTTTGCAACAGACCAAGATCATTACAGGAAACTGGAACTAATCAAAACACAGAGCTATGGGATCCAGTCCTAAAGGGTACATCTACAGCACAACTCCTGCGTATAAGGCTCGAGAAACATTGTGGAAAAGAGGGTGGAAGAGCCAGAGGCTCTGGGGGTTTGCTGTGGGAAACCGCTCCTAGGAATGTCAGAGGCTACACCCATAAAGTCTCACCAACGTGATCACCTTCATAAACACGAGCTGAACAGGTACAACCAAAGGCATGCCAAAGTGGAGAGGCGGACAGCCCAAAGGGAGGCAATCCTACACAAAGGACTAAGGGATGCTGACAGTGGGAGAACCAGTCTTCCTCAGGGAAGAGCAGGTCAGTTGGCTACCCAATGCCAAGTGATCAGCCTGAAAACATACATACAAGTGACACTATACAGACTGGCACAATACCTTCCCTGATGGCACGGCCAGGGAAAGCAACACAAAACCGTGTTTTCAGCTCCTCAGTAAGTTTCATGGTAGTAGTTTTAGCAACACTGTCTGGTTGTGCTACTTCTCTGGGAAGATTTATACATGCTCTCTGGGGTTTATAATCATGAGCTTTGGGGGCACCAGCTCTGCCATGGCTGCTATAATCTGCAGAGCTGGTAGAGGAAAGGAAATGCAAAGATGTACATAACAGATGGTGAGGTTGCCCTAGATTGCTTTCTGTGGCTGTGATAAACGCCATGCCCAAAAGCACCTTGGCGATGAAAAGATGTATTTGGCTTACAAGTTAGATTCCTTCATCAAGGGAAGTCAGGGCAAAAATCTCAATGCAAGAATCTGGAGCAGTAACTAAAACAGAGACAATGCAGGAACACCGCTCACTGGCTCACTCCCCATCCCTAAGCACTCAGCCTTCTTTCTTCTATAACCCAGGACCACCTACCTCCACAAGGGTGGCATCACCCACAGTGAGCTGGACCTTCCTACATTAACTATAAATTAAGAAATGTTCTCATATACATATCCACAGGCCAATCTGATGGAAATAATTTCCCAATTGAGGGCTCCTCTTCCTAGGTGTGTCCAGTTGACAACTTAAGTTGACTATGAGAGAATTATACATTATTGTTTGACTTAGAGCAATATTATCCAGTGTAACCTGAGGCAAATTGGAGGCTTGGCCAAGTTGTGTGAACAATGCTGAGTTTTCAGACTGCCTGGATACAGGAACCAAACACTGTTTACATTCTTGAAGAGAACACCAATGACCAACTATGTAGCCCTGAATACTTTGAACATTTATTAAATTTGGTTCTTGAATGTGATCTTCTATAGCTGAGACTAGAAATGAACTACTGTAGGCATTTTAATCATTTAAGGGTTTTTTAGAAAACCTGTTATTTGAAAGTCAACAGCCTTACAGGAAGGTTACAGTATAGCTGCCTGGGATCTGACACCTTTCAGTGAAACCAGTAAATACAGTAATCTGAGTAAGTTAATAGGTTGTGCTGTGATCAAACTGATAATTTGCTGATCAGCAGTACATATACATTAATTATCTTGAGTATTGCTTGGCTGAAATGTCACTTGGAACATAGAAGGTAATCAAATAGTTGAGATATATGAAAGCCAACTCAAGTTTTATTTATATTTTGCTTGACAAATAGTTCTAAATCTGTAGATAAAGTTGATCTTTGATCATTTCATCTGTCTGATCACAAAGGTAAGAAATTGATTTGTTGCCAGAAAACAATGTTGGAAGTCCAAGTTAGATTTTTTTAAAATGTTGTCCTATATTAAGCCTTTCTAGTGTTTCAGATTTAAAAACTGAAATTCTGTGCCTGCAACACTTGTACAGACAGTAAGGTCAACCACAAGCCTCCTATTTGCAACAAGTCACACTACTTTATCTTATGAAACAATACTTTTGAAACTGGGAACTATTTGGGGTAAACATTAGGAAACATTCCAGACCACGCGGTGACCTTAATAAAAACATCCAGCATTCCTGGGACACAAACTTTATTTGTAAGTCAATATTTCATTCCACATGACAAAAATTCATTCAGTTATCAAGTTCCTGTCATGTATTCCAAGGCCTGTGCTGATGACACTGGGAGCACAGACAGTGTCAAGACAACTGCAAAGCCTTTCGTGGGGCACATCATGTTCCTAGGCCGGTGAGTGAAGTGCTCAACGTGTGAGCAAGATCCCTCGCATCTGTATAGAAGCTAGGCATGGCGTGTATTCCTAAAATCATGGCACTGGGGAAGGGGATGCCTGGGCTTGTTGGCCAGACAGCCCAGGAAAATCAGTGAGCCTCAGGTTCAGTGAGACAACCAGGCTCAAAATATAAGGTAGAGGGTAATTGAGAAAGACACTCAGCATCTACGTCTAGCCTTTACACACATTTAAACACACACACACACACACACACACACACAGAGAGAGAGAGAGAGAGAGAGAGAGAGAGAGAGAGAGAGAGAGAGA
>OU015750.1:26351528-26382263 GCA_907169655.1 Acomys percivali
GCAGGGGAGCAAATGAGAGGTTTCTCTTCAGTCAAGCAGGGTTACTGCTATTCCTAGCAAATTCACCTAAATCAAATGCATAGCTCCTGGAATGCAATAGTGTAACCTAATGATGCTCACAGAGAGGCCATATGAAGAGGAAAATGAGATCAGAAATAATTATTGTTTCCTGTCCAGGAAAAGAAACACATGGGGAGGGGGACACCGCACACACCAAAAAGTTTGTGTGGGGCGTGAATACAAGGACACACATTGAGAGCTACAAAAAGAGAACGAGGAAGAGATCATTCCCGAAATACTTTGGAAGGATGACCAGAGGTCTATCCAGTGGCTCTTGTGTCATTTATGTTCTTCCTCTGTCATCACCTTGCTCTCCACAGAGATGCAAGATCAAAGGTGTTTGCACAATAAACATTACACCTGCCCGAGAGCTGGGAAAACAAGCCCTGTGGATTCACTAAACACACACAATTCATTTGTGCTGTCCTGAAAGGTTCCTGGTGAAGAGTGGCAGGGGTCTCTGAAAGAAGGCAGGCATTTTTGAGGGAGGCAGGGAAAAAAGGGGGGGGGAAGAGGCTCACTCTCTTCCTTTATATGGAAATTATGCCTTCTATCCTCTTGGACCTCAAGGATTCACACAGTTTAGGACTGTGACATCTATCTGAATAGAATCACCATATTCTAGTCTTCTAGGCAGTGGGAGGTTTCAACACCTATGTCTTCCAGCCTTGCCTGTCATTGATTTTGACCTCAAACCAAGGTTGAAATAAAATCCAGGGAAGTATTCCAAGGACTCAAGCCCTATTCACTCTGTAGCAGCCACCAGACACTAAGAAGGCCAGATCACGCAGCACTCAAAAGACACCTTGTGTCATCAGAGTCTTATTGAAAAGCAACAGAATTAACAGCATGGATCTAGCCAATTGCAACAAATCACAAATGGGGTAATGAACTTGAATGCACTATAAATAACACTGTTTTCTATAGTGGAATCAGATGTAATTTCTCATGGCCAGACCTCGAGGGCTTTGGTGCTGCTGCTGCTGTTTTGAAATCATGTATAGCATCAACAATGCCTGGGTGCCCTTGCACATCAGGAGCACAACACCTTTCTCACCAAAATTCTTAAAGTATTCTTAGCAAATGGAGTTAGAAAGAACACCTGCCAAGGTTGCCTCTGTTATTTTGCAGAAAGCTTTACAAACGGTTCCGTGAGAGTCATTCCAAATTAGACTATCTGGCTGACAGGCCTAGCATCACTGGCTTGCAAAAACTTCATGGAATGTGACAGGTTGGAAATCTAGGTGGCGTAATGAGGCACGGGAACAATATTTTCAAGGGTGCTAGCAGTTGTTCCGTGGATCTTTCCCCCAAGGCAAGTAAGCTCCCCCAAATTCATATGTCTATTTTCATGTATTTTCTTTTTCTTCATTGTTCTCCCCCTATGTGTAATGCACTGACATTCAGTGGGCTATGCCAGATTTCAGATATATACTTCCCTCTGGGAAACAAAGGATGCTTGGGCTTCTTGACCATTTGAATGGGAAGCGAACATCTTCCTAGAGGATACAGGATGTAATTGCTGTTTTCCAAGGCAGGCACTCTCGTGTCAGATTTGTGGCTTGTCCTTCTGGATAATTATGATTTGTTTAGAATCATTTGAGCTACACGGCATCCATGCCTCAAAATTCCTTAATTAAAACAACAAATCATGAAAGTTCACAAAGGACAAGTGCATGTGATGTTTCTTATTTTAGACACGGGGCAATATATAACAAGAATGAGGTCATAAATAATGATGACATGGGCTCAAGTAAGATCATAGACTTGAGATGCCACTGTTCTCTGCAGAAGCTGACCTCAGCCAGGAACAGGATGGGAGTCTGCCGTTCCCATGGTGATGCACAGTTAGAAAAAAATATTATGACTAGACACTTCATGGACAGATATGAAAGAAAGGCAGAAAATGTAAATTTTCAAGTGTATTATATTTAGTCACATAGTTTTCATAATCAACAAAGCAGTTTTAGTTGTGAGATGATATTACATGAATGTATAATCTACTTTTTACAAATAAAGCCTTTAGCTCTGGGAGTCAGGACTTGCAATACGCTGGCTGTTTGTTACTCCCTTATGCCTGAGAAAGTTTTATTCAGCTACAGATATAGGTGTATATAAAATAAAATGAAATATATGGACTATTAAATAGGTATACAAACAAAACATTTACGTATAACAAGCCATAAAGAAATGTATATTAAAGAAGTCATTTGAAATACGTAGGTTTTATCCTTTATTAAAGTTGAAAAGGATTGTGTACTAATGTGTAGCTGGCCTTTTGTGGGTTCTTCTTTTTTCCACCCTTTATCCCCTCAGTTTCATTTCCTCACACTAGATAAGAGAGAAACAATGATAGAAACCAAAGCGATAAAGAGCAGGAGAGAGAAAAGGCAGAACAAAAGACACCCCTGAATCTAATTTCTTTTCTTTGTTTCTTCTTTGACCAATGCTACTGTAAAAAAAAAAATACAATCAGCCTTATTAAATGTTCAACAATTCTACCTCACCTCTCAGGGACCCCGGATTTATATACCCTTTGAAAGGTTCCTAGAATTCTAAACATCACACAAGCGCAGAAATTGTAGCAAAACCATGCTTCTGTTAGAGTGCAAGGCAAATCATGGTGAGCTGCTGCAGACAATCCAAAGCAGCCACACATCCCTACACCTGAGATTAAAACAAAAGCACATCCTTATAATAGGTCTGTGTTTTCTTAAGGAAGCAAAATTCTAGAAGTCTCAAAAACATCACTACACCAACGAGATTGCCATGCTTGTTTGTTTTTACTTAAAGGATTAAAAACTTGAACACATGATACCGCAGGTTCTAGATCACCTTCAACAGTTTTCAGATGTGATCAATATTTTGATTTTAAGATTTATCAGTGCTGAAAACACAGCTTCACATAAATGTGGAGTAGAAAATGGCAGAAATCTTAATTAAGAAACTCATAGAAATTCTGTCCTAATCCCAAGCCAAATTTTATTTAAGATTTTTTTTAAATTAAGCTGAAACCAACTAAAACATGCAGGAAACAAATTTCCAGGTAAGTGGATGGAGCTGGAAGTAACTGTCCTGAGGGAAGTAAGCAGACACAGAAAAGCAAGTGTCTCTGCTCTCCCTAGTAGCTGGGTGGTAACTTTGAACCCTCTCTTTCCAAAACTTTAGTTTATTAAGTTGATGAAAATGTTTCATCTTAAAAGCAATTTGATCTTCCCTGGGAAAGACTGTTTTGTCTGATCTCAACAATCTTTAGTTTGTCCTGTAGGGTTGAAGCCTCCAGAACTTTCCCCCGTCCATGTTAGCATGTCTATAGGTGTCATTCTCCATTAGCACATGTTTAGGTGCTCACACTGGCGAGACTTTGTGAGTATGGCTTCTGACATTCCTAGGAGCCACAGTCTCACACTGGCGAGACTTTGTGGGTATGGCTTCTGACACACCTAGGAGCCACAGTCTCACAGCAAACTCTCTGTCCTACTGGCTCTTCCTGTCTTTCTGATCCCTCTTCCATAGAATTCCCCAGAGAAGAGCACATTAATTGGTTATCCAATACCAAATGATCATTCTTGAAAACAAACACACACAAATGACATTGTACATATATACAGAGCAGGTCATACTCACATATTTAGGAATATACAACAGTTAATGAAAAAGAAGATATATTGAAAGAGAGCAAGATGGAATGTACGGGAGGCTTCGAAGGGAGGAAATAGAAGAAATGATGAAATTATAATCTCAAAATATAAAAGAAATATTTCCAGAAAATATCAAACATTTGAATACAAGATTATCCAAAGATATACTAATATGATGTTTAAATGTGGAGGAGTGGTGGTAAGAAAGTGTTAAAAGTTTTTGTTTTCCATAATTAAACCATTATGTGTCAAGAAGAGCAGAAAACATCCTATGTGTAGCAAAAGCACTGCCTTTCAGAATAGTTGTGCTGAAGCCAAGCTGAGGTGCCTCAGAGCATATCCAATGGTGTCACGTGCCATTATGGCAGGGGAAGGCAGAGCATTAACTCTGGTGTGTTCAGAGCAAAGCTTTCATGCAGTCACACAATGCATTGTGGGTAAAGACTGCCAGAACCATGCTTTTTGTTTGTTTAGCTTTTAAACTAGTTTTTGGCTGTTGCACATTCAGGAATCTTTTAATATTGCCAAGGTTGTCACGGTTCATTCATTCAATTATTTGACCCCATATGAGGTCATGATGTGCAGTAACCTCAAAGCAACCACAGTGCACCTGCCACATAACCTCTCCTCCCTGCAAAGAGACGGTTATTGAAACAGATCCACAATCCACGATCTAGATGACATTTCCTACATATTCATTCTTTGTGGGAAACAGATCAAGGCTTAACATGGCAGATAACAATATGGTAGCTCTGAGTTAGCAGACCTCTATCCATGATCCATCTTGGCCATTCTCAGCTCTGAGCTCTTAAAGCAACACTAGCAGCTATGAGAACCATAGCTATTTTTTTCATGTGGATATTGATAATTTGCGAGCCCCAAAAGGCCTCTAAATATTTATTGTCTCCTTTACTTTTGCACCCACTGTCTTCCCGCTCTCGGCTTCATTCATATTGGGCCAAAATGTCTACTATTGTTATTTTAAAATAATTATTTTATTCTTGAGAAATTCACACATGTATACAATGAAATATGTTCCATTCTCTACTTCTCCCTCCTGACTTTTTACATCTCCCTTCGAACCTATCCCCCTCTCAACTGCATGACCTCATCATCCTCCTTTTCTTCTGCTCTTTCTCTTCTTTTTCCTGTGATAACCACTGAGTCTAGTTAGTGCTGCCTGTGTACGCATAGAGGTAGAGTCACCCACGGGAGCATGGTAAATCTATCAGTGCTAGAGCCCATATTCCCAAGGGTAGCAAGCACATGCACCGACAGTGTTCTATGATCTAAAGAAGGGATTTCTAGGAGCCTGTGGGAAGGTGAGTAAGGGGAAATATACCAGGGTGGCAAGAAATGATGAGGCAGTAAGAGATCCTAGCTAGAAAGCCCTACGGACATAGCTATGGAGCCCACACACCTAATTCTCAGCTAAACAACACCACATGAGCTTCACCTCTCTGGTAATTTGAAATTCTTTAAAAAAAAATTTTTTTTTTTAAAGAAATGACTGGGAAAGGAGGGAAAGGACATAGCAACGTTCACACTCAGTGTTCTACAGATAAAGTAAGGCTTTCTGGGTATACATTGCTTCAGAGGCAGGATGAATGGTGTACAGATCCCATTTCCACACACCATTTCTTCTTTATAATACTAAAAACTTCAGAGTTTTGAAGTTTTTTTCAAACTAGTCCTTCACTTGCTTAGTTAGAGTAACTCCTAGATATTTTATATTGCTTGTGGCTAATGTGAAGGGTATGGCTTTCCTAATTTCTTCCTCTGCAAGCTTGTCATTTGTGTATAGGAAGGCTACAGACTTTTTTGAGTTAATTTTGTATCCAGCCAAATTGCTGAAAGTGTTTATCAGCTGTAGGAGTTCTCTGGTGGAATTTTGAGGGGTCACTTATGCACACTATCATATCATCTGCAAATAGGGATAGGTTGACTTCCTCCTTTCCCATTTGGATACCCTTGATCTCCTTTTGTTGTCTTATTGCTCTGGCTAGAACTTCGAGTACTATATTGAAGAGATATGGAGAGAGTGGGCAGCCTTGCCTTGTTCCCGATTTTAGAGGAATTTCCTTGAGTATCTCACCATTTACTTTGATTTTGGCTATTGGCTTGCTGTATATAGCCTTCATTATGTTGAGGAACTTTAATAGAAACATTTGTACATTCTTAATTTTCCTTGTCTCACCTCCACCTGCTCTTCTCCCCCATTTCTCTGCCCGTGGTCTCCCACCATCCTTCCTCCCTCATTTTCCCACTTTCCCTCTTGGCTCAGATGTGTTCTGTTATCTTCACCACCCTTCTCCCTTACAGCTTCTTTTCTGCCCCTGTGAGCCCCATCCTAGTTTCACAGCATCTCCACCAACTCATCCCCAAATAAATCCAGACAATAAAGATAAGACCCACCTATGAGAAGAAGCACATGACGTTGGCCTTTCTCAGCCTCGGGTACCTTCCAGTTTCTAGTTCTTTTCATCTCCCAGAAAAATTGTATAATTTTTATTTTCTTAATGGCTGAGTAAAATTACGTCTGATATATGTGGCATATTTTTATTATTCATTCTTCAGCCAATAGACATCCAGGCTCCCTCTATTTAGAATAGAATAGCAATACAAATGGATCTATAAGTAACTCTTTAGTATGACATAGTCCTTTGAGTTTATGCCCAGGAGTGCAGTAGTGGGTCATACGGTATTTTTATTTTTAGCTTTTTGAGGACCCTTGACACTGATTTTCATAGTGGCCACAGTAGTTTTCTCTCACACCAATGGTGAATAGGTTTCTTCTTTTGCCAGTTGCTTGGATTTATTTTCTTGATGACTCCCTATAATGACTAAGATGGAATCTCAAAGTAGATTTGTATTTCTTTGATGCTTAATGATGCTAAACACTTTAAAAATATTTCTTTGCCATTTATATTCTTTGTTTTAGGACTACTCTGTTTAGTCCCTTAGGCCTCCTCTTTGCTTTTTGGCAGTGTTAGTTTTCTTGTTTAGTTATTTTTATTTATTTATTTATTTATTTATAATCCTCTGTCATATGTACACTTGGCAACAATTTTCTTCCATTCTGTATGCTTCCTCTTCACTCAGTAAGCTGGTTCCTTTGCTGTACAGAAGCTTTCTAATTTCACAGATCTCTGAAACAGCCCTCTTTTGAGCCTCACGTTCTGTGCTATTTTCCTATGGACTTCTGGCAAAGATGGGATACAGAAGGTAGTGTTTATAGGAATACTGCATCTTCTGCCTTCATGTAGACAGCAAAAGTCACAGTGTGGATCCCAATGCACGCCAGCAGTAATCTACTCGTCCTGGGGCGAACCCATGATCATCTTCATCATCACTGCTAGCACGTTACCATATTGTCTTACTATGCACAGGTACAGTGCTTATCACACGACGTCAAAGTGTAATGTGTATATCCTTCTTTCACAACCACTGGGAAAACAGTATGACTTCAGATCATGTGACTCAGACCTAGCACTTCAGACCCTTGTGATCTTTGTGACAATGGACTTCTTGTCCACACAGAAACACTTTTCTGCTCATTTCCCATTTCTGATAGTCTTTGGGAATCGCAGTTTACGTTGCCCAGCATGCTGGTGTGAGCTGAGACACCTCGCTGACTGTGAGGGCCTGCAGTTCCTGCTGGGTGATGCCAGCCCTGCTTTCACTAGTGGCTTTGCTGTTCTTCCTAACACCACTTTTCCTTTAGCCCCGCCCCCTTCCCTGCATCCCTTGCCTGCCTCTCTGGTTCCTAGAAGATGCGGGAGTTTTACCTCCCCTCTCCACTCAGATGGCAAGGTCTTGTTGCAGCCTCTTTGTTGCTATTTGCTCCTTCCCTTGCCCCAGCCTTCCCCTCTTCTTCTCCTACTATCTTAAAAAGTCTTATGACACCTTTCACAGGACCAATTACAGATTGGGAAGCATTTTACAAATTACTAGGTATTGGAAGAATTATTCATTATTAATAATTAATTAAAATGTCATTATTCTGAAAAGCAATGTAGTGCAAAATGAAATAAGCATGTGTGCTACTGTCAGCCTACACTAATTCAAGATGCTAAGCACTGCACTGCCTGGATACTGGCACTAATGTGTGATAGTGTCAGGCTGAACCCTTAAAGAGGCAATTTGGGTGAAATGAGGCCACAGTGGGAGCCCTGACATGACAGTATTAGGGTCCTTGTGAGAAGAGACAACAAATATAACCCCTATTCTCCGTTACTTCCTTCCACCTCTATGACCCTTCCTCTCTCTCATTAACACAAGGAGGAAGTCTTATATTGACACGGCTACAATACACATTTACTAAATGCAAGACGTTGCTCAGATTGAAAGGTATTTTTTAAAAACACACACCCTCACCAGAATATTCCCTAGGAGACAAATCTAGAATCTTGTCAGTTACAAGGCACACAAAAAAAGGGTTTTTTACTAGAAACTGAGTACACAGACCTTGACTACTTAGCTTCGAGCTAAGGAAAAAAAACTATTTATGAAGTCACCTCGTTTTATGGCTTTTTGCTATGGGAGCTGAAGAAGAGAAATGCAGCACTAAATGTGTTATTTTATATAAGGATAAGATATAGGGCCTATAATTATTCTCATTTATAGAGGAGAAAATTGAACCTTCGAGAGATTAAATAAGATGTTTAAGGTTCCATGAAGTGGCACACCTGGGACTTGTGCTGAGTGCTGCCCGACACCTGAAGAGGCTCTCAATCACTATGCCACTTTGTCTCTGATAGCTAATGAAATTGAGTGTCCTGCGTAGCAGAGAAAAAGGCTCCTCTTCCCTACAATATTTGCCCCAGATGTGTCTGCTGGTCCTTCACAAGAAACAGGTCTGGTACTGGATGAGTGCAACCCCATGCACGTCCCTCTGGGATGCTTGCTTCTCTTCTCGCGCCCTACCTGAATGTTATCGTGCACGTGGGAAGTGCAAACTCCTGGAAGCAATACGGAATTTCCTTTTCGCTTAAAAATGCTTTAAGAGATTCTTAAAAACAGTAGAATTGCAAATGGCTTCTACATATGTGTTCAGAATTTTATCAAGAAAGCATTCACCAGGAAATGTTACTGACATTTTTCCTTTGGAATGTTGATTCTCTGGTTATGATTTGACACTTAGATAATTAATCTGACATCTTGTGAATCACTTTACACTTTAAGGCAATGTGGGACATTGCTCAGATGGGCAGGTGCCATTCAAAATATATATTTCTAGCAGGTAACTTAGAATAGTGCCTTTCAATAAATATTCTAAAATGATATTAATAGAAAATATATTTACATACATGTGTTCTATTAAAAAATAAAGCTCAAAGGAAATAAATATGGTAATGTAATTGATATGTCAATGTGGTTTCAGTAGGAAACCAACTGACACAGGTATTTTGTCTTCCATACAAACCCTGATAGTCATGTCGATTGTGGGTTCAGCAGATGGATCAGCTGGTTAACAGTGCCTACTGGCAAGCCTATAGATCAAAGTTCAATCCCCAGAACCCACATGGTGGACCCACAAGCTGTCCTCTGATTTCCATACGCCACAGGTGTCATGGCATGTTTACATTCCAATTCAATAATAATAATAATAATAATAATAATAATAATAATAATAATAGTAATAATAACAAATGTAAAAAAGTTGAATTATCATAAGAGGTTCCATGAACCATGGATTTTCTAAAACAGTGAAATAGTCTTAATAATTTTCAGAATAAAGAAAGTACAGTAAGATGATAAGAAAGAAAATATGAATAATTTCTCCCATCCTCTGCCATCCCTAATAAGTGACTGAAGTTCGTATTTTTCTGAGTTAAGTGCTACGTGTCATAGGAAAGCCGGACATGGGCAGTGGAAATGATGGTAAAGTTCTACTAGGATCCTGAGCCAGTTACTATCTAAGGGGCTGACTCAGAGTTGCTGCTGCTGTTCTGGGAGTCTCAGGAAACATGAGACTCACAGTTGTCCACAGCAATAATAGTCAGGAGCAGACAACATTCTGAAAGTACACACCACCCAGGATGTAGACATGTTTGCATTAGAGCTACTGGAACCATCATGTCCCTGCTCAGGGCTCGGGGTTTTCTCTGGTCATTTCATGACTTTTCAGTAATATCACCTGGCTCTTTGATACTTTTTAACCCTACATATCAAATGACGGGATTTATATATAACCTTCCTTTGATGTGTGTTAATCTCATTATTAGAAAATTTAGTATAAATTAAGAGGTGTAAACTTATATAGGTCAACTGAGCTGAGGCTGTAGGTGCAGGTGTGTGTGTGTGTGTGTGTGTGTGTGTTCTGTATACCTATATATTCCTGTGACACCCTCTATCTTCCTATATTGCTGTGCATTTTAGTTTCTGAGACAGGAACACTTGCTGAATCTGGAGCATACACTGGCTAGACTGGCTGACCAGCAAGCTCCAGGGTTCCTCCTGACTCCATCCTCTTCCCTGGCCTCACTTTACTTACAAGTGCATGCCGCCGAGCCAGAGTTCTATATAGGTGATAGGGCCCAAACTCGGGTCCCCCATGCTTGGACAGCAAGGACTTTATCCCCTGAGCCATCTCCTCAGCCTCCAAATAATTTTAAAGTGGTTATTCCACAAGGGAGGATTTGTAGGATCCACAACCGTTCGTGGCTGTAACAGGCTGTGCTCATCTCTCTGAATGTGCATCATCTTCCCAAACTAAAGTCCAGCAGCTTCTCTCTCTTCTGCTTCGTCCCTCCCTCATTCTGCCCTCATTAACCAAAGCACCGTACTTCTCCTTTCAGAATTGAAAATGGAGATTCGAAACATAGGCTTTGGGATGAAGAACGTGCAGGTTTCAATTTCAGCTTGTAATCTGGACCAAATATTTAAAATGAAGAGCATTCTCTCGTTCCTGTTTTTCTTCTGTCTGTGCTTTTGTCACTGTCTAATATTCACTTATAATTGGGCACTAGCCCAAAAGGCATGTCCCATGGAAGTCTTTACTTGCCAGGATATTGGGATAGATGTGAGGACATCCTACTGAGACTCAAGGAAAAAGAAATATAGGCGATGGGGAAATAGAATGACCCAGAGGATCCTAGAAACCTACAAGAAGAGCATCTTGATGGGTGGATCAGGGCTCAGGGGGGGTCTGCTCAAAGTATTGCACTAACCAAGGACAATACAGTAGTAAACATCAAACCCCTATTCTTATCTACCCAATGCACAGGACATTCTCCACAGTTACATGGAGAGTGGGCACTGACTCTGACATGAACTCTGGTGCCCTGTATTTGACCACTTCCTCTGGGTGGGGAGGCCTGATGGCACTCAAAGAAAGAATAAGCAGGCTACCAAGATGAAACTTGATAGCCTATGACCATATAGTGGGGGAGGAGGTCCCTCTCTGTCATAGACCTAAGGGAGGGCAATAGGGTGAAAGTGGGAGGGAGGGAGGAATGGGAGGATACAAGTGATGGGATAACAGTTGAGTTGTAATCTGAATAAATTAATAAAATTAAATTTTAAACTGGAAGAGCAATTTAAAGCCTAAGTCCATGTTGTAGTCTTATATACTCCCTTAAAATATTTAGCCAAATAGCTGCCTCCTTCCCCAGTTCCTAGAGATGGAGTAACTTCTTTTCCTACTCATCAAATGAGAGGACCACGTCCTGCACCCCAGGTTTCTCAATAGGCCTGGAGGGAGCAGAAGGAAATGAAACATTAGCTGACCAAACTTTGCTGGCTGGATAGAGCTGGAATTCAGAAGGCCTAGCTATGCTTGATGCATCAATAATAATTAATATTTTTTGCTAAAGCATAAAGCATGCATCCAGGCAATTTCTGTTTTCTAGGATTTCTTAACACATAAGAATAGTGATACTAAAAATACTAGAAATCAGATTTAGATAGGTGTTCCATTCACCATCTGGCAAACTTATGCCAGGTGATGCTGACATCAGATCAGAATCTTTACATGACCCTCTATTTGTCCATGCTTAGTCGAAGTGTTTCAAGATAACTTAGTCCTAGTACTCCTTCATGTATGGAGAGAGAGAGACTGGATTTAAGAGATCTACTACCTACAAGGCAGCCCTTGGGCACTTGATAGAAAAAAATAATAATAACTGGTCTTGGGGCTCTAAAAAGAGATGTTATTTTCAAAGACATTTATTTTGTCTTGTCTAAGCTGTGTTTCTGAGTCTGGGGATGGAGGCTCAATTCCACAGCCTTTCGGCAATAATCTGAGGCAACACTCTATGTGTTCATGCACTCATCAGCAGACAGACATCACAGCCTTAGTCAGAGTCTCAAACATTGAATAAGATTAACTGGAGTTAAGGCAAAAAATTAAAAACACAGAGAACGAGGCAAGGGCTTTCATTCTGTTTCTCAAGTTCACATTTCCTAAGGTTCCCCTTCCCTCCTGAAGTTCTTTGTTTCAGAGAGGCTGGGCCCCTTAACTAAAAGAACTCCCTGGCACGACAGATTGTTCCCATGCACTCAGTGTGCATGCAAAGGTAGCGTGGCGGTATCTCAACCCATCAAGTCATTTGTCCACTAGATGTGTTTTTCTTATCTCTACGCTAAGCGAAAGAAAATGAAAATGCACCGTGGGCTTCCACATGACTTCACACTACTGCCCTATACATGTCCCCTGGAGCTTTCCTACCGAGTCCATGATTTCATTTTCTTCTTTTTCTAGGATTGATGTTGCTGTGGGGACTGCCGTTGCATGTTACATTCCTGTCGGGTTACACGTCCTGAATGTCATCAGAATGCCTCGCTCCCCCCCACCCCCGCGCCCCCTCCTGCCCACCCCGTCCCTCCCCCCCGCAAATTCATACACTGAAATTCAAGCCACAGAGGCCCTGGCTCAGTTCATGGGGGGTTTGGAAGGTGATTACATGGTGGAACTGGAGTCTTCATGGCTACAGTTTGTTCTCTTGTACAGATGGCCCAAGGGAGACCCTTGTCCCCTCCAACTATGTAAAGATACAGCAAAAAAAATGTGCACTCCATAACCCAGAAGCAGGTCTTACCGAGACATCGAGCCTCCCAGCACCTTGACCTGGTCCCAAAAAACTAAAAAATAAACATCTGTTGTTGACAGTCACTCTTAAACTATGATTCTGTTACAGCATGTTGAACAGACCAAGACTCGTATATCAGGCAATAAAGCAAAGATTCTCTGGCAAAGGTCCTCTTGTCGTATTCCCTTTATACTCACTTTTTTGGTCTGAAAAATATCTACTAACATTTTTTTCTTCTGAAAGCTATAACGTCAATAAATAAATTTTTTAAAAAAGAGCTCATCCACTCTAAGTGTTGTATCAACAAAAATGTCCAACGTGTAAGTCAAGAATAAGTCAGATTAGTAATAATGAAAAACAAGCTTTACCGATTGCTGCTAAGGCACACGCCATACACTATCTCATTTAATTTTTTAAGACACCTCTGTCACTTAATCATTCCTTTAATTCTCAGTAGATAACACTGGGTGACAGCATGTCCCCAACTTCTCTGCTCTGGGCAGGAGAGTGAGTAGCAGAGAAGGACAAGGACTCATCACACTCCCCTCTGAATACATAGCACTCTGAGTCCTGGAAGCCAGCCTTAGGCTGCTCATCAGATACCAGCACTCATGCTTAAAACATGTCTTTGTATATTACATACATGATGAGTAGATTGGTAGAAAGGCGAACAGATGGCATTGCCACCTTACATTTTAATCTCAGCTAACTCCCAGGACAGCTGCTTAAAATGTAAAAGGCCACCCACCACTGTCCACCTCACCCCCCACTTCCATGACTGCAGCCTGAGGAGGGCTCCCTATAGACACTGCTCCTACTGAGAGTCACCAAACCCATCTCCTTGATCCAGCTGTGTACTATAAACCCTGCCTCCCTGTTTACCTGGGTGCACTAAGGCCACCTCCTGATTTGCCTGCATGCAATAGCCCTGCCTTTCTGGACAGCTGTATAAAATAAACATACTGAACTTCAGAGGGTGCTATAGTTTCTCTATCCAAGAGCCCAGTCCACTCAAACCTAGTCCCCCAGCCGCATGTGCCAGTGTGTCCGTCTGTCATTTCTTCATACCCCCACTAGCCCCAGTCAGATCAATTTCCTGAGGTCATGCAAGGACTTGCCACACAGTCTTTAACTTCTGCATTTCTCAGTTATTTATTAGTTTCAACAAGAAATAAGTAGAATAACTTCAGATAGGGATATGAAGCTCATTTGTGTGGGGAAAGTGACACCTCAGTCAGTTCATGGCATCTGCAAGGCAGCGCCTCTATTTGCATAATGTATGAAAATCCAGATAATGAATCCAGACTACCCAGATAAACCCGGTGGCACTGGGGACATCAGTGTGCACTAGAGCTTAAATATAACCAAACACGGAGAGGCCTACAATGAGAGAGAAAATAGTTTAAGCACAATGTGCCCCACATTTTCTGTGCCTTTTCTAACTTACTCCTCGTGCTAACAAAGATTCAGTCCTCATCAATTGTCTAATAGATGAGCAAACAGGGTTCAAGAAAGGTTAAGCAATTTACTATAGATCACAGTTAGAGAGTAGGCATCTGAGCCCCCGAGGCAGTCTAACTCCCAAATCGCTTACAGTTATCCAATATTAGATCTCAGAAGACTGATACTTCTATTACACAGGAGAGGAATAATTCTTCTGCCTTCTATTTGGTGTAGGTGTCTTGGTCTTCTGAGATTACACTGTAAGAGCATTCATTCTGATTAGCTTTGGAGACCACTAACAAGGTAGAACATTCAGGACAAACCAGCAGACTGGCTTGAGCTGAGGGTCATCACACAGTGTCCATGAAGCATTAGATGGACTCCTGGTTCCCAGCCATGCTGTGTGTTTTCCATTTGGCTCACCTCATTTCAGAGAGACTTGTTTCATTACGAGAAATGTGTGAGTGTGGTTCAGAGCAGAGATATAGAAGGTGTCCCTGCCTAGGACAGTGCAGAAGTTCTGTGGCCTGTGGATATGCCCACAGTGTGTGCACGCTTCATGGAACTCTGTCAATTAACTACGACTTCTGCAGCAAGTCCGATGCCACTTTGAACTGAGCTGCATTGGCTTGGAATGCTAACGGAATGACTCTTGAATCCCAGTGGCAGCCTACCCTGCTACCTTTCCAACACAAGGTGTCCTGCTATTTTGGACTCTTGAAAGCGCTTGATACAGGAGTAATAGTTTGTCGAGGTTTCCAAAAGGAAACTATTCTTTTAGATAGGGTTGCATAAAAGTAATTGATTTTCATGGAGTTGATGCCTAATTAATATTACTCTGCAGATGTATGTTTTACCATCACTCAATAGTATGCCTATTACCAGCCAGTAACACTTTGAACTTTCAAATGTTATGATCACTCTTACTTTTCCTAATTCTTAAATTTTAATTTTTGTATTTAAAGCAATTAAACATATAGAAATAAAACCAAAAAAAAAAAAATCACCCAGGGCCTTGACACCTTCCAAACAGGTATGTCAACAGTATACACTTTAGTACTGACTTTTATTTTCCTGGAAAAGAAAAAAACAACACTCTTTTTTAAAGATGGCCAAAAAAAAAACCCAAAACAAAAACACTAACCATGAAACTGTGGCCCAAGTCTCTAAAATGCCTGAAAGCTAAGATCTCATCTACTTTATACACAAAGGACTTCAAGATCTGGCCACTGCCTAAATGTCAAATCTGACCTCACATTTCCTGCCCCTTGCAAGCCAACAATGCTGGACAGCTCTGCGTGCTTGGAGCATCCCACACCCTCTGCCTTGTATGGCTCTGCCTACAACCATCTCTGTACTTGTGTGTCAGACATGTTCATTCATGTTTGAAACCTCCAGTCAAATGCCGCCTCTTCAAAGAAGGCTTGCTTGATTTGCCCAGGCAGCTGCCCAGGCACCGTCTCTAGTGAGTTTGCTTGAACATCCTTAAAAGAAACCAGCCTGTTATATGATGGCAAGAGATCACTTCTTAGCATTTTTAAACCTCTGCATCTTGGGAAGTGCCTGGTATAGGAAAAGGCTCATTGCACACATGAAAGATAAGGGTGGAGCAGTTCAGTATGTATAAACCAACTCAGATTGGTTTTGAGTTGGCATACACAAGGTGATTATTTTCAGTGTTTTTCTAGGCAAGTCCCCAAGCTTTGCTCAGCAGCCTATCCAACCAGAAGGAACACTTTATGGATGAATGACAGACCCAACCTAACTACTTAGAAGCCTTGTGTGTGTGTGTGTGTGTGTGTGTGTGTGTGTGTAAGACTATTGAGAAGGAATCATATATCCTGTCAATTTTTCCAGAGTCACCTACAACTGACCATAAATATTAAATCATAAATGTTCACTCTTCAACTGTCTATTGCTCCTCGTGACTTACATAAAGGCTTTTTGAAGTTCTTCATTCATGTACGTTTTTCTACTGGAGACATTTTTATCTGACCTCAGCTCTGTAGGTGCGGAGGTTTAAATAAGAATGCCTCCCATAGGCTTAGGTATTTTATTTTTCACGACAGGGTTTCTCTGTGTAGCCTTGCTGTTCTGGACTCACCTTATAGACTAGGCTGCCCTCGAACTCACAGAGATCCAACTGTCTCTATCTCCCTGAGTGCTGGGATTATAGGCTTGTGCCACATATTTGAATACTTATTTCCCAGTTGGTGGACTTTTGGGAAGGACTAGATGGTGTGGCCTTGTTGAAGGAGCAGTGTCACTCAGGGTGGGCTTTGAGGTTTCAAAAGCCTACGGCAGGCCCAGTGGCTCTCTTGCTCTCTGCATGTCTCTCTCTATCTCTGTCTGACTGTTTCTCTTTGTCTCTTTCTGCCTGTCTGTCACTGTCTCTTTCTCTGCCTGCCTGTCTCTGTGTGAATGAGGATGCAGGTCTCATCTACTCCTTTAGCACCATGTCTGCCTGGCTGCTGCTAATAGACTATCCTACTAAAACTGTAAACAACTTCCCAATAAAATGATGTCCTTTATAAGAGCTATCTTGGTCATGGTGTCTGTTCACAATAGAACACTAAGATAGTAGGGTTATAAAATAGGCATATAAATCTAATATTCACTGATTAAAATTACAATAAAATTTATTTGAAAATAGTTTTTTCATGTACATATAAATTTGTCATTTATTAAAGATGAAAGAATATTTGCATTATAATAGATGAATGTGCTTGTTTATTTTCATATAATGAATTAAACCTGCAGTATGTAGAGCATCTTTAACACTTTTCAGAAATTGTCAATATTTTGATTTTGTGCTTATCACTGTTGAAAATGCCACTTTGTATAAATACATAAATACATAGTACAAAATGGACAAAGTATGATTAGGAGCTATTTTAGCAATTCTTGAAAATTCTACCCTAATCTTGAGCCAAAATTCATTTCTTATTTTTTTATAACATCAAGTCAGCAATTCAAAAACAATTTCTAAATATTCAAACATTTACAGTAAGTATCAGCAGAAGGGAAACATTAAAATACTTTATTTTCTATATTTGAAATGTACTGCTTTTATAAAAGCAGAAACCTTCATATGTACAGGAAGCCATTATAGCTCATTGCTTACAACAGTTCAAAGCTTAGTAGAGGAGAATTTGTTGGCATCATGTGTTGTGTGTGATGACATGTATAACAAAATATGCACATGTGTGTTCAGAACCAAGTGTGTAACACATGTGAGTGCTGCCAGGAACACCTTGCCTTCATTGTGTATTAGGTTTTAAATACTTTTTGGTTATTGCATATCAGAAACATTCAGTGTGGTCAAACTTCACAATCACCCACAATCAGTCCATGACACCAGTATAAGAGGCTGGTACCTATGTAATGACAGAGAGGTGTACAGCTTGTGATCAGAAGCATAGCCTCAGGGAACAGATGCCTTCCACTGGATCCCGACTGTCCCGCATACCCTCACTGCCTGAGCCTTCACACCTGTGAGATGAGGACACAAATAATAGCTTCCTCAGAGACCTGCGGTGAAGATTAGATAGTGTGCGCACAATAAGTGTTCAAGATGGTGTTGTTCACACAATAAGCTGTAACCTAGCATAGCTATAATTGCCATGGTTTGGTAAACAGCTGTTTTCTTGATTGTCACATGTAATACAGCCATATAGTTTTAAAATAAGTCTGATCTCCCCATAGACCATAAGCAACTAGTAACGATAAACTGCAGCTGCCCAAACTCTCTCTCTCTCTTTCTCTCTCTCTCTCTCTCTCTCTCTCTCTCTCTCTCTCTCTCTCTCTCTCTTTCTTTCTCTCACCATCATCATCACTATCATCATCATCATCATCATCATCATCATCATCATCACACCACTCTAGCTTGTTTATGCCTAGTCTCAAAATCTCATGAAAATCTTACTTCTTCAATCAAAGTTTGAGCTGGCAGCGTGCCTGTAGGCATGGTGTAAAGAGTGTATCTTCTTAGAAATGTAATTAAAGATTTGCCCACAGTTTCTCCAGACCTGTGCTACCCCAGGTAACACTCTCAGCAGTAGCTCTGCAGAACGAACACAGAGCTGGCTATTCCAGTGTTATCCCCACTTCCCTTTCCCACAGAATGGAATGGAGCTGTGGAGAATGAAAAGATCCAGACTGCTCACACAATCCTGACTTCGTTTCAACACTTCGTACATGTTGAATAACTATGCTTCTTCCACTGGTATTGTCCTTGTGCTGACTTCCTGAGATTTCCCTAATCAACTGAGTGGTAGAACCGAGACTCAGAGAATGAGTGAGTTAAAGCACTAAGATGGCAGAACCTTCTAAGTCAGTACTCATCCTACTGTAACCTAAGTGTCCAGCCAGATAAATGAAAGCCTGAAATTGAGGGATCTGAATCTCAGCCAACACAGTGTTTAGAATCCATTGTTTGGAAGTTTATAGCTTCACACATTAAGTCTATGGACAGTTTGCTTAGAAAGCCATCTTTTCTCCTGATACTATAAAATTTAATTTGCAATTATCTTTCTTAAAGGTATGTTATTGGATGAAGGGTTCATCCCTTTCTGTAATGTATTCCAATACAGGAGTCCAGACTGCATTATTTCATGTTATTTGTCAAAGTTTCTATACCTGCTCTGCCTGGCATGTGGTATTAATGGTAGGTACTGAGTTAGCATTGTGTGGCCAGGTACAAAATATGTTGAAGAAAGAAGACACAGGATAAGTGAAAAAAATCCGTAAACCCAATGCTGCCCAAGCACCTCTGTGTCAGCTACACATTTATTCTTATTCTTTCTAATAATTCTACTTCTAAATCCTCAAAGTTGTTTTCCTGCTTAAAATACTTTTTTTGTAAGTCTCCTGAAGAAATGATCTCCATTTACTTCATTCTGAGCTTCTTCGTGACCTTCTCATAGTCTGGCAGGAGAACAGCCTTCTGGCCATTTGCTGAGCATTCTGTGCAAATGAAATGTTCACTTTCTAATATCATCTTAAGTTCAAATCATTTTCACAAATTTCACAAATCCCTCCTGGGTGAATCTACACTCTCATTTCAAGATCTAGGCACCTGGACAATTTGAGCCAGGGTGAGAACTACAGCCTTGCACCAGTACAAATTGAAGCTGTTAGAACTAACACACTGTAGACCCTAAAATGTGGCTAATAAGCATGAAGGGACAGGTGGCAGTCTGACTAGAATCTGGGAACAAATTGGCTGGATAGTAGATTGTACCTCATAGTGGGCAGGAAAAGCACAGAAGGAAGCTTTAGCACAGAGTGAAGTAAGATTGCAAAGCTGTGGAGAAGCACAGCCCAGCAGTGCATCTCAGCGCAAGATGACCTGAGCATGGACAGTCACTAACTTCTTTTTGTTTTCTTCAGAGACTGCTCCCATCAGTCAGGTGCTTCCCTAAAATCAAGTCCCTAACCCCAAAGCTAGTGTTAATCTTAACCTTATAAAAATAAATTTATAAACAGGAAACATTTAGATTCTAAAAAATAATGATTTTTAACATTAAAAATTTTAATTAAAATTTAATTACATTATTTTCTCCCTTCTCATTCCTCCCTCAAAATCCCTCCTATGACCCCCCCTTCACCTGCTTCCATAATGGCCCATACCCTTTCAAACATATGTCATTTTTCGTAAATTATTATTGTTACACACAAAAAATGTAAGTATATAAATACAACCCACCTAGTCCATTTAGTGTTGCTTGTGTATATGAGATTACAGAGATGACCATTTGGTATTGACTAACCAGTTAGGAGGTTCATTCCTGGGAAATACGACTTCTCCCTCTCTTAGCAGGTCACTAGTTGCCTGTACTTTGTCTAGGGTGAGCCCGGGGGAATTCTCATTTTTGTACATCAGTGTGTATACTGGTGGTGTCATTGTTCATGTCTTGTCTAGGCAGCAGTGTTGTTTAGTTATCCTGGGGGTAGCTTCCCTGTCATCTTAAAGAGATATATTCTCACAGCTCATTCTGTCCCCCTTTTCCTTGATGTTACCCAAGCCTTCAGTGCCTTTGTGTGGTAGTTGTACCCATTGGAACTGTGTAAACCATGGTCAGTAGATCTCTGAATTTTGACACGTTCTGGCTTTCTGAAATGGTATCTTCTGCAAAGAGAAGCTTCTTTGATAAAGAGTGAGAGCCACAGTTATGCCATGCAAAGAAGTTCCAGAACAAAATTGGAATTATGCTGAGACTAATGACAACATAAAGTTGGGGCAACCTGGCTTGACCAGCCAAATTCCTGTGAAAGGGTGGTTTCAAATGAAGCCAAATCCAGAAATTCCATTTACACAGGCATCCTTCTCACGTGTTTACTCTCACAGCAGTCAAAACAAGATAAATCAACAGCAAAATGGGTCAGGTTGGATCTATCACCTGCCCCACCTCCACCACCAGAGTTTGTGTAACTCTGCTCCCCTAATTCAGCTTGGCTTGGTCACAAATGTGTGACAACTCAGGTACACAAGGGAGGCATTTAATAGCAATAGCCTTTCCAGCCAGTAGGAAAGGATGGGCTATTTTTAAAAACAAATGATAGTCTGAAAAATAATAAACACTTAGGGAAGAATATTTAAAGTTGAATACTTTACTCTATTCCTTAAATGATTTTCAAAGCTAAAATATATTGAAAAATGTATGTTATTTTAAAAGGCAAAAGGCAACACAAATATAAAAGGTTCTCATAAGAAAAAAAAATATATATATGTATGAAATGGAGCCTTGATCTGTTGGTTAGCTGGTCTTGACTCATAATTATTCTGCTTTGGTGTCCTGACTGCTGGGAAAGTACGTGCTATGATGCCCTGTGTCAAATAATATTAATATTCATGTTTAATGGAATAATGAGCAAATAGAAAGGTTATATGCATTACATTTGATTTAGTAAGCTGTTATTTTTAAACTTCAAGTCTTCAGTGTATAAAGAATTTTATACCACAATTTATTATGAAATAGAATAAGCAAATAGAGTAAATGAAATATTCACTCTTCAAACATGATTACTTGTAGAAATGGGTTTTTTTTTTTAATGTAAAATATAAAACCAAACTCCCTTAAAAGTATATAAATGCTGATAAATTATTTTTTAAAAGATACGGTGTTTTATCTGGAAGTTTACAAAATCTTTCTGATTATGGAGTGTTTGGAAGTCAGGATCACTCACCATGGAAATCAGTGTTGAGGTTTCTCAAAAAGCTAAAATTAGAACTACCGTATGATCCAGCCACACCACACACTGGCATGGACCCAAAGGGTATCTTCTACTACAAAGATACTTGCACATCAGCATTCACTGGCACTCTCTTAACCATGAGCAGGAAAAGGAAGTAGCCTTTCCTGGTTAACAGACAATGAAAATGTGGTATATACTCACAATGAAAATTTATTCTTCTGTAAAGAAAAATGAAATTATAAAATTTTTCAGGTAAGCCAGACGTGGTGGCGCAAACCTTTAATTCCAGAACTTGGAGAGGCAGAGGCAGGTGGATGGATCCCTGTGAGTTTGAGACCAGTCTGGTCTAAAAAACAAGTCCAAGATAGTCAAGGATACACAAAGAAACCCTATCTCAAAAAAAAAAAAAAAAAAAAAGAAAAGAAAAGAAAAGAAAAAGAAAAAACAAACAGAGAAATTTTGGTAAATGGACAGAACTGGAAACTATTATACTAAGTGATATAATTCAGACCCTGAAAGACACATGTCACATCATCTCTTTCATATGCAAGTCTTAACTTCCAAACTTTAGATTATGTGTTTAATTGGTCGTGTCCAGAGAGTCCAGGAAGCTAGAAAGGGTGATTCAAGTGAGAGCAATAGCTACAAGGGAGGACAAAGGTAGAACATATGTGATGTGAAAGCAAATGGGAGAAAGAAGAAGCAGTCTCGAGTCAGATCAAACTGGTGCCTGGAGGATCGGGGAGATGAAGGAATAGGGCAGAGGTTCAACCAAAGCGAAGGACGCTTGAAGAGGCCATACAGAAAACTGCTATTTTGGAAGCTATGCTTTAAAGGAATTTTAATGACTATTCCTTGGAGGGAGGATGGTGATACTGCTCCAAAAACTGATGGGTTATAAATGCTATGGCTACTGTTCTTGGTTACTCACAAGAGTAGATGGTAAGACCCCATTGCTGACGACATAACACACTGCGGTTGCAGGACAGAGGGAAGCGTGCTGTAACGTAGAGAGACTCCTGCTAGAAGCCGGAATTTACAGTTCTCGAAGTTGCTGTGAAAGCTGCTGAGGAAGAAAAGCCATTAACAGTCTAACCTAGCTATGAGCCATACACTAAAGGACATGAACACTGAGAAGTGCTCAAAAGGAGGCGGGGAAAGTGACAAGAAAGAATAGTGTGTGTGTGTGTGTGTGTGTGTGTGTGTGTGTGTGTGTGTGTGTGTGAGTGTGTGTAAAGTTGTACATAAATAAGTAAATAAGTCAAGATCACTATGATTGGTAGCACCATTCACATAAAGTTGTATGTTGTGTCTGGAGTGCCTGGAGAAAATGGGCCTTTTAAGATGAAACAAATGAAATTATATGTTAATATATATTAATATTTTAAATGCTTTAACCTTGAAATTGGAGCTCCACATTCAGGACGTTGTCTTAGAGCTAGTGTGCACTGCCTAGTAGACTATGCTCTGATTAATTTCAGAGGGTACCATTTATAGTTCTTCGTACAAGATATTTCTATGTAGGTTGGGTAAGTTGGTGGCCCCTGATTTACACAGCTTCTCACTTTTGTACATAGTCCTGTACAAAGCACTGCTTATTCCTTCAAATTTAAGGAAAAAGTGTCATCCAGTGGAGATGGGGTAAACATTGAGTGTAATGAAAGGAAAATAAAAACTAAGATTCAGTTATCAAAAGAACAAAGTAGCAGCTGAGTATAGGTCCTGATTTAAGGAAATATTCCGTAACACTCTAAAAATGTGCATGTGTGTGTATGTGTGTTTGTGTGTGTGTTCATGTACATGTACATTGTTTGCTTTCTAACCAGATCTCACTATATAGCCCAGGCTGGCCTCCAACTCATAGCAATCCTTTGCCTTCAGCCTCACAAATGGTACCGCAGCCGTGAGCCACCATGCCTGTCCTCAAGAGTATACTTTTCATAAAAAAGGAAACCGTAAGAATGATGCAAATATACGCTATTATTTTTAACTTGGAGTCTAGGTGTATATAAGAAAGACACACGCATACACACAACACTAAAAAGAGAGAATTTTGGAGAAATGAAGGTATGAAAGAATTTATTAGCATTATTACTATTAAGAAATAGAGAATCATACAGAAATAAAGAAAATGCTGCATGAAGATGTTAAAAGTTGGTAATAAAAATAATCAGTGACTTTAAGGATGGTACAACCCAGCAGAGGAACTCAGTCCTAGAAGGGAAGTTCAGGAACATAAAGGAAGAATTTAGCAAAGGATTCAGGGCAACCAGGAATCAGAAGTCAGGCTCATTTCCCAAGGTTTCCAAATGATTAGAGGAAAGAATTGATAGGCAAAAGAAGGAACCTTATTATGTAGTTTTTAGCCATCTACAAGGTGCAGACCAGCCAACCAGTGGAATCCTCTCCAGGTGATCCGGTGCTATTGCCAGAATGGTTTGGTAGTAGGTGTTATTCTAAGCAAACAGTTGACCTCAAGGTAATATGATGCTAGGGGTCATATGTGAGAATCCCAAATAGAAGAAGTTGACAACCAGGCTCACAAGCAATAGGAGAGAAAGTTGAGGTGTTATGCAATGACTTAAGATAGTGACTGATGGTTGACAACAGGCATCAGTGTAATTTAGACATCCAAGAGTGTGGGATTAGAATTAGGCACGTAATTCTAACCCTAGTATTTGGGTAGCTGAGGCAGGAGAATTTTCAGAATTTTAAGTATAGGCCACATAGCAATTCCTTGTGTCAACAACAAAAAACAATAGCAACATCAATTAAAAATATCATGTAATTTGGCAAAGCTTTCTCATTTCTTTATGGTCATGTCAGTCTCCTAGAAAGTTTGTCAACAAGCTGGGCTTGGACCATCTTCCCAGAGACTCTGAGTCATTGGTTTCATGCCTTGACAAATCACCATGGGATTACAATGTACCTCTAAGATTGCAGATTGCTAGGTTACAAGAATGGAAAGACAAAGGCAAGCAAGGTGCACACAGGAACATGGATGGATGCATGTTGATGCCCTGGGAAGGAAGGTGAGCAGCAGGGAGACCTTTGCTGAACAAACAAATCAGCACAAGGCTCCGCAGAGCAGGGAACAAGGTTTGTTTGATCAAGGGAAACTGAAGAGGATTTCCAACTGTGATAGATGTCTGTATGTAGAAGGGTTTGCTGCAGGGCTTCTTAGGGAAGTCAAAGGAAATACTGATTGCATCTCCATAGCAACAGGCTGTCTCATTCTGGCTCTGCCTCTTTTCTTTCATATTCCAGCACTCAACACTCAAGTCTTCATAGATCTCCCGAATAAACGGGCATGAGCTTCATCATGAAATAATGATGCCTCTTTCTTTTTTCTTTTTTCTCATTTTATGGAAATGCCTGTAGAATACTCAACACAAACCACCTCCTCCAATTAAGAGCTAGCTGACCATGGGGACAGTGTCTATTCTTGTGGTGCCATCTAACAAAAAGCTCCTTTCTCTGAGCACATCGCTTTCCAGGTGTGAAAGGCCGTAAATATGCCCTTTTCTCCTAATGCTGACACCACTCTCCAGTATTAGAAAGTGTGTGACATTAGGCACACTATATATCAACTGCCACCTTATAGGTCTAAAGATGTGATTATATGAAGGATGTTTAGAGTAAAGCCTTCTGGAGGACTATACATACCCAGGTGTCTTCAAATATGTCTCATAAGAGAAAGAAGTAGTGGAAATAAAAACACAGATACACAAAATAGGAAGAATCTGGGATCACAGAGGCAAAGAAAGGTGTCAGCCACCAAAAGTGGCAGCAATTCGGTGGGGTGCAATAGGTTTGTGACATACGACAAAGGTGCACATTATAGATAATAAAAATTATTATTCCCTTGTCACTCACTGGGCAAGCTCAAAATTATCCATTTTTCTTTTCTAAGAGTCTCAGAAATAAATTTAATGTTTATTGAGATAGTGCCTTAGCCTGCATAAGTACTGTGTTTTCTTATATACCTAATTTTAATTTCTATTAGTTTTAATGGTCTGATTGAACATTTTCTCCTCTTATCGTAACTGCTTTCCAAAACAGATTAGGTAGGCATAATTAATATATGGCAAATTATGGTCTGTTCGTTCACACTGTCTGTGAAGATAATGGTTTAATATATCCTATACTTTCTGTTTGGATGGAGAGTGGGGCCCTAGGGCCTAGAATCAATTAGAAGCATAAGATGCCTAGCCTTTATTAAATGCTATAAATGGCAGTTTGCTTGCCTCCAAAGGAATTGGTCCCACCTTGGAAAAGGGCATTCTCCTTTACAGTCAGCCTACTTAAACGCTGTTTGTAATGGTGCACACCTGAAATCCCAGCTCGCAGAGCACAGAGGCAGATGGACCTCAGTGAGTTGCATGTTTAAAGGACTACTTGCAGATTTGGCTGGAGTGCACACTCAGAAATCAACATTGACTTGTACATTGACTTCAACAAGTGAAAACGCAGGACATTTCACTATAATTTCTTTGTTCTTGAGAGCACACTGATTACAATTTGTCGTCCTGACTTACATGGCTTGCCGTGGTGATTTCATACAAGGTCGTAGTAAATAGGGGAACCTTGCCTGGTTTCAAGGTACCACTACTCTTATGAGTCCTGGCCAGGGGCTACCTCCTGCCTTGTGATGATGCACCTAGGTTGCCATTCTGTGTGCTCTGTCTTCCAGAAAGTGATGTTAGTGATGGCTCCTTTCTGCTTAATGAATCCTGGTTTCCATGCACTTGTTCCCAAAATGTCAAGGTGTTTGGAGATCTGCTGTCTCAGACTGTATTTAAAATCAATCAGACATCTGAATGCAAGTCATTGTGTACATACCTGAGGTATGCCATGGTTCTCTACGCACAGAGCAGTGAAGAAGGGAATTTTGTCTTTTTCATTCAAAATTATATCAGGGAAACAAACCTCTGATGTGGTTCAGACTTCTGATGCTATGTAGCTTTGTTAAAATGAAGACTACAGTTGAGAAACATGGCTGTCTGTCATGTAAATGTTTCCTTATGCAGTTACAAAGGAAACAGAAAGCAGGAGGAAAAACAAGAAAGAAATCCTCATTTGTAATAAAATCAGATGATTGATGCTACAAGGGATACTCTTTAAAAATAATAACTGATGCATCAAGCAGATGTCAAGCATCTAAAAAAAATTTGTCTCCATGTATAGTACGATGAGGTATTAATTTACACACATGTATAGTGGACAGAATTTGAAAACCACCAGGGATAAATTCAAGTCAATTTTAATGCATTTAATGTAACTACATAAATCAGTATAAACTGTAAATTTCTTTCAGCAGACTATGGAAAAGATCTTTCCATGACCCTGAGACCACTATTAAATGCTAAAAGTTAAAAATCTTTTAGCATGTAGAAAGAGAACTAAGTAATCACTTTAAGGATATGCTGGCAGTCAGACCTATTATCTTTAATATATGTTAAATAGCAGCACAAGTGTAGTTCTCAACTTTGTTTTTATAACCATCTTTGAAAGACCTAAGAACATGTACAGCCTGTTTTTTGGTATTTTGATTTTTCAAATCCAGTTAAGTCCTCTTGTAAATTAACAACCCATGAGCAAAAAGAAAAGAAAAAATGGACTGAGTTTGAAATAGTTCAAAGAGAAGAACCAAAAACAAAAATTGCTAAAGTTGAACAATACTCAGAGAAATTCAAATTAATTCAACATGAAAACACTGTCTTGTGGGCACAAACTGTATCTCAGGAGGAGTGTACCTATCCAGCTTGTGTAAGACCAATACTGCCCCAAGCAAACAAAACTAGTCTATGCCCACCAGTTTGATTAAATTTTAAAGGAAAAAGGCCTGCCAACATTACAGAAAATAAATATTTAACCCAAAGTCAATATACCTCATTGGATAGAATGTAGGAAAATTTAGCGATGTAGAAAATGTATATCCAGTATGACCTAACAGCAACTGAACTTCTGGGCATTAGAGGTACACAAAAGATGAGGACTCAAGGCATCATCTTGAGACACCTTGATCTCAGTGGACATTCAGTCTAAGGGCATTCAACAAAGATGTGAACTCATTGGCTGTGTCTTCTGATACAACCAGCTTGAAAAATTAAGATTCAAGCCTTTTAAAATAACAACAACAAAGGATTCTCTGACACAAAACCTGGAAGGTCTGCCAGTCTTCTGTTACTTACAACATTGGCTAAAAAAGAAAGACATTTATGTAGACATGAAAAAGTCAGAAGCATACATTACTTTGAAATGCAAATGCTTCCAATTTTTACTTGATTTCATTGGATACATTCTGATATACTCTGAGCACTGATATTTTGAAACAGGTGATACAGTTAATTCTTTTTTTATTTACTATACCCCACTATCACACACACCCCCCACTTGGTAGATTTATCCTCATATTACTAAAGGGAATAAAAAATCAGAGTGGTCATGCAAGAATAAAAATTAAACACAAAATTCTGCTTTAGCTCTATGTCATTTCAGAATTCATATACCTTACATTATATAAGCCCCTTGGATTAAAATAAATTTTCTCTGCAAACCATGTAAGATTGATTTCAAACCCCTGTTTCATAAGTATCATGTCAATGTTTTGGAGCACACATGTGGAGATTTTTTTCCTTAAGTGCTGTGATTTGCTTAACAGCCAACAAAAATTGCATGCCTCTCCTACAAACTGCTTCTTGATGTCTTTGGCTTTTGTGTTTTGTTTTTTAAAGTACTGTTAGTAGGACACAACAGTACTTTGTGTGTGATTCTGTACCAAGGAAATTGATGGTCAAATTGGAGCTTCTGGAAGTCAAAAAAAATTGAGGGAAGCCAGTCTGCTTAGTTTTGCCTGATTGTTTTCCTTTTCTTTCTTTCCTTCTTTCTTTTTCTTTTTCTTTTTTTTTTTTTGTTTAGCTTTCCCCCTCAAGTAAGTTAATATGTTAATGCCCCTGGCAGAACAAACAAAAATCCCTATAACTGAAATCCAGTTCAAAATCATTATGAAACACAGATGTGATTGTATTTCTCAGAGTCTGGCTGTGGTTATAATGTTCTACCCTTTGGCAGTCTCAGAAAAAATGCACATTTGGCCCAAAGGAAAAAAAAATCCCCCTAGTTATCTTAAGTGGTCATAAACTACAGCAACTTTGTAAAGAAATTCTGCAATACTCCTGGCAGAGTACTGGGGTTTCCTGTACATGGTTCCACATACCCATGCTGCAAGAGGTGGAATCAAGCTGTGATGATGCTGAAGATAGGGGGAGATGCCCACATGCACATGTGCACGCTCGCGCACAGCGTGTGTGCACACACACACACACACAAAACACACACATGACAATGGAAAACTTATGCACTGCTTTCATTCCAGTCTCTCCAAATATACTTTTCATCCTACTGCAGCCTGCAAGAGTCCCTCCTCCCAGCTTATCTCCATTCCTTGAGGCATCTGCCTCTTGGCGCAGGCACAGGATCCACTTAGCAGTTTCCTGCTGGTCCTCTCAGCCTTCCCTTGTAGCCTATATCCATTCCTTTGTGTCATCAGTGATACTCAGGAACATTCTCTACCAAAGAACTTACATCCCCTACGTAAGATACAAGGAAAAAGAATTTCAGAAGAATAAGTCAAAAAAAGAAAGGAACCCGATAGTATAACAGCAAATAACAAGAATCAGTAGACACTGCTCATCAATAACTTTCAATAGTAATGGTCTCAATTACCCTAAAAAAAGACACAGATGATCATATTAGATTAGAAAAGAGGGTTTGTCTTTGTGCTGCATTCCATACCACAAGGGTAGACAACACCTCAGTATAAAAGAATGGGAAAAGATATTCCAAGCCAACGGACCCAAGAAGAAAGCAGGTATAGCCCTTTTAATATCTGAAAAAAATAGAATTGAATTCAAAATTGGTAAGAAGAGACAATGAAGGAAGCTACACACCCACCAAAGGAAACATCCACCAATAGGATATTGTAGTTTTAAATATGTATGTACCAAACACAAAGGCACCCACATTCATAAAAGAAACAGAACTATACTTCAAATCAAGTATGGACTATCACATAGTGGTAGTGGGTGACTTTAATACCCCACAGTCACCATAGACAGATCATCCAGATTTTAAAGAAGATAAATAATAAGGTCAGCATCGCATAAATCAAATGGACCTAGTAATCAACTGAACATTGTACCTAAACAATAAAAAAGAAATGTTTTTCTTAGCAACCCGTGAAACTTTCAGTAAAATTTACCACATACTAGGACACAAGGCAAGTCTTAACACATTTATGAAAATTAAAATAACATCCTGTTACCTGTCTGACCATAGTTTAAAGCAGATACAGCAGAAAGTATACAAACTCACAGAAAGTGAACTCACTACTAAATAGAAAATGGGTCAAGGCAGGAATCAAAGGAAATGAAAAGTATCTCAGAACATAATGAAAATGAAAACACAACAGACTTATACCTGTGGGAAACAATGAAGACAGTTCCAAGAGGCATATTTATAGCACTAAGTCCATCCATAAAACAAACAAACCAAAACCAGACATATCCCATAAGTAACTTAACAACACACCTGAAATCTCTAGAACAACAAGAAGAAATAATACCATAAGAGTAGATGGCAATAAATGATAAAACATGGAATTATGATCAGTTAGAGACAAACTATGAACAATCAAGGAAAGAAAAACTCAGTTATTTGAGACTCAGTAAGATGATAAACACTTAGCTAACTAGCTAAAAGGTAAAAACAGAAGACCAAGTTAATAAAATTAAAATAAAAGGGAAACATTACAACAGACACCAAGGAACTTGAGAAAATCAAACAGGCATATTTAAAATTTTGTATTCTATCAAACTGGAAAACCTAAACAAAATGGATATATTTCTTTTTGTAAATATTTATTTATTTATTTATTATGTATACAATGTTATGTCTGCATGTATACCTGCAAGCCAGAAGAGGGCATCAGATCACATTATAGATGGTTGTGAGCCACCATGTGGTTAATAGGAATCGAACTCAGAACCTTTGGAAGAGCAGGTGGCACACTTAACCACTGAGCCATCTCTCCAGCCCCGCATTTCTTTATATATGTAATCTACCAAAGTTAAATCAAGATCAAATAAACAAGTTAAACAGACTGATAACCCGTATTGAAATAAAAGCAATAATTTAAAGTCTTCCAAGCAAAGAAGAAGAGGAAGAAGGGAGAAGAAGAAGAAGAAGAAGAAGGAGGAGGAGGAGGAGGAGGAGGAGGAGGAGGAGGAGGAGAAGAAGAAGAAGAAGAAGAAGAAGAAGAAGAAGAAGAAGAAGAAGAAGAAGAAGAAGAAGAAGAAGAA
>OU015750.1:26382273-26419767 GCA_907169655.1 Acomys percivali
AAGAAGAAGAAGAAGAAGAAGAAGAAGAAGAAGAAGAAGAAGAAGAAATGATTCAGTACAGAATTCTACTAGATTTCAAACAAGAGTTAACATCAATACTGCTACAAATATCTTCAAAATAGAAACTGAAGAAACACTTCCTAATTGTTTTCACAAAGCCACTATTAACTTGTTACCAAATCCACATAAAGACTCAACAACAAAAACAGGAAATTATCAATCATATCCCTTACAAAGATAAAAAAAAAACCTCAGTAAAATGCTTGCAAACCAAATTCAAGAACACGTCAAAAAGATTACTCACCATAATCAAGTTGACTTCATCTCGGATATATAGGGATGGTTCACCATACACAAATCCATAAATATAGTCTGTCACATAAATGTAATGAAACATAAAAGCCACATGATTATCTCATGAGATATAGAAAAGGGATTTGAGAAAATCCAACAGCTGTTCTTGAGAAAAAGTCCTGAGTGGACTAGGGTTGCAGTGGACACACCTCATAATAATAAGGTCAGTTTATAACAAATCCAGTATTAAACTGAATGGAGAAAAACTCAAAGCATTTCCATTAAAACCAGGAACAAGACAAGTATGTACACTGCTCATACTATTCAATATAGTACTTGAAGGCTTAGCTAGAGTAATACAACAACTGAAGGCGAACAAGGGGATACAATAGGAAAGAAGAAATGAAAGCATCTTTACTTACAGATAATATGATTATATATAAATATATAATATAATATAATATAATATAATATAATATAATATATATATATATATGACTGTAAAAATCACCAGGAAACATTGACAGCTGACAAACATGCTCAGCAAAGTAGCAGGGTATAGAATTAACACACAAAATCAGTAGCCTTCCCATAAACAAATGACAAACATACTGAGAAAGAAATCAGAGAAATAATATTTTCTCACAATAGCCTCAAGAGTAATATCTTGGAATAACTCTAAGTAGGCAAGTGAATGACTTCAATAATAAAAATTTAAAACACTGAAGAAAGAAACTGAAGAAGACATCAGAAGATGGAAGGATTTTCTGCTGGGCAGAAAGATAATCTTGCTTGGCAAGATTAATACTGTGAAAATTATTATTCCACCAAAAGCAATCTATACATTCAGTGTAATCCACATCTAAATTCCGTCAAAATTATTCACAGAAATTGAAAAAATAATCTTCAGCTTTATGTGGGAACACGAAACAATCCAAGAATGCTAAAACAATTCTGAATAAGAAAAGAATGGCTGGAGCTCTGAGCCTAGATTTTTAGTTGCACTAGAGAGCAATAGTAATACAAACAGGTTAGTATTTGCATAAAAACAGACACACTGATTAATAGAATTAAATTGAAGACCCAGACATAAGCCCACACACACCTATGGACAGCGATATTTGACAAGGAAGTAAAAAATACACACTAGAGAAAAGACATTTTCAATAAATGTTGATGGTCAAACGGGATGAATGCATCTAGAAGAATGAAAATAGCCTATATCGATCACCTACACAAAATTAAACTCTAAATGGACCAAGAGCCTCAACATAAGATACTCTGAATCTGATAGAAGAGAAAGTGAGGGATAGGTCTGAACTTAGTGGCAGTGGTAAAGGACTTTCTGAACAGGACACTGATAGCACAGGCACTAAGACCAGTGGTTCATAAGCAGAACCTCCTGAAACTGAAAAGATTCCATCTGGCAAAGGACACCATCATTTGGGCAAAGTGAAAGCCCACAGAATGGGAGAATGTCTTTACCAGCTATCCATCTGCAGAAGAGGGAGGCTGAAAGAGTCTAAGAGCCAGAGGGGGATGGAGGACACCGAGAAAAAGTGATCAAAGTGCAAACAGTAGAGTTCATGTTGGGGACCACCTCTGGTCCCCTTAGTAGGTGACCTACATGGAGACTGAACTGCCTATTGGCTATATCTGTGCAGGGGGCCTGGGTCCTTTCCATGCCTGGTTCCTTGTTGGTGCACCAGACTCCACAGGCCCCCCGGGCCCAGATTTGTTGGCTATGTTGCTTTTCTTGTGACGCTCCTGTTCCCTCTAGGTCCTACTATCCCTCACCCTTCCTAAAGACCCTGAGTGCTCTGTGCAAAGTTTGGCTGTGAGTCTCAACATCTGCTTCGATCCCCTTTTGGGTGGAGATTTTCAGAGGACATCTATGGAAGGCTCCTGTCCTGTTCCCTCTCTTCAATCACTTCTAGTGTCTATTCTATTTCCTTTCCTAGGGTCCTCCTTGTTAGCTATCACGTACCACCCATAATTGAAACTAACCCTCTCAGTTGTCTATTTATTCACCCACCTATCTTTTGAATGCTTAAAACATCAGTGTGATAAAGGGAAAAAAAAAAGATATCATCAGCTCCTTTGGCATTGGCCTCGAAAGAGGTGTTATCTTACTCCTCAGAGACTATGCTTAATGTATTCTCTCAGGTGTGAGGGCGACTATTATGGGACTATCCCTTCAAGAAGGGCTACTCTGGGGCTGAAGAGCGAACTCAGTGGTTAAAAGCACTTGATGCTCTTGCAGAAGACCTGGGTTCACTTCCAAGCACTCATGAGGGTGGCTCACAGCCACGTATTACTCTACACTCAGGAGACTGAATGCCCTATCCTCTTGCCTTGAACTCTCTGACCTATACACATACACGTAAATTATAAACTAAATCTTATAAACAAGGGGTCATTCTGCCCTGTTCCCATTTGGTTATCTGCTTTGGTAGCAGACTCAGTCAACTTTGAAGCTATATGTCCAGTAGAAAACAACTGGCAATGGAGAAAGAAACGTGGAATCTCCTCTTGGGAGGGGGGGCAACATTGTTGAATTTAACTGGTTTTGAAACATCATGATGGCACTGCTACTTGGACTGAGAGCACAAATTTACATATTTCTGGATGAAAGAAATAAGATGACAAAAAGGTATCATAAAAGTCAGCTTTCCTCCCAAATAACCCCCAGCCAGAGAGGCCTTGCAGTGGCCTCCTTGTGCTTACCCATGGGTACCTCCAAAACCAGCATGGTCCCTGGTCAGGCTACTCAGACAAGAGGTGGCCACTAGTAAAATGAGGTAAACAGCAGGAATTGGGTAGCTCTGAAGCCCAGTACTGTGGACTCTGCCCCACAAAATTCATATATTTAACTTTTAATCCCCCACGAGGACTTTCTCTAAAGAAAAGGACTTTTAAGTGGTAATTAAAGCTAGATGAAGTTGCAAGAGCAAATTTCTAACCAAATGGGACTGGCAGCCTTACAAGATGATGAGATTCATCACCATCCTGAGAAGGAAGAATGACCATGGAAGGACACAGAAGACTGTGGCCATCTGTCAGCTAGGAACAGAACTTTCAATCCTAATGTCAAACCTGCAGTTTCTAGAATCTTGTGAAAAATAACATTGTCATTTAAACCACTCTATGGCATTTGGCGGGAGGAGGGGGGTGCATCTTGACCTGATAGATGCAATAATTCCTCTTTTGCTTAATGCTACACCTAGTAGTGTCAGCTCACAGAACAGTTACAGTTTGGAGAAGTGTGTAGGGGTACCCAGGCTCTGCTCCCAGACAGGCACCCCATAAACTGAAGCCTGTTCTTGAGGCTTGCTTTCTTTAAAAGAGATGTAATTTAAACCAGGATTGAGTTGTTTCCCCACTAGATAGTATATAACTGTCCACCATTTTTAAAATGGGAACTAGGGGCTTGGGAAAGCCGAGTTCAAAGCCCTGGTTATTAAAAAACGGGGGAATCTTGTGTATGTACCCTCTTTATCCAAGCAAAGGCATCCATATTGTCTTCCAGTCTTCCTCTTTTTAAGTTATTGCTTGCCTGTATTTGTTCACTGATTACTTCCTCCTTTCCCTTTCATTTCTATACTCCCCAATCTTTTCCCTGATCTGTTCGTAAGCACCATACTTCTGGGAAATCCCACGGCCATTGATGACACCCAAAGCCTACAGAATCAGGAGACACTTGCTGTCTGAAGTTTCTTACCCCAGTAAAGATGGCAGAGAGTGGTTTTAGTTTAACTGATTTATTAACCAACTTCCACCAAAGGAATCTAGGGTTAAGAGAGTTGGATTAAAGAAGGCAGGGAAGAAAATGAAGTCAAGAAAGCAGTGATCCCAGATAGAGCCCCCCCAGAGGGTAGCCTCAGCTTGATTCTGTAGAGACTGCAGACTGTGAGTTCTGCCTGAACAATTCCCACCAAGTCAGGGACTTGGGGATGTTGTAACACTCTCTCACATCTACAGGCATTGATTTGGACATCTGGAGGGGGTGTGTGTCAGTACCAGTGCGTCTGGCTCACAGCCCTGGAAAAGAGGGCTCCAGCAGTCCATAAGCAGTTCCCAACTTGTAACAAATGTTGTAAAAATGAGAGCCAAGAGGATTTTGGAAGATAATCAACTTCCTTGACTATCCATGTTCAGAGTTATGTAAAGAAGAATCCTTGGGATATTCAGTATCATGCCATGTCTTAGTTAGTTGTATATGCTTTCTTACACACACACACACACACACACACACACACACACACATGTACACACCTTGTTACCCTTACAAAGAGGCAAACTTTGTTAATCATTCTTAAAAAGTTATTTGCTTAAAGAGTAAATTATCTCTGTGACAGTATTCCTTGTTACATTTTCATTCATTCTTTAACAGTTTTAAATTTCATACAATGTACTTTGATCATATCTGCTCCTACCAGAGCCACCACTTTCTTATCCATTTCTCTCTCTCTCTCTCTCTCTCTCTCTCTCTCTCTCTCTCTCTCTCTCTCTCTCTCTCTCTCTCTCTCACACACACACACACACACACACACACACACACACACACATACTCCAAGAGCAATTTAGGCTGTCTAAATATTCTTGGATATGGTGCCTTAGAGCAGTCTACAGTCTTAAGAGTAAGCTAATCCATCTTTTCACATCAGCTAAAAATTGTTGTGCATAGGGGTGGGATTGTGTGCCTAACTTACTCTCCATAGTGAGGCTTGGTCTGGCTCGGGCTCATGTAGGTTTTATGCATGCTGCTACAGTTTCTTTGGCTTCCTGCGTGCAGCTGCTCTGCTGTCTCTAGAAGATGTTTCCCTGTAGTCATCTATAATCTCTGGCTCTGACATTATGTATGCCCTTTCTTATTCTGTGATCCCTGAGACTGCTGAAGGGGTTTGTGTGCTATACACGTTCCGTTTATGGTTAAGTATTCCACCGTTTCTTATTCTTGGCCAGTTGTGTGTTTCTGTATTAACCACCACCTATTGCAAATAGAAGCACTGCAGATTAGGGCTGAGAAATGTTGTGGTCTATGGTTATAATGATAGATCATTAGAAATCAATTTACTACTATATCGGTTTAAGAGAATCATAGTAATAGGGTGATGTTTAGGGTCTATGACCAGAGGTTCTTGGTCCAATAACAATAGGGTATGAGTTTCATCTTGTGTAGTGAAACTTACATCCAATCAAAAGTTATTGCCATGATTTTTATACCATTTTGCACCAATAGGCGTGTCTGACAAGGCCAATTATTCTGGTAGCTTGCAGAGTTCACATCAACCTGGTAAGGACTTGTCATGGTCTAGGACTCAAGTATGTGGTGTCTTCAGAAACAGGGCTTTACTGTCCAGTTCTGGGCTATACCATGAGTAATAGCAATAGCCTGCAGTTCTTATGAGTCTATGGAACCTAATTGGATGAGTTACTTATTTTGAAGTTGTTAATAATCCTATTCTTGCTGAGGATCCCATCTCCTTTGTTTATTGGGAAGGAAGAAATAAGAGGCTGGGACTCAGAATCTTCCACTTCAACACGGCTAGCTTTATGCTGCGAATCACTTTCCCATTGTTACCATAGTTCTGATGATAGCTCTGGCAGTTAGAAATTATTTTCAATGCATAGGTTGTGATTTTACACTTCTTAAAAAGTTAAGAATAAATTCAGGTTTATTTCTAAAGATGCCTATTCAAAGGTATTATATATTTATTCTAGGAAAAAAATACACTAAAAATCATTACTCTAGTAGGTGGGTAGCCCAGTTAGCCCAGTGTGCTCATTTGAGTGAGAATGGTCTCCATAGTCTCATATGTTTAAATACTTGGTTCCAAGGTGGTGGAACTATTTGGGAAGGATTGAGACATTTGGTCTTGCTGGAGGAAGCACGCCACTGTGGAAAGCTTTGAGGTTTCAAAATATTCGAGCCATTTCAAGTTCATTCTGTCTTTCTCTTGCTTGTATTTGCAGATATGAGTTCTCAGATGTTCCAGCCACCATGCCTTTGTTCTCTAATTATGAACTCTAAATTTCTGGAGCCATTATCCAAATTAAACAATTTCTTTTATAAGTTGCTTTGGCCATAGTGTTTATCACAGCAATAGAAAAGTAGGCTTCCCTACAGGCCAATCTGATGGTGGCAATTCCTCACCTGACTGGCTCTGTGCCCATATGATACCAGTATGTGTCAAGTTGACAAAAACTAAGCAGCATAGGGGACTGTGGGAGAAATGTTCAGGATGCTTAGACCTGGTTCTGCTACACGGGGATACTTGTTTATAAGAACATGGCTTCAGGAGTCAGATAAATCTCTGTATCATTGTGTGTCTGTCTTTAAGCCTGTGAGCTGATGGAGTGTTGATGATATCATAATGACTAAATCTCTATAAAAAGATGCCATCCATTAATACATGAAATATCTAGTAAACCCAAACTGCACACCAGATTCAAGTCTCTGATGTTTTATGGGATATGTAAACACTTTCCACAGCATGAAGCAGAAACGGCTGTGTACCTCAGCTGAGGTATCTTCACACTATTTTACTCCATCTTTATATGCTTATAAGCAAAAAACTAGCTTAACAATGCAACTTTGAGACACACAATAGCATTGGGGTCTGTTTACCTTCACAGAGCTCTAGTGTTAGAATATGTGTCCTTTGATTAAGTCGAAGATTGCGTGCATCTGGCTTCAACCCTGTTTTCTCCTGGAACAATGTGAACTTGAGATGTTGTTATTCAGTTAAATCACTTGGCCAGCAGAACTGTAATTTGTCCCTGCCATTAAGGACATGCTTCCAGAAACTACATAGTTAAGGATCAGTGACAAAGTAAGTGGAATGATTTTGAGCATGGCTAGGATTCTGTTCAGAGACATCCAAAACTCTCAGAGTGGTCCAAGTGGTCCTGTGCCTATCAAACCAGTCTTAAGTCTGATCTGTAGCTGCTGGCAAGAGCTGATCCACCGATCTTGCTATTTCGTGCTTTAAAATGGTGCCTTGACCTTATTATCTGAACTGAAACAAGATTGGGGCTGAAAAATTAGATATGTTCCTTTAAAAAAATGTTATTTAATGTTGGGTGAAGGTTGCTCCATGGAAAAGTAAGCATAAAACACATTCATTTTCATTGTATTAAGGACCGAGAATAAAGTATTACGCTCATTGCATGCTGAAGCAAGTTTAGATTCTACAAATTGTCAACAAAGGGTTGACAGAGCTGCAGAGCTGGGCAATGGTGTGATGGGAGGAAGAATGAATGTGTGCAGCCATGATGTGCTTTGAGACCCCCAAAGCCTTGAACCCATTGCTTCATTCAGATTATCACTTCGTTGGTGGACTCGCGTCTACATTGGTCCTTTGCTTGCTGACACAGCTTCATCAGTGCTTCTTGGCAGCTTTAAAAAAAAATAGTGGGGTATAGGATCTGTGCGTAAATATTTGTCTGTTCACCACACCTGGGCCTGGTGCCTATGGAAGCCCAAAGAGGGAATTTGATGCCTGGAACTGGAGTTACAGCTGGTTGTGAGGCGCCACGTGGATGGCTGGGGATGCAACCGAGGTCCTCTGGAAGAGCAGCCAGGGCCCTTAACCACTGAGCCATGTCTCCAGCTTGCACAGACAGAGCTTTGATGGACAACACAAATAATTAGGCAACTCTGTTTTGGCTGTTAGATTGCATCTTAGTTATTTTCTCATTGTTTCCCTGACAAGAGTCCACTTGGAGAAATAAGGTTTGTTTTGACTTTCGATTCCAGTGGAGTACAGTTCATCTTAGCAAGACTACACAGTCGCATCGGGGGGAAGGCACAGATCCAGGAGCATGAGGCTGGCTGGCTGCTCACGTTTTGCCCACACACAAGAAACGTGAATGAACAGGATGGAGCCTAGGCTATAAAACTTCAATGTCTGCTTCCAGGCACCCATTTCTTTCAATGAGGTGTTACCTTAAATGTTCCACAATCTTCCAAGACAGAGCCACTAACTGAAGATGTGTTCAAACACATGAGCCTAAGGATATTTTATATGTAAACTGCAGTAGCATCTATTCTCCTTCTCATGTCTTCACTGTTCAGGGCCTCCTCTTCAAAAACACCCAGGCTGTCCAACTGGAACCCCCTCAGACTGAGTCAGCCAATTTGCCTAGTCCTTTTCTGTTCGCCTCTCCTCCACATTGATCCTAGACTTGCTATTACATGGCCCCTGGTTTCCCACAGTTGGCTATGAACTCTGTCTCAGAATCTCTGTACCCTCCATTTCAACACTGACTTTGAACACAAGCAAACAAATCCTTCCAGCTTACAAAAACAAACACTCTGAACATGAGGAAAATACTACATTCCAGAACGTTACAAAGTTCTCCCGAGTTCTGTTTCCAATTAAGTTGAAGCCAGTTAGACGCTGGTCTTCCTTTTTATCTGACCGTGGACTTTCCCAAATTCCACCCTAATTCCCCCTCTACTGTATGAGCCTCCTTTTCCCAGAAGCCTCCTTTATTAATAGGTAGCCCAGAGGACATAATGGCCAGAAAGTAGGTTACTTTAACTGCCATCCCCACAACCTCAGTGGGTACATATGCAATGCCATGAATAGTTTCCTCTTTGGTAGAGGAGCAAATAGTTTTATTTTTTCAGTAACATCTTTATTAACTATTTATTTTCAAAGTGAGAGAACAGAGCAAATTCCTACCAATGAGAAACTCATTGAACTTAATTTTCAATCATTGACGAAGACTATTTAATGGACTCTGGAATGTCTAGACTCTACGATGCTGATGTCTATTTATACACTAAGCCAAAGGCAGAACCAAGTTGCTTCTAGTGTTTCTTGACCTTATCTACTAGCTTTTCACCTGAGGTGCCCCCAATATTTCCATACTGTAAGCATTATGTGAAGAACCATTATTATCATTACACAAAACTGTAAATGAAATACATCAGTAACTAGATTTTAATGTTTAAGAGTATTTCTATTTCATTCACAAAATGAATTAAACACTGGGACATTGAAGTCCATTGAGAAAGGACTGCTAATTCTCTCTATAGTTACAAGACATAAGTATATACAGAAACACACTGTGTGAGTTTAAGTCATGTTAGCTCAGATTTTAGTACAGATGAGTCTAATCTGCAACCAGCATTTTATTTCCATTTTGTTTTCTGTCTCTCTATTAAATCCTATGGGGTGACCATTAAAAAAATTACCTGAGCAAACCAATTTTTCCTTTGTAAGCAGTTATCAGTTGGAATTCTGGGTTGGGGATGGCAGACTGTGTCCACTTCCCCTCTCCCCACTGGGACACCATCTGGCTTACACCCGTGCAGACCCTGTGTATGTTGCCAGAGTCTCTATGGGTTCATATGTGCATCAGCCCTGTTGTATTTAGAAGACCTTGTTTCCTGGGTGTCATCCATTTCCTCTGGCTCTTAGAATCTTTCTGCCTTCTCTTTCAATTCCCTAAGGGACAAATTTGATGGAGAAACCCCATTTGAGACTGAGTGTTCCAAGGTCTCTCACTCTCTACACTATGTCCTGTTGTAGCTCTCAGTAAATTGCTCCCATAAACTGTGGGAGGAAGCTGTTCTGATGATAGCTAAGCAATACACTGACCTATATATGAGTATAGGAGAATGCTCTTAGGAGTCATTGATTGCTATGTTCCTGTAAGTAGTATTTGGTTTTCCCTAGGTTCCTGGCTTATCTAGTCTCAGGTTCTTGGGCACCTGAACAGTGTTGAGCATGGGTATCACCTCCTGGAGTGCTCAATAAATACAGAGAGATAGTGGGTGGATAGTCTTAAAATATTTCTGCCACCATTGAATGTGCACACATTGTAGGCTGGTCATCATTCTAGGTCAAGAAGTGTGTAGTTGAGTTAATGTTTACCTGTTGTTGCAGGATTTTTTTTATCACACTGTGAACTCCGAGATTGTTTACTGGAAGAACCTGTTTCTAGCTGTGGTGTGGCTCAGTCCTAGCACACACCTTTAATCCAAGAGCTTTCTGTAAATAGGAGTAAATAAAGTCAACCATAGGTCAAGAGGCAGAGCAAGCAACCAGTTGACCCTGAGTGAACATAGGAGAAAAAAAAAAAACATAGAGAGTGAAAGGAAGTCCAGAGGACAGACACACACACAAGAAGTAAAGAAAGGACATTCAGTGTGAAGGGTTTTTAAGACAGCGTGGAGAAAAAGAAGGGGCTTTTTCCTTCTGTGACGTCAGCTGAATAGGAAGGTCAGCTGGGTGCTTTCTCTGCCTCTCTGAGCTAGCAGGCTTTCACCTTAGCATCTGGCTCCTGAGTGTTTATTGATAAAAATTGAACATATGGGATGTTCTCTTCTGGTTCTGTCTAATCTGGTAGCATGCAGAACACCTCCCCGTATGCTAAACACTAGTCAGTAAAGGTGAAGGCTCTTGGCAGGGCACCAGCTCAACCTCTATGTGCTCAGTGAGTTATGTAGGTATTGTCTGTGGCAGTTGTGCCTTATGATCAGCTTGTGGAGAGCAACCAATAGCATTGGCAATAGCCTGTATTGTTAGGTTTCCATGGGGCCTCTTTGCCCCACAACTCAGTTAGAAATCATGCATTCCAGACACTTGTGGCTTTATTGGTGGAAGCAGGTGTCTGGTTAGGGCTATGTCTCCCCCACTATTTGATAATTCCACTTAGATTTCATATATATATATATATATATATATATATATATATATATGAACTTTTTTATATACTTCAACTAATGGTCCTTAGTTTTCACTGTCCCTCTGATATTATCTCCCTCTCCTTCCTTTTTATGCCTCCCCATTTGATCTTCCGAGTCCAGTCTCCCCCCCGCTCCCCATCCATAACTACCTATTCTATTTCTCCATCTTGGGGAGATTCCTCCTCCTTCAATCCCTTACTCCATAACTAACTCCTGTATATGGTTTGTAGCTTGCTTATGTAAAACTTAACAGCTAACATACATATTTGTCCTTTTGAGTCTGGGTTACCTCACTCAGGACGATGTTTTCCAGATCCTGCAATTTATGATACAGGACTTTTACTTAAGTATTATAGTATCCAATTTTGTGTCTTTGTGGTGTGTGTGTGTGTGTGTGTGTGTGTGTGTGTGTGTGTGTGTGTGTGTGTGTGTGAATATGTGTATTTCCATGTCCACATGTGTTTCTGGTATGTTTTCTATTGGCTCTTATTTTTTCCTGTTCTTGTTTTGTTATTGTATGTTTACTTAATTGATTTTATTTTTGTTTTATTCATATTTGTTTGTTTCTTTTATCTCATTTTATTGCTTCTTTTCTTTTTCTCCTTCCTTTCATTTAATCTTTGTTTTCTTTTCTTTTTTTAAGATGTTTGTTTGTTATCCAATGAGAGATAGCAAGAAAGGGTGTCAATTTGGGTGAGTGGGAAGGTGGAGAGGCTCTTAGAGAAGCTGAGAGAAGGGAAGCCATAATCAGAATACTTAGTATGAAAATACATATTTTTCATTAAAACTTATTTACATACCAAAAATGCAAAACAAAAACCCAAGCAATTCACATGCCTGGTCCATTTCCCAGACCATTGATCTTCATTGACCTGACCTGGGCATGCTGACACATGTCTGCTGTCCCAGCCCTTCAAACACAGAGGCGCAAATCGGCAGCAGGATCTCCTGCACATTGAGTTTGATGCCAGTCTGAGTTATATGAGAATTTGTCCCAAAAAAAAAAAAAAAAACAAAATAACCCACAGTATTTAAGTAGGGCACTAAGTCCTTGGAAACATGCCTTCGAAGGCTCTAAGAACAGTCGCTTTCTCTGCCTTTTCTGCCATCCTCAGAAGGATGTTCCATGTTTCTGACTCCATCCAGTACCACGCTCTATTGTGCCATCATAGGTACAGTTAACAAGATGTACCACATCAGACTGAAACCTCCAAACACACTGTAAGTTAAAAACTGCATCTCAGGTACTTTGTTACAGGACAAACATAATACCGATAAACTATAAGAAATATCTAAATGCAGATAGTGACAGCAAAGGATCCTGTTTATAAGATGCACAGAGCTCTGAAAGCCACATTCTCATGAGTCTCATACAACTTGAGGCTGAGCACATTTAACCCTTTGCTTTACAGGCTGCCCTGTCTAAAGCATGAAACTATGTGCTCAGAGAGGCACTCCCTCAGCTCAGATGCCTATTTTCTTACCTCGTCCTTCTTCTACCTGCACTGTGTATCTTTTCATCTCCTTTAAGTATTTCTTCTAAAAGGATACCCTACTTCTGTAGCTTCCTGCCATAGCAATTTTTTTTTTAAAGAATACCACCCTTTATCCAAATGGGAAAGGAGGAAGTCAAACTATCCCTATTTGCAGATGATATGATAGTGTACATAAGTGACCCCCAAAATTCCACCAGAGAACCCCTACAGCTGATAAACACTTTCAGCAATTTGGCTGGATACAAAATTAACTCAAAAAAGTCTGTAGTCTTCCTATACACAAATGACAAGCTTGCAGAGGAAGAAATTAGGAAATCCATACCCTTCACATTAGCCACAAGCAATATAAAATATCTAGGAGTTACACTAACTAAGCAAGTGAAGGACGTGTTTGAAAAAAATTTCAAAACTCTGAAGAAGGAGATTGAAGATGACATGAGAAGATGGAAGGATCTTCCTTGCTCATGGATAGGGAGAATTAACATAGTAAAAATGGCCATCCTACCAAAAGCAATCTACAGAATCAATGCAATCCCTATCAAAATACCTACACAATTTTTTAAAGACATTGAAAGTTCAATTCTGAACTTCATATGGAAAAACAAAAAACCCAGAATAGCAAAAACGATCTTTTACAATAAAAGGTGCTGTGGAGGAATCTCCATACCTGATTTCAAATTGTACTATAAAGCAGTAGTAATTAAAACAGCATGGTACTGGCACAGCAACAGGCTGGTTGATCAGTGGAATCGAATTGAAGACCCAGATATGAATCCACACACATATGGTCACTTGATTTTTGACAAAGAAGCCAAATCCATTCAATGGAAAAAGGATAGCATCTTCAACAAATGGTGCTGCTCTAACTGGATGTCTATGTGTAAAAAATGCAACTGGACCCATAGTTGTCACCTTGCACAAAACTCAAATCCAAGTGGATTAAAGACCTCAACATAAAACCAGAGACACTAAGTCATTTAGAAGAAAAAGTGGGGAAGAGCCTGGAACATATTGGCACAGGAGACAACTTCCTGAACAGAACACCAACAGCCCAGGCCTTAATGTCAACAATTAATAAATGGGACCTCATGAGGCTGAGAAGCTTCTGTAAGGCTGGAGACACTGTCAAGAGAACAAAGCGACAGCCTACAGACTGGGAAAAGATCTTCACCAACCCTTCATCTGACAAAGGTCTAATATCCAAACTATATAAAGAACTCAAGAAATTAAACACCACCAAACCAAATAACCCAATTGAGAAATGGGGCTTGGAACTAAACAGAGAATTCTCAACAGAAGAATATCAAATGGCTGAGAAACACTTAAAGAAATGCTCAACCTCCTTAGTCATCAGGGAAATGTAAATCAAAACAACTCTGAGATTCCATCTTACACCCATCAGAATGGCCAAGATCAAAAACTCAAGTGACACCACATGCTGGAGAGGATGTGGGGAGAGAGGAACACTCCTTCATTGCTGGTGAGAATGCAAACTAGTACAACCACTTTGGAAATCTATCTGGTGCTATCTCAGAAAACTGGGAATAGGGCTTCCTCAAGACCCAGCTATTCCACTCCTTGGAATATACCCAGAAGATACACCAGCACACAACAAAAAAATTTGCTCCACCATGTTCATAGCAGCCTTATTCATAATAGCCAGATCATGGAAACAGCCTAAATGTCCCTCAGTAGAAGAATGGATAAAGAAACTGTGGTACATATACACTATGGAATAATACTCAGCTATTAAAAACAAGGAATTCCCAAAATTTGTGGACAAATGGATTGAGCTAGAGATGATCATAATGAGTAAGTTAACCCAGAAGCAGAAAGACTCAAATGGTATATACTCACTTATATCTGCATACTAGCCTAATGGGCATGTCCCACGAAAGCCTTCCCTTACCAGGAAACTGGGACAGAGGGGAGGACATCCTATTGGGACTCTAGATAAGAGAATCATGTGAGAATAGCAATGTAGAAGGATCCAGTGGGTCCTAGAAACCTACAAGTAGAACATTATGATAGGCAGATTTGGGTCAAGGGGTCCCGCTCAAACTAAGGCACTAGCGAAGGACAATACAGGCGGTAAAATTTAAACCCCTACCCAGATCTAGCCAATGGACAGGACACTTGAGTGGAGAGTGGGATATGACTTTCTCATGTACTCTGGTGCCTCACATTTGACCATGTCCCCTGGAGGGGAAGACTTGGTGGCACTCAGAGGAAGGACAGCAGGACACCAAGAAGAGACTTGATACCCTATGAGCATATACAGGGGGAGGTAATCCCTCTGAGGAACAGTCATAGGGGAGGGGAATAAGGGGAAAATGGGAGGGAGGGGAGAATGGGAGGATACAAGGGATGGGATAACCATTGAGATGTAACAAGAATAAATTAATAAAATAAAAAAAATTTAAAAAATAGAATACCACCCTTCTTTAGAATTTTTTAAACCATTGTTCTTTTCTGAATCTCAAAATCACATTATTAAAACAGGCCTTTTCAGTTTTGTCTGTTTTCCACTGCAAAGGTGGCTGTCTTCCTTGCCCCACTTAGTGTCACCGAGCCGCTCTGCCCCTAGTAACCAGAAGACAGTTCTGGGAGGAAGTTCTTGTTTTGTCTTGTTTTTGTTTTTCTCTGTTTGTTGGCTCTTTGTTGAGTAACAAGATTATTTTTTTTCAAAAGCATATATAGACAATAAACAAAGAAAACATGTGGAAGGTTGTAACTGTCCTAGACACTGCTCTGTAAGTCTGAGCATTTCCTCTTAGCAATCTTCATCTTCAACAGAGTCCATTACTTTTCTTCTGCTGAATTTAACTGTTGTCTTCTTCTCTGCTGGCTGGTTTTCTCAAGTATCTCTACGAACACTTGTTCCGACACCTTCCCTCCTCCCTGCCCATATCGTGCCATCTGTGTGAGGCAGTTCTCTATGCTTTAGTTTTCTTTTTTTAAAATATATTTTATTAATTTATTCATATTATATCTAAATTGTTATCCCATCCCTTGTATCCTCCCATTCCTCCCTCCTTCCCGCTTTCCCCTTACTCCCCTCCCCTATGACTGTGACTGAGGGGGCCCCCCCCCCCCCCCCCCCCCCCCCCCCCCCCTCCCCCCACCTCCCCCCCCCCCCCCCCCGGCCCCCGCTCCCGTATATGCTCCTAGGGTCCTTCCTCTGCTTTAGTTTTCTCAGGCTTTACAAGTGCTAAGTTACTTAAGGTGGCCCGGGCTGACTGATCTAGAACTTGTGCTAAGATGCTCTTTCTTGTTTCTGCTTCCTTTTGCTTTGTTTCCGGTTGGGCTGCATCACCGGGATCCTCGTGCTTGGCCCGCAGCTCGGCCAGCCTCTGCTTCCTCGGCATCTCGAGCTCTTTGTCCACCATGGTGCGGCCTTCCCATGTCACGCAGCTGCACCGCCCTCCCATACGCTGGGAGAGGATCTCCTCTGCGAGAGAGTAGAGCTCCACGTCCCGTCCGCTACTCCTGGGAGGGAGTTTTAAGAGACCCCAGAAACGTTTCGTGTCTAGGAAGTGTTGAATACTTAAACACTTGCCTTCTTCCTTCCGAGAGTGAATTGTTAATAAAGAGCAAGGTCTAAGGACAGTGCAAATGTGAGGTCAAATTTCTCACAATCGTGCCCCACTTCTTCTATTGTGTCACTGAGCACCCCAGGACTGTCATTTCTGTCATTGTTCGTGGGCATAAGATGAGAATCTGTCATTACTGTTTATTATTCAGAGCGTCAAGTAGGGTCAGCTTTCCATGTCTGTTCTGAGTTAGGGGAGAACACAGACATCTGGCACATGCTGCATGTCTGGGCAGGAAGTATCTGCTTGATGAGCATCTTAATAGCACCAGCCAAATCACGGTACTTGAACGTTAAGTATTAAGTATGACTATGTGTGATCATACCGTCTCATCTCAATTTTTGTGCACTGCCTTGAGGTCAATCAGAGAGTACTGTGCATCGAGAAGTCCTAGCCTTGTTGAATTTGAGTAGCAAATGCGAACGTCACAACGCAGCAGTGCAGACCCTCACAATTGGAGAAACCACCCAAAGCACTAAATGCTTACATTATCACTTGCTCCTGGCCATTTGAACTCATGTAATTGTACAGTCAAAAACAGCACAGTGGCGAATAAGAACAGTTTCATGGAAGAATACACTAACCCACCCACCGACAGCTTCAAGTACAGGTTTTAAAAGGCGTAGAGCAAGACGACACTGCTTGTCACCCGAGCCTATAGGAGGTAGAGGCAAGAGGACCCAGACTTCAAGGCCAGCTTCAGCTGCATATGGAATTAAACACTAGCCTGGGCTATGTGAGACAGTATCTCTAAACCTACAATAAATATAAAAATAAAGGAGGAAAGGGGCCAGGGATGTAACTCACTATTAGAGTGACTGTCTGTCTTGCAAGAGGTCCCGGGTTTAACCTCCGAGAGTGAAAAACAAATCTTTCAAAGAAATCAACCCAGGCGAAGTCCATTCCCAGCCCTCCCCCCAGTTTCAGCACAAATAGTCTGCGATGTGTTGGCATGGTTCGCAAAGACTTTGAGCCTCACAAAAACAAAAGCCCCAGCTGGGTTTACTGGCCCAAAACTCTCTCTGTAACTCTGTTTTCTCAGGCCAGTCACCTAAGAGCCATTGATTTAAGTTCTTCTCCCTAACCTGTCGACTAGTGACTGAATCAGAGAAGAGAGGAAGGCAACAGTAGGTCGGTGTCGCAGCTGAAAATGACCCACACGGCTTATTAAAATCCCAGGGCTAAAAATAACAAGCAGAGAGGCAAAGTTCCCATTGACTCAACCCATTACCCTCTCTGCTTGCATGAAAGAGGAGGCAGGATTCATATATGCGTATAGCACAGCGCGAGAGAGTATAGTACTCTCTCTCTCTCTGAGTACATGTGCACTTGTAAAGCTGACAGTCTGAAAGCCAGATGAGTGTTCCAGTGGGAGCAGGAAATTAGCATTTTTTTGTGGGTTTTACACTTTTTTCAGAGACATCTGCTTGCAGTCACCTTATGGTCTCAGTATTTCTGTAGTTTTAGGACAACTATTTTCATTTTGGTCCAAAGCATGTTTTATACTTCCTGCCAATGTGTGGTTTTTAGAAAGCTGGACAAAGCGCTGCATTAATGTGAGATGAGGTTCACAGAAATGGGCAATTACAATCAAAACTGGAAAAACTGGGACAGTTGCTTCTTCTCAATCCTCAGAAAGCCCCGGTTTCCCCCCTTCCCCTCTCCGGTTGCATCTTCTTCCACTTCCTGTTAGCCAGCTTTGCCCTCTTAGAAAAATGTATTCTTGAGAAAAGAAACACAGACATGCATACAAAAAAAACGCACACTGTACTTATACAACCAAGTCACTCATTTCTACCTATACCTTTATAGATATTTACATTTAAAATTATTCTGGTGTTTGTTTGTTGTGGTGATAGAGACTTAATTTAGGGTTTCACACATGCTCAGCAAGTGTTATACCATCTGACCACATTCCTAGATCTCCAAAGCTATTTGAAAAATAAAACTGCCATGCAGTCTCTGTAAAAACAAAACAAACAAACACATAAACAAACAAACAAACAAAACAGAATCCAAGCATCTAAGTCACCAGCCTGGGACTCCAGGTAGGGCGGCACTAAGTATTTTAGGTCCAGCTTCACCACTCTCATCCTTATCTCAGGTCATGTGACAATGCCAGATGCGACACAGTGTGCATTTCAAGATGAATGAAAGTAGTGTAGAGGACAGCAGGTTTCTAAACTGATCTCCCTCTTCCTCATATAAAAGGGTCCTAGGTAGAATGCTCCTCTTCCAAAGCATGTTATAGAATTATAGAATCTAAGAATGGCATTCTGGGACTCCCTCCCTTCTGCCCCTAGGGCCCTTCTCTTCACAGCTCTCTGATTCTATCACACAGAGAAACAGAAGAATCTGAACAAACAGGCCTTGGAGGCCTCCTCTCCTAGGTCATTATTATCAAAGCTATGAGCACTTTTGTTCAGTCATCTTTCTCTACAACTATTCTTTCTACATTAGACCTAGCACAAAAGGTCTATAGTTTTATCTGAGTCTTTGGGCTTTCCATCCCTGCAGGCTCCTAAGTTGTACAAAACCTTGGTTAAGTAAACTTGTTAGTTTTTTTTTTCCTTTCATTGAATTGTTTGAGTTTTCGTTTGTTTGGTTGTTGTTTGTTTTGTTGTAGGGTGTGTGTGGATATGGTTTACTGACCAAAAGGTTCACATTTTGGAAACTTGGTTCTCAGCATGGCAGTCCTGGGCAAGATTGCCAGTAGAGGAACCTGATATACAAAGAAGGAAACACAATGATCTTCTCCTATTCTTGCAGACCAGAACTAGCATAGCTGTCTTCTGAGAGGCTTCACCGAGAAGCTGATGGAAACAGCTGCAGAGAGCCACAGCCAAGATTAGGCAGAGCTTGCCCAGTGCTCTAGAAGAAGAGGAAGGACTGAAGGAGGCAGAGGATCAAGGACACCACACAAAGACCTAGAGGATCAACTAATCTGGGTTCATAGGTGCTTACAGAAACTGAACCACTAGCCAAAAAGCATGCATGGGGTGGATTTAGGCTCCCTACACACATTAACAGATGTGAAGTTTGGTCTTCATGTGGGACCCCGAACAGCTGGAGCAGGGGCTGTCTCTGGCTCTGTTGCCTGCCTTTGGACCCCCTTCTCCTAACTGGGTTGCCTTGTCTAGTCTTAATAGAAGAGGCTCCCAGTCTTTCTGCAACTTGTCATGCCAAAGCAAGTTGATATTCATGGGGGGGCCTCCCCTTCTATGAGGAGAGAAGGAGGAGGAAACGGGGTGACCGGAGGTGAAAGGAAGGGACTAGAAGGAGAAGAGGGAGAGGAAGCAGATGGAATGAGAAGTAAATAAATTCCTTAATAAAAAGAATAGGAAGGGCAGAAGGAGAAGTAAAAGGAGGAAGAGGAGGAGGAAAAGGAGAAGAAGAAGAAGAAGAAGAAGAAGAAGAAGAAGAAGAAGAAGAAGATTATTGTAAAGCATACCTAGGCAGGGATCAGACATCTGTCCAAACACTTGAAAGCAGCATAAACCAAAGGAAAAACAAGAGTCCAGTTCAACTGCATTTTGGAAAAGATGAAGTATTTCCCATAAGACCCTAAAAAGTTGCTATAAAATCCTAATCATGGCTCTATCCATTATCTCTTGTTTACTTTTTGTTGTTGTTTGAGACAGGGTTTCTCTGTGTAACAGCACTGGCTGTCCTGGAACTAGTTTTGTAGACCAGGCTGGTGCCAAACTCACAGAGAACTACTCCTTCTGCCTTCCAAGTGCTGAGATTAAAGGTGTGTGCCACTATACCTGCCTTAATGTCTTTTTTAATATGGGATCTTTTTCCTCAGCATGCCCTTCTATCTACCATAGGATCCTTTCTAGTACGTATGAGATGCTGTTTGTATTTTAAACCTCCCAAACTCTGACCTGCATCTTCCTTTCCTTATAAAGCTGGTCTATGTCAGGTAATGAAAATGGACTCTATAAGGTGTCAGTCATCAATCTCACATTGGATAAGACATAAACACCTTCCTTGCCATTAAGAAGGACAATGAAATAAGTGCACATAACTATGAACCCATGGACATAGGTCAAAGTGCATTGATGTTAGATACTTTAACAATAGCCTGAACCATCTCTCTACAGTCATGAAGGTGACCCACACCATCATATTTGGAGGCGGAAACCGCTCACCCATTTTCTGTGGCCTTTTTTCATCTTCTCTTTCATCAATCACGCTCTCTTCTCAGTGTATTTCTTTTCTTGCTGTCTTTCATCTGTTTAAAATCCCCTGTGGCCCCATGTACCTGAGTAATACTTACACAGGGAGTGGAACAGCTACAGAGAGGAAAGCAGAGGATACAGGGAGGAAGCTGTAATCCTCTATTCCATGGCTGCCATAAATCCAAAAGTGCAGCTAGAGCTGCATGTGTAAAGCATGAGCCTGGGGTAGGTCCTGGAGAACTCCTGGACTTCGACCTGACTGCTCTGAGTTCCTTGTCTATAGTTTTATCAAGGGAAGATATCTTGATTATTTGGGTAATTTATAGAAATGCACAGATTTATGTTTAAGGAATAGAAATGCAATTTATGCTGAGTCTACTACTAAACCCACAACATTAGGGCACAGAGAGTTTGTTTTATGTAAGGTCATTAAATAGGACATCCTAATTAATTGGAATAGCTGGATATAGTGGATAAAGATACTTTCTATATTTTATATGATTGAAAATAAAATCCAAAGGAAGAATAATATTTTGTGACACATGAGAAGAATGAAATTCAAATGTCGACAACAAATGTGATTGAAAAGGAGTTGTATTACTGTATACTTATTATATGTGTGGGTGCGATGACTACAGTGAGAGTTCTGGGAGAGTTGTGGGGTACAAGTGATATATCTGATTTAACATATTTGTTCTCTGTCTTACAGCAAAGAAACAGAGTTCACCCCTTGACTTGTGCTATTGCTTATAGAAAGGGAAACTTAGGCCTTCTACACCATCTGAATTGCTTCCAGGGGCCAGAAAGTCGGTTCCACTGTGTCCCTCTTGGACTGTTCATGCCCTGAGCTTCATTTAATAGCTGCCTCAGAAAAAAAAGAAAGCTGTAGGTATGTCCATCTGATGCTTTTATATTTCAATAACTGAAGAGAGGGCTTTAACAGAACCTTGGGTTGCCATGCTTGTGTTATGGCCCATACCTGGCAAGATACATTTGTTAAATAAATAATGATGCCACATATATTTTTAATCTACTGGCAAACACCCCAATGAAACAAAGGAAAAATTTTCAGGTATTTACCCTATATAACTACAAAATTAAGTCTTTTCTTAGTTATCCTGCTCTTGATCTGTCTTATGTCACCAGTAAACTCCTTTCTAAATATCCTGCAAAATATTACCCTAAAAAATACATGCTAGTACCCCGAGGAATGCTGATCTCAGTCAAAAGAATGTCCATCCCAAAGGATGCTCACAGCACATCAGGTTTCCAGGAAACCACTACAATTTCAACACACAGCTTTTTATAGAGTTTTGAAATCAAACTTTTTTTTTTTTAGGAAAAACAAAAAAGAAAGATTAACTGCATGGTTTTTTTGTACAGCTTCCAAGTATAAGCAGATGATCACTGGCCAGTCAGAATATGTCATCAAAACTCACATCATTAGTCAATCAGGATCAGTGAGTGGACCAGCTCTAGTTTAATATATTAACAATGGTTCCTCCTTTTGTGGCAAAGGTTCAATGTTAGTGTGGCAATGGCTGCACTCAGGACATAGAGGGAATAAAAAATAAATTTAAACAAACAAATGAATGCTGCCTCAGGCACTTCTTTAAAACTTCACTTTATAACTAGGCTTACTGAGTTTTGTATAGGTGAGACTGTTGTCTTTATAAATAATCAAAATGAAAGTATGAGTTGGTACCATAAAATGAGAGGCAGGGGCTATTTTTTTCTAAAAAAGCATTTTCCTGCAAGACTGATTGCTCTGCGGCATCCATCCATCCTTTAGAGTATTTAGAGAAGTGAAAGAGTGGGACAGTATCAAAACAGCCAGAAGATTTACCAGTGAGGTTAGTGCTGAAAAGCCCACTAGTTCATCATTATTTGAACTGTAGTCCTACTGGGAGTTGAGTTGTCCCACTAACCATCAACCTTCCAATTAGAGGCTTTTGATCATCTTTTGTAATTGATCCAATATGTTAGAGTAAGCAGCAATTATATGATTTACAAAAGTCTTCACTCATTATGACTGTGGCAGAAATGGGGAACACCTACAATGTTATTCAATAGATTGGGTATAAAGGATCCTACCAGATCACTGAACAACAAATAAAGTTTATTCCTCAATAATTGTTTACATCCTATAACGCTAGCTACGGTTGTGTGTGCGTGTGTGTGTTTGTATTTCAAGTTCATATTTCACTTCATCAAAAAAGAAAAAAAAAGACAGCTTCTAAAATGGGGTTGACACCTTGAATTAAGAGCAGATAGATACAGTGAGAAAAATATTTTCTGTCATTTGAGACTGGCATTGGTGACTTCATGGATCAGTTATTGATTCTGTGGAAGTGACACCCCATTTAATGTAGAAAATCTTATCTAGCTTCCTTATTACTGTTAGTTTATCTACTTTAATTACAAGCCTTTGACTTACAATATATGCATTATAGATACTTCATATGTGGCAATGTGTGATTTATATATTTAAAAATGTTTCATCACAAGTTGATATTATAATTCTTCTAACATTAGAAGATGTACACAATGATATATAATAATTCTTAAGGTTTCTATTATTCATTATCCTTTGTAAACTTTTACTCAGACTATATCAACATCAATAAATTCACACACAACAATTCTAGGGCTTGTAGGCTTTATAAATTAAGTATAATAAATACTAATGCAATGTATTAATTGTATCATATTGTTCTGTGAGTTCCCCTCCCTTGGGTATAGAAATCCAACAGTTCTTGAAAAGACAAATATTTGATCATATTTCTTAAGTGAAAGAGATATTCCACACCACGGGAGGGCCACAGGATCCCTGAAGTCAGGGCCAGCAGGCAGATGAGAAGTCTGAAGTAGAGTTTTGACCATGGTTTACTGAGGAGGAAACAGCAACACAGGGTAGGCAGGCTTCAGATGGGAGGCAACTTGAATAGCTTCAGTGGACAGGACACAGAGCTGACGTTAGTTTTCTGGTACCTAGGTCTTGGGTAATTGGGGGAAGCAAATAATGGTCTCTAAAGGGGCTGTGAGTTCTGAACTGGGTAGTTTGCATTTGAGAAGCATAGTTGTTGATGAGACCTTTCTTAATTCTAAAAATTAGCCAGTTCTGGGAGACATCTCTCCACGGTCATCAAGGCCCTGGTGTCATAGCATCAGAACATAGACAATAAGATGGCTAATACAAATTTACACTCTTCTTGGCTTTGTAGAGTTGTGTCTTTTCTTTAACAAGGAGGGAGTGTCTAGGATTCATTATGGCTGACAAGATGGAGAAGATCATTTATGGACTTTCCTGTATGATATTTCCTGCCCACGTAACGTTTTATATCTTCTGTCATTTTTATCTCATGCCCTAGAATCATCTCTACCTTCATTGTGACTATTAGTCTTTACTGTATCTTGTGCTTACCCAACAATCAATGTAGCACACTCTTCTTCAATGCCAAAGATCTAAGGATTACTCTACATCATAGCCCTAAGACCCCTGTTTTACTCCTTAGTCTCCCAGAGTCTGGCTTCTATCCCCCACACAGTACTCTTACTGTGATCAAATCCTGCAAATTGTGACTCTGTTCCCTGGGAGTGTAAACAACTGTCTACTGATACCAGATGGGGAACAGCTGGTGACAAATCAAAGAAAGACTATTACCAAAGTCCATCTCATTGAGCCATTGGCTTTTATTGGAGTTACTGACAGGAATATGGGCAAAAGGTTACTCACAGGGGCAGAAACAATTCAAAGACAACTGCATCACAGGAGCCCACCCCAGCATGGACGATAACTCAACAAAGTTGGGGTGTGCTGCACAACTTTTGAGCCACTCAACAAGTTGTAGAGTGTCCTTTTCAGGTGGTTTATGTGGTACGAGTCTTTTCTACGTGGTAGCTCTGCTGATCTCTGTCTCTTTGAAGTGACTCAGATGGTGTCTACTTCTTTCAGGAGGCTTGACTGGCCTTTGTTTTTCTTTCTTTCTTTCTTTTTTCAAGACAAGGTCTCCTGGACTCGCTTTTGTAGACCAGGCTGGCCTCAAACTCACAGCGATCCACCTACCTCAGACTCCCGCGTGCTGGGATTAAAGGTATGCACCACCATGCCTGGCTTATATTTCTTTTAGGCAGCTCAGCTGATCTCTGAATGCATCTCTTGGAAGTCCTCACTTCTTACCCATGCTTGGGAATAGAGAGACCTAGGGAATCCATTCAAATTTTGGGCCTTTCTGAAACTTTTGAGTTGTTTGTTTTTTTATTTAAAGAGCTTCCCTGCAGGATGGAATGTGCTTTCCCCACACCCTTAAAACATCCTGCTCTTTTACCTTCCTTTAAATATCCTGTGTCCTAAGGAGATTTCCTCCAAGATAGATGATTCTGTTTGGGAGAACATTGCTATACAACACTAAGCTACCCATTGTTGGCAGGATTGGAGGCTATTGGCCTCTTTCATAAACTGCCCATTCTTTCTTAATACAAAAATATCTAATTATCCATAAATCATAAGGTCAACTTTGTTTCTTCTCGAAGCTTCTACAAGGCTTAGCATCTTTTTCTGTCCAGTATCACACTGTCAGCCATCTGCTAAACATTTGTCCATGGACTCTTACTCAATTTGATCTACTCAACTTCAATATCTTCTCATCCTGATGCTGTTTATTTCTCTGCACTCACTTTGTATTAATGTCAATAGTATCTTCTGGCTTAAGGTAATAGAATATTCTCTGCATCCTTTAAGTATTCATTTACAGTAGTACGGCAACAAGCAAACCTTGCCTGCTCTGTCTCCAGGAGCGCTTTTCACATGCATTTTTCTCTTTCCTGTGTTCACACTTTTTATTCTTGCTTAAACTGTTGGTTGTGTTCTAAACATCTCCTTTCCCCCCATATCTCCGGTGTCTCCTGTCTCAGCAGCAACTTTGCAGAACATTGCAAGTAGCTGGCAGGTGCACCTCTCCACCATTTGCAGTTTGCCTTTCTTGGTGCCTCCAGGGATACTTTCTTTCAGCTTCTCTTGCTATGGCCAAAAAAAACCCCTAAGACATCACCCCTTGCTTTCAGCCAATCAGTCCCAGCTCTCAGGCTAGTGGTCCTGGAACGCTGAGCAGTGGAAATGATAAAACTGAAAATTGTGCTATTCCATTAAAGTTTCTCACTGAGTAAATCTTTACTTCCTGTTTCCTTTTAGTCTTGTTTGGAGTGATTGAGGTAAGCAGTGTCAGAAGCTAACTCTTGGATTCCCATTCTAAGTTAGAAAAGGGCAGCATTGGCCTCCACTCCCTATTCACTAGCATTCTAATAGTGTGTGTCATTCCTATATGAATAAGTGGACAAATCATTTTGAGTGACAGTCCATCAGGTCTAAAAGAACTCAAGCTATGAACTAAAGGAACAAATTGCAGTCTTCAGGATTTGAGATCTGGGCAACAGAACCCTTACTAATAGCATTCTCTTCTTAGCTGAACCTGGAAAAACAAAACAGCAATAACAGGAAAAAGGCTAAGTTCCCAGCAGCCTGGAGGTCTATGTAGACACTGTTGGACCCTTCTCTCGCCTTCACTTTTGTGACTTCCTGCCGTAACCACAGCTCTTGTACTGAAAGCAAAAAAATAATTTGCTTAAGGGGCACATAACTGGGAACTATCAGTCTACATGGCTCAGAAAGAGGGAGCTTAAGAAACACTGGCATGGTACCCATCCTTAGGCTTCTGAAGTAGCAGGAGAAGGATCACTGGGCAGAGACCACTTTAGTGCCAAATTGATATTTTTTTTTTTACTAATTTGTTTTATGTGTGTGGGTTTTGACTACATGTATATATGTGTATCACATATTGCTGTGTTCAGAAGAGGCCATCAGATCCTCTGGACCCGAAGTTACTGATGGTTGTGGACTGCTGAGTAAATTCTGGTAATTGACTCCATGTTCTCTAGAAAAACAGCCAGTACTCTTAACCACGGAGTCATCTCTCCAGCCCTTGATTGAGCTTCTACGATGGCCTCAGTTCAGCACTTGCTACTACTGTTGATGTTATTTCCTCAACTGTCTCCTCTACTTATCTACTTCCCTTGAGGATTTTAACCCATGCCACAGCTCCCTCTAAGCTGACTGCTCCTCTGGTATTCTCCTTCTATTCACTCCTTTGAAAGAGGAATTAAATTTTCTGTTCTCCTGACAGCATTTATAGAGAATCTGCTCAGTGGAGATTCAAACATGAGTCCCACACTTCCTGAAACACAGTCTACATACTTATAGAAAACTGGAATTCCAACGAGCACTAGAATAAAAGGTGTTTGGTGCTACAAGCATATTTAAAAGGAGAGTCTCCCTGAACTCAGAAAAAAAAGTCCAGACTGTGGCAGGGAAACTTCCTCAGGTCTTCCATTCGTACCTCTTGCTAAGACCCTTCAGACACGCCAGACCCTCCCAGAAACCCTGTTCATTGTTTTCTTTAATCATTATTATTTTTATTGATAATAGACATTTTTAACACAGTATGTGTATTTAATACAATTTTGGCTATGATTTCCAATCCCCAAATTCCTCCCAGATCTTTCTTACTTTCCCATGTACCCAAATTCACATCCTTTCTTTGTCTATATCACTAAAATACAGTCATCTAAATAAGATAATAGTAATAATTAGATAAAATAAAAAAACAGAATAGGACAAAACAAACAGAAAAAAGAGCCAAAATATCTCATATAGATGATAAAAAGATATATATATATATATATATATAAATATATATATATATATATATACACACACACACAGAGACTCAGATATGTGCACAAACATAAATTCCACAAAAACCCAAAACCAGAGACCACAATATAGTTTCAAAGGAAGTATAGGGGTGGGGCTTGACAAAGCATTATGAGATAAAGAATCTCCCACAATGCCAATGAGTTTGTTTTGTGTTGGATTTCTGCTACTGGGCACAGGGCCTGGCATTAAAAAATAGTTTGTATACCCACTGAGACTCCATGGAAAAAGGATAGCATCTTCAACAAATGGTGCTGGTCTAACTGGATGTCGACATGTAGAAAAATGCAAGTAGATCCATATTTATCACAATGCACAAAACTCAAGTCCAAGTGGATTAAAGACCTCAACATAAAACCAGAGGCACTAAATCAGTTAGAAGAACAAGTGGGAAAGAGCCTGGAACACATTGGCACAGGAGACAACTTCCTGAACAGCCCAGGCAACTCATTATGCTGAGAAGCTTCTATAAGGCAGAAGATAGTGTCAACAGAACAAAGCAACAGCCTACAGACTGCGAAAAGATCTTCACCAACCCTATATCTGACAAAGGTCTAATATCCAAAATACATAAAGAGCTCAAGAAATTAAACACCACCAAACCAAATAACCAAATTAAGAAATGGGGCTCAGAACTAAACAGGGAATTCTCAACAGGAGAATATTGAATGGCTGAGAAACACTTAAATAAATGTTCAATGTCTTTAGTCATCAGAGAAATGCAAATCAAAATGACTGAGATTCCATCTTACACCCATCAGAATGGGTAAGATCAAAACTCAACTGACAACACATGCTGACAAGGATGTGGAGAAAGGAGAACACTCCTTCATTGCTGGTGGGAGTGCAAACTTGTACAACCACTTTGGAAATCAATCTGGCACTTTCTCAGAAAATTGGGAATAGGGCTACCTCAAGGCCCAGATATTCTACTCCTTGGAATATACCCAGAAGATGCTCTACCATACAACCATGTTCGTAGCAGCCTTATGCATAATAGCCAGAACCTGGAAACAACCTAAATGTCCCTCAGTTGAAGAATGGATAAAGAAACTATGGTACATTTACACTATGGAATACTACTCAGCTATTAAAAACAAGGAAATCCTAAATTTGTAGACAAATGGATTGAACTAGAAATGATCATGTTGAGTGAGTTAACCCAGATGCAGAAAGACTCACATAATACATACTCACTTATAATTAGACACTAGGCCCAAAGGGATGTCCCATGAAAGTCTTCACTTACAAGGAGATTGGGATAGATGCAGGGACCTCCTACTGGGACTCTAGGTGAGAGAAGTATGGAAGAATGGAGAAATAGAAGGATCCAGAGGGTCCTAGAAACCTACAAGAAGAACATCATGATGGGTGGATCTGGGCCCAGGGGTTCTGCTCAAACTGCTGAACCAACCAAGAACAATACACGCAGTAAACATTGAACTCCTACTCAGATCTAGCCAATGGACAGGACATTCTCCACAGTTGTGTGGAGAGTGGAAACTGACTCTGACATGAACTCTGGTGCACCATATTTGACCACCTCCCCTTGGTGGGGAGCCCTGGTGTCACTCAGAGTAAGGATAAGCAGGCTACCAAGATGAAATTTGATAGGCTGTGACCATATGGTGGGGGAGGAGGTCCCCTTCAGGCATAGACCTAAGGGAGGGGAATAGGATGAAAGAGGGAGGGAGGAATGGGAGGATACAAGTGAGGGGAAAACAATTTAGTTGTATTCTGAATAAATTAATTAAAATTTAAAAACACTGAATAAAAAAAGTAGCCAAAACATTATGAATGTAAAAAAAGACAAGCATCATATACATGCTAACTATATACCAATACCACTTACCTCACATGAGGACTGGGAAGATTAAATGAAGGGCATATGTACAACATATTACCAGGTGCCTTGAGAATATGTGGGAGCCTCATTTACATAGGAGATAATTTCCATCTGCCTCTCTCAATTTCCCAGAATCATGATTGAACAATATCATCACATCCAAGCCAAGAACACATTTGTCAAGGCCAGGTCTAAGGACAAGGCGTTACAATAGAATTATCACTCAGAACAAAATGGCACAGAGAAACCCACACCTGACACACTGTCACAGTTCTCAGACCCTCGGTGTTCCCACGGGTAGAAGATGCCAAGAACTGAAGAAAGAGTAATTCCCTTCATAGAAGGACTTCCAGGGCCCAAGGAACACCCTTTCCTTCAAATTAGTCTCCACGAGTTTTCGATGAAGTACATATCCCTTAACCCTTTATCATGTACTACAGTTAATCTCACAGTTATTTGGTCCAAAGTTTCTACCAAAGTATAGAGATGGTTTGCATGGTGCCCTAGGCAAGAAACTCATTATTTGTGTCTCTGGACAGGAAGGCTGCTTCTTTCTGTCTGTTGCAACAGTTCCTTTACATCTACTGAAACTCCTAATTGTATTTGCTTTCTATACACATGGCCAAATCCTCGTGTTAATTAAAACTACTTCATATCTGTTATTACAAGGAAGTTTCTGGCAACTCTGATGATTCCAAGAAATTCAATATTTTCTTACATAGTTAAGCATCACTTAAGAAGTGGAATTTAGGGTCCTGTTTTAATGAGGCCACAAATACCCTAACAACATACTTCTGTTAAGGCTTTTATGCACATCTGTCCATATAGTCAGTGGCTGCATTTCTAAAAGAAATATCCCATTGCCTCAATGTGACCATTCATCTTTACTGGGCAGATTCAATCAAAGGAACTCAACATAAGGAAAATATAGAGAGATACTTGGCCTCATAAAATAGCATTGTTGATGGAAAAGTCAGGCAAACTCGGAGCGGCAAGAACATGCTCTGACCTTCACACCAGTTACTAGTGGTTCCTGGGCTGATCCAGCATGCTCTCAAAACTCATCACTTTGCAGAATGCAAAGGGCCTGGAGCCAGAGCCTGACGTGCTGAGTTCAGCTCTTTATTAGACCCGTGTGTATTGATTTTGATCTTTCCATATTTTTAATGACATCTTGATCTAGATGCGTGGGTCCTGGTCGGCTGAAACTGATCAGGACTGATGCACAGAAAACTTATTAAGAAGGTAGAATTTCTTTTTATTTCCTCCCCTTGCCTTTCTTTACCAGGATGCCACTTACTAAGAGGCTTTTCAATGCCTTCATGGTGTTCAGGATTCTGGTAACACGCCACTCTCTCCTCTGGAATATGCTTCTTGGTTCAAACCCATGAAACTGTGGCCTTTAGGGGTGGCCAGCCCTTCTTAATTGACAACTTACTACTCTGTCTTTAAGCATCAATTCTCTCTGTCTGTCTCTGTCTGTCTGCTGGTCTGTCTGCTGGTCTGTCTGTCTGTCTGTCTGTCTGTCTGTCTGTGTGTGTCTGTCTGTCTGTCTGTCTGTCTCTCTCTCTCTCTCTCTCTCTCTCTCTCTCTCTCTCTCTCTCTCTCTCCCTTTCTCTCTCCTCTCTCTCCTTTTCTCTCTCACATACACTTCACCTTTCTGCTAATTCCATTATTAAATTAATTCAACTCATCCAACTCAGACATAATTTCTGTGGACTTATATTCCCTCTACTCTGTTCCTACCGTAGTGTTTAAATAGTCTATACCAACTCTTGGAAGATTCCATCATCTTACTTATTTAACACTGTGTTTGTGTCTACCTTTTTCCATTGCATTCTGAGATATTCAAAGCCTGGAAATTCACTGTATTAGTTTTATGTTTCGACCATGTAGCATAGAGTATAGCACTTATACACATACAGCATTTAATAATTACAGATAAACATCTGCTGAGGAAAATTGTAACAATATAAATTAAAATTCTCTCTGTTTTCTTAAAGCACTTAGTCCTTGTGGGTTAAAGACAGCATCTATCCACATCAAATGATGATTTCGCATGGTTCTCTTTCTGATAACAGTCTGAGGACAACAGCTTGCTCAGTTAGAGCAGTTTTAGCCCACATACTTAGTCAGTATCCATTGGCAATAAAGCCCAAATCCCTGGACCAAGTAGGAGCAGCTTAAGCAATTACTTATCACAGCTCTTCTTCCTGCCAGAGCAGCTTGTTTCACGATGTTCCCATTCGTAGATGTGGTAAGCTCCCTGTAAGTAAACAAGGCATCCTTACACAAGAAAAACTGGATGCATTTCATGATAAGATGAATTTATCTCCCTAGTTTCCCGTGTTTCTGTAGAATGGTAGCAACTGGTGATTTTAACATCTAGTCATCCAAGGGAAAATATTTGAGGCTTATTAGGCCTTTCTTCCTGTCAAATCCCAAGGGTAATAAAAGCATCTGGCTACACTACTTCATGGTCCAGGCCATGATCGAGAACATTCTGCTGCCTGAAGGTACAGGTCAGACATAACTTAGAGCAAGCCATGAGAATAACATCTTCTCATCATCCACACATATTTACCTCAGGAGGAAACAAAAGGAGAAACAAAAGGAAAGATACCCCCATGCCTTGTTGTCAAATCTGCTTTTTCTTATATACTAATGCAAAGGATAGCATGATGAGAATTGTTTACTATTTCTCTAGGAAATCATGCTAAGTAGCTAATTTTGCTTTTATTTGTTTGCAATCACAAAGCAAGCATGAGGGCTTGACTTCCATAAGGAAGCTGTCAAGGATACTGCTATGACATAAGAAAAAGGTCATGTGGATCATCCTTGAATCCTTTGGTTTTGTGAAAATATGTGTAATTCCTAGATTATTCCAGAAACAAACACATGCTGAAATGTTCAGTATTTGGGATTGTGCTAAAATTGACATGATATATGTTAAAAAGGAGTAGGGGAGAAAAAGAAATGCCTGAACCTACCAATTCACCTCAGTTTATCACAAAGGTTTTTATCTCCTCTGTTTCTCTTATTTTTCTAATTCCAGATGTTTTCTTGTAACTAATTTTGTTACGTGCTGATTCAGTTAGCTTTCTCATTATCTGATTGCATATGTTTAGAATCTTTTCCCCAAGATATTTTGCCTAACTTCTTACATCTAGTTTTTCAAATTTCTTTAATGAATTCCTTCAGCTATGCCCTAATTCTTCAGTTTTCAAATTTATCCAGAAACATGGCCTTGATTATCTTAGATAACTTCAATCTTTTTTCAACCGTGGCATCTTCTCTGTTTCTTTAAATAACGATGATGGAAATGTGGGTGGTCAAATGATATCTTATCTCCTGGACTGTTTATAAAATTATATGCACGTTCAATAGAACTCCTTGAACTTTGGTTTTCTAATTGAGATAATCTATTCTGTTCACTACTCCCGGAGGAAGTAAAAATGTATAACGGTACAACGTAATGGAGATATGGTTTGTAATCTTCCTCTGCTTTGTAGGGAGACTCCTCCCGTTCAAAGACTCTTGCAGTTCTCCATCACAGTGCTCCAGGACCTATGCCTCCTTATGGTAAACAAGCCAGATACCTCTCTTGCCTCCTCTAAGATGCCAGAATACTTCTTTGCTCTCAGAAGATTCTGAAAGTGCTGCCCTTGCCCACTGGTGCTTCATAAAGGCTACAAGGATGCCAGTGACCATATCTTCAGCAAGGCTAACAATTGCCAAACCATAGAAGCAACAAAAAGATACTTCTCTTTACAAAGGCACCCACAACCAGCATCACCACCCATACTGCTATGGGAGTAACACTGGTCCTGTTGCTGCTTCTCTTGCAAGGATCACAATTTTCCAGTACAAATTAGATAATTTGGCCATCAGTTCCCTATGTAAATTATAGAGAGGCATGCATTCATGTCGTGTCCTGGATGGCTTGGTCTGGAAACCTGACTGGGATAATAAGGAAATGAAGAAAGGACAAGATAGACAGATGGGTGTATGGAAAAGCTCAACATGTACATTGATATACATCTGATCAGGAGGTGGATTTACTGTATACAGATGAACACAGAAAGAAGCTTAGCTAATCTTCGTAGGAGGGCGCTACAGGAGAGCAGTCCCAGAGTGTAGTTATTCTGAAGAAGGTAGCTGTTTATCCATTCAACAATCACATTCGTACAGTCAGAAGGCTTTGACATCCCTCTGAGCCTTGTTAGGGAAGCTTTGCCACACTCATGGGTCTAAGGCATTGGGGCCCTTGACATGACTGTGTTTGTGTCAACAATACACATTCATACAGAACTTCATCCACTCCTTCCACACTCACTCTGATTCCCACACATTCACTTTTGATGTCTGTAACATCCCTACTCTAAGACTTAGCAGCACTGTATGGAAGCTGGCCCAGGCACCACCTAACAGATTTCTGTATATGCTATGCTGAAAAACTTTGACTTGTCCTCTAAAATAGCCTTTTAAAAAATTATACTTGTATGTCCCCAGATAAAAGAGACTCCCATACCCTAGGTTCACTTAGTCTCTAGACGAATGCAACACATATCATGGTTGGTCCCAGCTCAGGCTCCTGCTGTGACTCTAGTTGTATACAACTTAGCAATAGTATTAACTATCTAATGGCATTGTTTTCAAGAGTCTATTAGTTACTTTTTTGTTGTTTGAGAAAATGCCATGATGAAGGCCACATATCTTAAAAAAATAAGAATAACTTTTTTTACATTATAGTTCCAGAGAGTTCCATAATGACAAGCACAGCATGGTAGCAAGTTGCAGGCATGGCAGTTGGAGCATGAAGCTAAGAGCTCACGCCTTGAACAAAAAAACCTGAAACTAAGATAGCAAACTGAAAGTAGGTGAGGATTTTTTAAACTTAAAGCTCACCCCTAGTGACATAATTTCTCCACCAAGGGCTGAACCACCTAAACCTTCCCAAACAGTGACACCAACTAGAAACTAGGCATTCAACTGCCCAAGGCTCCAGCGGGGAACATTTCAAACTGCTGCAAGGACTAAGTGTGCAGTGTGTGGAAGGCATTTGAAAAGGCAGCCTGGAGAGAGCGAGAGCGAAGGTGTCTCAAGAGCAGAAGCAGAGGCTGTGTGGCTGCTATATGTGGCTGCTGTATGAGAACTTTCCCATCATAGTGCCAAAGAGACCAAAGAGCTCCAGGATCCATGAGTGATGCCCAAGAACAAGCTCAGGAAAGAGGATTCATTGCAAGAGGAACTAGCAGGGCAGTGCAATTATGCCCAGTAGCCATGCCTAGCACTCAGAGTTTCCTCACCTGAGTCTGACTCAGGAGAAGCAAGCAAGTGTCCAAATTAGAAAGAGCCCTGAAAAATCAGCCCAAAGCTGTCTCACTGAGGGTTCTTCACAGTACAGCAAAGCGTGGAGTGGGGGTGTTACACAATTCAGGGCTAAATGGTCTACTGTTTTGTATTTTCTACACCTTAGCAAGGTGGATGTTTTAAATCAAAACTATAATAAATTATAAATAGTATTTATTGATAAACATTAACCCATATCTTAGTTTCTGCTGGGATTGGATCTAGCCCCCACCTTCTAACTCCCATATAAACCTAAGTGCAGATGCTGAATGCCCTTAAATAAAGTTGCATGGCCTTTGCATGCAATCTAGGTATATCCCCCTGTAAAATCTTCTGTAGATGTATTATGATATGTACTATATGGAAATTATTTGTGAATAGTTGCTTGTTTTATTGTTTAGGAAATAATCTCAAAGAAAAGTTTATACATTAGTAATAACAGCATATTTTCCCAATATCTATAATTTGTTGTGGCTTGAACCTGACCATACTAAAGCTACAAAATCAGCTGTTCAGCTGGACCCTCTAAATTCTCTGTGAGCAGGCCCCAGTTTCTTGAGCCACTGTCGCTGTCTTAGTCCACTGCCATGTTTTTATTGAAGCTGTGGTCTAGAGTCCATAATCATTGGAAAAGTGAATCTCTAGGAAAAATTGTCTTGATCTGAATAGCCTATGGATATTATTATGAGAATTGTTTTGACAATGAAAATTGAAGTAGGAAGACCTGCCCATTGTGAAGAGAACCATTTCCGGGTCTTAGTGTGTGAGGCTGTACTTGAAGAAAAGGTCAGCTGAGCACAAGGATGTGTGCATTCTTTGTTGGCAGCCCTGATTGCCATCTACAATCACATAGGAAGAGAATCTCAGGGAGGGATTGTCAAAGTCAGGTTGGCCCGTGGACATATCTGTGGTCCATGGTCTTGATAATGTTATCTGATATGGGGAAGCCTCCATCCTCTACAGGGGATGCCACTGCTTTCCCTGGACCTTGCGCTGTTTCTCCATATTTCTCTTCCATCTGCCACTTCTTCACTCCATGGCCTTCAATCTCTAGTTATGTCATCCACTACCATTTCATCCACATCTTTATCTACCATCTCATTTCCTGCTATATATCCCCCCTATACGGTTATCTCCTGACATCATAATTTTCTGGCTCTGAATTGTGAGCCAGCGAACTTGTCTTTCCTAACTTGTCTTTGTTAGGTATTTTTTCAAAGCAACAAGAAAACTTCCCTAGCTTTCATTCCACATCTTCCATTGAAGTCCACTAAATATAGAAGTCTAAAATGTGTTTATTCATTAACCAAAAATATATTGAGTCTCCTAATATGACCAAGATTCCTTTTCAATTCTGAGCACCAAGTAACACCTTCATTTCTTGAACCTTAGAAAGTTCTATTATGAGTTTAGGAATTGGAAAGAAAGATGATGCAAGATACGTAGGGAGTGAAAGCATGACCAGAATTCCCATGCAATTTGTTTTCAAGATGTATTTTACTTAAATTTCTGACCAAATGTCATTTGTTATGTAAGGTGAAGTGTTTAGGGGAAATAGGCTCATGTACGCAATATTTGATTTGAAGTATGTCCAGAATATAGTGGAATGAAGGAGGGATAAAAAGGGACTGATATGTGATAAAGCATGAGTGAAATATCACTAGGGTAGAATCTAAGTGAGATAGATAGATAGATAGATAGATAGATAGATAGATAGATAGATAGATAGGTAGATAGATGGATAGATATAGATATAGATAAATCTGACATAGTAAATTTTATTTCTGTTTTGCTATATGCTTTAAATTACTATTCATATTAAAATTAGGTGTAAATATTGTTTACTGGAAATAATGTATTTCATATATAATCTATATACAAACAGGCTAGATACATTTTGAAAAAGACTAATAAGTATTTCTCTTTATTTTCATTTGTCTACTGTGAGTTTGGGATATATTGTTTTATACTGTCCCTTGCCTATTATAAGAATAACACACACACACACACACACACACACACACACACACACACACACACTGAATGCCAAATAAATAATGAGTGCTTTGAAAAATATATTTTTACTTTAATACATTCATCATGGATATTTTTCCATATTAATTTGCATAGGTCTATACAATTCTCCAAAGGTGTAAGTCATTTTACATTATGAAATACCTGATTTGTCTTACTATAATATATTGACACCAATCTAAACTATCTCCAGTTCATGGCTGTCAAAATCATTTATCATTTTTATGATACATTTCTTGTATAAGTGTCTTCAATTCTAGTAAATAAGTTAGCTAGGAATAGAATTTCTGGTCAGAGAGCATATGGATTTACATTTTGATTAGTTCTATCACTTAATTTTCTCAAAAGGCTGGGGGGGGGGGTTGTTCCTGTTTTCTAGGTCACATCAGCCACAGAGGGTGTCAGGATCTGTTTTAGATTAAGCAAGTCTGAGGAAATGAAGCGAATACAGTATAAGTGGTGTAATAAGGCCACACAGTGTGTTTATGCCAGAGTAGGGAAAGGAATGAAGATATATAATTTGTCATATTAACTTTTCTAAAGAACATAATGTAAAGACACCATGCAAGAGTAACCATTCTCCTTTTTTAAATTGAAAATAGATTCTTCACTCATCCAATACACTTCGACTACAGTTTCCCCTTCTTCCACTACTCTTATTCCTTTCCCAACCTCCTGTCTCCCTGAGACCCACTGCACTTCCTCCAATATCTCTTCAGAAAAGAGCAGGCCTCCAAAAGACAACACTCAAAGTCAGCAAAACAAGATACAGTAAAACAATGCAAAAACCCTCATATCGAGGCTGGACACGGCAATCCAGTAGGATGAAAGGAGTCCCAAGAGCAGGCAAAAGAGTCAGAGTAGAAGTTCTCCCACTGCTAAGAGTCCCACAAAACCACAAAAGCTAACAGTGACACTACGTAAGCAGAGAACCTGGTGCAGACCCATGCAGGTCCCATGCTTGCTGTTTCAGTCTTTGTGAACCAATGTGAGTCCTGCTTAGTTGTTCATGTGGGCCATGATCTCCTAGTGTCCCCCATCCCCTCTTTTCTCCCTCTTTTCCTTGGATTCCTTGATCTCTAAGGAGAGGAACTTGATAAAAAAAAAAAAAACTCTCACTCTCTCTACATAATGTCTGATTGTGGGTTTCTGCACTCACTTGACTTGCTCCCATCTGCTGCTGAAGGAAGCCTCGCTGATGAAAACTGGTCAAGGGACCAA
>OU015750.1:26419777-26462389 GCA_907169655.1 Acomys percivali
TGTGTGTCTATGTGTGTGTGTGTGTACAGACCAGTCATGATTGGTTCTACCCTAGGTCTCTACTATCTGGCCATCCTAGCAGTGTAAGGCATGGGTTTCCTCTTGTGGAGCAGGCCTCAAGTTAACCTAAAGATTGTTTAGCCCTCCATAACTTCTGCCCCGCCATTGCCCCAGCACATCTCGCAGGCAGGACAGATTGTAGGTATTGATTTTTGTGTCTGTGTTGGTGTGTAGGTTTCTCTACATGTAACCTCCAGACTACCTGCTCATGTCAAAGAGACTAGAATGTAGGGATGAAGCTCCAAGCCCACTGCAGCTTGACCTCTCTACATTCATTGGGCTGGATGGGAGTTGTTCTTGGTTAGGAGGCCTTGAAGTCAGTTTTCAGAGAGTGCCGTTCTCTTGTAGCATGAGTCTGGGTTGTTTAGGGATCTCTGTGGAACTCTTTCCTTGGCCAACAACTCAGCCCAATGCAACCTGCTCTCAGAACTGTGAGCTTGACCTAGCTACAAAAGATGGCTTGTTCAGACTCAGTATCAGCCGTTAGTAAAAGTAACCATTTTTACCTCATCAAAATGGAAACTGACTCTTTCAGTCAAGTTTTGTTGTTTGCCTCAGCTTCATTTCTCTTGCTGTGCAAACAGATTAATAAAAGTAACTTAAGGAAAGATGAGTTTCTTTTAATCCAAGTTCAATGTGCAATCCACTATGGAGGAGGGGAGTGGTCCAGATATAAGGACACTGAAGCATTCCTCTCTAATTTTCATTTAATCTGTAATCCAGCCCATTAAATGATGTACCTGCATTCAGGATGGATATTCCTATCTCAAATAACTGAATTAATAAAATCTCTCACAGATATGACCACAGGCTAACATAATCTAGGCAACCCCTCATTGAGAATACTTCCCCAGAGGATTGCAATTAACCATAACACACATGAATTGGTTCCTCTAATATTGGATGGTATGGTCAAGGGTAGAGTATAAACTGTGAGGGGTCCCTCAGTGTTCCACTAAGTGCAAAGTGGCAGAACTTTTGACATGCCCTTCCCTAAAGCTGTTTCCAGAAAACATGGGGGTCATAATGCCTGAAGAAAATTAGGCATCAATTTGTACCCTTCTTCTGGTATAGATCTCCTAGGCACAACTTGCAAGCATACTCTCTTATTTTTCTAGGAAATGCCTTCCCTATTCCAAGAACTCCAGTCTATGTTTTGAAACATATTTTAGTCAAGGATCTAGAAAAAAATAAAATAATCAATTCCATAAAGACAAGTGAAGAGAGAAAAATGAAACTCTGGAAACATTGTCCAGCATGTCTTTGCTGGCTTCTGGGACATGAGGAATTCATGCCACATTACCTTGCATTATCTACTTCAAAAGTACTTTTGCTCAAACCTGTTGAGTAAATCGGTTCCTAATTTAAGATGCATCCTTTGTCCAAGAACAAATGTGATATGTAGCCACTCTTCAGTCACAGACTAAATAAAAACATTTTAGAGAAGAGTTCTTTGTGCTACAGCTTAAAGAATATATATTTACCTCCTTTCTTGTATTTTTTTCTTTTAGTTTGAAACTGTTTAGAAAATAATCTGGCCAGTATATTATCCCAATATCAGGGAAATACGGAATCAACAGTAAGAAGCAATAGGCTTTAAACAGGAAAAACAAAGATACAGGAATTGTTAAAGGTTTGAACATACGAGAGTAAAACAAATATTCAAAACTTGGTAACTGTACAGTTAGCCTTGATTTTAACTTTTACAATTATTAGGAAAAAATATTAACCCTTCTCTGAGCCATTTCAAGCTCTCAGGTGGCCATTGCAGTTTTGAGGGAGCACCCACATCTGTCCACATTTCCTGGACCTCTCTGGACAGAAGTAGCAACATTATGGGGCAGTGTGAAACCACTCATCCGTGGGTCTTCTTTTCTTTTCTATTTTATTTATTAAACTTGTTCTTTGACATTTGTATGAAACACATTCTACTTATGTTTATATTCTACTCCTGTTGAGCACCCAATATCAGAAAATTCCCTTTCCAGAATTCATGTCTTTTTGTTTTGTTTTGTGACCTATTGAGTCATTTTGTTGAATCATGGGTCAAATGAAATGGAAGTTTCTGGTTTGTTTAAAAACTCAGTTGTGTCATGTGATGTTTTTCTAGAAGCTATCCTGTGAGAGGACATGTGATGTTTTGCTGAACACAGACACATGAGAAGGCGTGTGATGTTTAGAAAGAATATAAATAGAACCCCACAGACAGTGCTTTGTTGTGCAATGCTTCACTGGTCTTAGATGTTCTTGATGTTCTTTATGGTCTTTTCTGGTTCTTCACTTACAGAGAGAAGTGCACCAGAGAACTTCTTCTTGTAATATTCTGGCAACTTCCATTGACTCGTACTGATTTGGTGGAGCCTTGATGTTTCTGCTGGTTCATGCTGCTATATGGATTCCTGTTGTTGTTTGATATTTGCTATTGGACTAGACTGCTAGTATCCTGACAATGGAGAGTGGAATTGTCCCAAGTAACTACATCTAAAAAGGTCCACAACACCCTTTTTCTATTAACCTTCTATCTCCCCTACCTCTGAATGGTGGGTTAGAAGGAAGGTAGAAGCATTTAAGAACCCTAAGTAAAGTATGTGTTGAAAACTCAAGCCTACAGTCAAAGCTGACAACTATACTGACATTGTGCTAACTCAGTGTGTTTGTACATCTGCATTCATTAGATTTATTATCATCTACTCAGCTACATCTTGCATATAAAAATCATAGGAACAGATGACCAGAGGCTACCCATAGCTTGAAATAGTTTCTACTCCTCTCCTCATCATACAAACATTTCTGGGAAGATTATAGAATAGACAGTGTAGCTCAGCTATTCTCAGTTCAGAGGTGGAAGTTCTTTATGTACATTTAAAGTATAATAATAATATATGCCCTATCAAAGAAATCAAGTGGACCAAGTCTGAAGTTCATAGACATTAGCTGTAGAGAAGTGCTCTCTTTGTTTACTGTAGCTCAGCAGTTCTCAACTGGATACACTTGGGCCCCCAGTGAAGACACCTGGCAAGGTCTACAGGCATTTGGAGTTAACATAACTAAGAAGGCCAGGAGTGCTGCTAAGGATCTACAAAGGACACTCATGCACCATAGTGAATTATCCATCTCAGAATGTCAGTCTCAACAGCATACAAATTGAGAATCCTTGGCCTGGCCCAGGAATACTGGTACATCACCAACAGATGTGGTGCCTATACTTATATAGCCTGTATATATATATAATCTTATCATCTTTAGTATGGGTGGTCACACCTAGAAGCCTAGCATTCACAGGCAAGCAGGAAGGTCACCACAAGTTCAAGGCCATCTACTGTGTATCTAAAGACTGTCTTAGAAAAAAATGTTATTTTGATTTTCACTCCCTCTCACTTATCTCCTCTCTCAATCCTCTGAGATTAAAGTATAAAGGATAGATTACTTGGTAACCAAATGAATTGATGATGATGATGTAATGATTATGGCTGATTCCTCTTTAGAAATATGACCAATACTGCTCACTTATTAAATACATCAGGTTGAATGATGCAATAAAGTGAGTAACTCCCACATAAAATTCACCTTGGATCACAAACTACTTGAGTAGGTCACGGCAATATTTTACTTTGTGACTCAATATAGTTGAATCTTGAATTATTTCAGCATGTCTCCCCACCCCCTCAGGTACCAAGGACATTGTTTAGATCCATCGTGAAAGTGGTTTTTTTTTTTTTTTTAATTTATATGTTCATATAAAACCTCAACCACTCAACCACTTCTATTAATATGAAGACCAATCTGTAGGAAAGAATTCCTCTTTGGCTTTCAGTGGTTTAAGTCAACCAGGGAAACTAGTGACAAAAGCAAACTCAAGGTATTCTCGGACTTAAGCAGGTGCCATTTACACTAAATAACCCAAGACTCTCTTACATAGTTACATATATGACAATATACATTTCTCATGCATGCTATTATGGATATAACCAATGAACATAATGTAACTCCTACATGCTTGGTCTTTAACATACTACAGAAAAGTAGGAAATTGCCACCTCAGCAAACTTGTCTTTAAGCTCAATGGGTAGAATGTAAACATGCTGTCTTGGGTGTCAGAAGTGCAATCATCTTTCCTTCCTCCTTACATTCCCACCACTGGCTATAGTATCTATCAAACACTCCCACCTCTATCCCGAATATCCAAATACATACTCTTTGATACATCATCCAACATAAGAAAATGGAACTCCTTGTTCAAAATTGTAAAGAATTTGAAGATGGTAACTATAGATTGAAGCAAATACAGCTGGCATGTTACACACCAGTGATGCCAACTTATCCCAGTCTGTTTCACTGAGGCCATGAGCACAGAAATACAGTAGACTTTGGTTACCCACTTATGACTGGCCTGGCTCTGACATCATAATTCTTTGGGCGTTTGAGCCAGAGTCTGAGGCAGGTAACACTACATAGGTAACACTCAGAAGTTGTGTGGCACATTTACTGACATGTGTTTTCCCATCCCCCACCAATTGCACAATGATATATCCTTTTCTAGTTTAGTCACCCATCAAAAAGGGAAGATTATCCTGGTGATTTTCAAATTCAGTGACTCTAGTTTTGTTCTTTGTTATTAGTCACTGATGAAGGTGACTTTCACTTATTAAATTCTAATTAGAGGGCTATAAGGAAATCTCTCACATTTTTCTTAACAGTAGAATTATTGTTTTGTTCTTCTCATTTATCTGACCCCACTGACAACACAGCTGTCTCCAGGTCAGGCCTGCAACCTTACACTGTGCTCTACTGACATAAAAGAATCATGAGTCCCCACGGCAAGCACTGAGCACCAGAGCTGGGGACTCCTTGAGCAGCTGTCTTCTGGCTTTACACTGAGGAGGAGCTGAATGCTGCACTTGCCACAGTTCTCATAGAGGCATAGAGTCATCCACCCCTGACTCAGCCCATCCTCCTTTGCAGAATGTCAGAGTGTAACATGCAGCTGTCCTCCATATCTATGCATTTCACAGCAGGGGACTCCAATCCACTGATTTCAAGAAACACAATCTCTAAAAATTATTTCTAATTCCTTTAAAAATATTTAAAAGATGTGTGTGTGTGTGTGTGTGTGTGTGTGTGTGTGTGTGTGTGTGTGCAGGAGGCCACAATGTTGACAAAAGGTCATTGGACCACTTCAACCTGGAGTTATACACAAACAGTTGTGAGCCACCATGTGGATGCTGGGAACAGAACCTCAGTCCTCTGCAAGAAAAGTAAGTGCTCTTAACTCCAGCCCTTACTTCTAATTATTGCAAGTGAAAGTGCTGTGTATGCCCACAGGTGTATACAGAACTCACACTGAGTGTCAATTTGGAGGGGCCGGAAGAAGTGTTGGGTGTTTCCTCCTCTATTACTTTCATACACACTTAAAGCATATTCCTTTCTTAGACTAAAACGTTCATTTTCTGGCTAGACTGGCAGCCAGAAATTCTCAGTAATAATCTCGTCTCTGCCCCCAATCTCTGTGGTTATAGATGCCTTCAGGCCATCATCTGGCTCATTATATGCATTCTAGGATCTGAACTGAGATCACCTTGAGCAAGTGCTCAAGATGCCACCAAGCCAAGGGTGGTGGTTTGAATAAAAGTGGCCCCCATAGGGTCATGGGGAGTGGTACTGTTAAAAGGTATGGCCTTGTAGGAGAAGGTGTAGCCTTGTTGGTGAAGGAAGTGTGTTTCAATCGTCCTTTCTGCTGCCTGCAGATCAGGGTGTAGGACTCACAGCTCCTTCTCCAGCACCATGTGAGCCTGCACACTACTACGCATCCCATCATGACAATAATGGACTAAGCCTCTGAAACTGTCAGCCAGCCCTAATTAAATGTCTTCTTTTATAAGAGCTGCCACGGTCATGGTGTCTCTTCACAGCAATAAAACCCTAACTAGACAGCAAGTATCTAACCCTAATTACTTCTGCACTAAATATGTAAACATCTTTGTTCTTGTCATAATTTCTTAAATAAGAATTTTAATGGATATTTATACAGCATTTATACTGAATTGGATGTTACAAGTAATCTAGAGAAGATAAAGTGTATGGTTAATATGTTTAGGCTATATGTAAATGTAACACCACTTCGTGTAAGAAATTGGAACATCAGGGGACTTCAGCATCCCCTGAGGGATCCTGGAAATCAGTCTCCAAGGATATCCAGGGACAACTGTGTGTGATAAAGTCAGACTCATCTGAGGGGAAGGTGATAAATGCTACTGTCAGCATGAAGGAAATCTTGTGAATAATTATGGCTGTGATGTGGATTTGACAGCTAGCACGTTAGCAATTGCAGTTGGATCCTGGGAGCCACAGTGTCACATGCACAGCTGCTTGAGATGGATGTCACTCATCACTGTAGTGTGCAGTGCCACAAGGTTCCTTGTGCGCTATCGCAGAAAACTCTCTTCAGGTGTCTACAGGTTCATAAGCAGTCTGCTCGCACTCACACATCTGAGGTGTGAAAACAATGCGGCAGTATTTGCAGAAAGTCTAAAACGTCTCTGGCATTGAAAGCATGCTGTCAAATGGAAAGAATCGTGCTTATAATCCAAACTAGTATTTCACAGTGTTATAAAGTATGAAAAACCACAGCTAAATTGTGAAAAAAACACTTGGATTGTCTCCACATATAGCAAAGCATCATGACAAGTGATCTTTGAAGCCATCTCCCTTGCCCATCACTGTTTTGTTTGGGCTTATCTGTTCCTCTCTCCCTCTGTAACTACGCGCAGCCATTATTACTAGAATGGAGTACAAGGAACCAGAGATTTCTTGGATCCCCTGCTTCCTGCCTCTTCTACTGTGCCAGATGTGCATCTTCCTGCCAATCCTTTGCTACTGGTTCTCTTTGCCCCAGATGAATTATAAGTCTCTCAAGAAACATAAAACAGTTGAGTTGTGCATAAAAGCTGGTCACCAGATTAGTGTCATGCGTGCTACTTTTTGTGTCTGCAATAAATACCAGAGAATAATTTTAAAGGATTCCGAATACTTTACAATAGATCTGTGTGCCTTTGACCCAACTGTCAAAGTGATTTTAACTGTGCTGTTAGTCACAGAAATGAAAGAATAAAAACGCACATTATGCCAGCATATTTTTACATCACATTTATGGAGTGTGCAAAGATGCTCACCTCACAAGCATAATTTCATTGATGAGTCATTGGAGTCAGAGCTTCGGCCTGAAGTTCAGGATTTATAAACAAAAGGTAATATTGCAGACTAATCAAAAAGCTAATGAAGGTAGAAATAGTATAGATAATTTTAAATATTAAATTAAGTATCTAAAATAGATTGTGCCTTTGGAAACAAATAACCATTTTTCATTTACTTCCTGTACAGTAAGCAAAACGGATTTTGAAATAAAAATCAATGTTTCATTACCTGAGAACCTTGCTGAGGGTTGAGAATATTTTTCTGCTGTTGACATTTCATTAAGATTATTTAACAACTAAGCAATTCATTTGCCTCCATGGTGCTAAAATTGATATATTTTTCAAAATGGAGTCCAGAGTTTTCAGAGAAAACCCATAGATTTTTGAGCCAGTGTCAATATCTATCACTGAAAGGTGTGAAATAACATGGGCCAATAAGTGTGTTGAGTCCAAGGGGCTAAAAAATATATTAAGACATAAATATAATCTTGCTTTAATAATGGAAAAAAACTGGCAAGGACATAACACACATATCTTTTTACGGGAAGAATACTTAAAATTTGTCATTTTTCAACTAATTGCACATTGACAATGTATGTACATTATCATTTTATAACTATGCCTTCAGCAGCATGGGTATTTTGTCATCTATTTTTGAATGGAGAAAATATGGTCTTCTTCTTGTTCTTGTTCTTGTTCTTGTTCTTGTTCTTGTTCTTGTTCTTCTTCTTCTTCTTCTTCTTCTTCTTCTTCTTGTTCTTCTTGTTCTTGTTCTTGTTCTTCTTCTTCTTCTTCTTCTTCTCCTTCTCCTTCTTCTTCTCCTTTTCCTCCTCCTCCTTATTCTTTTCCTCCTCCTCCTCTTCCTCCTTCTTCTTCAGTCTATTGTTACACAAATCCAAGCTTTCAGAAAAGCCTGGGAAAAGAGTCCCTTATGTTAGAGTTTTCGTGTATCTCTCATTTAGATCTTCTGCTCCTCTTCCTCCTTTACCTCTATGTCTCTGTCTCTTCTTTTCCATCTTCTCTGCAGCTCTCAGCTACTTCCTCTTTCTCTTTGCCTTTCGGAAGCATGTTTCTCTTGCATCAAACATAGAATTGCTTCTTGTCGGAGAGCCACTTCAGCAGGCGAGCTGAGCCTGTGCTTGAAGGACACTGGCAGCTGAAGAAGCTGGCTGGCAAAACTTTGCCTCTTTGTTGGTTGATTTCTTCAGTTTGCCTTTTGTTCTGTGGAATCCTAAACCCATCCACTTCTACTGATTTGTTTCATGTTCCCTTCTCTACATCGTTTCCTAAAAGTGCATTTACCTCCTGTAAGTCCTTACTCCTCCTATAGAGGACTCTATCTCTGAGACGGCTCCGCATCTTTTCAGTGCACATGTAGTCTCCAGCCCTCTCAGCATCATTCTGCTCTATTGTGCAGTTTTCAGATGTGGATTTTAGATTCGTTAAATGGTGGTGAATTCAACATAATCAGTATACTAATCAAGTTTCCCCCTGATCTCTTTAGGATAGTCGTTTTTAAATGGCATTTATGCTTAGGGATATTTAGTGACAAGAACATTCACGTCCAGGAAATAGCTGCTGGATTTGTACCTTTTATTTCCTACCTAGGATTAATTTGAATCTTAAAGCATTTCTGTCTTGCAACTACAGGGCCCGTTGCATGTATGCATGAGTGGTGTTTGATTTTGTCTCTTTCTGTTGTTGATTCCCTTTTTCTTTTGAAGGAATTATCCAACGGTCTATTTACAGCATGGCTGTCACCTGCACTATGGGCAATGAAGGATCAATGACTTCTAGCTTTCCAGAATACTGTGCCTTACTCTATGCTGGGGATGCTTTTCCAAATGCAAGCTGGAGAATCTGAGTTCTAGGTAGAAAGCTGTGCAGCCCTTAGGTTGCTGACACACAAAGGAATGTTGATCTCTACTAAAGAGAAAGATGCACAGCACCAGCTGCTTCCAGTAATTAGCTTAAAATGTATTTTACTTAATAATCAAATATCTTACTATTGTTATGGCATAAACTGCAACAAATTAATTCATAGATTCAAATTAATTCCATTCAAAAATCTCAATCTTTCTTTCTTTCCATCTTCTTTTTTGAAAGAAAATGTTAAACTGATTTTAAAAGTCTTCTTGAAATACAAAGAACCTAGAATGACCAAAGCTATTTAGAAAATAAAGAATAAAGCTGGGAGAACTCATTCAATCTGACTCTAGTTCTTAATATAGAGTTCAAGAATGAATTATCAAATAAATAGTTAGCATGGAGCTAATAGAAAACGAATAAATAACCCAGATACAGACTTTAACATAAACAAAAAAGCTACCACCATAACTCAAAAGGAATAGATATATACTTTAAGTGCACTTGGTAATTGTATAGTCACATGTGGGAAATAAATGAAGCCCAAACAATCTCAACCTTACAACCTTTGAATCATACAAAATTAGCCCTGAATTTATCACAGACACACACACACACACACACACACACACACACACACACACACACACCACAGATCATACAAGTGCCAGGAGGATGGCTCAGCTGATAACAACATTTGCCACCAAGGCTGATATTCTGAGATGGACCTTGGAGACCCACATGACCGGAGGAGAGGATCCACTCTGTGTTGTATCCTTTGACCTCCACAAGTGTGATGCATACAAAACAGATTCCTAAAAGTGTGGTCCAAATGTAAGACCTAAAATGAAGCAAAGAAGAAAAGTCTCTGTGTCGTTGAACTAGGCTAAGGGTTTGTAGCTACAACACTAAGCATAAACCACAAAAGAAAGTATTGTTCAATGGCAGTTCCTAAAACCAGCCACTTCTGTGGCTTACTAGACACTATTATGTTCACAAAAGACAAGCTAGAGATTAGGAATAAAAATTTTCCAAGCGGAGACTACATGAAAGATGTTTACCTACATTGGATATGTAATTTTAAAAACCCATGAAACTCATCAGTAGAAGGTGAGGTGGGATGGCTCACATCTGTATTTCTAGCTCTTGAGTGGCAGAAGCACATAGACAGAGTTTCAGGCTAGTTCGGACTGTAACATGAGATGGAACCCTGTCACAAAAACCTTAGTGAAACAAAACCCAGTGAATGTAACATAAAATGACCATGAATTTGAATGTCCATTTCACTGAGAAAAAAATTACTGGTCACTGTGCAAAGTCCATGGGGACAATACCGACATTTTTAGTTAGTAAGAAAATACAAATTATTGCCTGAGAGATAGTAATACACACCTACTAGAATGACTAAGATGAAAACTCTATTGTTATTGATGATGCAGAGTAACTGGAATGGTCATGTATTGAGGAAAGAAATATGAGAAGGTATAGGCATTATTAAGTTAGGTGGCACTTTTTTTTTTGTATAGCTAAACTTGTACTCACTATTTTGTGGTTGTCCTTTTGAAGTAGGATCAATCACCCTTTCAAGATTCAGATGCCAAGGTGGATAGGCACAGAGAGGAGAGGAAGAGTTGATTACTTACATGAGGAGACTCTGTAGGAGGGAGAGCCATTACCCAGCTAATGGAAAATGTCTCCAATGAAGGCTTACAGTTACTGTGGGTGCTTATGGGTAGAGCTCAGTGAATGTGATGGCATGGTTTGAACTGTGGTGGCATGAAGGAGAGAAACACATGAGCTTTCTTATTGCTCACCCATACATGGAAAAAGAGGACAGGGCACAGCATGAAGCTTGAAAGATGCCTCAGGTCAAACATCAAAAGTGTTGTCAGCCCTGAAAAATGAGTCAGAGTATCTCAAGTTCAAGATGAGCCTTGGCAATCCAGTGAGACCCTCATCTCAAAAAAAAAAAGTAGATAATTCATTCTCTGTACCTTACACCTCAGAAGTCCCACTTCAAAATATTTACATAACTAAAAAAAACAAACACATCCACAAAATCCATATGAAAATGTTCATAGGGAAAAAAAATGGAAATAACACAATGTTCATCATCAATGTGGTACCTGCTTTCAATACAATGCTACTTAGTAATAAAAAGGAACAATTCATATTTACTCACATGGCCAAGGCAGGAGTGACTGTCACTGCTAGCTGACAGGCACAAGACACCAACGTATGTAATTAAAAATATATAAGTGCCTGCTCTTGGCTTGAGGAGCCAGGGCAGAAAAATGATTTTAAAGGGACACAGGAGAATTTTTTGACATAAGATAATGGTGGAGAAAGTAGTTACATGCTTCTACATATTTCTCAAAATTCAACAAATTATACTTATAAAAATACAGTTTTCAGTATGAGAACTACTCAATCTTAAACCAACTAATAACAACTTGTGTGGAGACAGCAATGATGTTGCCAGTTTTAAACTTGCAAGTAAATAAACAAAAGCTAAAAATTATCTCAAAACCACGTGGGTATAGTGGCAGAATCAGGACTTCTGTTTAGGTCACCAAGACTTCACCCAACTCTTCCACAACACTACCGTACTTAAAACAACACTTTAAAGAACATAATTTGCCAGCAATTTCCCATAGGAGAAATCAGCCTTGTACTGTGCCATCCCAAGAAGTCATGTGCAGTCTGCAAAGACTAATAAAGTAAATCAGATATGCAGCTTAACACAAAAATTAAGTACATAGCCAGGAATGGTGGTACATGCCTTTAATCCTAGCACTGGGAGGCAGAGGCAGGTGGATCTCTGTGAGTTTGAGGCCATCCTGGTGTAACAAGTGAGTTCCAGGAAAGCCAGGGTTGTATATACAAAGAAACTATGTCTCAATTCCCCTCCCCTGAAAAACTACACTTGAACAAGGAAGAATTCCCAAGAATAGGCTACACAGTGATAATGCCACAGTGTTCAGGTAAAAGCAACAGGGTAGAAAGCATGAAAGCCAAGTGGTGAATAAGAGGATTAAAGATGGCACGCAGTTGCAATAGCTGGTCTCTAAGTACCCAGCGTGACTTCTGCCCTACAAAGAAGTGAAAGACATGTTTGGCATCTGATCATGTGAGGGACATCCCTATAGTTTTCTCAGCATCATGAAAAGGAAAATAAGATGCCACTGAGAAGCTGAAGTTGCATATCATAATCAGAAAGGTCTATGGCAAAAGACAGTGATTGTACCTATGTTCTTACACAAATCCTTAGCACAATAGAGGTAAGTATATTTTTTCATAAAGCCAAAAAAAGAGTTTTTCTCAACCAACAACAGAAAATATTTTGTAAAATTTATGATAGACATTAGGAAAAATCTACAGATAGTGTCAGCTGATTAAAATTAAGCTATTTGAGTTAATTGCAGACAAGTTATAATTCCTTTTCTTTCCATGTATGAATTTTAATTTAAAACTGTTATGTTAGCATGGTAGGATTAAGTGACTTAAACCTGCATTTTTGTATGATTTATAAGGTATTTTCATTTTAAAGCCTTGAGGATAAGGAAATGCAGCTAATTACTATGTGAACAGGAATACAGTAAACAGCTATTGGGCTGGGACTCAATTAGAGCCCCTGAACTTAAGGGCAGAATTAGGCTAGATCATTTGAAAATAACAGCACAGTCCCTTATAATTATAAGATCAATGACTGACAAGATAATTAGTATATCTTGTAATCAAGGTAACAGCTTTTATGGACCTAATTAGAGTATATTCTATTGCTTGGAATACATGCCAAAGGTGTTAAACTAATTTTGTGTACTTAGAGATGCAGGAAGCATCTTAAGAAACTGATATGTAAGAGGTATCTTCCTTTGTGAGCAGTAAGAGACAAAGAATACATCAATACTACCCAGATAAGTGTTCAGACTGTCACTTGAGAGCAGTTAGGGCAAAATGGCTCTCCTCCTGGAAGATTACCAGTTTGAGCAACTACAAAGAAACAATCTGCCTTCTATTCCTTCAGTCTGAGTAAAAGGTGTGTATTGGAGATAAACTCAAGCATTTCTCTCAAGCAAAAAGTTACAGTCACTAACCAAAATTTCTGTGCAGCTTGGTCTGAGGATCAAGTAAACCTTGAAGAAAGACCTTGATGGTACAGAAAGACCTCTGAGAGCTTTTGTAGTTGGCATGTTATGTTTTTGCTTTTGTTTTTGTTTTTTCTTTCATGGTGCCACTGGGCCTTCCATTGGTCCTAGGAAAGTCCTATTTCCTTAAGAAGCATACTATCTTGATAGAGTTCTAAATGGTTGTTTTACTCACATAGGAACTAGAACAAGTCTATAAAGTAGGTGTTATTTGTTCTGTATTCAACGATTGTTCAACAATTAAGGGTTGTCTGTTATCTTTCCAGTATAAGGATGATGTGCAAAACTAAGAGTAAAATAATCATAAAATGTTAACATTTTCATTAAAAATTATCAAATTTTCTCATATAAAGCTCAGTTGTAGCAGAGCTGAAGTATCCCCTGAGTATATTGCTTCCTGGATCCAGATCCTCATATCAGATTTTGGATCCTCTGCACTGAACCTTCCATACCATACTGGGGTTATCAGCCAGCAGTTAGAGATAGAGTCATGGGCATAAAACCCCTGAAAACTCACTCCTGACATACAGCTGCCCCATGGAGCTGGCTGCTATTCCATTGGCTAAAATTAGTCATAAGATGAAAAAAAAATAGATGGCACAAGTAATATTTCTTCCTATGTGAAATAAAACTTGCTAGTATTTTTTCTTCCATTATGTTTAACACCAGTTAACATGTGGGTCCTGGATTTTAACTCCATCAAACTATCTGCTGAGTTTGAGCCCTTAGCGACAAGGTTGCTCTACTGAGTTGTCATTAAATGATATGGCCATGGTAAGCTGTGGTAGCTGTTTAATAAATGAGAAGCTCTCTATACAGAAAAGAGGGAAGAATGAAGAAGATGGAGAAAATGGAGTAAAGAAAGAAAGTGAAAGAGAGGAAAGGGGGGAGAAAAAAGAACAAAATCAGTGATAGTTAAGTTTAATTAATGCCTTGTGCTTGTTTCCTTGTGTAATATCTCCAACTTAGTAACTGAGGAAGCACAGTTTAACTATGCTCTCTTAGGAAGAAAAAGAAAATGACATTAGCAAAGAAATGTCTCTGTGAACATTGGCCCACCTCCTACTCCAGCCCATCAAAGCTGTGACTCATTGAGTGCTCAGAATATCCACTGAGGATGTGCATGCCAGCAAAGCTACAGATACTCTCCTAATTGGGGAACAGGTAGAAGTAATACAAACTATATTCTATGAGACCTCTCCATACTTATGCCTAAAATTAGCACCCTTTGAAGTGTTTTCCAAAAACTGAGAATGTTCAAAGTTCTCTCCATCGTGCACGTGTCATGTGTTTCCATCCCCCCTCCTTTACTTCTCACCCCTTTTCCTCAAGTAATCCTCATGAGCATACTGAGTGCAGCACTGAAAATAGAGAAGAGAAACATGAGGATGGGCTAAGTGGTCCATATTTCTCCATGAGAACGCCAGTCCCACTTTGAGCCTGCTCAGATGGAACCCAACACAGAACATGTAGCATGTAGCTGTGGCCTTCAAGAAGGTATGAAACATGCAGAGATGACACTCAGGCTTAGGTCTGCCGTGACACTTCCAGTGGACAGCTCTTTTGTGTTTCTAATGGACTGCTGACTTTTTCAACACTTCTACCCCACCCGCTCTCCAGCCTCAGGTTTGGACAAATCTGCCTCTAAAACTCTAAGAAAAAAAGAAATTCTTGTTCTCTCTTCAGTAAAAAGCTGAGTCAGAGGTTTTTGTTTTTTTGGGTTTTTGGTTTTTTTTTGTTGTTGTTGTTGTTGTTTTTTTTTAATCTGTGACTTGCTGCTTCTAATTCCACCCAAAGAAAACCCTTACTCTCCCCTATGAATGTAGTTTTGACCTATGATCAAAAGAAGGCAATTGCTCTGTAGTCTAATACCAGAGCATTCTAATTTTGGATGCAACTCTTTATTAAAAAAATAAGACCACATGTGAAATATAACAGTTGGATCCAGGTGAGGCTGCGCTAAGAGTGCTTGACAGCTACAAATGAAAAGGAGAGGATTATAAAGTCAAAGGTCATGAAACTGGGAAGGAAACTGGTAGAGGTGGGAGAGTTGATAGGGCTTTGGGTGGGAGAGGGCAAAGAAAGGGTATGGGAGAGAGAATAACTTGAATATACTATATACATGTATGAAATTCAAAGAACACATCAATTAAAATATTATGTGGACTGTACTTCTTGATTTTTGTCAACTGGACCCAAACTAGAGACATCTGGGAAGAGGAAACTTCAATTAACTATTGTTTTCATTGGGTTGTCCTATAAGCATGCCTGTGGAGCATTTTCTTGATCAATTATTCATGCAGAAGGGCCCAACCCACTTTGGGAAGTGTCATGCCTGAACAGGTGATCCTGGGTTGTATGAGAAATCGAGCTGAGAGAGCAGTGGAGAGCAAAGCCAGTCAGCAGAGTTCCTCCATGGTTCCTGCCTCTGCCCTTGCTTGAGTTCCTGCCCTGAGTGCCCCAAAATAAACACACCGATCATGATGCGAATGCCTATGTTACTCTTGGTCATGGTGATTATGACAGCAATAGAACGCAAACTAAAACACAGTCTTTTTGAAAAAACATAAAGAGTGATTTCTAGAATAAATAACTTGTATTTAGGAAATTATGTTAACTCTCCCGAGCTAATCACAAAGTCTCAGAATCCTTTAATTATAAGCCTACAATAAGGCTTATAACTTTAGAAAAGCTTACCTTGTTGACTTAGATTTTTCAAAATCCTGCTTTATTTAGGGTTCTTAAATGTTTCTATCTTCCTTCTAATCCATCAACCAGAAGTAGGGGAGAAAGAACGTTAATAGAAAAAGGTGGTTGTGGCTCTGTTTAGAAGTAATTCCTTGGGGCAATTCCACTCTTGTTGTCTGGACACCAGCAGTCTAATCCAATAGCAAACACCAAACAGCAACACAAATCAGTAGCAGCAACACAATCCAGCAGAAACAGCAAGGCTCCACCAAATTGGCCCAAGTCAATAGAAGAAGCCAGACTCAACTGGAGTATCATAAGAAGTTCCATGGACTGTTTCTCTATGCAAAATGAAGACCAGTGGCGATCAATGAAGTGATGTAAACTCTTGCATAACATAGCAATGCAAAAGCATCATCTCAAGGTCCAAGGGGTTCTATTTATATTCTTTATAAACATCACATACCCTCTCACATGTCTACTTTCAGCAAAATATCATGTGCCCTTTCACAAGACAGCTTCCAGAAAAACATCAAGTGCCTTCTCACAAGGGAGTTTCCAGCAAAACATCATGTTCCATTTCATGGGTCTGTTTGATGCCAACAAAAGTCACAAGACTGTCTTCAGTGGTGGAAAATGTTCCCACATCCAATACTTGGGACCAAAACAAAAAGTACACATAAAAGAAACCAAAGCTTCCACTATATTTCCTGAAGACTGTTTAACGCATGAGTAAATAAACAGGTAAGCATACCTAATGGTAGAATAAGCATCTATGGCTCTCATAAATTCACCATGATCAATAACTTCAGTCTATGAAAAATCTCCTTGATATTCTTTCTGAATAGGAAGATTGTTTCATTGATACTAGTTCTTCTAATGATCTAATTCAATATTATTAACAAGTAACCATGAGGAATACTATAACACACATACAGTCACTCCTTAAAGAAGAATAAGTTGCTGGAGACAATCCTCTGCCTACGAATTTGAAAACCTAAATGCAATGAAGGAGCAAGCAGTTCCTTGAAAGACACAATCTTCTAAAACTCACACAAAAAGAAATAACTATCTAAACAGTCATATTGATTAAATAAATAAATCCTATAATTGCTAACATCCCAAAATAAAGGCACCAGGTCCAGGTAGGCTTTCATATAAATTCTACCAAGTATCTAAGACAGAAATTGTACCAGTTCGCATCATTGCATTTCAAAAGAAGCAGAAGAAAAATATCCTGATTTGCTATGTAAACACAGTTTTATCTTATTTACTAGTCAAACCTGATAAAGGAAGCATTCACCAATCTCTCAGCAACATAAAAGAGTAACTAGAGCTCCACAATACATAAAAAGAATTACACACTACATTGTGCCTTCATACAGGTATTCTAATTTGCTGTAATAAGGTCCATTACAAATTTAACTTTGGGAGGAAAGGGTTTATTTCAGCCTACCGCTTATAGTCTATCAATGAAGGGAAGTCAGGACAGGAACTCAAGGCAGGAACTGACAACTGGAAATGAAGCAGAGACCAAGCAGAATACAGCTTACTGGTTTGCTCCCCATTTTTAAAAATCAGCCTGCTTTCTTATACAACACAAGATCACATGCCCAAGGGTGGCATTATCACCACATCAATCAGTAACCAAAATTTCCCTACAGACTTGCCTATATAGGCATTCTGATGGAGATGTTTTATAAATTGAAGTTCCTTTTCCCAAATGACTCTATCTTGTGTCAAGTTCACAAAACTCTAACCAGAACAACACATCTGTGATCCTGATTTAGCATTAAAAAACAATTAATGTAATCCATCATATTAATAACATAAAGAAGAAACCTACATGGTAATAACAGTAAATGATGGAACATCACTGATGAAATCCAATAGCCATTTATATCTAAAGCTCTTTGTAAACTAGGAATAGGCTCAACTTGATCAAATTGTCTTCCAGAGCTCTACAGCTGATATTCCACCTACTGATGGGAAACAGCAAGCCTTACTAAGGAGACTCTATCTTGCATTCCTTGTTGACCCATATTAAAAGTTTTGCTAATGAAATTAGATAAATAAAAAATGTATATATTGGAAAGAAGCAAATAAATCTATCTTGTATGCATAAGACTGTTGCTGTTACTTTAAAAGTATGTCCTAATAAATGTTTATTATTAGGCTTATTATTATTACAGCAGTATTATTTACCTGCTTTCATAATCAATAAAGATGCAAACACCTGATCTATGTTAGCATAGCCTTAATTAACCTGGGGCAGGGCAGATATTAACTCATAAGCTACCTTCCATTATCTCCCAGCCTCTATCCCATGCCATCTGCTTCCAATAATTTCTATTTGGGCTACCTCCCATCCATAATCCCAAAATACTTGCTAAGGTTGTCCGTATGGGACATTTCTTTCCATGTGCAACTTCAGAGTTCCTCCTCTGCACCCATTTGGCACTCTCCTATGGCATCATAATCCTCCTTCTTCTTCCTCTGTCAATATCTGCCTGCTTCTCCTTCCCAAGACCCTCCTTCCTCCAAGCCCATGAACTTTGGCCACACCAACCCCATTCTGACCTACCCAGGTTTAGGACTTTTAATCAGCCAATCAGGAATAATTTATTAGGCAGGGTTAAGCAGCAATACTTGGGGTACTTCACAGTAAAAATCTCAAACAGCGTATCCCTGCTTCCTGGGATCCATAGCATCGCACCATCAGTCTCTCCTTCTGACACTCACTCACCCACATGCCTCTTTACCTTACAAGAGCCTTTGTGGTCACTGTAGATATTCTTCCTATCTCAAAACCATTCAGTAAGCAACACTAACTTAACCTACCATTTTGATTCTCCCTTGTCATACAGCGTGGTATATTTATAAATTACAGGGTTTAGAACAACTTTAGAACGATAAGGCCTAATCTGCTTCAGCAATTTTCTTTTTGAATATGAGTCACTGTTTGCTTAGATGTTTTAACTGAATTCTAAGCACAGTGCATGTAAAGAGAGTGAAAGCTGAAATATTATTTGTTTTGTTTTGTTCATTTTCTTTGCAAGAAATCGTCATGTGGTGCCGCTTTACTTTACGTTTCTATCTGCAATTACAGCAAGTGTCTGATTATTGAGATTTTTCTTAAGAGTGAGCCTGGAGCTGAGCCCCTCATGTTGCTTACATTAAGTTACACCAACAGCAGCTCTGCAACCCCCTCCATGATTGCAATGGCCCAGGCTGATTACTCACCCACCCAACATTTGAGCTTGATTGGGCATCAGGTGGAGTAAAGTTTCAACTAGTTTCTTCTCGGATTTGGGTTCACCCCTACCAGGTTCCTGACATTTAATCATTCTAAGAAAATATAAAGAAAAAGCTGGAGACATAGTTTGGCAATTAACACTGGCTGTTCTTCCAAAAGACCTGGGTACCACATGATGTTGCCAATAGCACACAACCATCTGAAGTTTTATGGAATCCACATTCACTTCTAGGCGCTGAAGGTACTATGCATGCATGTGCGCCATAAACACGTATGCAAGCAACACACTCATATAAACAAACTAAAAAAATCCTAGAAAGAAAGTACGAAGTTACATGAATTTCCTTTGCTTTTGGTCTTCTCCTCTATTGCCACAATCTCCATGAAAAATGTACAAGGAAGATGTCAGAAGAATTGCTTGCCTAGCCATGAAGGGGCCCTCTGGCAAACCTTGCCAAGTGAAGTCCCTAGCTGAGAAAGGAAAAGGAGAGCTGGGGCTTCCTTTGTGTGCTTGGTTCTTGCTGGTGTCTCAGACCCTTCCCCAGGAAACTGCACAGAGCACTGGAAGTTCACGTATGTCAAGAAGGAAGGCCGTCTGGCCCAGTCGGAAGCAAAGCTTCTTGATGATCAACAGTTAGAGGCAACCCAGAACTCCCTTTTCTGTGTTCCTTTCATGGGCTTTTAAGAGCCAGTCACAGACATAGGGGATAGGAGTAAGGGGAAAGTGGGAGGGAGGGAGGAATGGGGGGATACAAGGGATGGGATAACCATAGAGATGTAATATGAATAAATTAATAAAATATTTTTAAACAGAGGAAATAAAAGAATTGCTTGCTAAGTGGTTCATCTTCCTATTTATAGTTTATGCATCTTACAGCCTGCCATACCACTCATACCTTGAAGACATGGCTGATTGCTACTTTTCCTACAGTGTCCCAGCTTCTTTTATAATTACCCATTTTGCTCACATAACACTAATAAAACACCTGAGCTCTAGGACTAACACTACAGAGGTTATCTTCTAATTGGTAAAGAATTTAAGTCAACAAGGTTTTATTGTGTTTTCCTGGTACTTAACAGCTATACAATAAAGATTAATATTTACCCCCTTTTATTAAACATAGATTTTCTCATACAATATAAATTGATTCTCATAGAGTACAGACTTAAAAAATTTACCACCACCACTTCCTTTCCCATCCAGATCCACTCTCTTTTTTTCTCTTATTAGAAAAGAACAGGTTTCTAGGAACTAACAACAAAACATAACAAAATAAAATCTAATAAGATGAAACAAAAACCATTGTATCAAAGCTATACAAACCAACAGAAAAATAGATAAGCCCCAAAAGAAGTCACAAGAATTAGAGACCTGCTCATTTACTCATTTAGGGGTCCCATAAAAGTACTAAGGTGGCAGCTATAGTATATAAGCAGAGAACCTAGTGCAGACCTATGTAGCTTGTGACTGCTACTTCAGTCTCTGAGTTCATATGAGCCTTGCTCACTTGTTTTAGAGGACTTTCTTCTCCTGGTGTCCTCCATCTCCTCTGTCTCCCCTACTCCTCTGCTTCCTCTTCCATGGAGTTCCCTGAGATCTGAGGGGAGGAATTTAATGGAGACATCTCACTTAGGGCTCTGTGTTCCAAGGTCTTTATATTTGCATAATGTCTTACTATGTATTTTTTTCCCATTTACTGTAGAAGGAACCCTCTCTGATGATGGCTGAATAAAGCATCCATCTATGAGTATAAAAGAATATCATTAGAAGTCATTTTATTATTTAGAGTTTCAGAGTTGTAGTATTTGGTTTTACTGTAGATATTTGGGCTATCTAGTCTTTGGTTCTTGGTCATCCAAACAGTGTCAGGTATAAGTTCAGTCCCATAGAGTGTGCTTTAAGTTTTATCAGACATGGATTGGTTACTTCCACAAAGCTTGTTCCTTCATTACCCTAGTATATTTTGTACGGAGGACAGATTGTAGGTTAAAGGTTTTGTGTTTGAATTGGTGTCTACTTTTCTTTTCTTTTTTCTTTTTTTGGTAGCCTGCAGAGTACCTTTCTGTGTCAAAAACAGTGGTTCCCCAACATGTGGGCCACCACCCCTTTACAACCACAAATACTTACATTGCAATTCATAGCAGTAGCAAAATTACAGTTATGTAGTAGCAACAAAAATATATTTATGGTTGGGGGGGGTCACCACAACATAATGAACTATATTAACAGTTTAGGGCATAGGCAGGTTGAGAATCACTGCACTAGAAGACGGAAGTGGAGGTTCTACCTCTCCATGTTCAGTGAGTTGTACGGGTGTCGGCAATGGGGCCTTGATGTCAGTTTGTAGAGAGTAACCTATTTTCTTGGCAAAACCTTCAGTTGTTTGGGAATTTCTATGGGGCCCTTTTGACCAACAACTCAACTGGATGACATCCAGTCCCATTACTGGAGACTTTATTTGGTAACAAGAGATGCCCAGCTGGGGTTCCATCTCCCTCATTTTCTTCAGATTTTTTTTTAATTAATTAATGTATTTATTCACTTTTTTTAAAATTTTATTAATTTATTCTTGTTACATCTCAATGGTTATCCCATCCCTTGTATCCTCCCATTCTTCCCTCCCTCCCATTTTCCCCTTATTCCCCTCCCCTATGACTGTTCCTGAGAGGGATTACCTCCCCCTGTATATGCTCATAGGGTATCAAGTCTCGTCTCGGTAACCTGCTGTCATTCCTCTGAGTGCCACCAGGTCTCCCCCTCCAGGGGACATGGTCAAATGTGAGGCACCAGAGTACGTGAGAAAGTCATATCCCACTCTCCATTCAACTGTGGAGACTTTAGGATTGCCTTCATATATTTTAGGACGCTTCCACTGCACTAGGTTTCTAGGCCACCCCTTAAATGCCCATCAGTTCTACCTACCTTTCCCCTGACCCCATCCTCAATACGTACTTTTTCCCACATGACCGTCCTGTTCTTGTCCTAACTCCCACTCCCCACTTTATTCCGCCCATATAAGCCTAACCTCTCTGGGTATACATATTTATCTTTCTGGGTCTGGGTTACCGCACCCAGAATTTTTTCTAGTTCCAACCATTGCTTGAAACTTTCATGATGTCAATTTTTTTTTTTTTGAGAGCTGAGTAATATACCATTTTTTAAAAAATATACCACATTTACTTTATTCTTTCTTCTGTTGACAGACATCTAGGTTGTTTCCAATTTCTGGATATTATGATAGAGCAGCAATGGACATGGTTAAGCAAGTGCCCCCATGGTAGGATGAAGTGTCTTTTGGGTATATCCCCAAGTGTGGTTTTACCTTTATCTTGAAATAGATCCATTCCCATCTTTCTGAAAACCACCATACCGATTTCCATAGTGGCTATGCAAGTTTGTACTTCCACCAGCAATGAAGAAGTGTTCCCTTTGCTCCACATCTTCACCAGCATGAGCTGTCACTTGTATTATTGATATTAGTCATTCTGGCAGGTGTAAGATGAAATCTCAAAGTAGTTTTGATTTGCATTTCACTGCCAGTTAAGGATGTTGAACATTCCTTTAAATGTGTCTCAGACATTTGAGATTTCTCTATTGAGAATTCCTTATTTATATCTGTACTCCACTTTTTTTTATTGGATTATTTATTTAGATCTGTACTCCACTTTTTTATTAGATTATTTGGTTTTTTTATATCAAGATTCTTGAGGGTTTTTTTTATATTTGGGGATATTAATCCTTTATCAGATGTGGACTTGGTAAAAAATCTTTTTGCCATTCCGTAGGCTGCCACTTTGTCTAGATGACAGTGGTCCTTGCTGTGCAGAAGGTTTTCAGTCTCAGTAGGTCCCATTTATCAATTGTTGATCTTAGTGCCTATGCTATCTGTGTTCTGTTCAGAAAGTCTTTTCCTGTGCCAATGTGTTCAAGGCTATTCCACCACTTTGGTTTTATGTTGAGATCTTTTATTCATTTGGAATTGAGTTTTGTGTAGGGTGAGGGGTATGTATCTATTGCATTCTTCTACATGCAGCCATCCAGTTTGATTTGTTGGTGATGTCTTTTTTTCCAGTGTGTATTTCTGTCTTCCTTATCAAAAATCAGCTATCCATAATTGTGTTAGTTTATGTCTGTATCTTCAATTCCACTGATCAACTTGTCAGCTTTTATGGCAATACCATGTTGGTTTTATTACTACAACTCTGTGCCATAACTTGAGATCAGGAATGATGAGACATCCTGCATTTTTTATTGTTTAGGATTCTTTTAGCTGTCTTGGGTTTTTTGTGTTTCCTTATGAAGTTGAGCATTGTCCTTTCCAGATCCGTGAAGAACTGTGTTAGAATTTTGATGGAGATTTCATGGAACCAGTAGATTACTTTTGGTGGGATCACCATTATTACTATGTTAATCCTACCAATCCATGGGAGGAGCATGGAAGATCTTTCCATCTTCTGATACATTTTTCTATTTCTTTCTCTAAAGACTTGAATTTATTGTCATATAAGTCTTTTACTTGCTTGGTTTGAGTTACCTCAAAGTTTTTATATTATTTGAGACTGTTGTGAAGGGTGTTCTTTCCTTGATTTCTTTCTTGGTCTGTTTGTCATTTGTATTTAGAAATACTACTAGCTTTTTGTGAGTTAATTTGTTTCCAGCTACTTTGCTGAAAGTGTTTATCAGCTATAGGAGTTACCAGGTGGAATTTTTATGGTCACTTATGTATACTATCATGTCATCTGCAAATAAAGAAACTTTAACTTTTTCCTTTCCAATTTGTATCCCTTTTATATTCTTCAGTTGTCTTACTGCTCTAGCTAAGACTTCAAGTATATGTTGAACAAATATGGAGAGAGTAGACAACCTTGTCTTGTTCCTGGTTTTAGTTAAATAGCTTTGAGTTTCTATCCATTTCACTTGATGCTAGCCATAGGCTTTTTGTAACCTGCCTTTATTATATTATCCCTTGTTTCCATAATCTCTCCAGGATTTTTATCATGAAGGGATGTTAGATTTTTATCAAAGACCTTTTCTGCATGTAATGAAATGTTCATATGGTTTTTATCTTCCAGTTTGTTTATATGGTAGATTATATTCATTGATTTTATTCCCTATATTGAAACATCCCTGTATCTCTGGGATAAAACTGACTTGATCATAATGAATGACCTTTTTAATGTTCTTGGATTTTGTTTACAAATATTTTATTCAGTATTTTTGTATCTATGTTAATAAAGAAAATTGCTATGCAATTTTATTTTTTGTTTCCTCCTTTTATTTCCAGTTATGTTATTTGTGATATTATCTCTCTGCCTTTTAGTTAATCCGTATAGGAGTTTGGCAGTCTTATTGATTTTCTCAAAGAACTACCTCTCTGTTTCATTGACTGTTTGTATTATTCTTTTTGTTTCCATTTTATTGATCTCAGCCCTCAATTTGATTATTTCTTGTTGCTATTACTTTTGAGTGTCATTTTTATTTTTTATTCAAGAACTTTCAGGTATTATATTAAGTTCCTAGTAAAAAAAAAGTTCTACAATTTTTATGTAAGGCACTTTCTGTTATAAATTTGCCTCTTAGAACCTTTTTAATTGTGTCCTCCGTAGGTTGAAGGATGTTGTATATTCATTTTCATTCAGTTCTAGAAATTCTTTAATTTCTTTCTTAATTCTGTCTTGATTCATTCTTCACTCAGTAGAGAGTTCAGTTTCCATGAGTTTGTAAGATTTCTCTTGTTTTGGATGTTGTTGATATCCAGCTTTAATCTATGATGGTCTGGTAGAATTCAGGGGGTTATTTTAATTTTCTTGTATCTGTTGAGACTTACTTTGCATCAGAGTATATGGTCAAGTTTGGAGAAAGCACCATGAGGTACAGTGAAAAATGTATATTCTTTTTTTGTTTGTTTGTTTGTTTGTTTGTTTGGGTGAAATGTTCTGTAAATATGTGAGGTCCATTTAGATTAGAACAGCTATTAGCTCCAGTTTACTTTTTGTCTGGATATCCTGTTTATTGGTAAGACTGGGATTTTGAAGTCTCCTGCTATCACTGTGTGAGGGCCAATACATGAGTTAAGCTGTGGTAGTATTTCCTTTATAAACATGGGTGCCATTGTGTTTGGAACATAAATGTAAAAAATTGAAATGTCACTTTGGTAGATTTTTTTCCTTTGCTAAGTATGTAATGTCTTTACCTATTTCTTCTGATTAGTTTTGGTTTGAAGCCTATTTTGTTAGCTATTAAAATACTTACACCAGCTTGTTTCATAGGTTCATTTGCTTGGGACTTTTTTTAATGCTTTACCCTGAAGTAATGTCTATTTTTGATGTTGAAGTATGTTTATTGGATGTAGCAGAAGGATGAGTCCTGTTTTTACACTCATTTTGTAAGTTTGTATTAACTTACTGTGGAATTGAAATCATTTATATTTAGAGATAGCAATAGCCAATGATTGTTGATTCCTGTTATTTTCGTGGTGGTAATAATGGTGGTGGTGGTGGTGGTGGTGGTGGTGGTGGTGGTGGTGGTGGTGTGTGTGTGTGTGTGTGTGTGTGTGTGTTGTGTATTTCTTTTGACTTTGCTGGTCTAGGAGTATTTACTCCCTGTGTGTTTAATCCCCTTAGGTCAGAGTTTTCCTTCTAATACCTTCTGTAGGGCTGGTTTTGTAGATAGCTATCACTTAAATATGGAACATCTTATTTTCTCAATCTATAATGATTGAAAGTTTTGCTGGGTATAGTAGCCTGGGCTGGTATCTGTAGTTTCTTAGAATCAGCAGAACATATCTCCTGGATATTCTGGGTTTTAGAATCTCCATTGAGAAGTCAGGTGTAATTGTAATAGGTGTGTTTTTTATATGTTATTTGGTATTTTTTAATTTCAGCTTTTAATAGTTTTTCTTTGCTTTGTACATCACTTAGTGTTTTGATTGTTACGTGGCAGGATGATTTTCTTTTCTGGTCCAATATATTTGGTGCTTTGTACCTTTCTTCTTGGACCTTTATAGGCATCTACTTCTATGTTAGTAAAATTTTCTCCAATGATTTTGAGGAATATCTGGGCCTTTGATCTGGGTTTCTTCTCTTTCCTCTATTTCTATTCTTAGACTTTGTATATAGTGTCCCAGATTTCTTGAGTGTTTTGTATCAGGACATTTTAGATTTAACGTTTGTTTAGCCAGTGTATCCATTTCTTCTATTGTGTATTCAGTGCTTGAGATTCTCCCATGTCTTGTTTGCTCTTAATACAGTTTACCTCTGTAGTTCTTGTTTGATTTCCCCAATTTTTCATATCCAGTATTCTTTTAGTGTGAGTTTTCTTCACAGATTCTATTTCTATCTTCAGGACTTAAATAGTTTTATACATTTCCTTGAACTGTGTGAACTTTTAAACTATTAATAACTACTTTGTTAAGTAATTGGTCATATAAAAAATTGGCAGTTATTTATGTTAAATGATAGTGTAGAGAACAGACTCTCAGAATATAACCAGAAATTAATATGATAAGAAAAATCAATAAACAGCTAATTTATTGGTTATCAATGTTCACTGGGGAAAAAATCAAGTATTAACAATTTCTCCTGAAATTTCTCTTTGGGAAACATTCTCCTAAGTAAGTAGTAAGTTACTGCAACAGTATGTAAAAAATTTGCTCGGTTGACACTGTACTAACACTTAAGACAGACTAAGGGCCATAGATTACCAACACATTATAAGGCAGAGTACCTACAGAAACAGGTAACGGCTATGGCAAAGGATTGGTTTTACTCCTGATGTTTTGCCCTTTTGTAATGCATGATTGTACCAAGGCAGAGGTACACAGGAGAGACATTCTGATCAAGGCCTGGCACCACTCACGCCCACCTCAGTGGAAAGAATGTGCTCAGTTACCTAAACTCAAGTGGCAGAAGGGGTTTCACAAGAAGTAATACTTGCTACTTGAGCCCTTTGATTAGCAAGGGGCACCTGAAGAAGGCTGGTAGATTGCAAGCATGAATTAAAATCAAAACAATGTATCTGGATTTTCCATGAAGGAGGCCACAAAGAAAGGACAAGAGAGCATCACCTCAAAGTAGACAGCCAGCAAGAAAATAAGGACCTCAGTCCTTTAGCCTCATGGAACTGAATTTCACCAACATAAGTTAGTTTAGAAGCATGATTTTTTTTTAAATTCATTTTTCAAAGGAAAATGCAGCTCTACACTAACAACTTGACTTTGACCATGTGAAACCTCCAAGCAGAGCCCTGTCTTATGACACAAAAGTCTGTGAGCTAATAAATTCAAGTTGCTTTAATTTGTTAGATACACAGTGACTTGCTAAACAGAAAGGGAAAACTAGTAAATCCAAGATAAAGATGAACACCAAAATCAAGAATAACAGTGCTTTGGTAATGGTTGACCACCTTAGTGTCTAGATGTTCACTATCTTAGTCAGCATCAACCTTCAACTTGACCCAGCCTATAGTCACCCAGAAAAGCAGGCCCATTGAGTGATTGTACTGGTTTGGTTACACAGTAAGCATGTCTGTAAGGGGTTGTCTTAACTGTTAATTGATGAGGAGGGCCCTAGCTCATCTGGGTGGTACTGTTCCTTAGGCAAGTAGTCCCGGGCCATGTAAGAAAGCCAGCAGAGCAGGAACCTGAATAAGCCAGAGAGGAGGCCAGCAAGCACTGTTGCTCCATGATTCCTGCTTTAAGTTCTTGAGTCCCTTGCCCAGACTTCTCTCATTAATGGACTGTGACCTGCAGGTGCAAGCTAAATAAACTCTTTTTCTCCTCTAACTTGATTTTGGCCAGAGTACATTATCACAGCATCAGAAAGGAAACTAGAATACACGTGCAATAAAAACTTTACATTTAAACAAAACACCCGTCTGTCTCCTTTATTATTCAAGAATTACCAGATAAGGTAAAATCCAAAAGTGTGAAGATTATGTTCTATCATAAATCTCTTCCGCCTTCCTTAGTTCTGCCGTGTACATTTAAAGTTACAACCAGACATAAACGTATTAATACCCTAGAAAGGTATTGGCTATTTAGAGAGTAATAAGTACTGCCTTTTATTGGCCAAAGCTGCAAAGAGGAGGCATTTATTGCTGCATGATGAATTATTTAGAAGTTTATCCACAGTTAGCTGTGAGTTTCTTTTCCGAGAGATTAAAACTCTGGTTCTCTGGGACAAGTTGGACATCTTATAATACACAAATATTTTCCACAGGTGTCTCATTAGTCTGAAGTCAACATCTGCCATTATTTGTATAAACCAACCTTTGCTTTGGGCTGAGTTGTTTCAGAAGAGGATACTTACTGAAAACTCATTTTCTAAGAGGTTTGAAAATATTTTTTCTTTTTATTTCTTTTTTGTTTGTTTGTTTGTTTGTTTGTTTTTGTTTTTGTTTTTTGAGACACAGTTTCTCCATGTAGCTGTCCTGGATGCACTTTGTAGACCAGGCTGGCCTGGAACTCAGAGTGATCCATCTGCCTCTGCCTCCCTAAGTGCTGGGATGAAAGGCCTGCACCACCACACCCAGCTAATATTTTTTCTTAATGTTAAGCTGCAGCGCATCAGCAGTAGTCTGAAAATGCACTGTGCAAGTACTTAATTACATTAAAGAGAACTTCTGTTTTCTAAATTAAGAAGCTGTCTTTTCACCTAACTACCACTCTTAACCCAAAGCAGAGAGCCTAGTGGTACAGACCTAGGAGCAAACATCTGGCAAAGAGAGAAAAGTACAATTTATTAGCGGACTGCATCACAGCTGAGTCTCAGTTTTCTTGTCTGCCCAGGAGGCACAGTTTCTTACTGTGCCACAATGAGGATGCTTTCTTTGCATAGCCATGGGGAAGGTCACTTAAAAAAACTAAAAAAAAAAAAAAAATTAAAAAGAAAAAAAGAAAATAAGTCCAGCCCTAACACACAGGACCCATTCTTACTAATACTTACTCTGAAGTGCAGTTCTTTACATTCCTCCAACTGAGTACACATTTCACCAAAGTTTTTAATATACTTAATTGTGACATTAATTTACAAATTATTCTAAGCCTTGTTGCTTTTTTTTTTTTTTTTTTTTTTTTACCAACAACTCTTTACTTAGCATTAAAGAGGTAATGCTACTAAAGTCACCAGTACAATCTAAGAACATCTGCTAAGGAATCATTATCAATAAGTTACAGTGGACCTGAAAAAAAAAATGTGTCTTCAACTCAATCCTCTAGCTGTCGACAGGATACCTAGCACTTTTAGGAAGGGGCTTATTTGCCCAGTCCACAAGGAGACATTGTACTAATATCTATTCTATGTTACAGTTGCCATAAACTCTTTCTGCCAAATTTTATCCAGTGATTGGTATTATAGCAATTCGGTGGTGTTCGGGTTCTAGGATCTACAATACCTGGCCATTGTCTGTTTTACATGAAAACTGCACTTATCACACTCTATGAGTCTCCACTAGAGGCCTGTTATGTTTCATACATTTAGAGAAAACTCCATTATTTATTCTAAATGTGACAGCCTAGGTTTAGAGGTGGGCAGGTGCCACACAAGTAATCCACTGATTAGTGCAAGTAGGCATATCAGAAGCCAACAAACTCCAATTTGCATCAAATGCCAGCTGCATAACAACTTATCGGAGAAGCCCAGATAGGAGGGCAAAGAACATCCCTTCCTTAATTATGAGCATGTGCATGCGGAAGCAAACCTGCATTATTATGATGAGCATGGGAGGATAATAAATTAATGCTATTAAGATTCATTACATATTCCTAATATGCATACCAATGCCTCTCAGTTGTACTATGTGAGACTTGAGCTCTGAGTCGGCTGACAAAGTCCAGTGACAATGGGAGCGAGATCATGGGAGAAATGCCAGCAGGTGTAGCTTTCCTAAAACGCTTTGTAGTGTGATGGCTATTGCGCATGAAGATTCTGTGTTACATAAGATGCAGTCTTGATTTTTGTAAGATAATCTTGATTTTGTGTTTTAAAAAAAACTATCTATTTTGAATATAGGTATCTAAGGTTTTTTTTTTTTAAAAAATAATAACCAAAGAAAGAAAAAATTAATGCAAAGGGAAGAGCAAACTGATTAGGGAAGCATTTTTAACTTAAATGACATTCAGGAGCCCACGAACTATCCTCACATACTGCCTCATGTCCCTTTTGTTTGCTTACATTGTCATTTTATTTTCCACTTCTAGGTGGAGATCTGTTTGAGAGGACGAATGTTTGCTTACAAGAGACGAGAGACGTAGCAGGCAACTAAATGTGATACAAGGGTTTGCCTACTTCCCAAGACATTGACAAAGCGTAAGTGCAAAATTCCTTTGGCTTAAGAGACTGAAGAAACCTAATGAGGCGTGTGCTGACTTGGCTATAGGAGACAGTGTTCTAGGCACAAATTCAAGTATTCATTCCTTCAGATGGCATACATGGATCTACCTGGTATGATGATGGTGGTGATATAACATGAGCCGTAACAGTACCTCATAAGGCTGTTATGAGGCTTCAATTTGGTAGCCCACAGATGATATGCACATCTGTTCCTTCCAGCCTTTGTTGGCTGCGTCCTTTGAAGTGCCTCTTGGTTGGCAGACCTCTTGGTGCATTTGTGACTAGGTGAAATGGGATGCCCTGGTTAATAGGATCTAGCTAACTGGATGAGCCCTGAGATACTCTAGCCATGCAATGGCATGGGCTCCTTGTACCATAGCCCTCCTCCACTGGGAAATCAGAACTAAAATAGGACCAGGCAGTTATATTCTTGATTTTTTCTTTCTTTCTTTCTTCATGGAATGCTAGAGGCACTGATTTTCCTTGCAACTATTCCAGAAAATTTTCTATACACCAAGAAACTCTGCCTGCTGAGTGGCCTCCTGATGCAAGGGCGACCATTAACCAGTCTACATCTCATCACTTGGTGTCTTTCCTTATAATACTTTTCCCTTCTTCAGCTTCTGCTGTCTGAGCACTCTCTCTATCTCCCAAATCAATACTGATGTGATCTTGAACAACATGTCCACATTTTCAAAGCACAAAGACAGAATAGAAAATCACAAGAACTGGTCTCTCTACATGTTACAACTCTATGATTATTGAAAATTATACCTACCAAAACTTTGCAAAACTGTTATCTTGTATAATTTTGCAAAGTACAATAAAGACTAAAAATACATTAGTGTTCTGAGATAAAGAACAACTTTCTCTTTTAAGAAAAAGGAAATGGGTCTTAGACGCGGCACTTGCTCAGCGGGTAAGAATGCATGCTGCCAAAGCTGACTTGAGCTTGTTCCTCAGGACACACAGGAGGGAGGAGAAAACCAAAGCCTGCAAGTTGTCCTCTGATGTCTGTGTGTGCACGATGGCCTGCACACACACACACACACACATATATAAATAAATAAGTGAATTTTTTTAATGGGTCCCTCTTCTGCTCTCTCAGATTAAAGGAAGTTTTACTAGGAAATTTCTAAGTCAACCATGCAGCAATGAAACTGCTTCTATTGTTCTATTTGGACAGCTCATATTTGAGCACTGTCTTTAAAGGGGGAGAAATTATGATTTATTGTGCCAAAAGTATTCCAGGCACTAAACTAGTAGCTTATATCCATATTTTATCTAGCTTTCATGAAATCCCAGAATTATTTTAAAGTTTATGAAACTAAGAAATGTGAGAGCAATAAACTATCAGTGAATAAGTGTTCCCAGAAATCCAAGGCTACACAAAGAAACTCTGCCTTGAAAATCAAAACAAAATAAAATAAAAGAGTTATTGCTAATGTCAGTACACACAGTTAATAAGAGCCAGCAAAAGGAAAATGTGATCTTTAAGAAGCAAATCCCTGCTCTATTTTAAAAAACAACAAGTTTTTATTGGAGCTTTATGAATTTCCTATCATGCACCCCAATTCCACAAGTTGTAGTGTGTCACAGTATACTCTTTTGACTGCACTTCTTTGCTTGCAAACGTTCATTGCACTGAGTCATTGGTCTGGTTCAAAGCCATTGGCTTCTGCTACACTTTCAATACTAGAAGCTAACTGAGACTCCGCTTGGATATCCTGTTGTTTCCTGTGTCATAGAGATCCTGTAGTTTTGGATCTGTATAACCAGCCCCTTCATTCACTACAGCAATTCTTAGATGGGATAAATGTTGGGGTGGGCCAACTCAAAGCCCTGGATCTGAGCCTGGGAGATATCTGAGCTGGTCAACCTGCCTGCCTTTCCCCACCCTAACCACCAGGGAGAGCTCTCCAGAACTGTCCTGCAAGCTCATCCAATGTATCAGCCAGCAAAGGGCAGATCCAGCTTTCTCACTCTTATACCCTCAGGGCTGGCTCACCTATGCCCATTCCATTAAGGCCAGATCTACTGTGCTTCCCAGGCATGGTACAGGGCTTGCTCTCCCAGGTGCTGCATCAGGAGAGGATCTGGGCCAGCTCCCATTAACTTCAGGGCTGGCTCCTTCATAATTCCCACAAGGCCATCTCCACTTTGCTTCCCAGGCAATGTGGAGGACCTGCTTTCCTGCGTGTTGCGGCTAGTGATGGACAGGGCCAGCTCTCCCACTTTCATGACCTGTGATGCTAAAGAGAGCTGCAGGGTCTGCTCTGCCAAGTGCTGCAGCTTGTGAGGAACAGGGCCAGCTCTCTGCCTCTGATGACCTTGGGGGCAGCTCTCCTGCCTCCTATAGCAGAGGTAATCACTGGATGGCAAATAAGTGGTAGGGTTGGGCTCAGCCCTGCCATCAGGATCAACTCTGCTGGCATGGAATGGTGTCTACTTTCTGGAGTGCTGCAGCCTATGAGGGGCAGGAACTGCTTTCCTGCACTCATGAACCCAGGCCCAACTCTCCCACTTGTGGTAAGTGACAAGAGGCAATGTAGGGGAGGGACATCTCTCCCCTTGTCTGTGATACTGCAGGGCAGATGAGTGGCAAGGTAAGCTCTACCACACTTACACCTTTGGGACTGGCTCACTCACAATTCCTGCTACCAGAGCCAGCTCTATCTTGCTTCCTGAGCAATGTGTGGGACCTGCTCTCCCAAGTACTATAGCTGGTGAGGGGTGGGGCCAGATCTCCTGCTTTCATGCCCTCAAGGCCAGCTCTCTCATATTCCCTAGGTGTGGATTGAGTCCAGTTCTGTACATCTCCCCAGACATCAACATGGCCCTGAGCAGCAGCCCAGACCAAAGACTTCTATATGGCCTTTGGTGTTAACAGACCCTTGCTAAGGCAGAGCCACAAACCAAGACATGGCCCTCTGTGGCAGCACAAGCCAGGACCTCACCATGGCCTTAGGTGGCATCACTAGCTAATCACATGAGGCTGGTCCTCACTAACCTTGAGTCTCCAGTTCTGCCTCTCTTCATTGTGCCCACATCTTTCTTCTTCTCCACTGCTTACTTACTTCTCTTAATGGCACTCAGAGCCTCAGGGTGTCCGGGTCATCTCAGGAGTGGTCTCAGGAGTGCTATGTCCTGACCATGCAGTATGGCACTGGCAGGGGTCATCTTGGTCAAGGTCTGCTCACCTGGGCCTGTAAAACACTGGACTGGTAGCTGACTTGGCTTGCTTTCTGCTCAGGCCCCATGGCACCAGACTGGTGCTCATCTCCCTTGCTGTACATTTTAATGTTACTCTTCTTCCCTTGTCTTTTTTCATGTATAAAAATGTGCATGTTACAAACCATTTCTCGAGGCTAAGATTTATAAATTTAATAGCTTTTGTTGTTCTGTTTTTTTGTTTGAGCTGAGTGGCTCAAATACCTACTAGCACAGAGTTGCTCAATTAAAGACTATACATCACTGTCAAGGGTAAAGGCTTTTTTTTTAACTAGTAGTATCACAACATGTATGATAAATTATCTCCTAAACACACTTCAACAAGTTCAATGCTTTGCTCTTCACAGAGTTATCATACAGAAGTGTCTACTAACCAATACATTTGTGGTTTGTAATGCAAATACAAAATATTCTCTGCTGCTTAAGACTAAGGGCTTTTTCCATCTTCAAAGAAAACATTTGACATAATATTTTACCCTAAGGCTATGTATATCATTATATTTGAACAATCAAAATATATAACCATATTGCCTATACCATTAACTAACTTTAAGAGAATAATTTAAATCTGTATTTGTTACAACCATAATTTTAGCTCAGTTTTGTATTGCTAAGTGGTTGATTAGATGTAAAGACTCTGCACGCGGCACAATTAAACAATCACAGAAAATATTTTTCTGCAAGTATTAATCATCATGAACTTCTAGTTAAAATAAATAAGCAATTCTCTATGGCAAAATAGTCATATATCCCTTCTAGGCTTCTAGATTCTGGCTGTATTCATATGTTCTGAATTTCAAAATAAAGTGTAAACATTAACTGGTCTGCAAAGTCCATTTACTAGCTAGAAACACGTACAGGATTGCATTTTTAGCTTTCTCCAATCCCTCAAAGAATCTCAGTGTCAATCATTGTAGGATACAAGGTGACATAGGCAGTGATGTAAGAGGACAGAAAATGAGCAAGACAAAATCAGACAGAGTATCTGTGATATTTCACTTTAACAATACTCAGGGTCCTGTGTGAAATACCAAACAAAAGCTCCCCAGTGGTTCTGTGTGGTTTGTGCAAGCTCGGCCAAGATTTGTATTTCCACATCTAGAGGTACAGAATTTCTCCCAAAGTGATTATCAAATAACTGCATGGCCAGACAGTACGAATGTCACTCAACACAAGGACTTTCAGCCAAGGCAAAGCCTAGTTTAGACCCTTACATTTGGTGGAAGAAAATCACAGAACTCTTTATATGGCATTCCCAGTACTAGTGGGATAAATGTTGTAATAAAACATCAACAAACATTTGTATATTTGCAACAGCCAATATGAAACCAAGAAGAAAAGGCTGGTGAGTCCTTCATCAGTGGCCCACAGAGCTCCATGTGCCTCTATCCAACCTCCAGCACATCGACATACTTTCTAGCTTTTAAGAGCATCTATGCCACTGTGTCTTCTATGTGGGTATTCTTAGGGACCTTACAGCTATTTATGCACAAATGAATGGACAGAACAAGGTAGGTTACACCCACTTCTATACTTGGCACACATGTTTGTTTTGTGCCAAGAACTCGGCCCCCATAGACTCACATGTTTTCAAACTAGGTTCCCAGTTGGTAGGACATTTGGGAAAGGATTAGGAGGTGTGGCTTTGGAGGAGACCTTATGTCATGAGACCTGACTTTTCTTTGTTTTTTAACATTTTATTGAAAATCCATACAATATATGTTGATCACTGTTTCCACTCATCCATCCTCTCCAACATCCTTCCCATGTTTCCACTGATCCATCCCACACCTTTTTTCTGATTCTTTTTACAAAATAAATAGACAAATAAAAAAGTAACTATAACAACAATAAGAAAGCACACACACACAGAGACACACACACACAGAGACACATACATACACCACACACAAAACTCATAAAATCACAAAATTGGAAACAGTAATATGCAAGCAAAAGAGCAATAAGGTAAAAAAAAATATTGCCAAATGAAATGCAGTATGCAACAAGAAAAATCAACAAAAACACAATTGAGTTCACTTTATGTTGCCACCTACTACTAGGCATTGGCCCTCCCCCTAAGTGTGGTTTGTATACCCAGTGAAATTGTATTTTTGCCAGTGGTTGCCAATTGGAGATAGCTTCTTGCTTAGGGATGGGAGCTCATGTTCAATTCCTCCTCTCAGCACTGGGACTCAGTCTATCTTGAACCTGTGAAGGCCCTATGAATGCTGCCAAAGTCTCTGTGAGTTCACATGTGTCCTGGCATATCTGGAAGAGACTGCTTCTTTTATGCCATCCATCCTCCTGGCTTTTACCATCTTTCTGCATCCTCTTCAACATAGTTCTATAAGCCCTAAGAGGAGGAGTTTTATAAAGATATCCCATTTAGGATTGAGTGTTCCAATTCTCTAATTCACTGCACAGTGACCAGTTGTGGGTATCTATAATAGTGCTCATCTAATAAGTTCCCATTTGCAGGAAAAAAGATTTTCTAATGATGACTAAGAAAGACACTTATCTATTGGGTAAAGCAGAATATTGTTTGGAGTCATTTTATAACTATGTTCCTCTAGTAGAACAATTTGATTTTCCCCCTAGGTCCATGTCCCATCTATCCTCGGGTTCTTGGCCACACGACCACTATCAGATATAGGTTCCATCTCATGGAGTGGGCCTAAAACAATAAGAGAGTGTTTAGTCACTTCCACAAAATTTGTGCCACTATTGTACCAGCATATCATGCAGGTATATCACTGTTGTAGATCATAGAGTTTATAGCTGGGTTGGGGGTTAAGTCTCTGATCTGAGTATCTTCCAGTATTATGAACACCAGTCGGTAGGCATGGATTCTCCAGTTAGGCACAAAGTTATCTTCTCCATGTTCAATGAGATATGAAGGTGTTGTCTCCAGCAAGTTCATAACACTAAATGAGTACATGAAATTTGAAGAAATCTTATTAGTAATTTAATGGCATATATTATATTTATAGACCAAAAAGAAGAAATAAAACCCCAAATCAGTAAATGGCAAAAATAATCAAACTCAAGTCTAAAATCAATAAAATAGAAACAAAATGAATTGCAAAGAAACAATGAAACAAAGGGTAGGTTCTTTGAGAAAATCAATGTTTTATCAACCTTTGTTAGGTTTTCTATTGCTGTGACAAAATACCAGGATCAAAAAGCAAATTGGGTAGAAGAAGGTTTGTTTGGCTTACACTTCCACATTGCTGTTCACTATTGACAGACGTCAGGACAGAAATTCAAACAGGACAGGATCCTGGATATAGGAGCTGATGGAGAAGCCATGGAGGGGTGCTGCTCATTGCCTTACTTCTCAGGGCTTACTCAGCCTGCTTTCTCATAGAACCAGGACTACCAGCCCAGGGATGGCTCCACCCACCATGGGCTGTGCCCTCCCCCATTGGTGCCTTATACCTGGAACTCATGAAAGTGGTTCCTCAATTGAGTCTCCTTCCTCTATGATGATTATAGCTCCCGTCAAGTTGACACACACAGCCAGCCAATATACAATCTTTACCAATTAATAAAAAATGGAGAAAAAAGATCAAAACTGATAAAATTAGAAATGAAAAGAGGGCATCACAACAGAGAAGAAATCCAGATAATCAGAAGGACATACTTTAAAAATCAGTACTCTACAAAACTGAAAAATCTAGAAGAAATAGATAATTTCTTGATGTACACAATGTACCAAAGTTTAACCAAAATAGGATAAGTAATTTAAATATGCTCACAACTCCTAGTGAAGCAGAAGCAGTTAATCAAAAATCTCCAAAGTAAAAAAAAAAAAAAAAAAATGCCCAAGATCAGATGGACTCACCACAGAATTCTACCAGACTTTCAAAGAAGAATTAACATCAATATTCAAAAAATTTGAAACTGAAGGAGAATTAACTAAGCTATTTACAAGGCCAAAATTACTCTGATACCTAAGCTACACAAATACTGGACAAAAAAATGAAATTACAGAACAATTTCCCTTATGAACCAACCTGCAAAAATCATCAGATAAATACTTGCAAACTGAATCTAAGAACACATCAAAAAGATCATCCACCATGGTCAAGTAGGTTTCATCCCAGAGATACAAGGATATTTCAACATACATAAATGCATTGATAAGTGCAATGTACCATATAAACAGACTTAGAGACAAATATCACATGATCATCTCATTAGATGCAGAAAAGGACTTCAAGAAAATCCAACACACTTTCACGATAAAAGTCTTGGAGAGATTAGGCAGATAAGAAACATACCTCTAGAAAATAAGTTTACGGAAAGCCCATGGCCAAAGTCAACCTAAATGGTAAGAAACTCAAAGCACTTCCAATAAAATCTAGAACAAGACAAAATGTCCTCTTTTCCATACCTATTCAATATAGTACTTGAAGTCTTGGCTTGATCAATAAGATAAACTATAGTAATCAAGTGGATACAAATAGGAAAAAATTCAAAGTATCTTTATTTGCAGATGAAATGATTCTATACATAAAAGACCCCTAAAATTTTACCAGGGAATTTCTACAAACTGATAAACATTTTAGGCAAGTAACAGGATACAAAATTAACACCCCCAAATGAGTATCCTTTCTATATACAAATGACAAAGAGACTGAGAAAAATTCAGGGAAATTGTATCTTTCACAATAGTCTCAAAATATCTTGGGATAATTCTAGTCAAGAAACTGAAAGTCTTGTATTAATTTTTTTAAAAAAACCTTTAAATTGAAGAAGATATCAGAAGATGGAAAGATCTCTACTCTCATGGATCTATAAGATTAATATAGGAAGATGACCATCCTACCAAAAGTAATCTATGTATTCAATGCAATCCCAACACAATTTCAACACAATTCTTTACAAAAGTTGAATAGACACTCCTCAGCTTCACATGGAAACACAAAACACCCAGAAGAGCTAAAATCTTCCTGAATAGTAGAAGATGTCAAGAGAAGAAATCATTACTTGGCATTTCAAATGGCACCACAATGCTATAGTAATAAAAACAGCATGGTTTTGGTATAAATATAGATACACTGATCAATGACATACAATTGAAGTAGAGGCATAAGGCCATATACCTCATTTCTGACAAAGAATCCAAAATACACACTGTGGAAAAAAAGACAGCATCTATAAGGTTTAATTTCAATGTTGGTAAAACCGAACGTTTACATGTAGAAGAACAAAAATAGGTCCATATTTATCACACAGCAGAAAACTTAAGTCCAAATGGATCACAGACCTCACATGAGTTTAGAAACCCTGAATTTGGTGGAAGAAAAAAATGAGGAATATACTTGAACTCACTGGCCCAGGAAAAGACTTTCTGAACAGAACACAGCAGAGGCACTAAGTTCAACAATTCATGAATAGGACCTTATGAAGCTGAAAAGCTTCTACATGGTAGAAAATACCATCATTTGGGCAAAGCAGCAGCCTACAGAATGGTAAAAAGGCTTTCCCAATAACGCATCTGATAGAGGGTTCATATCTACATAAAGAACTTTAAAAAAACATGAGCATCAAAAAAGCAAATAACCCATATAGAGATGGGGTACAGAACTAAAGAGAGAGTTCTCAAAAGATGGAAAGAAATACAACTGTCTGAAAAACTGTTAAAAGTAAGTTCAACATCCTTACCTCCCATGGAATTGTAAATCAAACCACTCTGACATTTCATCAGAATGTCCACCATGATCAATAAAGCAAATGACAGTACATGCTGGTGAGGAAGTGGGGAAAGTGGACCATTTATCCATTGCTGGTGGGAGTGCAAAGTTGTAAATCCACCATGGAAATCAGTGAGACAGTTCTTCAGGAAGTTGGGAATTGTCCTACCTCAAGGTCCAACTATACCACTCTTGGACATATACCCAAAAGACTCTACTACAGAGTTACTTTCTCAGTTGTGCTCATTGGTGCTCTACTTATAATAGCCAGCAATTGTAAACATCCTATATGTCTATCAATGAATGAATGGATAATGAAATGTGGTACATTTACATAGTGGAATATTATTCAGCTGCTAAAAAATGAAATTCACATGTAAATGTGTGGGTTAGAAAAAATTATCTTGACGGAGCTAACCCAGACCCCAAAGACAAATATGGTATTTGCTCATTATATGTGGATATCAGCTTTTAAGCCTTGGACGGGAATCCTTTAATTTATATAACCAAAGAGGTTAGGTATAGAATAAAGGACTAGTGGGGAGGGAAGACTCTCCAAAGGAAGAAAACTGAATCTGTAGTTATGGAGAGACAAGGGGCAGGAGTATTGTATGGGGAGGCGAGGGAAGAGAACGGTAAGAGACAAAACATGGGGAGGGGCCATTTGGATCAGTCTTGAGTACAGTATGCAAGCTGTTCAACTGAAGCCTTCCCTGTTATCTTGGAATTCAAAAGTTAATCCTAAGCAGAACAAGAGGCAGAGAATAGGCTCCTGTCTAAAGAGAAGCTACTAGGTCCACCCTGGGAATTAGTAAAGGTGTGAAGGAATCGGGCCTTACCTCTAAACTCTGAAGAGTCCAGTATATATAAAAAGCAGATTAAAAAGTGGTGGAAAGTCTTACTCTTAAAGCTATCCACATCTTGGGCGCTCTGGAATCTTTCCTCTCCCATGTAGTAGGGTAGAGATGGCTTTTCCCTATCATATAAAGAAAGCTACTCATAGACAGAGAGGAGGAGAGGAGTCACACGTTTCTCGTTTGTCTGAGTAAGGCAAGCGGCACCCACCAAAGTCCCTTGGATGCTGCCTTTACTTCCTGAATTCTTAAGAAGAAAGACTGGCAGAAGCCACTGTGAAAGGAGTGGGGGAGTGATGTAAAAACAATCTGCATCCTGATTATTTTGTAGATCCAGCCCAAAAGGCTGCAGCACAAATCCTAAACCACCTACTTCTGTAATGAAGTATAAACCTTGTGGTCTAAATGATACAAATTTGGATTCTCCTGATTTTAGATCAGAACTGTGAGGGTTCTGTCCTCCAGGAGATCTCAATGCAGTGGTTCTCCACCTTCCTTTGATACAGTCCCTCATGCTGCGGTGACCCCCTAACCATAAAATTACTCTGTTGCTACTTCATAACTCTAATTTTGCCATTGTTGTACAGCATAACGTAAAGATCTGATATGCAGGATATCTGATATGTGGCATGCAGAGAGGTCATGGCCCAAAGGTTGAAACCGCTATCCTAGTGAGAATCTACATCCTTACCTGGACCACCTAGAGAAAGTTGCTTATATTCCTTGGGTTTATAGCCCTTCCTCCTTCTTCAGTGCCGTTATCTATGGTCTCTGCCCTCTGCTTCCGTCCTGAAACCTCTCTCACTCTTTCCTGCTGCCTCCATTTTATAGGAACTCTTTTGATTGCATTAAGTCCACCTGAACTACCCATGATTACCTTCTCATATCAATATCTCTCAGGTGACCACACTCCAAGAACCCCATTTACCAGGTTTTAAAAAAAAATGTTCATAGGTTTGAGTGTTGGGATACGGACAGTATGGTAAGTTAAAGGGAGCTTGTTAGTCATGAGGAGTCGTGTGGGTAAGAAAGCTGGCAGTTCTTATTACCAGAGAGGGACACTCAGAGTGACTCTAAGACAGCTCATCGAAGTGTTTCATGAAGGAGCCCACATGGACCTCTACGCTATAGAAAGTGAGATGCTGCAGCCTGAGAGCCCAAGCTATTTGATACTACCTTTAGTAATCTCTGTCCTCCCTGGCCCCATGAGACCTAAGGAGTAAAAGGAAAGAGGGGAGGCAGCAAAACAAAGGCCAACCTCTCAGGTAGGCCAGGCTAAGCCAGCACAGAGAGAGAACACATGAGTTCAATGTGAGACTGAAATCTTTAATTGGGCAGTACCTACCCTCCAATTCCAGTCTTTGTGAACAACCCACAAGTGTTCTAATATTGGAGATATAGGACTCTGCCTGTGGAGCAGCCATGCGAGGGGACAACAAAATCCAACACAGCATGCTGGGAGGGTGAGGCCGCAGAGCAAGGGAACGTCTCCCATGCATACGTCACAGATCTCAATGGATTCAGTAGAGTGCAACAAAGATGTGTATGTTTATGGCAGACATTCCCCAGTCATCACCTTTGATAAGGTCTTTTTGCATCTCTGATATGTGATGAGCTGGAAGCATCTCCACCATTTCTGTGCTTAGCAGCAACCAGCTCACTCCCAACTCTCAGCCACTCCTAATTATTCAGACCTGCCTAATTCTCTAAACACATTAACAGGCATGAAGCTGACATCTTCTATTCTGTTCAGGGGATGTTGCACTCCCTTCTAAATTATTTCAGCTTAGCGTTGCAGAGATAATCTGTCACTAATGCAAAGTTGTGTATTTACAATATTAGAATCTCTGTCTTGTTATTTTTTCATTACTACTGTATTTTCCCAGTCTTCTTCATTACCATGTGTATTGTTTCATTATTTACATTTTGAATGCTATTATCTCTAAGGCTGTCAGCAGAGGCATTCTGAGATAATGACTCTGTGGGAAGAGAATTATCTAAATATGGATCTTCCTGCTCATGCTCAAATAAATTATTGTCTAAGTCTTCAGATGCTGCTCCTGGACCCTCATTACGGCTCTCATAGCTTAGGGGAATTGCAGACATCAACTGCCTTTGTCTAAGGGTCGGGAGGTGCAGGAGCAGAACTCAAGATAGAGAAATCTGAACAAGACAGGAAGGAAAGAGCACGTCTATGATAGTGACAGGAAGCGTGAAAACATTCCATGAAATGCATATTTAACAGCAATACCCTTGAAGACAAATGCCTGTTTGAGAGTCTGGATG
>OU015750.1:26466304-26499424 GCA_907169655.1 Acomys percivali
AGAGAGAGAGAGAAAATAAAGGGAAGGAGGCTGGGAACAAGCGAGGGAGGAAAGGACAGCAAGGGTGTGGTGTGGGGAGCCCTGCTAAATTCTGCCGTGTCAGAAATCCTGTGCTTAGGCTGCATGCAGTGACCTTCAAGTTGCTGACCTTTGCCTCAAGAGGTCTTATGTTCTAGGCTATCCTTGGACTATTTACCTTTGAAAGAAGTAGGCAAGTCCCAACTTGGAACCACCCAGAAGATCAAGGAAGTTCTTACGGGGAACTACTCAGAGAAATAGGAAGTCCTTACAGGGAGTTACCCAGAGAACTAGGAAGTTCTACAAGGAGGGATTCAGGCTATTGTATTCTTGCCTAGGGGCTAGGGTGAGATTAGAATAGATTCTATTGACCTTGCTCTCTCTATATTCTTATTAGTCAGCATTAAAGTGAATCTTGATCAGATATTTCCTGACTTGATTCGTTATTTCTCAAGTCTCTGTATCCTATTTTCAATCCCCACTCCCTCTTTCAGGTGAACCCTGATTCAACTTTTCCTGGGGGCTGGGACACTACAGTGTGAGAGGGAGAGACTAGATTACAGGCTGTCCAGAAAATGTATTCAGTTCAATGAGCAACAGAACTCTAGATGCCCTCAAACAAGAGTCTCAACCTTTATAATCGAACTTGCTCATCAGTCAAGCAAGGCTAATTAGGACCATCCACCTTCTCCACCTAAAAAGGAATAGTTCATGTAATTACCTTGGACCCTTGGACACCCAGTGTTACACACACACAAAAAGGTGAAAGGGTATTCCGTGCTTGTTAGCAATTATCTGTGAAAGTATTTAGGTTGTCAAAAGCAACACAGTAGATCTGTCCTTGGGAGACCTCCCACACTGCTTGGCTCTTGTTTTTAAAGGCATGTGCTTTCTTGTTCTCTCTCTCTCTCTCTCTCTCTCTCTCTCTCTCATCTTGTTCATTTGTGAGATTGTCTCTATCTCTCTTACTACACTGTCTCCTAGTTTCTAACCACTAAGAAGCAATTTTTAGTAACATTTGATGACCTTTGCCCAGCATTCTCCCTAGCCAACCCCAAGGCTGATCAGGGGCCTCATAGCTCTTCTCTACGTCTCTATATGCTAAAACCATAGTTGCTATTTATGTCACAGTGGCAAACAGCTAACTCCTGGATTCTATGAGTTTCTCCACTAATATGATGTATCAGACATAGATGCACTTTTGCATAGCCACAGCTAGCAATTCTGGACAGTTGAAAAGAACATTTGAGGACTTTGGAGACTGGCTTTCAAATAATGTCCTAAATTATTTTATGTTTCACTGATTGCAGACAAGAAATATGCAAGATGCTATGTTTATCTCCTGTTGGACTCTATGCTGGGTAGTTTTATATGAACTTATGTGAACTTGACATAGTCTAGAGCCACTTGGGAAGAGAGAATCTCAACTGAGAAAATGTCTTACCAGATGGCTCTACAGGGAAGCCAGTGGTGCATTTTCTTACCTAGTTATTGATGTGGGCATGCCCAGCCCATTGTGGATGGTGCCACCCCTGGACCTATGGTCCTGGATGGTGTAAGGAAACAAGCAGAGCAGACCAGTCAGCAACACTTGTCCACGGTGTCTGCTTCTGTTCCTGCTTCCAGGTTCCTGTCCTGACTTCCCTCAGAGATGGACTGTCACCTGGAAGGATAAAATGAAATACACCCTTTGTTCTCCAAGTTACATTGGTCAAGGTATTTTATCACAGCAATCAAATTCTAAGATAACCTCTGATAGCCTTGTTTCATTTTCCGTCAATATATTTTAATGAGTAGTTTCACTATGACTTGAACAGTCCCTTCTTCTCCAACTTCGGCCTCTCTTAGGTCTGATTTCTTTGTAAGATTAGGCTCTGAATTAAAAAAAAAAAAATGTCCTACAAAGTTATTAGCTTAATCTTAGGACTGGAAGAGGTTATCTGGGCTCTAAATCATATTCTGTCAGGAATACACAAAACAAGTGAAGAAGAGGAAGGAACAAAACAAAACAAAACAAAACAAAACAAACAAACAAACCCACAATTTAGAAAAACCTTTTGTAGATATTAACTAAAAATGTTTAGGGCTGAGTTAACTGTGTCTATATATTTAGAAAGTGAGTTTAAGAAAGTCTGAAAATAATTTAAGCTTTGCATCGAGAGATGGCATCCTTTGAAAATGGCACCATGGTATATATTAAGTGTGTTCCATTATATAAATAAAAGTCAATTTACTTAAGAATTTTATTTAATTAGTGCTTCAAAGGATAAAAAATAAAGCACAAGAAGAAAATAGCTTGTTTGAAGGGTATTTTATCAATACAAGAATACTTAAGAAACAGAGAACACTAAAGTCTACCTGTTCATAAAAAAATATGTGAGTGACACAAGGCTGATCAGAACCCAGCTCCATCTTGGTGTACAAATAAAAAAACTGGCTCTAAAATTCAAGTGGTGCCACAGAAACAAAATAACTAAGCCAACCTTTAAACATTAAATTTAAAATAAAGAAATAAATCTGGAGTACGTAATGCTTCCTGAGTCAAAGTATTACAAAGCTACAACAATAAAGCCAATAAAGTTGTATAGAAAAGAGACCCAAATAGTACTGTGAGAAAGTACATATGAACAACTAGCTACCAATACTGTGAAAGGAAATTCAGTTAAAAAAAAAAAAGATAATTATTTCACCAATTTCTGCTAAGAAAAATAAACCCACGTGTGTACATGGTAGCAAATCTCAATTACCTTGCACAAGATATAAAAAAACACTCAAGTGGACCATAAAGTTTAGTGTAACTCTTAAAAGTACAAATCTTGTAGATGACATAAGGTAAAAATTTAATGACCTTAGGTTATGTTTTCTTCCATAGCCCAAGCTGGTACCATCCCTGGTGATGAAAAACCTACCCTCTATATCTTTACATTAATTTTTCTGTTACTATTGTCAGTATTTTTATATTTTAATTAAAAATTTAATATACATTTCTATTTCATTTTCTATCTGCTTCCTTTTTTGCCCCATACTGAGAATTTTGGCTTCTTAAAAAACCAAATTATTTTGGGAATATGTTTTTGTTTCTGTAACAGGTGTGAGATATGGGCCTGCTTCAGACTGACCACAACAGCTAACTGTGATTTGTCTCACGCTCTAGCAGGGGCGTGGTTTTACCAGCTGAAGATAGTTTACTTTTGGAATTCTGCGAGTTCTTCCAAGGCTAGTGCCCCAGGGGAACTCTGGTGCCTGCTGCTCCTCTGCTGCTGCTTTTGCTGTTTGCTGGATTGTTGGTTGTTGGGTAGAGATACCCTGCCAATGAAGACTGAACTTGCTCCAAGGAACTGGATGCCCCTAATCAGATCTATACCCCTTTTCCCCTCTATGCTTCTTTCTCTCCTACCTAATGTTGAGGGGTTGGAAGAAACTGGGGTGGAGAAGGATGATAGGTAAAAGAAGATAGCACAGTAGCCAAAACTCTGCCTATATTCCCCTCTCCTGATTATAAGCTTCTGAAATTAAATATAATATTTATATTTATTGTTTGACAATTTCATGTATGTATGCAATACATTTTTATCACATTAACTCCCATTTCCCTCTCCTACTCTTTATGGAATGCACTCTAAATTCCTATCAACCTCACACCTATTCTTTTGTTTGTTTGTTTTTTGGTTTGTTAGTATTAGTGATGAAGACTCAATGACATAGAGAAGTTTTAGTACTGACACATACATTTTTATTATGCGTGTTTGTGTTTTCTTTCCTTCATGTTGATAATCCTTTTATTTAGTGCCTTATTTGTGGAGGCTGGAGGGTTGGCTCAGTGGTTAAGAGCTCTGGCTGCTCTTCCAGAGGACTCAGGTTCAATCCCCAGCACCCACAATGGCAGCTCATAAGGGTCTGTAACTCAAGTCCCCAGGAATCCACCAACCTCTTCTCTTCTGATCTCTACAGGCACCACACACACATGGTGTACAGACACATATATAAGCCAAACACCCATACACATTAAAAAAAAAAAAACATAAAGAAAAATTCGACTTTATGAGCTGTTGTGCTGCACCACATCCCTGTTTCTGATGTTCCTGTCCCTTAGGGTGCTCCTGTAAAGCTGAGGCCAAAGGATCGCCTCTTCTTAGCCTTCCAAGATATAGCTACATGAGGTTGCTTGATTGCATTTCTTCTTCTCTTTCTGTTCTCATTCTATCTTTGGTTGATTATTTCCCTCATTTTTTCTTCTTTATTGTCTCATCAGCACACTTACTTTTCGCTTTCCTATTTTCTCTATTTCTATCACTAATTGCTAGTCTCACACTGCTTTTGTTTTACTTCTTTCCCTTAGTAATTACTATCTTACTCCTTTATCCACAAAAACTTTTTTAGTTGAAGGAGTGATTGTGTTTAATTGGCTATTACTGCATTATCCTGCTGGGCTTGTTCATCAGTTGTAGCTGTTTCTACAGTCAGTACTCCATGCTCAGAATGGTTTTAGAAATTATGCCCAGTGCCATGGATACAAAACTATTCTCATCCCTATTATAACCTAACCCCATTTGAACATTACAAATGGTTCAATTGAAGAGTAATAGGTATTGGAAAAATCCAACCGATAGCCAAATCCCAGATATGTGTGCTCTAATGAAGAAATGAACAAACAATCAAAAGCTGTTGAATGTCTGGGAATCATGACTCTTCTGAGAATGTCCAATTCTTGGCCAGTGAGATGGCTCAGCAAGTAAAGGCACTTTCCATAAAGCCTGATAACCTAAATTCAAACCCACATGGGAGAAGGAGAGAAACAATTCCTGAAAGCTCATGTACACATGTGCGCACGCACACACACACACAAATAATAGTTAATATAAAAAAGCAATTGCCAATTCCTCAGTGATGGATTCTGGTAAGAGTGAAGTATATGAAACCCCAGAGACTTCAAAAGAATTATAAGAATTTTCAGCAAACTCTAAGTGAATTCAGATAAACAACTGAATGTAATCAGAAATTCAATAAGAGATATGAGAAACAGAATTCAATAAAGAGGTGGAAATGGTTTATAAAAAATTAAAATTTTGGAAAAGAAAATTTCAGTAAGTTAAAGAGAAAATATTAGTGGAAACCTTAACCAATAGAGGAAATCAAGTAGAAGAGAGAACATCAGAGACTGGAGGATTATGAATGAATTAGAATACTAATTTGACATTAAAATTAAAATAATAAATAAGGAAATGCTGATAGAACTTGTCATATCTAGGGGACATCTTTAAAAATATTTAAAATGCCAAACCTTATGAATAAAAAAGATCCATACATCATAATATAATTAAAATATTGTCTATGCTAAGCACACAGAGCCAAAAAGTTACCTAAAGTTGCAAGGGAGATGCACCAAATATAAAGTCAAAATCTATCAAAATAACAGAGTACCTTTCCTAAATGTGCTCTAACAGAAATTCTAAATGCCAGGAAGACACTGTGGCACTTCAATTGAGAATATTCCCCACGGGTTCTGGTATTTCAACACTTGGTCCCCAGTTGATGGCACTGTATGGAGAGTTTTAAGAAGTGTGAGCTTGAGGGAAGAAGAACATCATTCTGGGTGGGTTTTGAGAATTTAAGCCTATGCCACTTCCTGTTTGTTCTCTCTGATCCATGCTTGCATTTGAAGATGTGAGCTCCCAGTATCCTGCAGCAGCCCGCCATACCTGATGCTTGCTGATGTGTCTCCCCTCTTTTCCTTCTGGAACAGTGAGCCCAAATAAAATCATTCTTCTATAAACACCATGTTTTGTTACAGCAGCAACATAGTAACTAATATAGAAATTGGTACCAAATAGTGGGCTGATGCTGTGAAGGAGTTAACACGTTGGTTTTGGGAGAAATAGAACTTTGTACGAAAAAGATAGTTGAAGGCTGTAAGCAGAGATTAAAGGGACATTCTAGTTGGAGGCTGGAAGACAATGTAGTATTCAGAGTGATGAGGACTGTGGAATCTGCTGCATGGTTGTTACTGATAACCCTTGTACAGGTCCACAATGAAAACGAGCAAGTGAGGCAGACAGGAAGGCAAAATGTACAGTTTAGAGAGTTTCCTTTCTGTCGCTGTGATAAAACACTTTGACCAAAGCAACTTGGTTGGAAGGAAAGGATTTGACTTCTACTCCTAGATCAGCCTCCATCACTAAGAGACACATCAGGGTGAAAACTCAAGCAGGAGCTATTAGCAGAAACCATGGGAAAATGTTGCTTACCGGCTCTGCCGATTGCTCCCTCGAGCTGATGTTCATCTAGTTTCATTATGTAGCTCATGGCCAGCTTCCCAGAGAGCAGTGCCATCCTCAGTGTGCTGGCCCCTCCTATATCAATTAGCAAGCAAGATAATACCTCTCAGGAATGCTCACAGACCAACATAATAAAGACAATTATTCTGTTGAAACTCTTATTTCCCCCTCTCAGGCAATCTTAAGTTGTATCAAGTTGACAATTAATGCTAACTTAGATATATACATATTGAAAGTAAAATTCAGTCTATCTGGGAAAGGAAGAACATTAGTGAGAAAAGAAGGGGGTTTAAATAGCTGAGAGTAGGGGAAAATGTGGTAAAAGTATATGGTATATTTGAATGGGAATATTTCTTATGAAACTTATCGCTTGTTCAATGAATATATACCAATAAAATATGTGTATAATTTTATCATTTAAACATGTAAATTGTGTTGTATGTTAACTTACATACCAACTTTTAAAACATAATAGAAGAAAAACTGTGTGATAAATGTTTTATTGTGGACAGTTTCACAGTTGGGGGTACTGGAAGCTACATCTAATACAATGCAAATATAATTGTATCCTTTACTAAAGATATGGGAGGTAGAAATGAGTAAGTGCATTTAAAACACTTACTGACATTGAGTAGTTAGGACTGGGAATTTATTTGGAAGGGTGAGGTTATAAAAAGATAGTAAAGAATGCTGTTTTTTTAAAATTGGTTGTTGCCACAGAAAGGGGTCACCTTAACAGAATAGCAATATGAATTTTTCTTTCCATATTTATTTGAAGTAGAAACAGATGAGATGCAAATATGTAGTTGTGTAATGGGCCCGGAATTCCAAAGGTGAAACAAGATGGAAAACCTAGGTAAGGGAACAGAAACTACAGACACAAGTATCACCAACAAAATACAAGAGATGGAAGAAAGAATCTCAGGCGTGGAAGATACGATAGAAGAAGGTGAAATAGAACTCCAAATTCTCAGCAAGCAGGTGATGACTGACATAAATATTAATTGGTTAAATCACCAAATTCCTAAACTAGAATGTAAAGGCTAAGATGTATACTCCAAGAATATGGAGGAAGAGTAATCACAACATATGTAGAAATTTATTATGAAAAAACAACTCCCCAAAAGATCTTCTTGAGAATTATAATCCATCAGAATTAAAATGTTCCCCATTGTCTGAAACATCAATGCCAACAAGAGTTCAGGTGACCTGACAGACATTTTGCTTTGGTAACCATTGGGAGAAGTCTGTGACAGACACCTATGCCATGCTGACCACTCAGCTAGACACCATCTTATCTGCATGCAGAGAAAGACTGCAGTGAAAGCTTTTCAGGTTTCACACTAATTATGGCAGCTACAGTCACATTGTTAAGGAGAAACTGGCAGAATTCCACAAGACTTTTTTTTAGGCCCCTAAATTTAAAACGAAAAGAAGTTTTCAACCGTGTCACTGTTAATTTTAAGCTTGTCCACACCTGGCATAATATTTTAATTTTACACTTAAGAAACACATTTGGAGTTATTAAAAACAGTTTTGACGTGCTCCAGTGTAATGGCTTGATTTTGTTGTTCGTGTTTCTTGAAATGGAAAAAAAATGTAAATCAGGTGACAGACACATAAATGTACTATTATGTTGCATGAAAGATATATTCATGGGTCATTTTGTTAATATTGAGCAGGCAAGCTACAATTATAGTCAAATATAAAGCTAAATATGAAATCATAAAAACTGCAAATAAATTATTAATGATCCATTATGTGTTGACTACCAAAATATACCTCCATTAAAAATCATACATTTCACCACTAGGAGAGTCCTAATCAGATTCTATTAACTCTTATTTTAGACATTTCTAAAAAGCTTGGTAACTGCTGTACTTTCCAAGAGCAAATTAGAAGTAATAAGTTTGATGGAGCCAAGATCTCACTTTAAGACAAGCACATTAATGGAGTAGACTGTGGTGGCACCTAAAATGTACATGACAAAAAAAAAAAAAAAAAAAAGAAATCTTTGAATAGCAGAAAACAAACTCCACATGAAGACCAGTCTTTGATCACTTAAAATAGAGTAACTAATTTGCTACATTTTATTATTCTTGGTGATTAATAATAACAAAGGTTATAAAAAAAAAAGTTGGCTACCTTAATGAAATAATGAAATAAATGACGAATAAATAAAATAATGAAAACATTACTTTAATAAGATTTCACTAGAGGAAAAATTGGTTAGTAAATTCAGAAAAATCTATTTTCATTGTTTGTAAAATTTGCTTATGTGAGGTCATTTGTAGAAATGGTGCTCTCTCCTGAAGTAAACCATCAGAAATAATGAATATCTTTAAAGACCATTCATTATTTCAATTATGTAGTGTTTATTAAGTAACTTCCAGTTTATTTATTTGTGTTATTTATTTTAGCCATCTTAATTTCCACCTAACTTCACAATTATTTTTGTGGAATTGTCTTAGCTTCTATTTACTACATAAATACAAATGAATCTATCTCTAAATTGTATATCCTTGTATGAAACTGCATTATCTAAAATATAGAGTGCAAAAAATTTACAGCTCACACACTACAGCCTTTGTTGACAATAACTATAACACAATTTACATTTTAAAAACATTATAAAATGTAAATTCACATGATTCATTCTCAAAAACTAAAAACAACTGAGAAAAAGTTCAGATGAATATATGATGAAAAATATATATGACCAAAAATCACTAAAGAATCATGATCTAAGCAAAAGTCTCATTTTGCCTATTCATGGATTCTTGGAATGGGCAGGTTGAAATCTTTACTGAAATATCCACCATACAGCATAGTAATCTGAGGAAGGCTGAATTTTTACATCTTCGCTGAGAAAATACGTGAAATGAAAACATCTTCCACTAATGCTCTTATTCAGTCCTCTTTCATCCCTAATTAATGTGGTTCAAATTAAGGGTCCTGAATCACAAGTCTTGATTTTCTTAAAAATAATGTCTATTTATTTTGTTACCAAGACAATTTCTTAAGTGAGATTAAATTTTACCTTTAAAAAATGTGTGTGTGCACCTATGAACACATCTAAGTACATGTGTTCCCAACTCCAATTCCAGAACTCATTTTCATTTAAAAAAAATATTTTCATTATCACTATATTGCATTCATGTAGGTCTCAGTCATCAGCCATTTGGTGGCGCATATGATTTACCAAATATAAATCAGCAAGGGATCGTTATTTTTATGAAATCACTCACTTTTCTGATTATTCATCAAGCATTTGGTGTTACAGTAGAATCCTCTAGAGAGGCGGAGAATGGTTGTCACGCATGAGCCAGTGCCGTATCACTGTAGCTTGAGGCTTCTTTATCTGGTTTAGGTTTGGGATGATGGAGGATCAGATAACCTTTGAATCACAGGAGATAATCTGGAGAATTTGATGAGGGCAGAAGAGTGGGGATTGCTGATCAGGACACAAGAGCTGACCCGTACTGGAAACAGGGGTGTTCCAGTACACTCATGGAGAAAACAGCAAGGAGCCTGAGTCAGAACCTTGAGTCATCTTGATAAGCAAGTGCAATAGCTTGTTAGTGTTTTCTGCTTACTAAATTCATCAAGCTCTTTTTATCAGTGTAAGAACATGGAAGCCTGCTTTGAACAAAGATTATTTGGCCAGGGGAGGGCACTAATCCATTCCTTCCGTACCAAGTGTTTAAAGGTGCCTATCCCTGAGGCAGCAGTGAAAAGAGGAGGTAAGAACGGGGTGACTCTCCCCTCAAAAGCTGTTCTCTGATCCATGGAAGAAATAATTGATGAACTAATTTCATTAAAATAAAAAAAAAAAAAAACTTGCGTTTGTTAAAAGAATAAGACAAGACCAACTGTGGAGAAAGTATTGACAGAGGTGCATCTGACAGACATATATGGAACTCTGAACACTCAACAGTGAGAAAAGAAATAAAAGTGATCAAATAAAATAAATGAGCAGAAGATCTAAATAAACATCCCTTCCAATATAGCTTACAGATGCCAAAAACTAGAAAAAACTGCTTTAGTATATTGTTGGGAAATTCAAATTGCATCTAGGTATTAGTATGTCACCCTTAGCAGAAAGGCCCTAATCCCTAACACAGGCAGCTTCACACATGGTGGGAATTTAAAGCACCACGGCTGCCTTGAAAGACAGTTGACACTTTCTTAAAACAATGAATTTTTGCCCGTGCTCACCCGCACCCCACACACCACAGCGAGCTATTTAACCAAATACAGTGAGACTTGGGGCCACACAAGAACCAGCACAATGGATGTTTATGACAGCGTTTACTCACAATGGACAAAACCTACATGCAAATAAAAGACCCTTAAGTAGGTGAATGGATAATTCGGCTAAGATATATCTACTCTGTGCAATACTAATATGTGTGAAATGAATTGTCAAGCCATGGAACAACATGGAGTTTGAAATGCATATTATTAAGTAAAAGAACTCAGTCTGAAAAGCATTTTGCATAATTTCAAATATATAACACTTTGGCAAAGGAAAAGCTATGGACACAGGAGAAGATAAGTGGTTCCCTGAGGGTGAGGGAGAAATGGACAGTTCAAGTACAAAACTTTCTAGGCAATAAGAATAAATGATAGATACGTGTCATGATGCATTATTCTAAACCCATGAAATATAAAGTGCCAAGGACTAACCCTACTGTAAACCAGGAACTTTCATTTCATAGTAATGTCAGCTGATTGATGGCAACTAATGTGCCTGACTGTGTAGCCTGCGGCTCACAGGGTACCATGTGTACATACCAGAGTAGGGTTGAGTGGAAACTTGCTGCACTTCCCACCCAATTTTAGTCTGAACCTAAAATTGCCTTTCAAAATAAAAACTTTGAAAGAAACTTTTGACTACTGAAAAATGCAGGAAAGCAGTCAAATGATGGCATTATATGATCTTCAGTGTTATGAAGTAGCCACGTCTACATGGAATACACACATACACACACACACACACACACACACACACACACACATTCCATGGAAACACAGAGAAAGGCAAGAAAACATCTCCAAAAGAGAGGGCACAAGGCTGTCAAGCTTACTTCCAAACTCTCCAACTGGAAAATAATTTTAAGAAATTCTAAGCCCCTGTAAAAAAAAAAAAGGGGGGGGGGAGAAAATATTGTGCAAGTTCTCTTAAAGAAAGAGGTATTTCCCTTTAAAAATCAAGTAGTGAAGAAGCCAAGGATATCAAAGGAAGTTAAGAAAAACAGCAAGGTGGTCAAGAAGCAGGTGTGAGGACGCTAACCAGCAATAGCTAAGAATGTTTCTCCTAAAACTGGAGCATTCTAAGTGTTCTCCCCAGACGACACTACTGGGAATTCTGTGGAAGGGAACTAGTGCCACGGAACAAATGTGTCTAGAGCATTTAACTGATTCCAGGACTCCAGGAGTCCAGATCTCAATTGATGTTCCATGCCCAGAGGGTCTCCCATGCTATAACTGAATTCCACTGCTCAGCCTTGATAGTCCTAAGCAACACACTGAGTTTGAGAAGGAGCTAAAATGGCATTTTAAAATGTTCAGTTAATGTGAAAGTACTTACATTAATAAATTGTTATATTGAAGTATTTGTGATTTTTTTTGTCAACTTACTGATTACTTAAACTATTAAACTGTAATTATAAATCACAGAAAGATCCTACATTTTGGAACTAAGTGAAGGAAAAAGGATTTAAAAGGATTTAACAAGCCAAGTGTGGTAGTGCATGCCTGTAATTCTGCTATCCAAGAAGCTGAAGCCAATGTACTGAGGTGTCAAAGCCTCAATGGCTCAGACTGAAAGACCCTGTCTCAAAAGTATCAACCCATAAATGAACAATAATAGATCTGGTGGCATAATAGGACGCCAGAGATCAAGCTAACATGAGTGTGTCTATCCATGAGGAGCATGGGAAGTCTTTCTAACTTCTGATGTCGCCTTTAATTTCTCTCTACATAGGATGTCCTTATCATACAACTACCTTCAAGACGTAAGGACCTAGGCAGAAAGATTAGAAGAGCTAGAGGTAGTCAGCCACTCCAAGGAAACAGGCTTCCAGACACAGCAGAGCTGATGCACAGCTGAAGCCATTGAGATGGTATCAGCTTACCCAAGTCCACACCTACCAAAGTCCTGATGTGGAGGGAGGAAGAAGGGAGCTGGCCACAAAATCCCACTCACAAGCAAGAAGCTATCTGAGATTGATACAGCTGGAACAGTGAGAAGGGGAAAAGCAGATTCCTTCAGGAGATGGACACTGGTTATATCAGGTACACGCCAGGGCATGGGTCATGCTTGGAGATTTTTGGCCAACACAAATAGACCCCATGGTGCGCACGGTGTGTGTGTCTGTGTGTATGTGTGTCTGTCTGTGTGTGTGTGTGTGTGTGTGTGTGTGTGTGTGTGTGTGTGAGCTTGCACGTGTGCACACTTTTTTTGAGAGAGAGAAAGAACATGAAGTTGGATAAATATATGAAAAATCTAAAATATTTTTAAATTAAAAGAATGTCTATTATGGAATCTTGCATAAGAATAGTAGGTGAACATAGAAAATATCTTCTGGACTCTGAGGATGTCTGATCTCATACATATAATTTAAAAACCAATAAAAATAAGTTGTTTAAAGATGTTAAATAAAATCCTTTAGACTAGAAATAATGATACTATGTAACAATATATATTTACCTCAAATACCAGAAAGTTGCAAAATGAGTAATTACATGAGTTAATGAATACACACATACTTACAGATATATGTGACATAATGACATCTTAGTCATCAGGGAACCACAAGTATGATAGTGGTCCCATAAAAGACATTGAAGATGACATGAGAAGATGGAAGGAGCTCCCTTGTTCATGGATCGAGAGAATCAACATAGTAAAAATGGTCATCTTACCAAAAGCAATTTACAGATTCAATGCAATCCCTATCAAAATATCTACACAACTTTTTAAAGACATTGAAAGGTCGATTCTCAACTTCATATGGAAAAAAAAAAAACAAAACAAAACAGAATAGCTAAAAACAACCCTGTACAATTAAAGACCCTCCAGAGAAATCTCCATTTTTTATCTCAAGCTGTACTACAGAGCAACAGTAATTAAAACAGCAGTGGTACTTGCACAGCAATAGGCTGGTTGATCAATGGAATAGAATTGAACACCCATAAATTAATCTACACACATATGGTCACTTGATTTTTGACAAAGAAGCCAAATCTATTCAACGGAAAAAGGATAGCATCTTCAACAAATGGTGCTGGTCTAACTGTATGTCTACATGTAGAAAAATACAATTAAACCCCTGTTTGTCACCACGGACAAAACTCAAGTCCAAGTGGATTAAAAACCTCAACAGAAAACCAGAGACACTAAATCAGTTAGAAGAAAAATTGGGAAAGAGTCTGGAACACATTGGCAAAGGAGACAACTTCCTGAACAGAACACTAATAGCTCAGGCTCTAAGGTCAACAATTAATAAATGGGACCTCATGAGGCTGAGAAGCTTCTGTAAGGCAGGAGACACTGTCAAAAGAACAAAGCAACAGCCTACAGATTGGAAAAAGATCTTCACCAACCCTACATCTGACAAAGGTCTAATATCCAAAATATATAAAGAACTCAAGAAATTAAACACCACCAAACCAAACAACCCAATTAAGAAATGGGCCTCAGAACTAAACAGAGAATTCTCAAGAGAGGAATATCAAATGGCTGAGAAACACTTAAAGAAATGCTCAGCGTCTTTAGTCATCAGAGAAATGCAAATCAAAACAACTCTGAGATTCCATCTTACACTCATCAGAATGGCTAAGATAAAAAAATTCAAGTGACACCACATGCTGGTGAGGATGTGGAGAAAGAGGAACACTCCTTCATTGCTGGTGGGAATACAAACTTGTATAACCACTTTAGAAATCTATCTGGTACTTTCTCAGAAAACTGGGAATAGGGCTTCCTCAAGACCCAGCTATTCCACTCCTTGGAATATAGCCAGAAAATGTTCCACCACACAACAGGGACATATGTTCAACCATGTTCATAGCAACCCTATTCATAATAGCCAGAACCTGGAAACCTGTAAACAACCTAAATGTTCTTCAGTTAAAGAATGGATAAAGAAACTATGGTACATTTACACTATGGAATACTACTCAGCTATAAAAAACAAGGAAATCCAGAAATTTATGGACAAATGGATGGAATTAGAAACGATCATATTGAGTGAGTTAACCCAGAAGCAGAAAGACTCACATGGTATATACTCATTTATAATTGGACACTAGCCCAAAAGGCATGTCCCATGAAAGTCTTCACTTACCAGGAGATTGGGACAGATGTGAGGACATCCCACTGGTACTCTAGGTAAGACAGATATAGGAGATGGGGAAATAGAAGGAGCGAGAGGATCTTAGAAACCTACAAGAAGAACATTGTAATGGGTGGATCAGGGCACAAGGGAGTCTGCTCAAACTATTGCATTAACCAAGGACAATATAAGTACTACTCTGATCTAGCCAATGGACAGGACATTCTCCACAGTTATGTGGAGAGCAGGGACTAATTCTGACATGAACTCTGGTGTCCCATATTTGAAACTTCCCCTTGGTGGGGAGCCCTGGTGGCACTCAAAGAAAGAATAGGCAGGCGACCAAGATGAGACTTGATAGCCTGTGACCATAACGTGAGGCAGGAGATCTTCCTTGATCATGGATCTAGGGGAGGAGAATAGGATGGGAGTGGGAGGGAGGGAGGGATGAGTGGATACAAGTGATGGAAAAACAATTGAGTTGTAATCAGAATAAATTAATTAATAAAAAACAATATAAACTAGATTTGTAGTAAGCTATCAATCAAACTTTGGCAAAGACATGTATGACATTCATGTAGTGATGAAATCATTCAAGAGCACATTTGCCAGAAATATCTGTATTGACTGGTAATACATACTTAGAAATTGTATGTGTAAGTGAATTACATAGTGGCAAATGAAGTGAACCACAGTGTGTTAATTTCTTTTCTCATTTCTAATTTCAATTATCTGACAAGAAGCAACCTGAGGAAAGAATTATTTATCATGGTCTATGGTTATAGTCAGTCTAAGATGGCAGGAAATGAATGACAGCTGAGGCAGCTTGGTACACCGTGGTGGGAGTGTGATGGTGCTTACACATATGTCAAAAGATCGTGAGAGCGCTGGCTGACACTATAGCGAGTGTTCTTTCCCTTCCTGGTGATCCATTTCTTCCATCTGTCTCTCAATGCAGCATCATTTGATGAAGACCAAGAGTTCAAACACATGAGCTTGGGGGGGACATTAAATTCAAAGGACAGGGCAAGGGAACAGTAACATATAAGCCAGGAAACAATAAATCTACATTTTCACCCAACATTTCAGTAATTGCTATGTGAACTGAGGATATCACTCAGGAGATAAAACACTGGCTGTGCAAGCATGACGGCCTTAGTCTGAACTCCCAGAATCCCCATGAAGCCAGTTGTGATAGTGTGTGCATCTGTCATCCCAGAACTCCTAGGGAGGGATGGGTGGCAAGAGGGACTTTCTAAGAACCTTGCAGGGCAGCAGCCGGACATATACAGCAAGAAGAAAAATAGGCAGGGGACCCTGTATCAAACAAGGTGAAACAACTGTCACATGAGTTGTCGTCTGAATTTTACACATGAACTGTAGCATATATGAGCTATATTCACACACACACACACACATACACACACACACACACAGAGAGAGAGAGAGAGAGAGAGAGAGAGAGAGAGAGAGAGAATAATTGTTATAACAAGCAGCCAGAAAGACAATAAGAAAGAAGGCAAGAACAGTGCTCTTAACCTTGATCCAACTGACATTCATAACATCCTGCCAAGCCCCAGCAGAAAACACAATTTTTCCCAATTATGCATGGACCATGTGCTAAGAAAGAGAACTTTTACATTGAAGAGCGTTGAGTTTTTCTGAATGTTAAAGTGAGATGCTGCTTATGGCACATGGGATTCAAACATATATAAAAAGAGGGTAAATCAACCTGGAAGGAAAACAGGTGAGGCCTTAATTTGAAAAGAAAAGAAAAACAACAACAACAACAGCAAAGTATATTTTGAGGGCAGGAAATAATTTGACACTCAAATTTGAAGCTATCTTTGTTGCATGTGCCCCTCTTTCTGGGCTACATAACATCAAGTCCCAGTGGACACGGTCCCCCATCCCTCTCCTCCACCCCTACCCGCCAGCATTGCTCCCTCCTGTGAATGAAGGAAAGGGAAACTGTGGGTACAAAACAGAGAATGGAGAGTCCAGCGTTTGACCGAGAGGGAGCCAGGGCAGAGATAAGGGAGCCTAGCTGAGGCTCCTGGTAACAAAAATTCAACCACAGCAAGGCGCTGGAGTCAGAGGCGAACAGTGTGAATACAGTTGTAGAAACGGCAAGAGCGCCAGCTGGCTGGAAGACATGGTGGCAGGGCTTGGCCTTTTTCACCTTAATGCTTGGAATGTTGTGGCCCCAGAGAACACTGTGTTACTTTTCCCCTCCTCCTGCAAGTCACCACAGAGGAAAGTAGCCTTGCAGATTCCTTTCCGGATTGATGCTTGCCATCTCTCCCACTAAGAAAACATAGCCACAGTTTACTTATGAACACACATTGTATTACACTCTTATCACCCTTTATATAATTTAGGCATTGTCTCTCAAAAACGACAGAAGCAGGGGCTGGAGAGATGGCTCAGCTGTTAAGACCACTGGTTGCTCTTCCAGAGGACCTGGGACTGTGTCCCAGCATAATGGTCTGCAGCGCCAGTTCCAGAGTGTTCGATACCCTCTTCTGGTCTCCACAGACACTGGTTACCCATGGTACACAGACACATAAGACAGAAATAATAAGATAAACAGCATCAAGAGTGAGAACAAAATGACAGGATAGAAACCCTAGGATATTTTCAAACCTAAAAGACCTACCAACAGAAACTTTCTCTTCTCTTCAGCCAGGCTAAGCCCCATCTGTCCCCACCTAGTCTCTGGCTCCACCTCCGCATTTGAAATCCTCAACTGGCAGCCCATAGAATTAGGAAAGCGCCGCCAACAAAACCCGCCTTTTGGTTTATATGCACAGGCGATGGAGATGACAAAATGAGTTCTGAACACACTGGGGTACGTTTCTGTTTCGCTTCCAAGCATCTCTTTTGTCGAGGAAGGAGCTCATTTGAGGACATGCTCTGGGCTTCTATCTGGGGATGCATCATCTTAGCTGCCAGCTCTTGCCTCTCAGCATCCTGCTGGAAGCTACAAAAGCACCTCTGTCTCTTTATTGGTCTACATGACTTCCCAGAACATTTGTAGCATACCCACTCCCACATGATCAGCCTGTGCTGTGAGACAGAGGTGGGATGAAACACGGAGCCCAGGGCAGGGAGCATCTCTGCGGGGCTGAAGCCAGTGCGTCATGCTGCTTACTGTAGCTGATTTTTTTTTTTTTTTTTTTTTGATTAGTCTGCGTTGGCCAGATGCTATTGCACTAGGTGGTAAAATGGCCTAGATCATTATCTTTGTGCCTCCAGGAGCTGGCACTTCACCTGCCTAACGCAGGAAGCAGCTTCAGAAAGGATTTTTAGATTGGATCATGGTGAATTCAAGGACTAGTCACAAAACTAGAACAGAACAAAAGTGTGTTCATGAACTGTGGCAAGAACTTCAACCAACGAGTGATAGTCAATCAGAGAGCCCTCTGAGAGGTGTGGACTTGGGTTTGTTTGCTTGTTTGTTTGTTTGTTTGCTTGTTTGTTTCAGCTGTCCAAGCCAGATAATCCCTTAAAGTCAAGTGGCTTGTGGCCAGTGAGAGAAGTTAATATTATAGAGACTTGGGGGCTTTCCACTTCAACACAGTATGTAACAGAAATCAAATTATAGGCAACCTATGCACTGAGCAATAATTTCCCAAATAATCCCCTCCCGTGCCCACCCCCCCCCACACACACACACATCGTGCCTTTAAGTGATCCCATCCCAGCACCGAACTCTTTCTTTTCTGTTTAGTAAGGAGCACCTCCTCACTTGCTCTCTGCTTTTGGCTCCAGGACCAGTACCCAAACAAGCAATAATAAACATCTATTTTAGAAAATAGCAACTAGATGAATGCATTTCAGATGATGTTGGGACTGCTGTGACCTCACATCCTACAATTCTCAGGCATGGTGGACCTTACACTGGTAGGAATTGCGTCTCTACACAAGCACAGGACAGCTGAGGGCCTAAACTTATAGAAAGTGAAGGCTGTGTGGTTGGAACTCCAATCCAGCTCCAGGGATGGCACTCTGACTCTGGATGCTCTACGACTCATCTCTAGATGTTTAGCAGAAAGCAGTCTTGAGGCAAGGAAACACAGAATCCTTGTTAATGTCTAAGGTGAGGATTTCATTTGATCTTTTAAAAAATGAAATGCAACCTTGCATATGTGCTTCTCCATTAGACAGTAACAGAAATGTAACTAATAGACTAACCTAAAACAATTGGAATAGATGGGATGCAGGCATCTCAATTTGCCCTTTGCCCTCAACGCTGACCACACTCTCCTCTCCTCCCACACACATCTTTTCTTGCCTTTTCTTCTTGTCTGTCTTTCTTACCTCACTTACCTCTGAACCGTGACTAACCGACAAACCACAGAGCTTGCAAGAACAGCTCTCGAAAGTCCTGCTCTCACAGTTATTAGATGCGATTACACCAACAAATCTAAGCCACGGGCATGAAAACTAGAACAGCCTCCAACTGAAAGTTTCACAGCAATTACAGACAAATACCACTACCCTGGCCAAACCACAAAAATACATACCCCTGCCCTCCATACTGTGCAAAATGTCAAGCCCGCATCAACTCAGAAAGCTACTGGGGATTCAGGTTTCCCCTCGACTGCAACAACAGAATAGTCTTTAATGCAGTGGTTCTCAACCTGCGTGCCACACGATCCCTTTGAGGGTCAGATGACACTCTGACAGAGATAGCATATGAGCATTGGGAAATAGCGATATTTATATTATGATTCATGACAACAACAAAATTACAGTTGCAAAGTAGCAATGAAAATGATTTTATGGGTGGGGTTGTCACAGTATGAGGAACTGCATTAAAGGGTTACAGCTTTAGGAAGGTTGATGACCACTGCTTTAAGGTGTATTTGAGCTTTTTAGTGTAATATTTTAACACTTTTAATGCAAATGTTACATTTCAAATATAAGCTTCTGTTCATTGAATAATACATACTTTTTATTTACATAAACACATATGTAGATCCCAACACCCATGCATACATGAGTGCATATTTTCTGTTACCATATCAAAATATCCAGGGCTGGGGACTTTGTAAAGAAAACAAGGTTACTTATCCAAATGTTCTGGTAGTTGGCAGCAGAGCCCCGGTACATGTTCTGCCTCTAGCCAGAGCCCCCTGGTGGGCTTCCCAACATGGTAAATGGCTTGTGGCAGACTGCAAGCAATAGGGAGAGATTCCATGGCAAGACAGGAAGCCAGAGAGACTCAAGGGTGTTATGTGACAACCTTTTCTTACAGAGACCAACTGGAACCCCGTGGAGACTACATTAGTTACTGCCAAGGGCAATGCCCCCATGACCACCTTCTGCTAAGTGTCACCTCTTAATAATCCTACCTCCTCTCCCACTGTCACACTTTATAGCAAGAAAATTTAGGAATACACTCAACCCACCCAACTAAAGCATATACATAGGTGCACGTGCACACACCTGTGTGTATGTGTGTATGTTTGTAAAGTAAGAGCTGACACCTAGTGCAGATTTTATCAGGTCATATTCTACTGCATTCTTAACTGAAGTCAGGATTTCAAGCTGGACTGCCATAGGGCTTGACTGACATTTGTGCCATTTTCAAGCCAGTAGTACACAAATTCTCCCTTTTCAACTTCTCCCTTGTGTCTGATTTTTTTTTTCTTTCATTTCCTTATCTTGGCTATGAACTTCTTAAGATCACTTACAGCTGAGCCCAAGTGTAACAGAGCCAAACACTCTCTTCTTAAACAGAACACACAGCAATCTGCTGATGCAAGCTGAACATGGCCAAGTTGCAGGTGCAACATGATTATTAAGGTATAATTAACAAACAAAAATTGAGAAAGCTTATGGTACACAATGTGATACTTACATATAAGTATAAAGTTTCTGCCACAATCCAATAAATAAAAATGTCTATTATCACACATAGTTACATGTGTGTCTATGTCTGGTAAGAACATTTCTCCTTTCTCAGAAAATTTAAACATATTCCATAATCTATATATTATATAGCATAATCCATGCTATATAATAGGATACCCAAAGATATACCTACTACTAATAAAATTTACATACTTTAACCAATGTCTCCTCCTCAATATAGCACCATCTTTTCTTTCTTTGTTTATATTTTGGTTTTTTGAGGCAGGGTTTCTCTGTGTAGCCTTGGCTGTCCTGGACTTGCTTTGTAGACCAGGCTGGTCTTGAACTCACAGTGATTCACCTGCCTCCCAAGTGCTGGAATTAAAGGCGTGTGCCACCACGCCCAGGGCCATCTTTTCTTATTAAAGATGCCTACATTATTTGGCAAACTTTTACACACATTCTTAAGAGATTAAAAGGAGACTCTGAAAATCATCACTCACTTATGAAGTGAGCATTCCCCACACAAAATACACAGTACACATGGCAGAGACTGTATAATCATCTTCAGAGTCAGGCGTGTCTGGTGTGTGAGCGAGAACAGAAGCTTCTACTTTCTCCTCTGACAGAGGCTTGTAACAGATGTCACTTTAGAACCGTTGTCCGGTTCTGTTAGTGCTGAGAACTCTACGAGAAGTCATGGAGGCCAGTGTGAGTAAACAACTATCTGGTATTGATAGCCGAATCTCAATGGTAATAATTTCCCCCTACTATCTGTATGAAGTTCAGTTTTTATAGAAAATTTATGAGAATCTCCAGAGGCACTTACATTCCATGGTCCTTGCTCATCACACTAACCAACCTGCCTGGGATGTTTCCATAGCAACTCCTGACATTTCTACTTGGACACAAACCCTGCTCCATCACTCTTTCCATTGAAACCGAATGTCTTCCCTGGAGTCTCCCTCAGAAAAGACAACAATCCCTCTGTGTTACTTCCAGTCTCTCCCAAAGCCTGCGGCAAGACCACTTGGGCCCAGACTGTTAACACAGGATGGTTCTGGTAATATACACATTTATGTTTTTTCCCCCTAAAGACAAAACACACAGGCAGAATGGCCACATCAGGATAAAACATGAGATTAGGCACAGCCATGTAACCAAAACCACTCTACCTTCCAACATGCAGACTCTGCCAGTGAACCTGGAGCTATCTCAGGGCAGGAACTCTCTGTTTTTTTCTGCAATCTGACTGTCAAAGTCTCTTCCATCTGTATTGTGTGTCTGTGTGCCTGTGTGTCTCTGTGTATGCACGTGCACACACACATGGTGGTGGGATGGCTTAATGGGTGTGCCAATCAGCACTAAGGTCAACTTGACACAGCCCAGAACCATTGAGAAAGGAGTCTCAATGAGTAATGAATGGTCCTTATCTTGACTGATACCGATGAAGGGGGTCCCTATGGTTCCCTGGGCGGCTAGTCTGGGGCTAGATAAGGAGGCCAGCTGAGCACCCCAGGAGACAGTAAGAAGCTTCCTTCTTGGTTTCTGCTTCAAATTTCTGCCTGGCATTCCTGATGCCTTCTTTCAGTTGGTGGACTGAGACCTGCAAGTATACGCTCTTTCCTGCACAATTTGTTCTGGTTAGAATATTTTTATCACAGCAAAGAAACTAGAATAGTGGGGAAAGGTGCTTGATCAAGTCTGATGCTCCAAGGTTAATTAATCCTTAGGGGCCATATGGTAGAAGGAGAGAGCTGCCGCAGAGCAAGACATCCTCACACCTCTACGTACATGATTCATCTGTCTGTCTGTCTATCTATCTATTTATCTATCTAGTTCTCTTTCTCTCTCTCTCTCTTCCCCTTGTATGCATTTATAAAAATGTCACTTAAAATAGATTTGGAATAATGTTTTATGTGCGATTGGTTGCCGCTATCATTCCATCCAAATGAGTTTTCACTCAACAGCCAAAAGTCCCTAAGCTCATTTAGAAGTCATCTCTCATTTATGCAGTGAGATTATGCAGTGAATGTAAGTCAATAACAAGTGAATTCAGGAAAATGATCAATGTTTGGCTTCCTCATCAGAAATCTCAGCATCTGCAAGGTGAGACCCCTTTCTCTGTTTTCTTAGTGTGGGGAGTGTGGTAGACATCTCAGTCCCTCCCAACTTCTGGTCTCTTCAGACCTCTAACTTTTCCTGAAAGTTCATTCAGACACTTGGTCCTGTAGGCAGAAGGTTATTATGTAGTTTATATTCTGATTTCCTGTCTAAATGTTGTGTGAACTCTGCTCCCCATTGCCCACCTGTTATGTCAACAAAGCAGCTTATAGCCAATCAATGAGCAAAGGAGAGAATAGGGCTGGACTTCCTGCCCAGGAGGTTGCGGGGGTGGGGTGGGGAGGGGGGTGGGGGGGGTGGATGTCAGGAGAGGAAGCAGAGGATTGAGGCACCAGGAGAGGTCCCAGGAAGATGAGGAGGAGCTGGAGCGGAGGAAAGTTACAAAGTGCAAGTATTGCTGGGAGTGAGATAGAATAGATAGAGAGTTAAGAATAGACTTAAACTGCTCAGATTCTTGTTGTGAAGCTTATTTTTAAACAAATATGAGTCTCAATTATTTGTCATAGTCAGGTAAAAAAATAAGCTAAGAGAAACAAATTGATTTATAAAAATAACTTCCACAATTGGCACCCGAGGGGCAGAATTTATATAGTAATCTAGCAAAAATGTATGTAGAAAATAAAACTACAGAGCAGTTTCTTAGTTCTGATCATTAAGAGAGGAACCACAATTTCTAAGGCGGGAGCTCCCAGCTTCCTGACTAGACCCCCCTGCCCTTAACCCCCCCCCTTCATCCCCCAACCCCCCACACAGAGCAGCAAGGCCTTCAGCTAGCTACAGGAAAAAAAAAAAAAACTGATATATACAAACCCCAGAGAAGCAAAGTAAAGAAAAAAAGTGGCTCTTTAAAACAAGCAAGATTCTCAAAGTGAGACTGCAGGAAACTAAATCCCTTTGAGAAGGGGCTCTGGCAGGCTGGACTCCTACAGGCCAGAAGACCAAACACTTGTGGACATAATAACTTCCCAGAGTGAGGCGAGGGTCAGGATCCCCTGAGGGAGGCCTCTCCTGGAAGCAGGAGCCAGAGACAGACTGAAAAGCCTCAAGCCTCAGAACTGATAAGGTCTAAAAGGGAAGCTGGGTCTAAGAAAGTAAAGTCCTTGGGGAGAGGTTTTGAGTTAAAAGAAGAATTTTTTCTGTGTTGAAAAAAAAAAAAAAAGGAAGACACAGTGACACAGTGCTTCTGGATTCCATTTGAGTTTGTTTCTTTTAGGACACAAATAATGTTTTCAGTGACAGTTTCAGTTTTGTATATCCTCTTTAAGAGAGATCAGAATAAGACAGACTTGGAGAAAGAAGAGACAGAGAAATTAGATGCTAAATTAAAGGCCATCGGCAAGAGGTTGGAGGAATCCTTGAATCAAAATAGGGAACCTTCAGAGAAATCCAATCTGGAACTTACAATAACACCAAAAGAGCCAGTTCCAGATGAGGTAAATCCACAAAGGCTTGAAGAAGTTGCATAATGGCAGCCCATTGAGATGGTGGATAGAAAGTCTCCAGCTCTAGGCCAACACCGTCAGACTGGATATTGTGTGTGTATTGTCAAGGCTCAATCACTGGATGAAGTAATATATGCTAAAGTAGAAATGCAAATCCTGTTTTGTGTTGCCTTAGAAGAAGGACATACTCCGACTTGTGTGCTCCGTTTTACAGAATTTGGAGAATTTAAGTTATGCACCATGCTGTAGGGCCATATTCAGAATTCAAATGTGCTCTTGCCTTAAATTCTGGAAAGTATGCTTCTAAAGTTACACATTTGTTAGAGATGGTGACTGTCTTGGAGAAGCCTTTGCAAATTGGGGCTGATGGTGCTTCAGCATGCATATCTATTGAAATACAATAATGTCTCAGACATTATAACATAAAACCTGTCACAGAAATAACTTATAATCCTGTAGATCAAACAATTGTGAAAAAAAAAAATCTAACAGCAAGTTTTAAAAGATGGTCCTAAAACAGAAGGAGAATATACTATCTGCCCCAAATATGTTTAATAATCATATATTGATTTAAAAATTTTTTTAATTATTTTTATCTTTTATTAATTTATTCTTGTTACATCTCAATTGTCCGTGCCCTTCCTGGCCAGCAGGAATAAGACTCAAGACAACTAGGTTCCTTCTCAAGGCAGTTTACTCAGGAATGAATTTACAGCAGTTTAGCAAAGCAGAGAATGGCCCCCTCCCTAGGCGGGGCAGAGGCTTATATCCCAGCAAGAGCCAATCAGGAGGCACCACGTGTGAACTCCTCATAGGTCAAAGAGACGGCGGAGCTAAACGCCCGAGCTTGTTAGCCATATAAGGACTTGTTTACCGGAGAGAGCGCTCACCGCCTGGAGGGTGACTAGCGGAAGCCAGCACCATCTTTAGGTGTGGCTACATCGCAGCTCTCAACACTCAATGATTATCCCATCCCTTGTATCCTCCCATTCTTCCCTCCCTCCCATTTTCCCCTTACTCCCCTCCCCTATGACTGTTCCTGAGGGGGACTTCCTCCCCCTGTATATGCTCATAGGGTATCAAGTCTCTTAAAACGAGACAAGTATCACACCTGCTAAGATGCACTGGACTTTAGAAAGGATTGCTGAATTAGAGCAACTTATATAGGTCTTAATTCCAAAAAGGAAGACAGGAAATGTGTTGTGTTGGGGAGGACACTCTGTTCTTGTTTTAACAAGAAACAAAAAGCTATGCATTCCATCCAAACTGTTGGAAACAAGATTTGACAGTGGGAGACCTCCTGAAGAGCTTGACTGTGGACAGAAGGAAAGAAATCAAGAAGACCAAACAGGACAGCAAGAGGACCAGACACCCCCAGAAAGATAAGTAGCCCAGCTGATCCTACCCCACAGATGGCCTCAACAAGTGTTTCCTTGAAAATCTTCATCTGAGACAATTTCAAAAAGGCTCTCTAGATTGTCCAACATCACCAACTGTTCCAGTCAGGACGTCAGTTGAGCTCTGAACTTAATCATCAGGCAGACACTGGACAGCAAAGTTACAGCTAACTTAATCTTAAGACTGGACAATATCCCAATTTTCTTAGGACCCCCCAAAAAAGGAAAAGTATGAGCCATTCCTATGGGGGGGGAGGGTGCATGGTTTTTGTTTATTCTATGGGTGACAGATATTTGTTATTGATTAAAGGGGTTGATTATTTGAATAAGTAAAAGTATATTGAATATATTGAATCTGCTTTTAGACCAAAGAACATTAATAAGAAAAAAAAATATCACATTGGTATAGATCTTTGTATACTAAGGCAGATTTAAGATGATGTTTGGTTACAAAATGCTAAGGTATTGTACCTGTGTCATTCTTAAAACTGCAATGTTAAGTTCTAGTCATTTTGAAAGCCACTATGACTAACTGTTTAGGATAAGTGAAAAATGTATATTAGACAATCGAACTCATGGTTTAGTTAATTACAAAAATATGTTTCCTAGATTGGCATTGATTCGTATGGAGCACAGCAGCACACTAGAGTGATGCTGGGGTTGAGGAAAACCCCACTGGCATTAAGCTGCCAGTGGTTTCTGTGGGGGAGGGCTGGTATATTAACACTGGAAAGGATATCTTGTCACAAGGATCTTGTCAAAGTTATCCTTATAAAACAGTGTTTGTTTCTCTTAGCTTATTTCTTAACCTGGCTATCACACAAATAACTAAGGCTCTTTTATATTTGTTTAAAAATAAGTGTCACGACACAATCTTGAGCAGTTTAAGTCTTTTCTGAAGCCTCTATCTGTCCTGTCTTACTCCCAGCAAACATCCCACAATACTTGTACTTTGTAGCTTTCCTGGGCTTTAGCTCCTTTTTCGTGATCTCCCCTGAGTGTTCCAGCCTCACTGGTTTCTTTGAGTCCTTAAGTACAGCAGGCTCATTCTAGGCTCATTGTTCTGAGATTTTGTTTCTCAACACGCCCCATCCAGACCTCCTTACTGCCTTCAGCACACCTTGTTAATAAAAAAGAAAGAAAACCAAAGTCAGGTTGTTACTAAATATTATTCCCATAAATAGGGAAAACCAATAGTTTCCCTTCTACTTACCAGTTAAACTATTTTAGTATTCCATGTGACTGGAGCAATGACTCGGTGGCTACTACCACTAACTGCCTTTTCAGAGGATCCAGGGTCAATTCCCAGCACCCACATGGCAGCTCACAGTCATCTGTGACTCCAGTGTCAGAGGTCCCAACACCTTCTTATCACTTCCAAAAATACTGCCTGCACACACTACACAGAAGAAATACATGCAAGCAAGGTTGCTAGGACCAAGTTTTCTGAAAATATGATTTAGCTTTTCAGGATAAGAAAAAGATTACTTTTAGAAGTCTAATAAAACAGACCAGAGGCACATTTAATTTCTCTTTTGTGATGGCATGGAAATTCATTCATTTGTCTTGGTTTTTCTAAATGTCTTAGGTGATGTAATTGCCTCAAATTGTCTTGTCGTTCGCCCTCTCCACATAGCCAGAATCTCATCCTGACAGCCACGGCTGCTCAGAGGCTCAGCTCCAGCCCTCATGCACACTAGCCTCTGTTCTGAGATGACCCCAGGGCACGCCGATGCTGTTGAAGCTCTTCGTGTGCTGTCTCTTCCTTGATGTCACCTCTCATTCACATACCCCAGAAACTTCATTTGGATTTATACTTTGCACACTGTTCTGAATATGTGATTTTTTTTTCTTTATGTAACCCATGCCTTCTAAATAGGAATTGTATGCTTCTTAGGATTACAAACCACACTTTGGTATTTTGTTTCTCATGGTGATTACCAGTGTCTCACTAAAAAAGAAGAATTCCATAAAATGACCCTTCACTAAAAGGTGGGAATAGACTGAGTAACAATCAAGTTAAGACATGAACTTACATTGCTCTAGTTGACTTCTCACTGTTTTTGTTAGTTCAGCCTATTCCAGTGAGATGTCATTGTTCCCTCACATTGATCCTGGTGACAGTATTATAGGAACTGCCGCCCCCCCCAAGTCATCTCATCTCGACATCATTATATAAAATATATCTTTATTATTGAAAATGCCTGCTACTAAGTTTTCCCTTAACTTTTTATGCTCAGGTGTGGTTGCATTACTTTAATACAAAGCATACACAATGGAGAGCTATTTGCATATGCTGGGTATGTGTTCCTACGCACAAACAGCCAGCTGTGACCATCCTCTTAGCAATGAAACAGACACATAAGTGTGATTACATCATCGCTGAGGCTTGCCAGTGCTGGTGCTTATGTAAGCATCACATAACTTTCCCGTAGGACTATTGACCAATGAGGAGAGTAACTGATAGAAGGCCCCAGGCATTTCTGGGGACTGGGATACTTTGAAGTATTTCAGCAAGAATGTATTGACCTCCTTGGGGAAAAGGATTATGTGTGGCAATCAGACATGATTATCTAATGGTGAAGATCAAAGGCCATTGACTGAAATCTGCAGTTGCCATAGCTACTGAGCCCCGGAGACTTTACTGTAGTTCTCTTATTACAAGCGCGAGATTTACAGTTAAGACCTGCCTTTTTGACAAGAGAGGTTATCTGTTCACTAAATCTGGGAGTTTATGAGAACGATTTCCAGCCCACATTGTTTTGCCAAATTGAATCTGATTCAGTGAAATTAAAATGCAGTGTTCTCAAGGCGCACTTCCTAACTTAACTCTACCTCTGTCAATCTTCTTAAGATGCGAAAAATCTTGAGAACAAGATGGGTCTTAGAGGCTAAGACGATCAGACTACATTTTAAAGAGTGCGGCTTCTCAGATGACTGCAACTCTGAAACATTCAGTGGCGAGCCTGACAAGGTAGGACCTGGGCAGTTGCTCTTAAATTGTCTGCCACAAAAGAGCGCCATACTCCCACCCCCACCCCCACCCCCACCCCCAGCGACACCATGTGGACTGCAGAAAGCAGGTTTTGAATCCCCAAGCCTCAGTCATCAAAGCATGCCTGGTTATCTACAGCTACTTTCTGAAGCCTCCCTTCAAATACAGATTTGAAAACATAATCCAACTTTTGGCTGACTTCCCTAAAATGGATCGCAGTTCATCACGCACTAGTTACTTATTTATCTGGGTTTTGTGAGAGAGACCGCAGTCACAGGCGGTGAGTCGTAAGAAGCCAGAGTATTCTTCATACACGGGTCTCAAAGGACCAAAGAGGCACAGCAGCCCTTGTAAGCTATTACCCAAGGCTGAGGAAACCTAGTGGGGCAGACAGAATCCTGATTATTTATGCTTCACTTGTATCACAACTGAGAGACCTGGAAAGGCGGCCCACCCTGTTTTAGATACCTTAGAGATGATGGAAACCACAGCGAAAAAACTGAGAAAGGGACAGTGAGAGGACCAGGAGAACCCCCACCCACCCTCAGGTGTTGTTACCACAGCATAGTTTCGGGTGGAGAGGAAGGCGTTTTCTTCAGTAGTGTTTGTATGGTACTGATACAGAAAAAAAGCAGACTCTTGCTTGGCAGGGGGTGGGGTGGAGTCTTAGTCTCATCAATAAAAGAATTTAAGAATAGGCTCCAGCAGACGCTCAAAGATAATTTTATTAGAGTTTAACAGAAAACCTCTTACAAAATAACAGCTCCTTGGAGGGTCAGATGGAGAGATAAAGAAAAAGACCACCACGGCAAGTAAGTTAGCATGGAAGTCAGCCACGTGATGGACAAGCAGCCACATGGTGGGAAGGCAGAGCCTAGAGAATCAGTAAGGAAGTCCCAGACAGTGGGGTAGAGCCCAAACATTAAAGAAAGCAGGCACTTAAAAAAAAAAAAAAAACAGAAAAAAGAAGTTTCAATTTTATGAATTACTCAGAAAATGGGGCTGACCCATGATGCTATATGGCTGTGGACAGTCAGGTACCTCGCTGGGTGGCAGAGATTCGGGGGAAGAAAAGTATAGCATCTCATTAAAGGAGCAATCGCCAGCTCTGTAGCATAGTGTAGGGCGAACACACCTTCCTAGGCCTGGTGGCTCCCCAGGCACATGGTCCGTTCTCTTGACTATCTTGACTAGGAGGGTTTGTTTTTTCTACTTTATATTAAGTTTCCTGTGCTCCAGAATGTTCATTTAAGCAACTCTAGTAAAAACTTATTGAGAAAAGCAGGGGGTGTGGGTAGAAAAAAGGGAAAAGAAGACATGAAAGAAAAACAATGGGATCTTTTTGGGGGAAGGAGGGAAGTAGTTAAAGTGGGAAAGGGAATAATGGGGGTAAAAAATGTCTGAAATACATTATACACATGCACCAGCTTCCTGAGGAATAAAGAAAGGAAGAGAAGTAAAAGTCAAATAAAACTTATAAAAACAAACAAACAAACAAAAACTACCTCTTGAAGGTAAGACAAGAATAGAAGCCTGCCTGGTCCCAGGCAGTTCCTCCCTAACCTAAAGGATGACAGCTCCTATAGGGACAGGAACCTGCCCCGCCCCCAGCTGCTGTACCATCTGTTCCCCTTATTCTAAGCTGTTGTGTTCCTAGCACAGTCTACAGTCATTTTTGAAATCTGCAAGCAAGAATGGGAAGGCCAGCATTAGAGCAAATCTTCCCGGAGAACTAGTCTGCACTTATTAGCTCTACTTGCTCTAAATACTCTTTTATTTATTTGCCAAAGTCCTGAATAGGCATTTGCCTGCGGGCTACTGCTACCAATGAAGTGTATTTTTTTTTTTTTTAGCTAGAACAGATCAATCAGTCGGAGAAATGGAGAAAAAGCTAGTTAGTGCCTGGTTACCTTATTCAAGTCTAAAGGATGTCACATGAGTGACTGGACACTTCTGCAACTGTGTACCTTAATGATCTCTGTGTTGCTTACTAGAGCCTGAAGGGACAGAATTTCCCCAAATTGGTCTTATATATTATTCTAAAAACATAAAAGGTTAAGTTCCATTAGGGGCAGCATTGCTACCAAACAAGGCTAATTTGTCTGTAGTGTAGTGTCTCTGAAATACTGAGTGTTACCACAAAAGAAAGCATACTCATGAAGTGGCTGGATATTTGGAGACGGGAGAGCACAGCTCAAATGTGCCTCCTCACAACAAGGCTGGGAGTTTATGAAAGTGAGCAGTGATGTAACAGACGGTGCCGTTCAGGAACGGTGGCTTAGCATCACCTTTGAGTAGAATTTTGGCCATGTAATATCAGTGGTCGCCCTTGCAAAACATATACAAGGCCAATTACAAGACTCAGTAGTTGCAATCCCTCTGTCTCTGAGTTCCCAAGAAATAACTTACCGATGCTTTACCATCCATCCCCTAGATGTGTTATCTAGAACAAATGAGTGTGGACCACAGCCTGGCATGGGGCACGTATTTCCAATCCTGGCACTAAGGAGGTTAGAGCAGGAACATTGGGGATTTAAATTCAGTATGATCTATAAAGACAATTCCTATCTTACGTTAAATAAATACATGTTAGAGGAGCACAATGCTTTACTGTTTAATTAAGTGACTTCTGGGATCAGTGATGAAAGCAAATGACCAGAACACTGAAACACACCAAGTCACTCCCATTTGCTCCGGGGTTTCTGAAGTGCCCCTGGATAAGAGTTCTCAAGTGGGTCTCTGCCTCTGGTCCTCCTGCACTATTGGAAAGAGTGCTAAATTTCAGTTTCTTCTCCTGTAAAGCAAAAGACAGCAATAGCGTTTCTGGAGAAATTTTCAGTTTTAAAATAGCACCTGCTCAGCTGAATTGTTGCCACAGGTGCTCAATGAGGAGAGAATGGCTTTTCAAGACACCCTACTTTTCTAAGACGCTACCTCTTAAAAAGTCAACGGGGAGAGGAAAAAACAGATTATACTTTCAAATCTGTTCTTAAGATGTGTGTGTGTGTGTGTGTGTGTGTACACGCACACACACACACACACATACACACGTGAACTCAGTGACTGCAAAGGCCAGCAGTGGGAGGTGGACACCCAGAGCTGGAGTTACAGGCAGTTGTGAGGCCTCGGAATTGACCTACGTGGGTCCTCGGAATTGAACTGGGGTCCTCTGTAAGAGCAGTTCAAGCTCTTAACTATGGAGCCCTGTGTCTAACCGCTCCAATGTATTTAAATAAAAACTACAAAAAAGATAAACTCCATGTTTACTGTGGTCTTCTGTTGCTCTCAATGTATTTAAGCATTAAGCCTCAAACACATTAATTTAAGCATGACAGTTATTCTTCAGGTCTTAGTAGAACTATCTCAGAGTAGTTAGGAACAGCAACTGGCTACCCATGTTCAGAATATTTAAAACAAATCAAGTACCACATCATGATATTTCTGCAATGACTTACAACTACAACATATTCAGATTCCCCAGGTGGGGAGACTTTGTACCTTAAGCTTATTTCTATGGTGGCATCTGAAGCCCTAAAGAATGGTAAACTGCACCATAACACCAATGCTGTGGTTTCTTTAGTCATCATGGCCCAAGCCTAGGTGTCTTTAACCAGTTATAGATGTAATTGCATCATCTACAAAAGATGTCTTTGCTAATATCTGAAAATGTTGTACTTGCCTATTCTCAGCATGTAAGAGACTGCAGTGGATAATCACAGAATAGAAGTGGGTGGAAGACATCCAGGCCCGCCCCCACTTCAAGGCACGGGGCAGCAGGCATCACTAAGATGAACAAATATGTGATAGAGATGTGGAAAAGGTATAAAAAAAAACATAGCAGTAAGTGTGCTATGAAGAGAGGCAGAACTGGAGATGGGATGGTGACAATGGTGACAGGTGAGAGAGGGGGTCTGAGGTCAACATGCTGTCATTGTCCAGTAGGATAAATGGAAAGCTGTGCAGCAGCCTGGAGCTTATAAAGATGCAGACTCAGCCCCCCCAAAATGCCACCTGGGCACAGAATCCCCTCTCAAAGGTTCTCTTTTTGTATTGGACCTCCTCAAAGCTCCATGGTTGTCTGTGACCATGTTGGCGCCTGTGGTCCATGCTGCTGCCTCAGGCCATAATAAAGCCTAAGATCCATGTGGATGTGTGCAGTTGTGCTGTTGATTAGTACCTGATACCTTGGCGACATCCTGGGGTTTTGATGTCTAGGGGGCAGGGGAACATTCTGAGGTTAATGACTGTGTAGCCACCTAAAGCCACACTGAGGGCCCTGGTCAATGTAGCTGCTGAAGGTCATGGGTAAGTTGCTGGTCCTGATATGGCCAGGGGCTATGTTGATATGTGTATGGCCCGTGTAGCCACTGAAGCCCATGCAGATATCCTTGGTCAACGTGGTTTCAGGCTGCAGCTGGCCACACCCCTCACCCACCCCAACCCTGTGTGGCTGCAGCATGGCTTTCCTCAGGCTTCTGAAGGCGGTGCAGTAGAGAAAGATTCATCCACTTTTGGGGAGACTGGCCACTAGGTATGTGACCATGGTCCAGTGAGCATATTGATAACACAAAATAGACTTGTTTTCTTCTTCTTCTTCTTCTTCTTCTTCTTCTTCTTCTTCTTCTTCTTCTTCTTCTTCTTCTTCTTCTTCTTCTTCTTCTTCTT